>OY776112.1:259629979-260354979 GCA_963675035.1 Allygus modestus | reverse complement strand
CAATTGTGGAAAACACCCAATTGTAGCATCTTTCAGACGAAAGATACTGCGTTATCGACAATACTGTGGACAGTATGTTCCACAACTCACTTTCCCGATACACACCGATTTTAGCCCTTACACACTAGAAAACAATTGTAGCAACGTGCCACAATCGTGCAAACTCCAACTTAGGTGTGTACTCCCCACCACGTAACGCCAGCGCTGTTGCCAGTTCGTGCCGGTGCGGCAGTGCGCGGCGCGGCGGCCAGCTTGGTGACTGGGTAACTTGCCTCCACTCCGTGATCTTTGTTGGCTCAGATGTTCGTTTTTAATGCTCTATTGATGCTTTTTGATAATTGGGCTACATGTTGTATATCATAATATATTGTTGAAATCACTGTATGTAAAATTATTTCTGATTTAAAATAGAAACTCATTTTTACGTAAATTGAACAGTAGGCCCTAAAACTAGTTAATATAGTATGGTATATATTATATTATTTAATAATTAAAATCATTGTAGAACTTTTATATTGTTATTAGTATTCGGTACTTATTTTAGCGAATTTCCCCTATAGGAAAGAAGTTACTACCGAAGTCGGCATGGTGAGATCATGGCCCGGGACCATGATAACGTTTCGTTTTGAGGTTCCCAGATACCAAAAAAATCGTTTGTTCAAAAATATATTTATGTGTGTACGTGGGTACGATAATTCTAAAAAAATTGTCCGATTTTTACGAAATTTGATACGAACATTTAAAGCAACATTTATGACTTTAAGTTTGAAAACCAGAAAGATCGCTCCATCCAAAGGGGTATTTGGGGAGGGAGGGGATTTGTACCCCATAAATGTTTTTTTTAGTTTTTTATACATAACATTTTAGTTTTGACTATTTAATTCAGCTTAAAAAAAAACAAATTGCTATTTTGATAATTTTTCACAAAAGCAGTTTTGTTGCCGATAGTTCTCGTAGCAGCAAACCTGCGTACTCAGCCCCCATGTTATTGTTATGGAGAATAAGTCAAATTTTCTCTCCCTTAATTATTAACATAAATTAATAAAACTTGCTGTGTGACTTTACCTAGTTGAGCTATATTAATATTTGTATAAAAAACCCTTGTTTGTGTTACTTGTTTCAGCAAACTTGCGTATAAATGTTAAAAATCGCTTATTTATGAATGCATATTGATGAAACTTTTTATGTGTCTTTATGTAGTATTAAGACACATATATATATATGCATTTGTAATTCGCTGAGTTTCCAGGTTTGGTACGACGGGGGTTTGCTACGACATCCATTTATATGATATGGATATCTTGATATGCATAAGGTGCATTTAAATGCTAAAATATTTTCAATGAGTATTTTCATGAGTAATGAGTGTAAAATTTGAATATAACTCAATAATTGTAAGTAAATAGTAAAACTAGTTTGTTGATTGGTTATCTGATCGCTTTGAGATACCAAAACAAGTTTATAATTCTCATGCCAATAAACAAAGGTGCAAAATGTGTTAACACCGGATGGTACGGATTTGGAAAAAAAATTTCCTCATACTTGATCAAACATTATTACAAAATATCAAATTAAAACAGATTTGATTAACTTTGGAAACTCTGATCAAGCAAGCTAAACAAGTCAGTTTAATCAAACTTGATCGACTGTCTTGATCAGGCCTGATAAAATGTGTCCCGATCTAACCTTAGGGGATCTAACCCCAGGCATTGTTAAACTCCCCATGTTATTCTAACTGTATAATAGAAATAAATTAAATTGGATATGTAAACGGATGTCAATAAAAAAAACACTACAAAACAGGATAACTACGGGATTTTGATTTTGTTTTCGCCTTTAGGGCGCTCTGCCTCACGGGTGATCATGGGATGAGCATGGTCCCCAAGCTAAACTTATGGATTAATGTTTACTCAACTATTTAAGCTAAAATTTGTTAGTTGATTAGTAGTTGCTATTATTACTGACATAAACCTTCAAAATATCTAAAAAAAATCTCTTAGGACTTCTCCCATTGCCTTTGAAGATTAGTTATTACTGAGGCCATTGAGATGACATATTAGGAGGGAGGTAAGTAGTACAGTTATGAATGACATATAATTACTCACAATTTAAGTACTCTTTAGGGCTCCGTCCCACTGGTTTAAAAGTTCTCAAATTAGGAACTACTGAACCAATTGGGTTGCAATTCTGGAGGGAGATTGGTGTTAGAATAATCATACCCACACAAATCCGCTCATGACCTAAGTGCCCATTTGGGCTCCGCCACACTAGCTTTAGAAATTATCAAATTAAGGATTACTGAACCAATTGAGCTGAAACTTGGGACGGAGATAGAACTGATACATACACACTGACTCATTCTAAAACTAATTCATTGTAATTAATTCATTGTTGGTGATGGCGAGGTCATGTTATTTCAGGAGTTATTGCAGACATTTTCAATCACTTACTAGTAAATGAAAATTAGGAACTGTAAAAACGAGTTAGAAATTAAGTATGTGTTAGTTTCCTGATTCAATTTATTTAGTTTAGACGCGACTATGTTCGTGTCCTTGAATTGTCCCCCAATCCACATACTGTTATGTCCATGCTATCTTAATATATAAAATTGAATCTATGTTCCCTCTGGACTATTAAGCCACTCAACTGAATTTAATGACATTTTCATTATTAATGTAGCATTGGGTCGGGATGGTTCCTGGAAAGTTTATTAAAAATTTAATAAAAAATATAATACAACAAGCATTTTTTGTAAATCTCGTAAGAAATACAGCAACGTACGCCAGTTACCACTAGTCAATAATAAAATAGCTAACATGAAATGAAAGCCAAATAAAACTCGAAAGTGAAATAAAAATAACATTAACTAAACTAAAGAGAACGTGAGAATCTAATCAATAATTATCTCCTACCAGTGGCTGTCAGTCAAAGCAGAGCCTAAAACGGTGGGTCTTGATGACTGAACTGTAGCACACATGTACTTTACTCAATATACATGAGCACTAATGATTTCAAGAAATTTCCATAGTGCTTCACCCTATCGATTGTCAAATTTTAAAAGTTATTCTTACGGACATTCATGTTAATTGACTACTTAATAGCGTAAGAAATATTACATCTTTGGAGTTGTTCATTATGTTAACGATAGAATACAGCACAGCATACACCTGTTCATGTGCCTAGTTCTTTGATAATCTTAATTTTAAATGAAAATAACTGATGGATAGAGAAGTTCACATCTTGTAGCCTTGAAAACTATTGTTTAATAAACTAGTAGCCCGTCGCGGCTTCGCTCGCGATCACAGTACAGTGTTATGTTTTAGATGTCAGTTCCATTTGTTAAAGCACCTGGAGGACCCAGGTTTGTTCGAAAAGCCAGTCAGTTTGTTAAAAATGCCTAGAGTACTTATATTCACGATTCCTCTCCAAGGCGTGCGTATTTGCTTTGCTTATTGCATATTGCTCGTTTCTTTTCATTTTGGGCATGTCCGTTTTATATTAAATCTTCAGTTTGAATAGTGCTCACAATTTATAAATAACCTAATCATGTATATTTAAAGTTATGTACTCATTGGTTCTGATCTCTATTCCCACAAAAACCACATGATACTTTACCAAGTGATTGTTATTTTTACAATTGAATGGTTGATTTTGAACAGCTGGTATGATTCTTTTATTTTTATTTACAAATCTTAACCATAACTCCAATGTTAGTTTTTTAAATATATTTCTATACAATACTATATTTTTCTATGGATGAGATCTTATTAGAACACATTTATTAACCCATAAATTTGATAGTTTTAACATTTGGTAAAGATATTTTGGAGCACGAGTAGGCAAATGTTTTATTCTGATATATTAACTATTCTCCTAACAAATATATGTTCAATCGGTTTAGTTAACTACTTACATTAGTGATGAATAAATTACAATTTTAAAAGCCGACAGAGCAGATAAGTCCCAAAGGGCATACTGGATGAAATTATAGGCCTGTTTCTGACTAAAGTGCATTGCCTGCTGTCTTTCTACAAAATATACGCTCAATCTGTCTAGTACGTACATAATTAACATGGAAATGTTGAAAGGTGTTAGGGCCTAGCCTCATTGGAACGGTAATTAGCCCAATCTTTTTTGGGATGAACCCGTCTTCTTCCAAATATCTGCTCAATAACTCCTGTAGTTTGTTAAACTTATTGAAAGTGGGCTTAAAAACATAAAATATTCGATATTATAATCACAATGGCTACTTAGACAAACTGAGCTTTAATAAATACCATGTAAAGCTTACGTGTTCTGTATAGCCAATGATTTATTACCATGCCGTTATTTTAAATGATTTAGTATACCAATGTAGAGTAGTAAAATATCCATTCTTGTTTTCTTCATTCCGTGATAAAATATAATTAGCTGACTAAATGCTGATTGTAACAAATACGGTGCAAGCTGTAGTGAAATATTAAGTAACCTGTACCCCTAGGATCGACTTTGTAGCAGTGCCGGTGAAAGGGGCGTAACCCTAATTACTTACCATGATTTAAAACAGCCTCCTCTACACGAAAACAGGCAAGTTATTTAATTTCATTGAGTAAATTTTTTTGTGAAGCGCAGAAAAAATCTGGCTTATAAACTGACAGACGGATAAACAAATGTTTAAAACAAATTAAATATCTCCGTAGCATACAACATTTCACTGCTCAAAACGATGTAGAAAAATAACTTATTTAATTTATATAGATAAATTAATTCCTTACTTGTATAATTGGGTTTTCTAATAACCTGTCCATAATGTACTAACAGCTGCAATTCAAATCAAAATATTCCTCATGTTAATCTTATGGGATAAAAACGAACTATGAAAGCTCGTGGGGCGAAGCCCCGTGGTCGAGAGTGTATGGAAACCCTACAAGACACATCTAGAGAGTAAGAGCTTTCGATTAATACGAAATATGTATATGAAATAATATTTTTAAGGGTTGAAAATCGCCTAACAAAAGTCAAGATATTCTTTTAATAATATAGATTATTGAATGTAGAAATTATATATCTTTAGCGGAACACATGTCTGATGAAATATTTGCTTTATATAGGTTAAAACTAGTGGCTTGAAGGGGCGATAGCCCCTAACCTTGCTCCAAGTAGGAACATGTCAGATTGTAAACAAATTAGACACTCAATCACATGTGTTATTGTAAACAAAGCAGACGATTTAAATTCCCATAATTTTCTTATGGAGGGTGTTTTACGTTATTTATCGTTTGCTCCTAAATGTTTGGAAATACAGCTGTTTTTCCCGAGTTCCTGGGATCAAGACCTTTAATTTGAACCGTCTCCCATCATCCTTCGATTTTCCAAATTCCCACAATTTTGACGTAAAATATTTCGCATACAGAATTATATATAACTAGGCTTATCGCCGTTGGAGGCTTCGCCCCCAAACCCCCTTTCGGAGTTCGCTTCGCTCACTTGCATTCCTCAGTCAACTCAAGTTTAAATCAATCTCGTAGTTCATTAACCAAAGACAAACTACAAAACAATGACCTTTGGTGAGCACCTACACCGGCGCTCCCGTATCGTTTCGGTATCGAAACATTTTATCAACCGGCTGCTTGTTCGTTTTATCGAATGAACTCCCGATTACGATGGTTGTTTCGAGGTGTATAAAAGCAAAAAAAGTACTCATTCAATCATAGTCAATCGGATATAAATAAAAAGTTGTGCTTACAATGTTAAATTGGAGTTCTACAAATGGATTTACGTGTAAAAGATAACAACAAATTAGACTTCAGTTCACGACAAAATGATAGTAACCTAACCTAACCTAACTCCACAGAGCGCTGTACGGTAGCTGATCGTTGAGCAACTTAATTACAAATAAATGAATTTGTAAAAACAAAATAAAGTCAAATAAACATAAATTGCAGACCTCAAAAAGTAAGCATAAAAAGTAGGATTCAAACCCGTGACCACTGATCTTGAATCATCTGACAAAATATCCACTGGGCTATTGGGCTAAATTCATTCCATAGAACCGGTAGAATCGGTTTGATTACATTTTCCATTCTCGCAACAAACGATATTCGCGATACTGAACCTCCTGTGTAATGTGCTTACCATATTTTGTAACAGCTGATTTATATACACCTCATGTGAGCAAATTAGTATCGCCTACACTACTAAATAAATCAGCTATTGTTTATTTAAATCAGCTGATACAAACATGTGGTATTAGCCAAAGGTAGTGTTCTTTCATTTAAACAGCTTTCCAAAACTGTACACATTTAAATGGGCCAAAATACTCAAAATTCGTCCTTCTACGATAAATTGCGGCTAAACAGATGATCGGATCTTAAATCTGACGAAATATCGTTAGTTGGAAATTAAATTGTATACAACTTTTGTATTTAACATTTTTTTCCATCTCTTACCGTTTTCGTACAAAACGCGCTCAAAGTGGAAAAATTGAAAAAAGTGGAATTTTCCCCGCCCCATAAATGCCTTAAAAACTCAAAAACGTTAACCTTTAGCAAAATTTCTGTCAGTTTCTCGTCAAGAGCTTTAACTCAAGTATGATGTTGAGGGAGGTTAGATTACGGGAAGTGCCTCATAGTTTATGTCAGTGAATGAGTGAACCCGTCTAGTTTTATATATTATAATATTTATATATAAAGACTAGTTTATTTTAATGACGAGGATGATATGTACTCTATGTGCAGAGTGATTCAGTGGCGTAACTTATTAATTTCAACCAGGGAGGTTTATTGTATAACTGGAGGTAACACTGCTTAACGATTTTGGTCAAAAACGCGAGCCGGTGATTTTGTCAGGTTGGTACACTTGGTGAGGTAAATGTATCCGTTCTTTGAACTATCCTGATTGGTTGTTTTATTCCAATAAGTGAATATACTCATGAAAATCATTGGAATAAAAGTAATAAGAGTTGAAGTAAATTCATATTTTCGTTTGATTTATGTATCTAATCTTTCCGTGAAACATAATGTATTATGAGGAAATAAACAAATACAAGTATATTGTGTTTAAAATCATGGATAGGTACTTGTTTGATTCACTTTGTCGACTCGTCCGATTTCAGCGAGTATAGTTCTTTGCTTCACAAAAATTTGGAAAGAACGGCTCGCAGGTTTGTTCATCAGTGTTACCTCCAGTTATACAATAAACCACCCTCATTTCAACCTTAGGTGCGCTGAAGCGAATTAAAGGTTTCAGTCAGAGCGCTCCGAGTAATAATTTATTTATTTGTTAGGACTTTATTCTTCGGATGGCAGCTTGTGTCATAAATAACTCATGCTCCACTGAAAAAATCAAGATTTTGATCAACAGCGTACTTAGATAAATAACTTCTAATAATTCATGCCTCAACTATAACTTGGCTTTTAATGCTTAGGGAGTAGAGAACAAAATTGATTAAAAAATGAATTTTAAGTAGACAAGTTTGAGTTAGCCAATTCCCTTTTGTATATATATACCTATATGTAAAATAACAACAAATAAAGTATAATAATTGTATTTGTAAAACATAGGTGATGTTTGCAAAATCCTGCAAACAAAGATAGCAAATAATTATGACCCAATTAATTGCAATAATATCGTTCTATTAAAACAAATCTTTCAGTTTACTGTTGTGTAGACTGACATACATAACTAGGGTGATACAACAGTAAAGTAATATGACAAAAAAACAATATAAGCAGAGTCTTCTAACAGTAAAAACCAACCAGCAACGGACGCCGCGAACATGAAATAACGTAGCGGCAACACCGCACGACCTTGCCACTAGTTATACGCTGCTCCGCTAGGATCGCTAGTGAACGGTAAGCCGGCGAAATGCCACAATCCAGCGAATTTCGGTGTTTCTTACACACATGATGGAAACTCAAAAGTGGCAACTTGAGTTAGTTTGACTTATTTTGACATTTTAACCTCAAAATTATCGATAAAAATTGTAGCATCGTGTGTAAGATGCCACAATTGGATCACGATGCCACAGTGTGGTTGTGTGCATGTCCATGATGCTACAATTGAGTAAATACAAACACACACACACACACACACACACACACACACACACACACACACACACACACACACACACACACACACAGACAGACATCACGTAAAAACCACTTTTTTGGGTTCAGGGAGCACCAAAATGAATATTTCCACTAACAACTCAAATTTGAAAATTTTGACGAAAACAATACTTTCTCCATATACTATGTATAGAGGGAGAAAGTAAAAAACACACAATTTGGTATTTTGATCATTCCTCTATGTTAATTGGTTACCGAGATATTGAAAGTACTAAACACAGTACGTTGTCTAGTGTTATTCTTATGGTGGAAAAGAAAATTTTCATATCTCGCTTATTTATGAACTTATACTGACGAATCTTGGTATACAGCTTCATATCTTTGTGGTCTATTGATATTTGCTCAAAAAAATATTTTTTGCCAAAGGCTCCCGTAGCAACAAACCTGCGTAATCAGCCCGGATGTTATTCTTATGGAGAATAATTCAATGCTCTGTCTCCCTTAATTATAAACATAAATGAGTAAAACTGGTATACGACTTCACCTAGTAGAGTTATATTGATATAAGCATAAAAACCCATCTTTTGTGTTCCTTTTTGCAGCAAACCTGCGTACTCAGCCCCAATGTTATTCTTATGGAGAATAATTAAAATTGTATATATCGCTTATTTGTGAATATATTTTTATGAAACTTGGTAAGTGGTTTTATGTAGTATTAAGACATTTATATCTCCATTGGAAATTTGCTGAGTATGCAGGTTTGCTCCGAAGGGGGTATTTAATAATTATTTTTGTTTTTGTGGAATAAATAATTTTTAAAGTAATTTTTTGGACATTTTCTACATGGCACTATACCATATGACCTGTGGGAGAATTTAATACCATATTTTGAAATCAGAATTGCTTGATATGGTTTTCTTAAAATATAAATATTTTATGATATCTTTTAACAAATTTGATACAAATTTGTTGTCTATGTCCTTTCCAAATTATCCAAGAATTTTGCACATTCTATATCAGTTAAGATTGTATCTCTAACCATAACTAGATGTGATTTTGATGTCGAAGAAATATGACAGCTGACGGAAGTGGAGGTGCGGGGATGTACAGTGTGTGCCCTCTGGAGGGAGGGGTGGTGCTGGCTCCTGGAGGCTCTGTGAGTATCGGCTGCCTACTGACTGCGCTGATAGCAGCTCTGGTGCCTCAGCAGATCCCACTCTCCCAGCTGCTGACCCGCGAGCAGCTGGTCACTCAGCGTCTGCTGCCTACTGATACAATCAGTAATGTCTGGGCCGCCACACTTGCTGGTAACGGTACTTTTACTTTCTCCCCCTATACATAGTATATAGAGAAAGTATTGTTTTCGTAAAAATTTTTGAATTTGAGTTGTTAGTGGAAATATTTGTTATGGTGCTCCCTGAACCCAAAAAAGTGGTTTTTACGTGATGTCTGTCTGTGTGTGTGTGTGTGTGTGTGTGTGTGTGTGTGTGTGTGTGTGTGTGTGTGTGTGTGTGTGTGTGTGTGTGTGTGTGTGTGTGTTTGTGTGTTTGTGTGTGTGTGTGTGTGTGTGTGTGTGTGTGTGTGTGTGTGTCTGTGTGGATGTGTACAGAGCTAGAGCCCTAACCTAAGGACCGATTTTTATGAAATTTGGTATGTAGGTACTAATCCTCAATATCCCCAGGGAATTTTTTCATTTTTTTGAATTTTTGATTTTTAAGGGTAATTATCCCACAAAAATCGCCAAAAAACAAGTAAAATCCAAATTTATCAAAAACGGCTCTAACGATTTTAATTCAACTTTAGTGGTTTGTAGAACTTTAGGTTTCAAACAAAAGGACACCACCTGCATTTCTGGAAAAATCAGAGCCCAGCAACTACCAGGGCAACCGTTTTTATTTCCCCGCAGTCAGGGGGGCATTGCAGTATATGTAGCTTATTAGCCGTACCCAATCAGTGGAGCGACTAGTTGGCGAAATGACTGTGTGCGTATGTGCATCACTGAACCTTTGTTATGTTACTAAACTTTTATGTCTAGCTTATTTATGAATGTAAATCGATGAAACAGTCTGTCGCTTCTTCTGCTAAAAACCCATTTTTAATGGTTTTTTTAAAATAAAACTAATTTTTTGTCCCCTTAGCAGAAAACCTGCGTACTCAGCCCTAAGGAGAATATATTAAGGGTAATATACGATTTTTATATATAGCGTATTTATGAATAATTGATCAAATTATGTTAATGCCTATATATTGTAGTGAGTTTCAGATATCGCCACTGGAAATTGGATTCTTCAATGCAGCCCTTCGGATGGAGGAAGATTGAAATAAACACTGCCAAACAAAATAAATGTTTAATTTGAGTTACAAAATGAGAATTTTAAAATATAATTGTTTTTTCCTCACTTTTTAAATATAAGACTGCTCCCTTGAGACTGATTGAAAAAGCGCGCAAACGATTCCATCTTTACTTTTTGTGCAGTTGCTCAGCTGAGTTGCATAACTCCAGCTCACTGGGAGACTAGTTGATCTATCGGATACCAGAATAATTTGCCTTCTAGTTGCTCGTTGGCCAGTAGTGGCGTAAAAATCAATCTGTTTCATTGTTCAAGGTGATTTAGCAGAAGTTGCAGTTGAGCAGAGCCCATTGTATGAAATGGATGTTAAAGTTGGAATATCAGGGCGCTGGAATAACACAGACATGCCATCCCGTCTTTATTTTGACAATATACCATTCACAGTCATTGAAAAGCAGCAGTGGCAAATAACAGATGCTGAAATATTGGGAGGAATAGACGGTGAGTTATAGAATATTGGTTTATTTTTTTCCTAGGGTTAATAATAATTTGATGAAAAATGTTTTCTTAAAGAACACCTTATGAGGGGTATATTGAGTTAAGTACAACTAAGACCAGTAGTTCTGCACCAAACCACTTGGGACCGGTAGTAGTGTTGTCATGGCAGAGATGTTTGGCCAGTTCTTCAATGTGGTTCAACACAGTATGCTTGCCAATTTTTCCCCAGCATGCTGTGAGAAAAGTCTTTAAAAGTCTTTTGTTCCTAAGACTTTCACTTTTAAATAAATAAATAAATCTTTATTTTTTCTATACATAAATATTACAAAATTCACAAACAATAATCTTTTATATAAAATTAAAGGAAAACCAGGTTGACCCATTGAAACTAATTTTTGTGCAGAAAAAAATAAATAGGGCCCCTAAGACACAATGTCCGTTTAGGGGTTACTTTACAAAATAAACAAATATGCTTCTAAAGAGTTCAGGAGCTAACAAATACAAGAATTACATTCTGTGTACAGGTTATTAACATGAAATATTGTGCTCTATGTAAATATTGGAATTGTAAGTGCAATAATACAATAGAATAACTTATAAATACTTATCATAATATAACAAAACTAAACTTAAATATCTAATTTTTTCAAAAATAATTCAAATCACCTTACACAAAGAAAGACTAAATTATACAAGACATATTTGCAAAGTTTAAACTAGAACAAACTGCAAATGTATTTTTAAAATACTTTAAATTACAAAAAAAGTATACATTTATTACATGGGCAATTTTGCAGTGTGTTTAACATGACTAACACTATTTGTAATAAATCTTCAACATTTTTAAAACCCTTCGACCAAATGTCTTACCTCTTTAATAAATTTCTTATGATTTACCAATGTTTTAACATTATTTGGAAGTTTATTATAAATTATTGGAGCAATAAAATAATGTGAGTGAAAAATGTTAAATTTGTATTCGGTTCATAACATAAACTTGCATTTCTCAACCTCAATTTATAACTATCCTCCTTATTAAATGTTGAGTTAATATGAAACAACTTCAATACTTTATGCAGGAAAATTTATCTTTTAGGAAAGACATCTAGCTTTTGAAAACATGGATAAATGGTATCATAATTGGTTTTCCTACAAATTACTTTAACAAATAACTTTGTAAAGTTATAATAGATTTTAAATTGGTAAAATAAGTGCCTCCCCCCCAAAAAAAACAAAAAAAATAACTACATTCAAGTCTAGTGTTTACCAGAGAAAAATATAAACTTCTCAGAATCTGGAGAGGACAAATACTTTGCAGAAAATAAAAAAGATGAATGCTGGCTATGATTTTTGTTTTTAATTTGATTATATGCATTTTCCAATTAAGTTTGCTGTCAAGTATAATTCCCAGATATTTTGTGCTGCTACTTAAGTTAGTTATTGAACAATTATCACATTCAACACCCTGTAATAAACATTTATCACGCTAATAAAACAATTTTTCAGAAAAATTGGCTGTCTGACTTAAAGAAAACATTAATGATTGTAGTTTTTTCTGCACTTAAAACTAGTAACAAACCAACACTTAATAGCATTTAAATCTTGGCTAATTTTCTCATGTACTACATCCCATGAGTTTTGTGCATAGCATAGCGCAGTATCGTCGGCAAATGTAACCATTTGTAACCTTACTGTTAAATTGTGTACTACAAAAATCATTAATAAAAATAATACATAAAATTGCACCTAATACTGAGCCCTGTGGCACCCCATATTTTATTTCTCCTATAAAACTTAAAGTTCCATTAATTTTAACACACTGTTGTCTTTCACTTAAGTAACTACGAAACCTGTAATATTCCCCTAAATCCATAATCGTACATTTTTCTTATCAAAATGCTATAGTCAACTGTGTCAAATGCCTTTTTTATGTCAAGAAAAATACCACTAGTGCACACTGCCTATGGTTAATTCTGTCCGTTACCTTATCCATGAAATTTAATAATGCCAATTCAGCGTTTAGACCTGTTCTAAAGCCATACTGATTCTTTTACAAAAACATTATTCCTGTTTAAAAAGCTCAAAATTTTTTCTTTCATAACTTTCTCATAAATTTTATCAAATGTAGAAATTAAAGCTATTGGTCTAAAATTCTATCAATATATTCATATCCATATATTAACAATGTATGTATATATTCGAACAATAGTATATTTTAACTGTTTATTGCCAAAAGAGTGTTTAAAATTTGCTATTTAATAGATAAAATTCAAATTTAGCTACATTTTGAGAATACATAGTTATTATTGTATACTACTGGACTGGTTGTATTGTATTATGTTTCAATCCCCAAACTAATACGTCATTATTCTTGAATTATATAATTACTATTATTACTCGTTGCCATGGTAACGTTACTCTTCCTGCACCTCGCCGCCCACTCACTCAAACTACTGCTGTTGTATCTGAGATCTGATTGACACATTGACACTCGCAACAGAATGCACACTACAGAACGTTAACCTAGACGTTTGCCCGGTTCGCCGGCACCCACACCCAAGTAACACAACGGTGGTTTCGCGGGTAAAAAAGGAAGCAGGGTAAGGTAAGGGCAGTCGTGTCATCGCGTCAGTGCAGCCAACTGTCAGGTGTCACCAGAACGAAATTATCACTCCCAGTAACTGTTTACAACTTTAGTATGCATACAGACCGTTTAAAAAAATGTAATAGTAATGACCGTAGGCAATGCAAGTAGTAGTGAAGTGACAGTTGATGGCCAATGAGGATGTATGAGGTGTACGGGCTTATCGATGAGGGGTATGAGGATTCTGGGCACCGCGACAGCTGTAAATGGGCATTTTTCTGCTAAAACCGCTTAAAATGGCCACCTTTTTCCCTTAAAATTTTGTGTTTTAACCCAATTTCGACATGTTAAATTTTCTGGATTAAATTCTGGGGGGTATGAGAGGTACGAGACCGGATTAAATTCTAAGCGCCTGCAACAGCTGTAAATGGGCATTTTCTGCTAAAAAAAATTCAATTCGACCCCTTTTCCCTTTAGTGTTTCTACCCCAATTTAGACATGTTAAATTTTCTGGATTAAATTCACATAATGTCATCGGCAATCCCCAGAGCGCCCGCGACCTTCAAATGGTCGAATATACCTTCCAAACTCGACTAAACGGTGTAAAAATCTTAGTAAAACTATACTTTTCACGTAAATAATTCAGTTTTGCAAAAATTAAATTTTGCTGTTGTGATTCAATATATACTGTCCAACTCATGAAGTCCGTCCGCTCGGGGGCCTGTTATCTCGTGGTTGGAGGTCAATGTCGCGGTGATATCCAAGCCAATATTAATTCTCACACTTCATATAATTACAAAATCAGTTTTGAAAGCGAAAACTCCATTTTATTTTTGAAATTCAATAAATATTGGTTGACTCATGCCGTCCGTCCGTCTGAGGTCTGTTATCTTGCGCCAAGCTCCGCCTGTTGTGAAATAGGATTGGTTCAACGCTTGTTATCTATTGAGGTTATAAGTTCAACTGTCTCCACCTTCGATGGAAACTATTACATAGTTGTTAGATTTTTACTCATATAAATAGGAAAAATTACTTTTATTTTGTAAATTCCAAGTCAATCCTCATAATTAGCCAAGACTATGTGTTTTCACATGTGAAAATCAAATTATGTACTGTAAAATCCAAAGCTTATAATTCGTAAATTTATTTTAGAACCTCAAATTCAACTGCAGTTACATGCTTATGTATGGGTAAAATGACTTATTCCGGTAAACCTTGTCTTCAAATGTGCAGTTTTAACTTGAATTATGTAAAATCTGTTAGCTTATAGTTTCAAATTATCCATATAAAAAGTGCTATTTGGTGTGTTTTAAAACTTTGACATCGAAGAAGAGTACAGTTTTAAGTTGACGGTCGTGAACGCTCTGGGGATTCCCGATGACGTTATGTGAATTTAATCCAGAAAATTTAACATGTCAAAATCGGGGTAAAAAAAAAATTTGAAGGGAAAATGGGTCAAATTGAAGTTGTTTTAGTAGAAAATGCTTATTTACAGCTGTTGCAGGCGCTTAGAATTTAATCCGGTCTCGTACCTCTCATACCCCCCAGAGTTAAATCCAGAAAATGTAACATGTCAAAATTGGGTTAAAACACAAAATTTTAAGGGAAAAGGTGGCCATTTTAAGCGGTTTTAGCAGAAAAATGCCCATTTACAGCTTTCGTGAGTACCCAGAATCCTCATACCTCCTCATACCCCTCATCGATGAGCTCGTACACCTCGTACATCCTCATTGGCTGTCAACTTTTCACTTTACTATTAATGCATAAACTGAATTAATGCAAGATAAAGAATTAATCGCAACACATTTAACCAGCTGAAAATTAAATACCTGCACAATTTGTATACAATACAAACATTTCTGAGCTTTAGAGGGGGGGGGGGCGATCGCCCCCTCTGGATCGCCACTGGGCTTGATGGGGCCATATAGCCCCTCACCTTGCTCCAATGCTCTTACTCATCAGATTTTTTTACTAAATTAAAACATTATAAGTAGGAACATATGACAGTTCACAAACAAAGTAGACACTTAATCACATGTTTTAATGAAAACAAAGCCGACGTTCTTAAATCCCCATGCCATTTAAATAGGAATTATTTTTATTCCGTAACAAATGTTCAGTACATAATTAAGAAAAATGAATAATTTTCCCCAAAATTTTATGCCCAGACCTTTAAAATGAGACCTCTCCTAGCTTTCTACTACCTCCCGTTCGCTCATAATTTCATTGTCAATTTGGGCTTACAGAATTAGATATAGACTAGCAAACCATATGTTTGGATCTTTAATTCCAGCTGTTCTACTTCTTTTGTTTTGATTTGCTGTCCAATGTTATTTAAATGGGCCAAAACCGTACTTTGAGGGCTTCCCAAGGGTTTTTGGTTCCACGCTCCGACTTGAGACTCCCAAAAAGGCACATCTAGACGTTAAGGGCTTTCAAACGACATGTAAACCATCAAAATCGACCCAGTAGTTTTGCCATAATCTTCTGCACAAAAATCGTCTTATTCTTTTAAGATAATGATAGATTAAATACACTTTTACTAAAACTTGCCTTAAGATCTTCCTTTACAATATCATGCTCACTTTTGCCTCTGCAAAGGATTTGAAACTTGGCGCTTTAGTACCTACTTATACATATTTGTATTATTATAGATGCTATTATGAAAGCTTTAATAACCAACGTACCCGGATTTTAAAATTAAATGTCTAATACAAAATTCTTTTTAGGGCTACTACTGGGTAATATGATGCAGGAACTGAAAAACTCTATGTCTAATACTCTGCGACTGTCACAGCTTTTGGAAATGTACTACTCAAACTGGAGTGTCACTCAAGACCATGTCTGCAACCGCAAATCTAGGTTCAACAATTTGATGGCAGGAAATAAAAAAACGTTAATTGAACAGGTAAGAGTTATTGCACTAACATTTATTATATATTTTATAAATCAATTGCCAACTTTCCACATTGTACTTTGATGTTTTAATAGGGCAGTATTCTTGTAAACATTGTTAAATTTCCTTTCCTGTTGTGTATATTCCAAATATTTTTGATAGAAACTAATAATTCATCTCTTATAGGTAACAAATTGTAAAAGCTTTCTTGAACCTAGGACTTAAAACGTCACCTTCAATTCCAAAGTGTTCCCCATGGGGGAAAGAGAAATCAAATCAGTTTTGTAGAATCACGCAAGAAGGGCTGGGCAATAAATTTTGAAAAGGTTGTAACCTTAGATTTGTAGTAGGTGAAACTCAAGCGTGATTGCTATAATATAATCTGTGAGTTACTTTGATTATAGGAAAATAAGATCATCTGGTTATTTTGGTCAGACATTTTAGGATTTGTTGTATATAGATACAAATAATTATTTGAGATTTTTAATGTTTTCAGACTAAGGGGTTTGCTGCAATATTGAGTATTAAGACAACAACATACTTCACTGACAGCTCAATAATGGCTTATCGTTGCATCAACGCTATTGAAAAATTCATGCGTTATTATCGTAAGTTCTAGTAATGTTATAAATTATGTAAGAGCTACTCCAATTACAAATAAATCATAATAAACTTGTAAACAATTCAAAAAACACTTAAGCTATTGTTTTTTGGTTTTGACAGATATTTGTTAGCATGTCTCACATCTAAAAGAAACTATAAACACAGAACTGTTTCGATAACATTTTAAAACATAATAATATTAGGAAGGAAAACAATTTGAACCAACTTAATGACAAGATTTTTTCCATTAACATTTCCGCCACATTATTAGTATAAAAAGGTTAATAATTAATATATGGTCTATTGAATTAAACATTTTTCTGGTGGGGGAGGGGGTACTGTAGATTCAGATAAGATCTGATAGATTTTGGCCGCAACAAAAAAATGGTTATCAACAAATTATTTGAATAATGTAATACTATTTAACTTGGACCCTTAAACATGGATTGAATGAGTGAATGAAAGAATGAAAGAATAAATAACAGCGTATATATATATATATATACCAAAATACAAAATAACAAATCATAATAATTAATAAATAACATAATATATATATATATATAAATGAAATAAAAAAAACCAGAGTAACCTCTTTTTTAAACATTTTTTATTATATGACACGTGTTTCGACACTTAGGTCATGATCACAGTGTACAAGTAAAATAACCTAAAAAATATTAGCCAAAATAAATAATTAAATCTAAACAAATGAAAATAAACAGAAGTAGGAACGATTTTTTAAGCTTATTGGGTTGAGTTGGTTCTATTCTATATCTGTTGTCAATTGTTTCTAAATTCTCTTATTTTTTCATATATAGGATTTAGTTTTTGTATTTGCATTTTGTTAAGGATGTCGTTATCGGCTTTAGAGTTCAGATATATGTGGAGCTCTTCTTTTGTGTTCATTTTTTTCTCCTTTCATTTCATATTCGAGAACATCCATACAGTCTTCTAAATTTATTTAAGTAAATTAAATTTAAAAATAATAAAATAAAATTGATGCTTTTGAGTAATTATAAAATAACCTTTATTTTTATAAACAACGTTTAGTTATGGTCTTAGGAATAAGCCGACATGGGCCCTGAGGCCTGTGCATCGGCTTTGAGTTTATTTCTTGATTTATTTGGACTTTCAAATAAAGTTTCAGATAAAGTCCAAATAAATCAAGAAATAAATTAAAATCCATCGCTATTATGAGTTTCAAAAATACGGCTTTGAGTTGTGTCCAAAATAAAGATGACCAAATAATTTACATATAGTAAAAATATCAAGGAAAAACAAAAAATAATAAAAACCATGAGATGTCAATTAAAGAGAAAAAAAAACACAAAAATTAATATGAATGCAAGTGAGAATGAGAATGCTGGATCAGATTATGTTACCAATTTCTCCTAAAGATTTTGTTACAGCTCGTTTGTTGGTGGATGGATCTTGTCCAATTGATGGTGCAACCGTTCCAAGATTAAACCTGTTCGTGATTCTTGATGCAACTTGGCCACCTTATTCATCTCTTCAATTTCTCATGTAAGAGGAGTCACAAACACAAACTTGAAATCAAATCAAGTTATAAAAAAGTATAGATATTTTTCCAAACTTAGTAGTATCATTTTCAGAATATAAATTAAATCAAAATTGAAACCAAGAAGTATGTTTTGCCACAGAGTCAGACTTAACAGACTAATATAAAGGGGAGTCTGGATGAACTTTCTGCACTAGAGCGGCATTACTACCAACAATGAATACAAATCTGGTCAGAATCTGAGATGTGAAGGGGAGGTAGAAAGGTGGAGATATTGAATAATTCCCCTCCCCAATTTTACTCCAATGGTTTTTTACTGTTAGTTATAAATCATAAACACAAAAACTGTTGTGAACAGTGACGAATATAATCATAATAAATGTTCTATCAAATAAATTTTGATTGGTAAAGTGACTGTACTAAAGATATGTGGTGGGAGAAAGTATTTCTTTGTAAGGCTACATTTAAGCATGCGGCTGCAGGTGCGGCCTGGCACCTCGGCTGCAGCCGTAGTATAAAGAACACCTTCACTGCCGCAACAAAGTTGCGGCGAAGGAGAGGGAGGAAAAGTCTTGCCAACACTGTACACAATCGTTGCTAGTCGCCTTCACGCAATGGTCGCCGTTATTTTGTATTGTGCTTACCAACTGATTAAAACACTAAGGGTACAAACACACAGGACGCAGCACGGCACGGCACGGTGCGGCGCGTCGCAGCATAGCGCTTCATGCGAGCGTCAACCTCGCACACAGAGAGCGGCGCATTTTCTCTTCTCTCAGTGGCAAAGGGAAGGTGGATCTTATTACAAAAAGGTGTGTTAGGGGTTTAGTATAAAGAATAACTCAAGGAAAGAGTAAACAAAAAATTAACCCTCTGTCCTACTGTTAGAAAAAGGAATAAATCACGAGAATTTACTCAAAACCTGAGGAATTCTCAAATTATTCAAGCCTCTTTAGCATCTAAAATTTAACTACGAAGATAGATCTGTTTTTTCCTAAACTACAAAACAGTTTTGGCAAAACAATTTATATTCCAATCTCATTTTAGCGAATTTCCCCTATAGGGAAGAAGCTATTACCGTAGTCGGCATGGTAAGACCTAGGCCCGGGACCATGATAACTTTTCGTTTTGAGGTCCCCAGACCCCAAAAACACCATTCGTTCGATACTGTATATCCATATATATATATATATATATGTGTCCGTGAGCACGATAACTCACGTAAAAATGATCCGATTTTGACGAAATTTGGTATAAATATGTAAAGCAGCATTTATGACTTTAAGTTCGAAAACCAGACAGATCGACTTATCCGAAGGGGTATTTTGGGGGGGTTTTGTACCCCAAAAATGGGTTTTTTGAATTTTTTACATATAATTTTTGAAAAAGTCAAATTTTAGTTTTGACCATTCGATTCAGCTTAAAAAAACACACAATTTGGTATTTCGATCATTCCTCTACGTCAATTGGTTACCGAGATATTGAAAGTGCTAAACACAGTAAGTTGTCTAATGTTATTCTTATGGAGGAAAAGAAAATTTTTTTATCTCGCTTATTTATGGACGTATACTGACGAAACTTGGTATACAGCTTCATCTCGTTGAGGTCTATTGATATTTGCTCCAAAAAATTGTTTTTGCATAATTCTCCCGTAGCAGCAAACCTGCGTACTCAGCCCCCATGTTATTCTTACAGATAATAATTAAATGCTCTGTCTCCCTTAATTATGAACATAAATGAATAAAAACTGGTATACGACTTCACCTAGCTGAGTTATATTGACATTAGTGTTCCATTTTTTGTGTTCCTTGTTGCAGCAAACCTCCGTACTCAGCCCCAATGTTATTCTTATGGAGAATAATTAAAATTGTATATATCGCTTATTTGGGAATATATTTTTATGAAACTTGGTAAGCTTTATGTAGTATTAAGACATTTATATCTCCATTAGAAATTCGCTGAGTATGCAGGTTTGCTGCGACGGGGGTATTTATATTTCTAATATTTAACTTTGAATGTACAAGTTAACATTAATAACATAATTTTAAATTATATTCCACTTAAATCATCCAAAACAAAATCAATTTACTTTGAAAGTAAAAATTTCGTCGCCAAACGCCTATCAATGAACAAAGAACAATTAGGCAGCATTTGAAAGTTTTTCACATACACGGACATGACGAATATTTATAAAACGAACAAAAAACTAAATTGTGTATTAGTTTTTGCTTGTTTATTGGCTACTCCAGATGCAGTTTGCTTCTAACCACAGGTTAGAAGAATGGTGATGATGGTAAAGTGGAAAAATAGTGTAATTATTTACTTTTTAGCCTTGAATTAAATTATTAGGCACTCTCCATCCATAGCAAGACGTGTATTGACGCTTCAAAAAATCAAACTCGACTGTTCCAAGTGAAGACGTGCCGTGCCGCACCGTGCCGTGCCGCTCTGTGCCGTGCTGCGACGTGCCGTGCCGCGCTGTGCTGCGTCGTGTTGCGTTATGTGTGTTTGTACCCTAAGGCAGGTTACACACTGAGGTGGTGTGGCATGTAACTCGCTGCAAGTGGCAAGTGGCTGAATGCCACGCGAAAACCAACCAATGCTTTTAAATAGGACCTTTCACACTGAAGTAGCAGTGGCATGGTGCATCTTCCGTGCCTCTCATTGCGCCACGCAGCTGACACTCGAACACCGATCGGTCGGTGTTTGGCGATGCATGCTACACGCATCTCGAGTTAGCGCATGCGCAGATACCACTCTCAGACCTACCAGGCAATGCGTAATAGGCTAGTAAAAATTAATTGGTGTTTTACCTGAGATAAAATATTACTATCATGTTTTTCTTTAATTTGTTTTATTGTTTTATTTTTAGTGAATTTCCTATTGAAAAGTGAAATATTAGCATGACGCGCACGGTGAAACTTAAGCCCAAGACCACCATAGAAGTTCCTAACGTGACTTCCTAAATACGTTTTGAGGGGTTGCTAACAACTATATATATATATATATATATATATATATATATATATATATATATATATATATATATATATATATATATATATATATATATATATATATATATACACAGATTATATATATATATATATATAATCTGTGTGTGTGTGTTTGTGAGTGTGTGTGTGTGTGTGTGTGTGTGTGTGTGTGTGTGTGTGTGTGTGTGTGTGTGTGTGTGTGTGTGTGTGTGTTTGCACTCTAGCAGTCACAATTTTTGTCCTATCTACTTCAATTGGTAGGAACCTTCCCTTCCGTAAACAGTTGGACAAGTTCGTCGGGCAAAACGATCGGACAACTCCAACCCCCTTTCTTGGGGATTTTAATTTTTAAAATTTTGAGTTTTTGGGCCCAAAAAGGGTCAGAAATGCCCCGAATGTAAAATTATTGCACATTAAACTATTGAAATAAAAAGCCGAAAATGTTAAACCCTCCCGCATCATTCTAGCTGAAATAGTTGCAGAGTTATTAAAGAAAATGTAAATAGACTTAACTCAGTACGTTGTCTTAAGGGGATTTTACATTGGAAAAGGCTGTTTTTCATATATTGATGTAGTTTTATCACCCCAATAGCCATTTACCAACTTTGTATCGTGACGAGACCTCCTCCAAACCTAGTTATGTACAAAATTGCCATCCTAATAGTGGATATATATAGGACCAGGGGAATCAGAACAGTCACAAAATATTTGTTTTTATTAAAAAAGTCACCAGTGTTTGTTTAAACCCTTTATTTGATTTTGTTTAAGGTTTTAATGTGGAAATTCACTTCCCTCACGTCAGCTTGCTGTGTGCAAACTCGTTTATACTTCATTAACTTTTGATGTCCTTATTTTGTCCGAATATATCGCCCTTACATATTCTTGGTAGTATCACAGATAAAGGACCTTTTATCTGTGGTAGTATTCAAATAGCCAAAGTGTATCGGTAACCTCAATTCATGTAAGGGCATGAAAATAAACTTTCAAAATTCATTAGGGTATTTGAAAATTACTGGAGGTTGGAAAATAGGAATTAAAATAAATTGTTAATAGAGTTTAAATTACTAAATAGGTTTCAAATAATGTAAAACTACGTTTATTTAGTTACTTTAATGTATAGATAAGTATTAAAACAAATGTTCGGTTGCATAAGTCAGTAGCTTACAGAAGTTTGATAAATCTATAAATTTTACCTTTCAACTCCCACAAAATACACTATTAACAACCCATTTAACAATCCACCCATATTTAACAATCTAAGTGGCTGGCGTGGTATGGCCACTTGGCGCCATTCCAGTGTGTAAGCTCCTTGCATCGTACTCGCGGATGCTCTGGCACGATGCATGCAGCGAGCCTCCACGTGGCAGCCATGCCACCTCAGTGTGTAACCCGCCTAAGAAAAAGGCGATGGGATGTGCATCCGATTAAATTGCCAGAGCCATAGACAGAGGTACCCCCGCCCCCCTTAAGACAATGACTCACCCCCTTCCGACCAAAACTGAAGACTACCCCTTCCCCTAAAAAAAACAATACTTATGTTTCCCTAATAAATAATAACCATTGTGATCCCGTTCTTCCTGCAGACCAATCCCTTCACATCAATTGCTATCACACTATGGGAAAAAGAGTCTAATATACTGCAAGTTTAATTTTTAGTCTGTTATTGCTGTTTTTTTTTGTTTTTTTTAAATGCTTAGTGTAGAAAATGTTACTATAGTACCTATTCATTATAAAATTATGGAAATAGTTTAGTACATAATTTATTTGATTAAATATGTATGCCAGCGTCAACTTAGTTATTCCAGTTTTTGAGTTTAGATATCGGGAAAGTCTAACATTCTTGAGTCACCCAGTAATGAATAAATCACTTTTGAAAATTACTTAAAATAAATTTGTTTAGCTTGCTTTTAACTAAATTTTTGTTAACCGATATTCAATCAGTCAGTTTTGGTTAAGTTGGCAAAGAGCACAACACAGCACAAAATAATTTATTTTCTCAAAACTAACTTATTGCAAGTGCAAAGACAATAAATGAAAAACTATAAACAACTTAATTAAACTCCAACACAATTTATTTTTAATTAGTAGATATACAGCAAAAACATGTTATGAGTTTACTGGGGATTATTTTTCAGACATCTAATTGAGGAATTAATAAAAAACAGTGTATTGTTTTAGTTTGAACAAATGTAATTTTCATGTTAACCAAATCCAACCTATATGTTGTATAGTTTACGACATATTATAAACAAATTAGCAATCACTGAGAAAGCTTTGAAATTAATATCAGTTTCCACAGGCATTCAATCATTCACAATATAACCTTTATCACCAATCAATTACAAGCCAAGCTGAAGGTGTACCGAAACAGACAGACGACTCGATACGTTGACGGGAACAACGTATTTGCAAAGGGAAAAGGGATAAGGGATGCTTTAAAATTGTCAATGATGACATCACTAGGGTAATAACTAGGGCTAAGGGTAATATCACTTCTGGGATGGGGTAATATAGTTGTGTCAAGGCAATTACTTTTTCAGAGTACCTAATTGTACACTGTAGATGATGGTCAGTTTTACCGTGATTACATTTTTTATTTCTGGACCATTTCAAATTAATCATATAATTTAAATTAGTCTGTTACATTCTGAACAAATATTGTAAACACTCGAAACTTAGAAAAAACTAATAAATGACAGCCTAGTTTAAATTATATATAATTCTCTGGCTTCTAGGATATTTAAAATTAGGCTAAAGTAGTTTGGTTAGTGACAATTTTTACAAATTTATAATACTTTTGTTGACCTTAAATGATTAGTGAATCTATTATTTTAATTTTCTACTTCATTAAAATGTTTTAATTTTGATTTATAACATGCAAAGCGGCGGAATATTGGACTGCCGAACTGATCAGCTAAGTAAAAACCAGTTCCTCGCTGGCTATGGCAGATAATTTGCCAATTTTCATTATGGTAGTGGGTAAAATGGAATATTTTAGGTCTATCAAGGGAATATTTGCTAAGATTATCAGTGGCGACACTGCGAAGTGCGTCTAACAGTTTGAGTTTTGACACAATAGCGCCAAGCTGTATCGTTGCAACTTGCAGTAACAGTATTTACTATGAATATAGCAAATGATCAAATAGCCTTTTAATGAGTTGGTCTGTATTAGGTCTTCTTGTATAAATATGATTAAACTGGACAGCAGGGTTCGCTCAACATACCTCCTACTTTACTTTACTCCCACCAAAGGTGTAGTTTCGTTTTAAATTAATCAACCATCACTAAATGAGAATCCTTTATTTCAAAAGAGTATGATGTAATTGGAACCTGGCTGAATCTGAATTTGTTTGCTTTTTGTACCATCTTGTGTGTGAACATGATGTAAAACATGGTGTGTCAGAACAAAATAACATTAAACAAGTTTCTTAAGTATGTGTGATGATTATTAATTTCTAAAGCCATGTATATATTATAGTTGATACTGATACTGATAACGTGGGGGAAGAATGCACTGCGACCTAACAAGATCTTTTGTGCCCCCGCCTCTGAGCTCTCAGTTCCTTCATAGAGATCCTCCCCCAGCCCTAGCTCCTTGATGAAGTTTAGATGCTGGGGGATTCTAAAGGGGAGCATCCCTAATGGTTATCTGGTATGATCCCAAACTCCTGGCCTTTTTTTGGCCAACCGCATCACATTCAGCCAGTAGATTCCTCGGGGTTTACTCCTGCTCGTGGCAGAATCTGCATCCTTTCTCTTCTACCATACCCATCTCCTTAAGGTGGCCCTTAAGTCTACAGTGTCCGGTGAGAAACCCTGTTAGAATTCTTAGGCTGTTCTTGTTAAGCCTGATCAGATTTTCAGATCTCCTATGATTAAAGTTGCCAAGCATTTCCTTGGCTTGTCTACATCCAGGAAGAGCCTCCCACCCGTTTGCTCTCTCTGCCTCTTCCTTCTCTTTGAGTTTCCTCCTGAAGAAAGCATCCTCTAGCCCGTACCCTGGGTCAGGGCCAGTGAAGGGTTTTGTCACCCCTTCTCTTGCAAGCCTGTTTGTTTCCTCATTGCCCTCTACTCCTTGGTGTCCCGGTACAAAGAGGAGAGACACTCTGTTTGTCCTACCTAGCATATTTAAACTCTGCCGGTAGTCCCACACACCATTCTGGAGCTGATCACCGGTGAACTCAGCGCCTTGATCACTGCTTGGCTGTCTGATAGGATCACAATATCCCGCTTCTTGTATTTCCTGCTGAGGTTGAACTTTATGCATCTCTCAATTGCATTCACCTCTGCCTGAAAGATGCTCGGAGAAATCCCCTTGGATTCAGTATATTTGGTCCTTAGGCCAAACACTCCAACACCAGTTCCCTCATTGGTTTTTGACCCATCAGTGTACCACCTGATGGCATGTCTCGCAAGTATATATGTGAACTCACCATTCCACTGTTGCTTGGTCCCTAGCCCAGTGCTAAAATTCTTTCAAAGTTGAACCTTCTGATTCTTGAGTCCCTTGGGTGGTTTAGTAATTCTTCTAGACCTGGCGGAAGGGAGTCTCCGCCATGGGATTTATTTTCATGCCTATTTTCTCCATCCTAAGTAGGGCCTCCTTTGCCGACTTCTCCACAACCAAATGCAGAGGTGTCAGGCCAAGGATTACTTCTAAAGCTGCTGTAGGACAGGATCTCATGGCTCCCGTTATGGTAACACAAGCCATTCTTTGAACCTTCTCCACGATTTTCTCGTGTTCTTAAACTTGGTCCTACTCGCCCAAGCTATCGATCCATATTTGATGATTGGTCTCACCATCATGGTATACATCCACCTTAACCCTACGATTTCCCTTCATAGCTCCTGCAGGTCAAAAGGGCAGATGTAGCTTTTTTGGTTACTTCTTCTAAGTGTCTATTCCACAGTCGTTTCTTATCTAGTGTTACCCCCAGATACTTCACCTCCGACTTTCATTCCAATGCCACCCCACCAAACTGGATGTCCCTCAATAGTGGTAGCCTTATTTTTGTAGTAAAGGGTACAAGTGATCAAACAGCCTTTTAATGAGTAGGTCTGTATTAGGTCGCCTTGATTTATATAACTACCACAGGTGTAGTTTTATTTTAAACTATTCAACCACCATTAATTGAGGATTCTTTATTTCAAAAGAGTCCGATGTAATCGGAACCTGGCTGAATCTGAATTCGCTTGCTTTTTGTACCATCTTGTGTGTGAACATGATGTAAAACATGGTGGATGATGGTGGTTTGATGGATGAGTATAAAATAACATTAAACAAGTTTCTGAAGTGTGTGTGGTGATTATTAATTTCTAAAGCCATGTTTATCTTATAGTTACAGTACACACTTCAGTGTTTTTCTTTACCTAATTACCCCACCCTAGACAACCCAAAAGGGCCATTTTTACCCCCCCCCCAACAAAATTTTCATGACACATTTTGCGTCATAACCCCCCCCCCCCATTGTGGGCAACCTTGGACATAAACAATAACTGCAAATGCACATGGTCAGTGGTAATAGTCCAGGATTGGCAGGACTGCTGCGGGAGCCGCGCCGCGCCGCAGTAGATAAACAGCCCCATCCAACTCAATGTAGTTTGAAACTGCTGCGGCCATGCAAACTGTTACAGTTTCTAACTACATGTGGGGAGAGGTGAAAACTGGTGCAGGAGCAAAACCGCAGCGGCGGACGACCGGATGCATAAACAGTCCCATTAGACTCAATGGTATTAGAAACTGGCCGGCTGCCCGAACGCAGCCGAAACCGCATACAAAAACGGGTTCTAAGTAGAAGCTCCCTTATATTTATAATTTCACTAATTTAATTAGTGAGATTTACCAGCCTACGGTCATATAGGTCCATTAACGTCTAATTTAGGGATGCTTATAGATTTTAAAACTTTGATTCTTCATAAGAAACATGACCTTTTGACCCCTTACATTACAGGTTGCTAACGCAAACGTTTGATATCAGTTACTACGGAGGTAGCATTACAGTAATAAATGGAGATTCTTCAGGGATTCGAGTAAACTCAACCTCAAATCCCATTATTCTATACCAACAGATGAAATTTGGCAAGCAAAATGGTACAGTAAGTGTTAAAATCGATATAATTATTTAAAATAAGACTAAAAATATGTTATAAGCAATCTTTATATTTAATTCCGATCAGTCCCCACGAAATATCTCGAGCTAGGAAGAAGTTACGTTAAGTTATGATGATTCATTTTAAAGCTTGAGGGCCAAGGCCGGTGGGAAAAATATCAAAATTATTGTCAAAAATTACGTGGGCTGCGCCCCACTAGACTTCAAAGGTCCAATGATTTTCTTATGGAAATACCACTACTGATCAGCTGTGATTATCCACTCACCGCCATATGTTAGGGGCTGTAGCCCCTGTAAGTGTTATAGAATTTTGGTTAAACACTATTGTAATTTTTGGAATAAATTTAATGTTGTGAATTTATCAACTTTTCCTATTTTAGTAGTATTAAGTGTTATGCAGATACTAAGTATTAAGTTAACTTACTGAGGGTAGGGAGGGCCCGGGGGCTCAAGTCCCTCAACCTTTACAAAAGAGCAATGATTAAAATTATTTTTAGAAATAGAACCTCTGATCCTAAAATAATGTGACAATGTGCTCCTCTCCTGCCCCTCAGAAGTTTAAGCCACAGATATAAGCTCCCTTGAGAAAATTAACTTTTTGACTTGTAATCATGTGGATTTACTTTAAAACAAAACAACTACTTACCAGGCTTAAGAGTCTGCAGTACCTAGCAAGACACCGCAGTTGATGGTGGCGCCGCTTTGCCTCGGCGAAAACCAGAACTATCAGAGAGCTCTGGCAAAACAGAGTACGTTGTTTCCGCCCTTGACAAACAGAGTACGTTGTTTCCGCCCTTGACAAACAGATGAGTGGATTGGGGGCGAGGGTGATGAATAGGGGCTGCCAAGCAGATGATAATTAACAACATTCACCTAGAGCCACCAGCCATCAGCCCTCTCGCATCGGCTAGCTCAGCCCACGCACGTCCCCGCTTCTCTTTGTATTAGAAATTACCATTTAATTTATTTATCGAGCTATCGTCACAGTTGAAACTGCGATAACCTCATAAAAATGTCCTAAATAACATGACGATGAATGACAAGCTCCTACCACCTTAAATTATATAAGTTATGCGCATGGGACGCATTTACAAGCGCAACCCCCACTCTTCCGCCCTACGTGATTATAGGCAAATGATCAACTTTATAGTGCATAAACACATTTTTATTGCTGATATACTTCAATGGACCTTAACGTGGGATCCCATCTGACCGAATCCTATCTGACCGAAACGTATATAAGTTCAACTCTGTCGAAAACGGGATGTGTGCCATCGGACCGATGGCACAATTCTACTTTCGGTCATTTGCGACAAACTAGAGAATCTTTCGGTCGTTTGATACTCGTCCCACTTTCGGTCAATTGCGACAAACAACGTTTTCGATGAAGTCAAACAATTTATATTTTCGGTTGAATGGAATTATTAATGTTTTCGGTCATTTAAGATAGTTATTAATTTAGTGAATTGGTCAGTTTACATCGCCAGAAGGTAGGGAGGGGGGCACAAACGAAAATATCGTACCGTTCCAGTTAAATTCTGGTAACCAAAAAACTATCGTACTAAAATTATCGTACTCAACCCTGAACCTTGCTGAACAATATTTTAACTTTCATTTAGACATATATTTGTTAAAACAAGGTTGAATTCCTTACATCCTAGTTTTGATCGTCCAGATCTGTTGTAGGCGTAATAATCATAACTAAAACCAAGGAAACAAAACCAGGGCGTAATTTGGATGGGCACGGCGCAATAGTGCAGTGCGAACGTGTCGTTGCTATGGAAACGTGAATGTGGAAGTGGAAGCGCGCGAATCGCGCAGCTACTGTACTGCTGCCTCTAGTATTTCTTGTGCTGTTTACAGCGGCGAAGGTGCGAAGTAATGAGTCATCGCTCATCCCTCGCCCACCAAGAAATACCCTTGTTATCATCAGTGTACAATGCTGACAGTTAATGAAGAATAATAAAGACTAACACATGTTGTGAAGAGGGGATTGATTGGTTAACATATTTGTTGCCATGAAGACCGGAGGGTATACAGGGTCAAAATGCCTCCTTGTTGATTATATCAATCGTCTTAACCTTCACAAAACTGGTGATTGTTTGTTTATTACTCTGATTGTTTAAAGTCAATTCTCTCTGCTATGAAACCATATTATTTGTAAGAACAGATATCCCAAATTGTTATTCAGTTATTTAAGTTATCTTAGTGTTCTTAATGTTTATGTTTCAAACTTTTTGTAAACTATCTTTACTTTTATTTAAATACCCCCGTCGCAGCAAACCTGAGTACTCAGCGAATTTCCAATGCATATATTTGTGACTCACTACTACATAGAGCTACTTACCAAGTTTCACCAAAATACATCCATAAATAAGTGATATAGAGCATTTTCTTTATTCTCTATAAGAATAACATTAGGGTTGAGGACGCAGGTTTGCTGCAACGAGGAAGATAAGTAATATTTTTTTACAATTATCAATATAACTGAACCAGGTGAAGCTATATACCAAGTTTTATTAATGTAGGTTCATAATGAAGGGAGATATACAACTTTACTTATTCTCCAAATGAATAACATGGGGCCGAGTATGCAGGTTTGCTGCTACGGGGACTATCAACAAAAAACTAGTTTTTTTGTGCTAATATCAATATACCACAACTAGTTGAAGCCACATACCAAGTTTCATCAATATACATTCAAAAATAATTGAGATATAGAATTTTATTTATTCTCCATAAGGATAACATTGGACAACGTACTGTGTACGTGCACTTTGAATATCTCTGCAACGGTTGGACGTAGAACACCGATTAAAACACTAAAATGTTTGTTTTGTTGAGCTAAACACATTAATTAACAGAAATGTGAAGTTTTTAGTAAAACTATCTGAGAAAAATCTAAAAACCTTTTTCCCATAAGATTAACATGGGACACGTTTTTTTGGATTTTCTCCGCAACCACTTAACCTAGGTTAATGATTCAAAGTACTAAATTATTTTTTTTTTTTATGCTCTATAAAATTCTACGACCAAAATTGAGTGTTTTTAATATTTTGAGGTCAAATTTGCAAAAACCCGATTTTTGGAAAATTGTAAACCCCCATAAAACCCCCTTCCCATAGTGCGATCGATCTGGCTTTCGAACTTAAAGTCATAAATGTTACTCTCCACATTTGTGTCAAATTTTATCAAAATCGGGTGTTTCTTTCAAAAGTTATCGCGGTAACGGACACACACACACACACATATATAAATTTGAACGAATAGTGTTTTTGGCATGTGGGGACCTCAAAACGAAAAGTTATCATGGTCTCGGGCTTAAGTCTTACCATGCCACCTACGGTAATAGCTTCTTCCCTAAAGGGAAATTCGCTAAAATCGCTACCATCCTTGCATATATGTCTTTTAGCAAATTTCCCCTATAGGGAAGAAGCTATTACCGTAGGTGGCATGGTAAGAGTTAAGCCCAAGGTTAAGTGGTTGCGGAGAAAATCCACAAAACGTGTTCATAAAATCTCCCATGTTAATCTTATGGGAAAAAGGTTTTTAGCTTCTCCTCAGTTCATTTTAATGTAAACCTCACATTTACTGTTACCAATCAGTTCAGCTCTACAAAAAAATCATTTTGGTGTTTAAACTGTGACTCTATGTCCAACCATTGCAGAGGTATTCAAAGTGCTAAACACATTACGTTGTCCAATGTTATCTTTATGGAGAATAATAAAAATATTATATCTCGATTATTTATGAATCTAAGTTGTTGAAACTTGGCATTTGGCTTCACCTAGTACTGGTAAATATCAATATATTTACACAAAAAAATAGTTTTTTGCCGTTTTTCCCCGCAGCAGCAAACCTGCATACTCAGTCTCCATTTTATTCTTATGGAGAATAAGGTATTCTTATGAGGTAAAATGTAATGTCTCCCTTAGTTTTGAACATAAATTAATAAAACTCGGTATGCAACTTTGACTGGTCAACTTGTATTGATAATTGAATAAAAACACATATTTTGTGTTCCTTGTAGCAGCAAACCTGCATACTCAGCTTTCAATGTTATTCTTATGGAGAATAAATAAAATGCTATATATCACTTATTTATTCGTGTATTTTTATGAAACTTGGCAAGTGGCTTTGAGTGGTAGTGAGAAACATATACATGCATTGGAAATTCGCTGAGTACGCAGGTTTGCTGCTATGGTGGTATTCAATTATGAAGTCTTATCTTTGTACACCGATAATAAAATCTTTTTTTAGGGATTATAAAGGCTGTTATTGTTGTTTACAAAATATTTTTGATTCAGTATCTCACATAACTATACTAACTTCATCAAAAACTACAATTACAGTGTATCGCTAGAATTCCGCACTGCTGTTAAATTGTCTGAGATCCAGGATTTGTCAAAGGAAAATCATTTTTTCCAGTGTAATGGATAAACCACAAATTTTCCGCAAGAGTAAATACCCCCGTCGCAGCAAACCTGCGTACTCAGCTAATTTCCAATGCATAATATATGTCTTAATAAAGCCACATACCAAGTTGCATACAAATATATTCAAATATAAGCGATTTTAATTATTCTCAATGAGAATAACACTGGTAATGAGTACGTAGGTTTGCTGAATCAAGCATAACAAACGATTGGTTATTATGCAAATATAAATAGAATTTAACTAGGTGAAGTCACATACCAAGTTTCATCAATATTCAATAATAAGTAATCACTATATAACATTTTAATTATCCTCCATAAAAATAACATGGCAGCTGAGTAAGCAGGTTTGCTGCAACAAGGAACAAAAAATGGGTTTTTATGCAAATATCAATATAACTCAACAAGATGAAGCCACATACCAAGTTTTATTAATTTATGTTCATAATAAAGGGAGTCATTAAATTTTACTTATTCTCGATAAGAATTATATGGGGCTGAGTACGCAGGTTTTCTGCTACGGGAATAATAAACAAAAAATCAATTTTTCGTGCAAATATTAATATACCAGAACTACGTGAAGTTTCATCAACATACATTCATAAATAATCGAGATATCAAATTTTATGTATTCTCCTTAAGGATAACATTGGACAACGTACTGTATTTCACTTTAAATATCTCTGCAACGGTTGGGTGTAGAATCACAATTTAAACACCAAAAGGATTTTTTTGTTGAACTGATCAGATTGGTAAAAGCAAATGTGAAGTTTACATTCAAATAAACTGAGGAAAAGCAAAAAACCTTTTTCCATATAAGATTAACATGGTAGATTTTATGAGTAGGTTTTTTGGATTTTCTCCGCAACCACTTAACCTAGGTTAATAAATCAAAATACCATATTATTTGTTTTTTTAAGTTCTATAACATGGTTAAAACCAATACCCCCGTCGCAGAAAACCTGCGGACTCAGCAAATTTCCAATGCATAATATATGTCTTAATACCACATAAAGCCGCAAACCAAGTTTCATAAAAATACATTCACATATAAGCGATTTTAATTATTCTCCATAAGAATAACATTGGTAATGAGTATGTAGGTTTGCTGAAACAAGGAACAGAAACAATTGGTTGTTATGCAAATATAAATAGAATTTAACTAGGCGAAGCCACATACTAAGTTTCATCGATATTCAATCATAAATAAGCGATATATAACATTCTAGTTATTCTCCATAAGAATAACATGGGGGCTGAGAAAGCAGGTTTGCTGCAACAAGGAACAGAAAAATGGGTTTTTATGTAATTATCAATATAACTCAACCAAGTGAAGCTACATACCAAGTTTTATTAATTTATGTTCATAATTAAGGGAGTCATTACATTTTACATATTCTCCATAAGAATAACATGGGGGCTGAGTACGCAGGTTTGCTGCTACGGAAATAATCAACAAAAAATCAATTTTTTGTGCAAATATCAATATACCAGTACTACGTGAAGCCACATACCAAGTTTCATCAACATACATTCATAAATAATCGAGATATCAAATTTTATTTATTCTCCATAAGGATAATATTGGACAACGTACTGTGTTTAGCACTTTGAATATCTCAGCAACGGTTGGGCGTAGAATCACAATTTAAACACCAAAATGATTGTTTTGTGAAACTGAACATATTGGTAAAAGCAAATGTGAAATTTACATTAAAATAAACTGAGGAAAAGCAAAAAACCTTTTTCCCATAAGATTAACATGGGAGATTTTATGAGCAAGTTTTTTTGGATTTTCTCCGCAACCACTTAACCTAGGTTAATAATTCAAAATACTAAATTATTTGTTTTTTTAAGCTCTATAACATGGTCAAACCCAAAATTAAGTTTTTTAAAAATTTTAGGTGAAAAGTGCAAAAAACTGATTTTTGGAAAATTTAAAACCCCCATAAACCCCCCTTCCCATGGTCCGATTGTTCTGGTTTTCGAACTTAAAGTCATGAATGTCATTTTACACATTTGAGCCAAATTCCATCAAAATCGGACGTTTTTTACTCAAGTTATCGTGTTAACGGACACATACATAGATATATATATAGATATATATATAGATATATATATATATATATATATATATATATATATATATATATATATAGATATATATATACATATATATAAATTTGAACGAATAGTGTTTTTGGCATCTGGGGACCTCAAAACAAAAAGTTATCATGGTCTCAGGCTTAAGTCTTACCATGAGACCTACGGTAATAGCTTCTTCCCTATAGGGGAAATTCGCTAAAATTAAGTTTTTTTAAATTTGTATGGTGAAAAATGCAAACAAATTATTTTTGGAAAATTTAAAACCCCCATAAACCCCCCTTCCCATGGTCCGATTTTCTGGTTTTTTAACTTAAAGTCATGAACGTCATTTTACACATTTGAGCCAAATTTCATCGAAATCGGACGTTTTTTACTCAAGTTATCGCATTCACGGACACATATATAGATATAGTTATATATATATATATACATATATATAAATTTGAACGAATAGTGTTTTTGGCATCTGGGGACCTCAAAACAAAAAGTTATCATGGTCTCGGGCTTAAGTCTTACCATGAGACCTACGGTAATAGTTTCTTCCCTATAGGGGAAATTCGCTAATTTAAAAAAATGAAATATAAATAAATACCCCCGTAGCATCAAACCTGCATACTCAGTGAATTTTCAATGCATATTAATTTATCTTAATACCACATAAAGCCACATACCAAGTTTCATCACTATACATTCATAAATAAACGATTATTGACATTTAATTATTCTCCATAAGAATAACATGGCGGCTGAGTATGCAGGTTTGCTGAAATAAGGAACACTAAAAATGGGGTTTTATACAAATATCAATATAACTCAACTAGGTAAAGCCACATACCAAGTTCTATTAATATATGTTCATAATTAAAGGAGATAGCACGTTAATTATTCTCCATAAGAATAACATGGGCTGAGTATGCAGGTTTGCTACTACGGGAACCATCGGGTAAAAAATGGGTTTTTGTGCAAATATTAATAGACCACAATGAAATGAAGCAATATACCAAGTTTCGTCAGGATAAGTTGATAAATAAGCGAGATATACAATTTTATCCTCCAATTTATCCTCCATAAGAATAACATTGGACAACGTACTGTGTTTAGCACTTTCAATATCTCAGTAACCAATTGACGTAGAGCAATAATTAAAACATCAAATTGTGCGTCTTTTTAAGCTGATTCCAATGGAAAAAAATAAAATTTTACTTTTTCAAACATTGTAAGTAAAAAACTCAAAAAACCCATTTTTGGGGTACAAAACCCCTCCAAAATACCCTTTCCGATAGGTTTTCGAACTTATAGTCATAAATTGTGCTTTACACGTTTGTACCAAATTTCATCAAAATCGGACCTTTTTTACGAGAGTTATCGCACCCACGGACATATATATATATATATATATATATATATATATATATATATATATATATATATATATATATATATATATATATATATATATATATAGTTATATATATACAGTTTCAAACGAATGGTGTTTTTGGGGTCTGGGGACCTCAAAACGAAAAGTTATCATGGTCCCGGGCCTAGGTCTTACCATGCCGACTACGGTAATAGCTTCTTCCCTATAGGGGAAATTCGGGAAATTAGGGGAAAAGTCACTGACGAAAACAAATAAACCACGGTCAACAGCACGTCCGACTTCTTCGAGTGTTAGGCGAAGACTGAGTCTTCAGTAAAACAACCAAGTATCCGTTAAAATTTGAACGAAATTCGATTTGTTGGTGCAAAATCTTGACTCCTAGAACACTGCTGGTGTCAGGTTGCGATCACCCACCCCCCGCCCGGCCAGGTGCGTGGCGCGAAATATGAGACCCTAATTGGTCACGTGAGCCTGAAGACGAAGTACCTACCAGTAGAGTGATCCCGAGAACCGTTGGCTACCGTCGATCACACCTGCACCTGTTTTACATCTCCCTCTATACTTTGAGAATACTCACAGTAACATTATTATTATGCCACAGAGTTATTGTTTGTATTTTTTAATAACCATTAAGGAATAAAGGGTTTAACAGTGCATTATAAATTACTGTTAAAATCACTCATTTCGCCATTTCGCTAAATGTAAAATAATGTTTTATTTACAGACAAGATACGTTTACATTTCTGTGTTCAATGAACATGGTGACACGCGAGTCACCATCAATAAATTTGCTCTAATGAAAGAAAAATTTCCCAAGGTTTAGGTTTGCGACATTTTCATTCAACTTTTAGTAATTAGTGAATTTCCTTTGGAAAGTGAACTATTAGCATGACCCGCACGGTGAAACTTAAGCCCGGGACCACCATAGAAGTTCCTAACGTGACCCCCTGAACACGTTTTGGGGGGTCGTTCAAGATTATATATATGTGTGTGTATGCAATCTAGCGGTCGCATTTTTTGTCCGATTTACTTCAAATTTGGTAGGGACGTTCCTTTCTATAATCTGTTGGACAAGTTTTCGTTGGGCAAAACAATCGGAAAACTGTAAACCCATTTTTTGGGGATTAATCTTTCAAATTTCGAGTTTTTGGACCCAAAAAGGGTCAGAAAAGCCCCAGGTGTAAAATTAATGCATGTAAAAAGATGGGAATTAGAGAGGCAAAAGTTTTAAGCCCTCTCTCGTCATTCTAGTATAAATATTTACCGAGGTATTAAAGAAAATGTGTATCGGCTAAACACAGTACGTTGTCTTATGGGGGTTTTACACTAGAAAAGCCTGTTATTCCTTTGTTAGAGTACTTTTATTACCCCCAGCAACCTCACGCCTACTTTCAAGCCTGTCTGGACCTTCTCCTAACCTTATAATGCGCAAAATTGTATTCCCAGCTTTGCAAGTAAATGAAACCAGGAGTATCAGAACAGCCAAAAAATCAATGTTGTCAGATTTCAATAAAATTTGGACAAATGTATGTTTTTACACTGATTTTGAGTTTTAAACGTTTTTATGTGGAAATTCACTTCCCTCACGTCAGCATGCTGCGTGCAAACTCGTTATTTGTTTCGTATTCTACCCTATTCGTAATAGTTAAAAATAAATTAATATAAAATGTTCTAGTTTCATTTTGTTTATAAGTATTGGGATTTGTTAATTGTTAACTTGTACAATCATTACAGTTATCTTGTGGCATCAGCATTAGTAACAGGGGGGAGATTAATTCCAACATACGCACAAACCCACAGACATCCCTCTTACTGAAGTAACGATATGAATTTTAATATGGAATAAATTTGGAATCTGGGTAAAATTGGATGAAACTCTAGTAATCAATTGTATTTCAAGGGATTAGAAAACTAAGGACTATGAACCTATGTTATTACCATAAAATACGTACATATTTATTCAAACAGTTTAGCTAGTTATGCCTTTTTGTTTGGCTATCTTTAGATAGTTTGTGTCAAACCTACATGTAATGACAAAATGTAACTAGAGTTTTTAAGAAACATAGTTCGTCTTAAACTGACACCAAAACGGATGTGATTCAATACAGGAAGTCACAAAACTGCTTGGCGTGTTATGCAGAAACGGGTTCTACATACACAAATAAGTCGATGATGTACTGTAACATTTTTTCCGATTTCGGCTTTGTTTATCAGTAATCCGCCGAAATTACAGGACTTGAAACATCAAAAATTCAGTTTTTTGGATTTTTCATAAAAAGACATAAATATAAAAAATATTACTATTCACCATTAAAAAGAGCTCAAAAAACTAAATAATTTTGTACTTTGAATTACTATTCTACGATTGATTGTTTAGGAGAAAATTTAAATTTTCATTTTGCGGTAAACGCATTACGTTGTCCAATGTTATTCTTATGGGGAATACAAAAATTACTATTTCTCTCTTATTTACTGATCAATTTCATTCAAAATTGATATGCTTGTCAAGTTAACATTGACCAACAGAGTAAATTCGATATATGTTGCCCCTTAATACCCCTGGGGGGGAATAGGGGGCATTTCCCCTATTAAAACCACGAGTGTAGCAATGGATTCTGTAGTGGCTACAAAGCAGGGATTAGGGTGGATGTTTTTTTAAACAACTTGTTTACAAGATTTTCTGTACATTCGACCATGATTTGTATTTTATATTTAGTAAATAAAAAGTAATTTATTCACTAAAGTTGGGCTAAAAGGGAGAAAGTATGTGTCAGTTTCTTGATACCGTTTATTTAATAATAATTTAAAAATGGAGGTAATTTTAAAATGTTAAAGTCAAATTTCATGCAAACTGGCAAGTAAAACAAATGTTTGCAAAACATTACATTTAAAGCACTTTAAATTTAATAGTTTGTATAACTTGGTTTTAGTTGATAGTTTTCGTGAAATTTGACTTTTGACATTTTAAAATAGCCACTATTTCGACAATCATTACAAATTATCATTTATTAACCAATGTTTAAAATCAAAGTGTCATTGGATTTGGATTAAAAAGTGCTTTAAATTTCATATCTAGTAAAATTTTATTTTAGTTCATAGTTTTCGTGAAATTTGACTTATAACATTGTAAATAACCGCAATTTTAAAAATAGAAAATAAAAAATATATTTTTAGCTAATCTTATTAAAAAAATTAAAGTTGATAAAAATTTTCATAAAACTATCTCTAAGGGTTTTTAAATTATTAATTATTTTAAATGAAATAAAAAAAGGCGGTTTACAGCTTAACTAAGCCGAAAACAAAAAAGGTTTACTGTACATTTTCGACTTATTATTCCTTTTAGAATCCGGTTCTGCACGCTAAGCATTTATTGACACTCTGTATAACAATAAACTAACAAAGAAATTTAATAAAGTTTTCCGTAAAAAAACACTTGTTAAATTTTTACACGTTGTAATGAATTTTTTATAAAAGCATTGAGTTGGGGCTTTAGTACAATAACATCTTTTAATTTTGCACGGCAAATTCCCATTTCATTCCATGAAATTCTAAATTAAATTGTGAAATAACAATTGTTAAAGAGCAATTTTTAAGCCACACAATTTATTTCATAAATAATGAAGAATAATTTCTTTAGTTTTTTTAAAGCCCGTCGTTTATTTTAAACACATTCATTGTCTTGGTAATCTGTTAACTGTAATGTTATCATTGCATTAAAGCTGGAGAGTTACTAGCACAGGCCAGGCAGGGGCGAGCAGGGACGTGCGGGTCTAATTTAGTCCCTACATTGGCTTCCTGACTGTCTCTTACTAAGCGTTGTCAGCGCTACCAACATCACGCGATATCAGTGCCCCGTCTTCTGAACTGTCGCGTCGGTTTTAATTATTAACATTTCATACCTTTACCTTTAGTTTTAAATAACCTATTACACTACTATCTATAATATTATAAAGAAGAGGTGGTTTCTGTCTGTCTGTCTGTCTGTCTGTCTGATGTTCCGGGTGAACGCAAAAACTACTTAACCGACTGGGCTGAAATTTTACACAAAGGTAGATCTTGAACCCATGCAACACATAGGCCTTAAAATCCCCTCGGGCTATGCCCTGTGAACGTTTTAAGTTTCAATGTTTACATTTCATAAGAAAGTAAACATTCAGAAACTGTAATGCGAACAGCTGAGATGCGAACAGCTGTTTACATTTGACAGCTTAAAGAGCAGAAGCAAGAACAACAGCTTTTCAAGCTAACTAAAATGCAATTTGCATTGACTATAGAACGGGTAAGGAAAAACCCTGTGCGAAGAACGTGTACATCAAGTATATATATATATATTTGTTTCAATATACCGTATAATTAATCTATATAAATACAATTAGAGTTTTGTCTGTACATTGCTTGGAATTATGAAATTGTTGCATATTTTCACGTTTTACACCCTAGCGAAACCAAAACAAATCCTATCTCAATTTATGTCTGTCTGTCTGCCGGTAACGCTCAAGGACGGGTTTTTGTTCGCTTTTCACTGGAAAACGGGTGCACTGACATTAATGAAACTTTGTTTATTTGTTCTATATATGCGTGAGAAGGTTTTAGGGCACTATAAACTGGCATACGCCTTTAGAGAAATAATGGCGGCCGCTCAAAAACGTGATTTTGTGCGGTTTTGGTCATGTTTTGTACGCTTTTCACAGGAAAACGGGTGCACCGATTTGTATGCAACTTTTTTCTATGTTCTATATGTGCGTTAGAAGGTTTTAGGCTAATTGGATTGTTTTAAATTACCTTATGACACTGCCCCATAGGGTTTTAAAGATCCTATGCTATTCTTATGGACAAAGCATTTATTTATATTGAACCAGATGATGGCATAGTTATTCTATAAATAGGTGTTGTAGTGCTTTTTTAAAACGTTGAGTGAAGATTGGTAATAAATAACATAAGTGGATATATGATCTAAACCTATATTTGTCAGACTCATGTACTCACTGACATACTGACTCACTTTATCTAAGAAACGACAATGTCTATTAAAGATAAAATTTTGGATGGTGGTTCCTCTTATGCTGCAGATTTACAATAAGAATACGTTTAAAAAAGTCCTATAGGTCTCTTCGCTAATTTACTTTTATGAGAATTTTATGAGTATTAGTATTTACTGGACCTTTGTAAGTTACATTTCGGTAGGAACATAACTAATTCATCAGAACAAAACGCAAGCCTATTCCTGTTACGAAAATGTTTAAGGTCTTCGCCCCCCGGAATTTCAAAATACAATATTTTAACAAATCTTGCACATACTCTTGGACTGATGGATCTGAATTTCGGTGGGAATGTAGCTGATAGCTCAGTGCAGACATTTACCTACTCCAGACACAAATATACTCAAGGACTCTGGCCCAATGACCTTTAATATAAGCGTGTTAGTCATAACACACCAACTACTCAACCAGTAGAGCTGAAATTTGATGCCTTAAAGGAAATAAGGCGCAAAAGCGTGTAAACGATAGGGCGCACAATGCTGAAATCAACTGAGCGGCCGTGAGTGCCATTGAAGGGGTGGGGGCAAAGACTGATTTATAGACACAGCCCTAGCGTTCCAGGTGTATTAATAAAGTTTTATGGTCGGGATGGACCAAAATTCGGTCCGGCCGGGCTCAAGGTCACAACTCAAACTAAAGGACTCGTCGTAGCGCTCAGTACACCCTCCTTATGGGTTTTGGGCGACGCGTGCTCAGTTAAATGAGGTTTACAGTGCGAGGATTTAAAAAAAATTAAACTTGTCGGAATTGGTGTTACTGAGTACATTCTTTATCTTTTGGTGCTAAATTATAAACATATAATTATAAAATTATAAAAACAATTATAAAAAACATACAATCCTTATATATTACGTGAAGACGTTTTTTGTAAACACAACTCCTCCCTTATTTCTTGACCAATTACAATGTTTGGAGTGTCAAAATATTCGTCTTAGTTCGTAGTTTTGTAATAAGGTTTTTAATTTTCGAGATTTATATTCTCAAGGGCACGGGCTGCCCTCAAAGTTCGTTTTTTCTCATAAGATTAACATAGGGGTTCATTTTATTTGTATTGCAGCTGTTAACACATTCTGGACAGTTTATTAGCTATACCAAATGTTACAAATAAGAAAAGTATTTATCTATATAAATAAATTAAGTTTTGTTTCTCTATAGCTTTGAGCGGTGAAATGTCGTATGCAGTGGGAGATATACAAATTTTGTTTATCTGTTTGTTTATGAACCAAGTTTGTCCCGCTTTTCACAAACAAAATGAACCTAATGAAATAACATATTTTGCTCATTTTCGTGTGGGTCAGGAAACTTTTAGGCTTCTGCAAATCATACGTACGTCATTAGGGTTATGCCATTGGTCCGTCACTGCTACAAAGAAGATCTATGGGTACCGGTGACTCAACCTTTCACTGTACAATGCACCATATTTGTTCTAATGACCATTTAGTCTGCTAATTTACCTTTTACTACAGAATGGAGGAACACGAGCTTTACTAACTAAAAGTAAATTAGGGCAGAGGCCTATGGGATTTTTTTAAACGTATTCCTATTGTACATCTGCAGCATAAGGGGAACCACAATGCATAATTTCATATTCATAGACATAGTAGTTTTTTAGATCAAGCGATCAATATGTCAGTGAGTGCAGGAGTCTAACAAATGTAGATTTAGATTATATATCCACTCTGTACTCTTATGTTATTTATTACAAATCCTCACTCAGCGTTTTAAATTAGAACTGCAACAGCTGTTTATGGAATAATTATTCTTAAGTCATCATAAGAAAAACTTTGTCCATAAAAATAACATTGGATTTTCAAAACCCCGTGGGGCAAAGTCCTGAGGTGATTTAAAAATATTAAACTACCTTAAAACCTTCTAACGCACACATAGAACATATAGACAAAAGTTACATCGAAATCAGTGAACCCTTTTCTCTGTGAAAAGCGAACAAAACATGACCAAAACCACACTAAATTACGTTTTTGAGCGGACGCCATTCTTTTTCCAAAAGGCGTATGCCAGTTTACAGTGGCCTAAAACCTTTCCAAAAATGTATAGAACAAAGAAACAAAGTGTCGTCAAAGTCAGTGCACCCGTTTTCCCGTGAAAAGCGAACAAAAACCCGTCCTTAAGCGTTACTGACAGACAGACAAACAAACCGATAGACAGACAGACAGACGGACAGAAATTGAGATAAGACCAAAACAAGGCTTTCCTAGGGTGAAAACTATAAAAATATGCAAAAATTTAAGAATTCCAAACAATGGACAGACTAAACTATAATTTTATTAAGCCTATATAGAAATTAATAATCCTTAGACTGAGTTTACAGGTTAGCTGCAACAGGGACCACAAGAATGTGGTCATTATGCTAATATCAATCGGGAACAACCAGTGTGAACGGATTAGTGGCAACGGTGTGTATCATCAAATTATCGTACTTTTACAAACTATCGTATCCAGATACAATAATTTCGTAGACACTCCGACAATTCAGCGGAGTCTACGGCGTGCTCTTTCGGTCGATTGCGACAGTATTCACTTTCGGTCGGTTGCTACACATTTGGTTTTCGGTCAAGTAAAACAACATCTAGTTTCGATAAGTTTAACATTTATTATTTTCGGTCAGATAACACTAGTATTAAAACTTTTCGGTGGTTTAGGACTCTTCCAATATTCGAACATTTGGCACAGTTACAGTTTCAATATTTTTTTAATTCGGTCGTTTGGGACACATTTGCTTTTCGATGTTTTCAAACAAAATAACGTTTCGGTGCGATGGGATTCGGTCATTTGGCATCTCACCGACCTTAATAGTCAGTTTAAAAAAATATTAATCCTATCGAGCACATTTTTCGTGGTATTTATTACTACATAATTGTATATTTTGTCAGCCCAATGGTGTATTGATAAAATAAAATATAATTTTTTGGGACTTTTGGAAGGTATATTCATAGAATTCCTTGCTATTTATCACCATAAAAATACATTACTAGACAAGAACAGCCAGAAACCCCAATCACTGTTATATACTATCAGTAAATGTAAACATTTCCTGATTTTCTTCTTATTAACGAATATTTTTCTTATAATTTATCTACAGTTTAAAAATGCATAATAAATCAACCTTTTATTCCTTATCTGACTGCCAGATCGCCTTAGCATAGATTATGCAACGATTTGAAAGCAATGTCAAACGTTCCACAGAATTTCTAACCACTATAAATGTTATAAAAAAGGTAACTTAGGCTAAATTGTATATATGACTGGTGCATATCCCCTTTAACTAGTATATATAGAGCCTAATAGTACATTGGAACATACAGTATTAATTTGGCTATTTTCCACATAGGTTGCGTGCAGGAACTTAAAATCACGAATAAGTTATGCCTGTTACATAAGTAATTTAAAGAGTTATAATACCAAACGTGTTTTTTCATACGTGTTTCAGTATAACACAGACTGTCTTCAAACATATATTCTGAAATTTCATTTTAGCGCAAAACAACAAGCGTTGATAGTCTTTTTTCAAAGTTATTGCTATTAGTAGAGTTATAAATACAAGAAACAACTCCAATGCTATGATATTTATTTTTTTAAATTACACAAAACTATATTTACATTCATAAGCCTCTAACAAATATTTGCAAAGTGATAATGAATATATTTTTTCAATATTATCAAATGAGTATGTGCCCAAAAATATACTTACCATTTAAAAATTAACAAGGATTTCTAAATATACATATAAAACGTTAAAGTATCATTTTTTAAAGACTGAAAAACAAAAAAAATCATTAGCATTGTACATGCTCTGTGATTTAAATTTAACATGTTGTTATGGAAAATAAAGCAAACAAATAGGCAATAGATCCAAACAAAAACATAACAAGTCAAAATAAAGGTATGGCCAACAAAAAAAAATACAAAAACTATATTTACATAAATAAACCTCTAAAAAATATTTACAAAGTGATAATCTATTATACTAATTCCCTAAGGAATTTCTTGTGTACAGCAAAACTCTTTTATTTATGAACCGATTTTGATGATTGAGGTGTCAAATTAAAGAGATTTCTCTGTAGAAGTCATGAAATAACTTTTGTCTCCCTCAAACATGGCATTAAAGTTTCCATGTTATTCTTATGAGCAATATGTTTAATAGATCAGAATCATATGTAGTTGCAGCAACAATTTTAATCAGCTGTTCATTCCTGACTTCTTTGTGCGAAGCACAAGTAATCAGCTAGTGAATAATATATATTTGTTCAATGTTATCAAATGATTATGTGCACAAAAATATATTTACCATTTAATCATCAACAAGCATTACTAAACATAGAAATATAACGTTAAAGAAGAATTTTTTAAAGACTGAAAAACGAACAAATCATTAGCATTGTACAGGCTCTGTGATTTAAATTTAACATGTTGGTATGGAAAATAACAGACTAGGCAGTAGATCCAAACAATAACATAACGAGTTAAAATAAAGGTAAGGCCAAATTTTCATTTTCCTTCTTTGATTCTTCCCTTAGTTTCTGTGCTTCTACTATGTGAGGAGGCTCCCTAAGAGACATGCTTCTTCTTTTTCTAGGGTCAAGTAATTCTGGCAACAAGCAACCGTTGTAAAATACAGTTAGCTTGCCGACTATTTCTCTCTCCCAGAATTGGTCGTCCCGAGATACTTTGAATGTTTTTAACCAGAGAGGAGTCCATAAGACGAAAATGCAATGGTCACGTTTTGTTATTTGTAATTGACCTTGAACATGGAAATAGTACCTGTGTCGTTTCTTTATTTCTACTTTCTTGCTTTTTTTGTTTTCGAAAAATAGGGACCCAACTACTCCTACTTTTTGTTTAATCACTTCTTCAGGGGTTAGATTTTTTCCAGAAAATGGACATTTCACCTCTACTAAAACATCTTCTCCAATCAGACCTTCCAGTGTTGCTGCTAAGAATGGGAGCTCTTTGTCAACAAACAGCCCACACCTTTCCACTGGTTTCTCGAGATGTTCGGAAAGCTGTTGAATCACTTTGGTTTCGCTTTCTCTTCCATAAGCTGTAGCCGTGCAGTCATTTTGTTGTGAGTACCTATAGTAATGTTGTTACAACTGGCGCTGGTTTAGAATATGGCTTCCTGTTGCAAATTACTCCAAAATTTGAAGTAGTTATTCTGATTCGTCGTTCCTCCATCCACAGGTCACTCTCGTTCTGGTTGCGGGTGTTTCTTTCCAAGGCATTTCTTTCATTTTCTGTAAGGTGGAGCCTCTCCCAGTGTTCTTTCACTTTTTCTCCATACACCTCTGTCTCCAAGCCTGGTTTATTACACAAAGGGCCCATAAGTTTTGGTGTCTGGCTTTGGAGCGCTCAGCAATCGCCTTCTAGGTTTTGGATTCCTGAAGCGACGCAATCTGGCAAGCTGTATTTCAAAGTTTTCTTTCGTCAAATCGTTTACTTAACATTCCTGGGCTACTTTTGTACATAGTTTTGTGTAACTTGTAGTAAGTCCTTCCAGAGTTGTAGGACACAACGGCAGTGGAGCACCTTGCCTGGTATGAGTTTTTGAGGCAGAAGTTTATGCGTTTGCCTCCAATTAGCCTGACTACTGCAGCGTTGTAATGTTCCGCCATGTTGCTGTCTACGTCATGAATCAAATCTTTGTTTTTATTCGCAAGGTTTTAGACAGCCTGCATGATCATTTGATATAAACCAAATTTCTTGAGGTCGGGCACCTTGTTACATTCGTTTTATTTTCTTCCTATACAAAAGTATTGATCGCATTTGTCGTGATCTCCAAAAACATGACAGGTTCCATTGATTATGTCTTGTCAGAGTATCTGGGCCCTATAAGACAGATTTCCAGGTCCTTTCTTCCAGGACTCGATTGCTTTTGTAACCGCATATCTGAGTCTCAGAATGGTTACTCCTACTTGTTTCCTGAGTCTACAATAAGAGCCTTGGTCAAGATCTGGATTTTTCAGAGGTGTTTGTGCAATCTCTTTGAGTTTGTTACAATAATTTTGAAGCAGGTGATTTCAGCATTCAATCTTCCCTATACTCGTGTCGGCATAAGGGCGTGTCTCGTTTATCTACTGCAGGACTATCTCCATCAGCAAATTTCACTCCATACATTTCTTGGCTGGTTAAAAAACCCTCTACGATCCCAGCAGACTCCATACTGCAGGAGCTGCCACTCCAGTTCTTGAAGCAAGCATGTGGTCTTGTTTTACTGAGGTCCGCACTGCGAGCGCATGTTGTGCAGTATATGTTCTTTACGCCAATGTGTAGCACCTTTTTCGTGTGATAACCCACTATTACTGCCTGTAACAATTTTTGTTCGAAATAATTGCCGGAGGAATAATAAGATTTTTTAGAAACAACAGTTTTATGGCGTTATGTGGGTTTTTTTACCATAGGGTCGGGTGCCACCGCTTTTTGATATTAAAAATAAATATGTTAAAATAACTCTAATTACATGTGGATTCTAAACATTTAATAGATTGTATTATATCTGCACAATAAAACTATTCAAAGCTGTCTAGGCTTATCTAGGGACCTTCATTATATTGCAAAGGGTGGCGTGTTTCAGGTTGTACAGCCATGAACAGCGAAGAGTTATTTTGATTATTTATCATTGATACATACTAAAATAAACAAATTTTGTTCATCAATTTTTTGCTACTGCACTCATGATTATCAGATGGAAGCAGCGGTGTAGTGGGGCAGGCGTTCACTGATCTTTGCACTAATATTTAAAGTGTAATAAAAATTAATGGTTTGCAAGCAAATTTTATTCTTGAAAATTGATTCTGTTAAGGAAAAATTTAAAACATATAACTTATAAATTAAAGTTATACATATTAAATTTATTTTAGATAGGGTTAGAGGGTTCTAAACCATTGCAAATAATGCAATAATGCTGTTACTGTATATACAACTAATTTTAGAACGTTAATTATTTACAACAATATTGTGGTTAAGGTTAAAGTTATTTGTACACTATACGTAAAGCATATTTTCTCAAAACTAATAATTTGGTTTCTTATTTTTCAAACATTCTAGGAGAAACCCCGAACCTCTTCTTTTTTGTGGAGGGCCATCTATAACCATGATATACAGTGTGTTATTTTTTTATGATCACCATTGGCATCTCGTAAACCATAAGAGATACAAAGACATAAATCTTCAAAGTACTGCAAAATCATGAGTTGAATGAGATGACACCTAAAATTCCAGAGGATATATCATAAACTTTGTTCGCTACGCTCAAAATCCACATGGTTTGATGTTAGTAATCAGCTGATTTATGCCGGATCATGTTGTTTCCAAATAATCAGCTGATGTTTTAAAATGCATTAAACATATGGTGGGGTATTATTACAATGCCATTGCATGTAACAACCAATAAATTCTGCGTTCATTACAGAAATAACATATTACATAAAATATGTAGTATTTTTGAACTCAGGAAAAATTTCCTATCAAATAAATAATAAATAAAGTTATGCTTGTATTTAAATTGTTTATCTTGACCCAAAAATCTTAATAACCTCATAAATGTAGCTTCATATTTGAAATCCAAGTAAAATTTCAGTCAAATTTGATACCAACAATATTTTTTTATTTTGAAAAATAAGGGAGATTTGAGCGATTATTGTTTTGAGCAAAAAACTATTTTTTGAGGGTAGTGAACGAAGGTGATGAAATATTTTGGAAGTTTAGGTGTCATTTTATTAAGCTTATAATTCTGCACTAATATGGTTATTTCATACTTAGTCTAATAAATGGTATATAGTATGGAATATTATACAGTGCTTACAACTCCAGAGGCTGTTGTAATTGTTGCGGTAGGATCGCATGGCCCAGCTGGCATCAGTGACGAACGTCAGCAGAGGAACTCCGTAACTGTCCACGTTTCCTCGCCTCCTCAGCTGCTGCTTTCATCTCCTCCAACGCCGTGTCCTCCCAGCCTTTAGCCACCCTCTTGTTAATTTGGTCGTAGGTCTTGGAATTCATTTAGTGGACATCGATCCCTGACATCACTTGACTCAACATGGTGTATCCTCCTCCAGAGCTCATAACTGCCGCTACTGCTGCTTCATTTATATTCATCGCTGTTGCGCTTTCATCTTCGCTCCATAGAACATAATCCATTCTGCACATGCTGCATTTAAATAAAAACCCTGATCTAAAGCCTTGAGATATTTTCTTTTGAAGAACCATGTTATTTAACGTGCAGCCAAACCTTTCGCCATGGCTACTCATTTTTTTAAACTGACTAATGAAGTAACCAATATCCACAATTCGCCTCACCTGTGGTAACACCTCTTGGAAGGGGGGATGTTGGCTCCTCCGGGATCGGCTGGACTGGCTTGAACTCCAGATCAGTGTCTGCGGCAGTCTCGACGGGTTGTTCGACATTGGACACAATATTATCTACTGGGGGTGCACTCAATAAAGCTGATTTAGCCTTTTCTGATCTGGATTTCACTTGTCTAAAACTATTTAACAATTTCCACTCTGTAAAAACATGACCCATCCTTCGTTTTTTCTTACAAGTTCTATTTCGTTTGTTACCCATATTAAAGAAATAACACCAATACTTGCAAATAAAAATAAACCTTTAACTATTTTACCCAAGAATCAATTATGAAACCAAAAAAATACAATGAACACTTTACAACTATTAACAGAAAAAATGCCTTGAACTAAACACAGCTCCTTGAACTAAACTCAACGATGAGAACACAGTGGTAAGAACATCTGACATGTTTGCCACTCTCTCTTCAACTGAGAACTGAGGTTCAACCTGCTAATTCCCAATGGTTTTCACGGTTCCGAGGCAAATCACCCGGGTGTACATCCTGTGTTCGGGGAATTTATTTATTGGCCCGGCGTAGGCAACATGGCGCGGCGGGTACCTTGCCTGGGTAAACTTGGGAACTCCTTGCTTTACAAATGTCTTGTAACTGCTTAAAATCATGAAAATATACTTTTTAATTAATAACAATAATAATAATTCAAATGATTTATTTTCCCTCGTGATCATTATCATACATTCCGCTGTGTAAGGCCTACATATTCCTCTAGATAAGGAGGACCTCAGCCAAAAACAAATTTTTATCAGGCATTAAGAATTTCCAAAAGTCTTAAATCCTATATATTAAAAAACTTTTGTCAAAACTAAAGACAGCGACTGGGTCGATTTGCATGATTCTTTTTTTAAATGACAGGTAATTATGCCTAGATATGTCATCACCCATCCAAACTAACATATCGTCAATGGGCTTTGCCCCAGTGGCTCTTAAAGTTCCCATGTTAATCTTATGGAGGAATTTTGTTTACATCAGATGATTAGTTAAAACATTTGTTCATTTAGTAAGAGGGTTCGTTTGGTTTGCCAAAGAATAATGCAGCAAAAAATACAACTCCTTTCTTTTTCTCCTGTCTACAGGTGTTTATATTTTTCTTAGTATCATCTTTCTTATGTATTAAAAAACTTTTGCCAAAACTAAAGACAGCGACTCTGACCGTTCTACTGTACCGATTTACTTGATATATGTCCCATTTTTTTGTAACTATCTCTAGATGTGTCATCAGACATTGAAAAAAGATTTTGTTCACCTGGCTTTTCGTTACGCTTATTTTATTGTTTTCGCCAATTTTTTAGAAAGAGAACAAAAACAGTCATTCTGGCCGATTTACCCAACCGATTTTACTCCCACATGGCTCATTTTGTTCAGAAATATGTGTAGATACATTTTGAGGCAATTATGGGTAACTTCTTTGGGGGTGACTTAGAGAGATATACTTATTTTAATGACCTAAGTACACAGGGGCCAAAAGTTCATGACAGCGAGCCTGACCTTACTAATGGACCGACTTAGCTTATATATGTCTTATTTTATTTGTAACTACCTCTACATGTGTCATCAGACATTGAAAACAAATTTAATATCTGATTTTCTCTTTTCGATTAAATTCTAAAACATTAGAAATACTATCATTACAATTTTTATCTTGTATAGTGTTTTCAAATTATAGAAATTAACATAAGTGTTTTCATAAAATTTAAACCGCCTGATAGTTATTATCTGCTGAGTATTATTTGTTTTGAAGGTTACTATGGCATACTTTAAATATTAGCTGATAATTTAGCTATACTAAAAAATATTTTCACCCCAATCTCCCTTCACTAATTTTTCATAATCTTCAGATTTATTAAAAAATAATAAATTCAACATTAAGTCCTTCTTATTACGAGCAAAGCAAGCAAGCGGCGCTTTGCGCTGCACGGGGGTACTCTAGTTATAATAAACATGATAATCATAATAATTATAATAAATCATAATGATAATAATACGACTAAGCAATTCTAATACATAATTTAATTTGACTCCTTTCTGGGATTAATTAAGGGATGTTTCCTGTTTTTCACAACTACAATAGTAGGGGTGGTAGGCCTACAAAACATGAGTATATAATTGTTTTCACAAATAATTAGTGTCCTCCTACAGTCCCTACGTACTAGGTATTAAGAGATTTTAACGTGAAATATTGCTCGATTTCGAGCAACAGGTACACTAGTACAAAGCCAAAAGGGAAATAAACTCTGTGTGTTTGGCTAGCCAGTGAACAGCTGTTTGATAGTCGTCGGAGATTTTTAAAAATTCCCACCGTTCCGAATGTCGACGATGGCGCAGCGCTACAACAACGTCTCGAACTATCAGCGCGCCAAACAGAGTTAGAGCTCTTGAAACATTTGTGCCTTTAAACCACTTTATCTCGATAATGTAGCATCCGATTCGAGTAAAACTTGAATATGTTCACCACATTCATAAAGCGAGTTGTACTTCGAAGATAATTTTCAATAACTGTAATACGAATAGTTTAATATCGATGATGATTTTTAAGTACATTTTATTAATTATTAGTAAAGCGAATTAAAAAAGTTAAATTTGTATGCATTCAATCGAAAGACATTCCTTTCCCCTTTCAAATGACATCAAGTATGAATATTTTCGACAATAAACAAACCCACAGCTTTGATTTAAATTTAACATTGTTCTTATGGGACTAAAAATCCAAGATGGCGGAGGTACTGCAGACTCTTAATTATTTTTTGCACAACCTGACAAGAAAACAAACCATCTATAAACTAAGTATTGTTTCCCAGCAACATTTAATTTGAAAATAATATTAGTATCAACTGCCTGGATGATTTATTTTGTTGCGTCCTCTACTGTGATATTGAGTAGGAATTATGAATAAGAAAATTATAATGTGGTTGTCAAATGTAACTATTTGACATCCTAATCTTGTTTATGGTTGGGCGAATTATATACTGCAGAGACTCAGCTTCAACAATTGAACAACTTTTTTTGTCAGATGATGAGGATGTGTCCTTGTTAGTTTAAATTATGATTGACCATCGTTTGCTTATTAGGCCAGCATGATATAATTAGTTAAGTTTTAATTATCTCTGTACAAAGACTGTTCAATTAATTGAAAAGGGTATTTACAGATCCTAAAGAACTCAGATTACACAAATCATTTAGTGCTTTGAAAAATATTTTGGAAGTTGAAAACATAAGGGAACGAACCTCCCCTTACCCGAGGAAAGCCAAGCAAGATGTTGTAGTGATACTTGGGTATTCCTCTACCATCAGTGACAAGGACCTGAAAGATTCAAACGATATATTAAAATCAGTTATATCCCAAAATCCAGGTATGTATCATGAATGATAATTTCCAGTTAAACAGAACACTGTCTTGGAACCACATCACAAAGAAACAGAAACCAAAGATGTCAGAATATACATTCTTGGTATTCAACACTTTTAACACTCAAAGGTCACATGATGTGAACAGTGAATAGTGCTTTATTGTGAACATAGAAGAAATTCACTTCCCTCACGTCAGCGTGCTGCGTGCGAACTCGTTTTAAGTTTAAAACTTAAAATATGCAAGCTCATAATAAATTTAATACTTTAATACTATTACTAGCAGACCATATGTTTGTATCTTTAATCCCAGCTGTTCTGCTTCTTTTGTTTTGATTTGCTGTCCAATGTTATTTAAATGGGCCAAAACCGTACTTTGAGGGCTTCCCAAGGGTTTCTGGTTCCACGCACTGACTTGAGACTCCCATCAGGCACATCTAGACATTAAGGTCTTTCAAACGACACGTAAATCATCAAAATCGACCCAGTAGTTTGGCCATAATCTTCAGCACAAAAATCACCTTATTCTTTTAATATAATGATTATTAAAGTTTTAAAATTATTGAACATGCAACCGTTGATTACAAGGCTTTTTAATTGTATTTCTTAACATCTACTGGTATGTCAATCTTAAAACAAGAGCAATATTAATTTCAACTGCCATGAACTAGTTTCAATAAAAGAGCTACTGTTTTCCTCATAAGTTTATTATTGGACGAATTATTTGTTTTTTGTTAGTTTACAGATAATTTTGAAATTTAGCACTTGTCATTAACAGTGGCCTTACAATGTCCAAGGCCAGCAGCGAAGCAGGGGCAAAAACCAAACTGACAAGGAAATTACTAAGTGACCTCTTATACTGTTAGTTACTTTTTAAATTACTGAGCCCCAGCAAACTAGGTATTAGAGTCTTCCAGGATGTGGAGGGTCACATCACAAACCACAGGACGTGGAGGGGGGACCACCAGGATGTGGAGGGTGTGGACTTGTTGATTTTAATGATTCAAAGGATATTGTATTAATAAAGTGTAATTAAATAGTAAAACATAACATGAAATTAAAATAATGTATAATGAGGTATTTAGATTTAATTGACATAAAAAACCAATTGTCATTAAGTATAAGACACTATTTTGAAGCAAACAGTGAAAGTTGTAGTACAACAGTCAAACTAACTTAAGATTAGCATTAGAAATAGTTCAATACTAAAAATAACCAGGACCGTACTCAGATTTCATGGGCCCTGGGCAGGTCTGGTGGTGAGGGGCCCTTGTTGCTGTCCGTCCATTTTCTTTAGACAACAGGTTTTCCCCGGGTTCCCCAGACGCCCGGGCCATGCCAAGGCCGACTCTACTACAGGCCGGAGTGCTTCCCCCTTCGCCTATCCACTACGTCACACTCTGAGTTATGTACAGCCACGGTGTAAGAGAAGCGTGCTTTCGATTACATGCTCCTGGACCTCTGTACTGTAATTTATTTGGAATGAAACTTATATATTTGAAATCTGCATGAAATACGAAATCCCTTGGGATATTGTGCAGCCACGGAAAAGAGGGATGGGAAATTTGGTAGGACGTGGTCAGTCTGCCTCGCTCCAGAAAGGGAGAGAGAACCCTACCTAGCTCCCGGGCTTTGTAGGTGACATAACGCCAGGACGATTTGCCCTCTAACCCGATGTCCCACTAAGTCCACCAGACAGGGACTGCCATCGCACAGAGCCTCTAACCTCTCAGGGGACGGGTGGCCCCGGGACAGGTTGCCCCAGGACGGTTCGTCCCCCAGCCCGGCAGACCAGAGACTGTCGGGTAAGGGCCCTTCCTCCCAGGCACCCGCCCCAGGCTGCAAGCAAGATCCACTACTTCCTCCAAGGACTTGGGCTAGACTGGGTATCCAGGCTCAACTGGGAGTCAAGCCCGCAGAAGAGACAAGGAGGAACCAAGGAAGGGAAGTTGGTCACACTGATAGCCAAAAGACTTACTAATACTGTGACAGCTTCATTTTGCTGTACCCAATGTCGACCTCTGTACCAGTATAGACCAGTCAGAGAGCCGAAGAGGGCCTCTATTTGCTCTTTAAGTTGAATCGTAGGAATTTTAAGACTCGTGCAGTTACGTTTTTTATTTTGTATCGCTTATTAAATTAATAAATTATGTCAGTTTGAGATGCCTCGTGTTTGTTGTGTGTGGGCCAGGTAAAATCAATTACAAAAGTGCTTCTAATGATGGAACTTGCACTTAAGTATTTTCCTTTCCTTGATATGAACACTGGAAGGTACAATGGCTGTCGGCCACTTAAATAAAATATTTCCCACCATCTAAAAACGCAGTAGTTTGTATAAAACATTTTGACGACGGTTTTATTATCAAAGAAAATTCAGTGACCCGACCAGCTGGATTAGTTTTGACAGTGAAAAGGGATATTATTATTATCACTATAATATATAATGTTTCATGTTTAAAGTTTATATTGTTAAACTATGATTGGTTACTCTTACTTTTATAAAACCCAAACTAACATAAAAAACCAACTGCATTTTCTGTAATTTTGAAACTTACGTTTGTTTATATATGTATTTGCTACATATATATGTAGTAAAATTACTACACTACTTCAAAGAAAATAAGTTTTTATTATTTACAGTAAATAAATAATTATACAACAATTGCAAATAAACTATTACTATTAAAACAATCTAATTACAATGAAAAAATGCTTAGATTAAAATTTATAGGAAAACCATATACAATACTTGTATTTCTGAACATAGATAGAGACAATTGAGATAGTGACAAGTTCAACATATCAAATAGAGATGCAAAAAAATACAAATAAAATTATATTGGACTATTTAGGGATTTGACAATATTTATATAAACTTAAAAATATTTATTTAATGCTTAAAAAAATGTTTGCGTATTAAGTGGTTCATTATTTACTTAAGTTTAAATTTTCAATGAAATAGGTTGAAGGGTTATGACAGTAGACCAGTATTAAGATAGTGTATGTCAAGGCGCGCCGTATGTTTCTTACGGGAGTCGCCATCCACGTTGCACTCGACCGTGACATCACGAATTCAGCTTCTACTGTAGTAGAGTCGGCCTCGGTCGGGCCACGGGGCAGTTGTTCCGCCCTGCCCCCCCCCCCCTGAGTACGGCCCTGAAAATAACCTAAGAAGAATTATTGTTACCTTGTCCATAACATGCCATCTTATATACTAGTGGCATTGACTGCTAGTGGCCATTATTGTGTTAGTAGCTAAAGCACAAGGCACGAAGTAACAAGGAATAACAGTAATGTACCTTTAGTTGTACTTGAAAACCCACAAAATGATTGTTATGATGTTACAGCAGTTCAGTATGTTTATATAACCAGCCCAGTGAACACTGACCGGTTCAGACAGCTGGCGAATGTTGGGAGATCAGCCCCCTCCGACATTGTGATCGCCACAGATGATGCTCAGCCTAGAAATATCATAAGTCTACTGCAGCCGAAACTAAGAGCAGGTACTTGGATTGAAGCTGATTGTAATAAAGTTAAAATGTTGTGTACAACTTGAGATGGAATTTAAATATTTATTAGTACTTTAACAGAAACAATTCTTAATTTTTATTTTGTGTCTTAGACTAACAATATCTTATATTTAGCCTAATTTTGTTTTAGAGAGACTACTAAAACCTGCTTATTGCAAGACCGAATTACACCAGTGGCCTGAAGTATGGTATAATGAATACATCACCCCGAGCCAGACGAATGTATACTGGATTCATCCAGATTACTTTTATAGGTCCCTAGACATTGTGAAAATTTCTGTGAGTAAAAGTTTCTGGCATTAAGAGATTGAATTTATTTTTTAACTGATTTTGATTTTTTTATTCCAAATCAGTTAATCAATCCTGATAGATGTTTTGTGTTTTATTCTAGAAAATTAATTTTTTTCTGATAATATGGTAATTTACATTATGGGACAGATTTATAAATATTTATTTTATTTTGAACTAAGAGATACTACAATGATAAATAATACAACATTTAATTCTAATTACTTTTAATTACTATGATAAAAGCATTGCATTATGACAAATAATTACATTTTTTATAGCTATCCAAAAAGGAGAAGGCATTAATGAATCGTGGAGATCCAGCAGTAGGAAATGAACTCTGAGTATTTAGAACAGTGACTTTAATATATTATTTACATTGCCTTAATGGAGTACTCATATACCTGGGGGCCGAGCTTTGCTCAGGGGAAGGCCAGTCAGTTTGTTTAGATGACTTTGAGTGATATTTCACCATTTCCCCCTACTGATAACCAGATTTGTATAACTCATTTGCCTCTTTTCTACATTTTTAAGGTCACTCCAGTTGTTATTCAATGTCCCTTTGATTTATTTTACTACTCTATATATGTAATCTTCACTCAAATCTTTTAATCTCTGCTCTGAGGAAACCACATGTTAATAATCATATACAACATGAGTATTACTTTGACAGTTCCCTGGTTGATTATGAACAGCTGTTACAATTCTTTTGTTTTGATTTGGAACTCCATAAGCCCAATGTTAATTTTTTTAACTTTTCATTTTAGTTTGTTTACATTATTTGATTTTTCCTGAGGATGAGGCCTGTCTAGAACTTATTTTTATCTCAGAAATTATAGTTATCTCCAACATTTGAAGGAAATCGTTGGAGCCGTTTTTAAGATCAGTGGCAAGAAAGCAAGCAAGCAAGCACACATACAAGCAAACCTTACTCTTATTACAGTATAGGATATTTGTTATTTATTGCATTATTCTTAAATTAATTCAAAGTTATCTCTTGACATTCTATAAGGTACATTAATTACCATATCCAACTAACTTAATTTCTGTGTGTTCAGATCGCTCCATTACTTAACAGATTTTGAAAGTTAAAACAGTAAAACTACGACATCCCTAGAACCAGAGCTAACCAGCTACAAAGACATTTTGCTTTCCACTGCTCATAGCATCCTATAATTTTTCCAGTTCAAGACGTACCAGTACGGAGAGCTGATGGTGTGCATGTCCCGGGGTGAGCAGAGAGGGGACTGCAAGGTGGTTGGGTCAGACACAGAAGTGACCCACGCTGTGCTGAAGCCTTGTGACACATCAGCTCCCGGACCATGCCTGCCACTGTACTTCACTGTCATTGTCTTACGGACTTACAGCAAATGTGCAGGTAATATTTGGACTTGAGTTGTTTTGAAAACCATGTAATGTTCATGAAAAATGCTCTAAATAAAAGACCGTTTTATTTATTATTTATTTATAATATTTATGCTAATAAGTCATTGAAATATTTAATTCCAGACAAATATCAAATTTATGCCCCAGAAACAGGTTTCAAAGAAAATTAGATTGACATAACATCTTTAAGCAATCAATTTAATCGTTGAATATTAGTTGCTAAACTACTGAAAACTCAAAAAGTGTTAATTCTTTAATTATCTGCAGATGACAAAGTTGATCTCGGAAACATTTCAGCAAAAAAAGGCTTATAAAAGAGGAATTACCTTTGCACAACAAAAGACTCATCAGAAGATGGTAGAGGTTTAGTAGAAGGTGGCCTTATAAAAAGGGAGCTGAACTTAGCAGAATGAAGGGATTACATTTACTAAGTGGGTCAAGATTTGCTTGACAAAAAACTTGCTATAAGAAGGTTAGGTCTTTATTGAAGAAATTATCAGGAGAAGATGCATCTTAAAGCTACAAGAAGGATTTTTGGAAGATTAAAAGTTGTACTCAAATAATTAACATATTTGCTGTGGCTGGCATGTTTTAACATGAAAATTGCATATGTTTAAATGAAAAGTACCTGGGGCCGAGCTTTGCTCGGAGGAAGGCCAGTCAGATTGTTTAGATGACTCGGAGTAATATTTCACCACTTCCCCCTATATACTGATAATCTGATTTGTATAACTCATTTGCCTATTTTCTACATTTTTAAGGTCCCTCCAGTTGTTATTTATAGCTCAATGTCCGAATGATTTTGTTTACTATTCTATATATGTAATCTTCACTCAAATCTTTTAATCTCTGCTCTCAGGAAACCACATGTTAACAAACATAAACAACATGAGTATTATTTTGACAGTTCCCTGGTTGATTATGAACAGCTGTTACAATTCTCTTGGTTTGATTTGAAACTCCATAAGCCCAATGTTAATTTTTTTAACTTTTCATTTTAGGTTTTTTACATTATTTGATTTTTCCTGGTGATGAGGCCTGTCTAGAACTTATTTTTATCCCAGAAATTATTTATTTCGAACATTTGAAGGAAATCGTTGGAGCCGTTTTTGAGATCAGTGTCGCAAGCAAGCAAGCAAGCAAACCTTACTCATATTAGAGTATAGGATTGGTCATCCCAGTCAGCTGCAGTGAATGTATCAAAAGTTTGCGTCTAAATTAGGGATGTGTGATTTTTTTAATCGAGTCAAGTCGAGTAGTGCCAATTATTTTTGAGTTTCGAGTATTTTCGAGCGAGAATTTGCCATCAGTTGGTAGTTTAAAATAGTGTAATGGGATTTGGATGCCACCCTAGATTTAATAATCTAAACATGGTTTCTAACTAATACATGAGTAGCAATACAAAGTTTTGGCCAGTACAATCAAACTGGATTATGTATTGACAAACAAAACACGGTTTGATATTCGTTTCCGGCTGATGAAAAAGGGCTCGGTTGACATTTGGCCAATTTCACCTGGTTCAGAAATTGCTTATAATCAATATTAAATGACAAAATCATTAGTTACGGCCAAAATTACGCGGTCCCATCGTCATTTTCGACCGATTTTACGTGATGCGATCGCCTTTTGCGGCTGTTACTAAGCGTTTTGGCCGGTCGCAATCGATCACACTCGTCATTTTCGGTAGATTTTACGTGATGTGATTGCTTTTTGCGGCCGTTACAGCGCGTTTTGGCTGGTCGCAATCGTTAGCGATCGTCCGAAAATTGGCGGGAAATCCTCGCTCAAACTTTCGAGTAGTTTTCAAAACTTCCGAGTCGAGTTCGAGTATTAAAATACTCGGCCAAAAACTCGAAGTTTCGAGTACTCACACACCCCTAGTTTAAATGCTGCCTAACCTTCAGCTTTAACATTTGTGGGGTTTAAAAACGAGTGGGGTGATTCATTTTGTTTTGATGCTGTTGAAAGATATATTTTGGAATAGAAGATAGAACTTGTCTTTGGCTAACTTGTGGCTCATAGAATAAATACTGTTAGTTAAAACAAAACAGGAATGCTCAATGGATGACAAAACTGAAACGTTTAATTAATGTTCTTTCAGTTGGCTTTTATTCAGGCAATATTAGGTTGTAACTAACTTACTGTAACTTTATAGGTTCTTGGATAAATAACCTTAATACAAAAATATTTTTACTGTCAGGTATTTAACGGTGAGCACATTGGCATTTTACTAAAGAATTATTTAGAGAACTTTGGAATTAGAGGGAAAGCACTCGTCCTAATCAAATCATATTCAAGTGACCGTATAAACAGTTTATATGAATAAAACATGATGCTAGTGAATTCCAATAGGGTTGTGTTTAGATGGGGGTTCTGTAAGGTTCTCTACTTGCCCTCCCTCTTTTAAATGACACTGATATTGTCAGTATTCCTAATCAAACCACACTTAATGCCAATGATTCTTCCCTAAATTGTAGGCATCACAATCTAGCCAAATTTGAAATTGTAACAAACATAAAAGTAAATTACATTATTTTTTAATATTAAAATGAAAATTTTCTAACTATAAATGCAAATAAATCAATTTTAAGGCTATAGTTTACGGTTCAATTATGGGAGGTTCAAATTGGCATTTCCTAAATTCCAAAAATCGAGTGATCTTTCTCATGGACAACAGATTGAATATAATTGAGGAATATTTTGTTTTGAACAAGCAATCAGGTTTTTTTAGTATTTTAATTTACAGGATAAATAAACTACGCCTGACAACACTAACAATATATTTACACTTATTCTGTACTTACATACAAGACAGTAAATATACAAAAAGATAGTACAAGACAATCGATTTCAGGCGATTGATTTCTCTGATTGGGCCTGATGATGACCAGTGTGACTGGTGAAAATTGATCGCCTTGTATGTAAGTACAGTATAAGTGTAAATATGTTGTTTAGTGTTGTGAGACATAGTTTATTTATAATGTTAACTGTTACAACACGTATTATGCTACTAAAGAAGTTATTTTTTTAAATTTAGTATTTGATATTTTTGTTTTCTACTACAAGTTACAAGTTCTATATAACTGATTTTATATGGTGAGCTAGATTTTGTAAACAGATCTTACTGGCACTAAATTGAGAATTGAGTGTTTATATTGTAGTCAGATTAGACATTTTTCTGCTCTATAGTTTGTTTGTTTGTTTTTGGGGGATTAGGAGGCCCCGGCATAGCCGGCTAGGCATGTTTCCCTTTGTGATACTATGCAACCACCGGAAAGAGGGACGGGAAAGGTGTTAGGACGGAGTCACTCTGCCTCGCTCCAGGAAGGGAGAGAGAACCTTACCTATTTCCCGGGCTCTGTGGGTGACAGAATCCTAGAACAATTCGCCCTCTAACCTAACATCCCCCTAAATCCACCGGGCAGGGACCCCCATCGCACAGAGTCTCCAACCTCTCAGGGCAGACCGGAGACCATCGGGTAAGGGCCCTTCCTCCTACGCACCCGTCCTAGGCTGCAAGGAAGATCCACTACTCCCTCCAAGGGCTTGGACTAGACTGGGTATCCAGACTCAACTGAGAGTCAAGCCCCTAGAAGAGACAAGAAGGAACCAGGAAGGTAAGTTGGTCACACCGGATAGCCAAAAGACTTACCAATACTGTGACAGCTTCATTTTGTTGTACCCAATGTCGACCTCTGTACTAGTATAGACCAGTCACAGAGCTGTCGAGGGCCTGCTCTAAAGTCAGTTGAGTTAACCAATAAGCATTGACCATCTTTATTGCGCTGGTTGGCCAATACAACCCACTCAGTTTGTATATGCCAAGAGCATAGACAATAGACAATATTTCTTTATTTACATATTCACTGAGAATAGTACAAGCGTCAAAAATTACAAATAATTACAAGCGATTACAATTACAAACTGGGTAATTATTGATTTTTAGCGAATTTCCCCTATAGGGAAGAAGCTATTACCGTAGTCGGCATGGTAAGACCTAGGCCCGGGACCATGATAACTTTTAGTTTTGAGGTCCCCAGACCCCAAAAACACTATTCGTTCGAAACTGTATATATATATATATATATATATAAATATATATATGTGTCCGTGAGCACGATAACTCTCGTAAAAATTATCTGATTTTGATGAAATTTGGTATAAACGTGTAAAGCAACATTTATGACTTTAAGTTCGAAAACCAGCCAGATCGCTCTATCCGAAGGGGTATTTTGGGGGGGTTTTGTACCCCAAAAATAGGTTTTTCGAATTTTTTACATATAATTTTGGAAATAGTCAAATTTTAGTTTTTCCCATTGGGTTCAGCTTAAAAAAATACACAATTTGGTATGTGATCATTTCTTTACGCCAATTGGGTACCAAGATATTGAAAGTGCTAAACACAGTACGTTGTCTAATGTTATTCTTATGAAGGAAAATAAAAATTTTATATCTCGCTTATTTGTGAACGTATACTGACGAAACTTGGTATACGGCTTCATCTGGTTGTGGACCATTGATATTTCCTCAAAAAAACTATTTTTTACCAAAGGCTCCCGTAGCAGCAAACCTGCGTACTCAGCCCCATGTTATTCTTATGGAGAATAAGTAACGTGTTATCTCCCTTTATTATGAAAATAAATTAATGAAATTTGGTATGTGGCTTTACCTACATGAGTTATATTGATATTTGTATAAAACCCCATTTTTTATGTTCCTTGCTTCAGCAAACCTGCATACTCAGCCGCCATGTTATTCTTATGGAGAATAATTAAAATGTCATAAATCGTTTATTTATGAATGTATATTGATGAAACTTGATATATGACTTTATGTGGTATTAAGATACATAATATATATGCATTGTAAATTCGCTGAGTACGCAGGTTTGCTGCTACGGGGGTATTTTAAATTTTGTAAATAAGAATTGAGGAGGAGCTACACTGGTGCTGTTGATCAGGAATTCTGCTGCTGAGTAGTATGGTCTGCCATGATGTCAGTTGGTTCTTGAAGCGTGGTTGTAGTAGTATCTTAAACTGCTCAGGTAAATGGTTATAATACAAAACTCCTTTGTATGCTGGTTTCTTTTCAAACAGACTGAGATGATGCGGTGGAAAAGCAAAATTTGAAGCATGCCTTGAGTTGTGCTGGTGTATGTCCTGATGTCTTGGCTATTGTGAGGTGACTGCAAACAGGATTGCTTCACGTGTGTAGAGTGAAATTAGGGTGAGAATTTTGAGTTGTTTGGAAGTCTCCCGGCAATTTCCTTGGTGTTGTAAGCATGCTAGGCATCTAATTGCTCTTTTCTGTTGTTTGAGGGCCCTTTCTAGGTTGGTGTTGGCTGTCCCTCCCCATGTCACTATGCCATACCTCAGGTTTGATTCAAAAAGGGCGTAGTAAGCTACTTTGGCCGTGTCCAAGCCACTTACTTGTTTCATTCTACGAATTACATAGATGCCGAGGAGAGCTTCATACACAGCTGGTCTGTATGTGGTATCTAGGATGGTTTTGAGTCGATTATAATGCCGAGGTGCTTATTTGTTTCTTTTATTTCTACTTGAGGCAGTGGTGTTAGTTGTGTGATCTTGTTTTTGGTCACAAAAGCGATTTGTACTGTTTTTGTTTCATTTAGGACTAAGTCGTTTTTGGACTCTAAGTCGTTTGGTTCTAAAATGTCTGCTCTTTTATCAGATATAGTGAGGACTGTATCGTCCACGTACATGACTGTATGACAGTCGCTTTGAAGCCAGTCTGGCATGTCGTTTGTGAGGAGTTGGAATATTACTGGGCTGAGCACGGAGCCTTGTGGCACACCTCTCATTACATCAGCGGTTCTTGAGTTGGCTTTCTGAGTGGTGTTGTTATTGGTGTAGCTGATCTCAACAAGCTGTTTTATAGCTTTTAGATAGCTCTCAAAACACTTTGCTTTCTTTCCTCTTATGCCTAAAGTTCTTAGTTTTTGGAGTTTGGTCATGATTTAGACAGTCAAACGCCTTACTGAAGTCTAAGAAAAGACTGGTAACTGAGCAGCCTTCTTCCAGTTGGTATATTATGTGTTTTGTAAGTTGTATCGGGGCTATCAATTTTGATCTGCCTTTCAGGAATCCGTGATGTTGGCTTATAAGTAGGTTGTGGTGTTCAAGGTGGGTCAGTAGTCTTTGAAGAACAATTTCTTCTATTGTTTTTGAAAAAGTGGGAATGAGTGAGATTGGTCTATAACTTCCAGTATCAGTCTCTGGTCCTTTTTTGTACTTTGGATATATTTTGGCAATCTTTAATTTGGCTGGAAAAATTCCCTGTCTCAGAGACTTGTTGATTATGTCTGCGAGTGGGCCAGTAAGTACTTCTTTACATTCTTTTGTAAGTTTGGCAGATATTTTGTCGATGCCTGATGAGGTTTTTGATTTTAAGGAGTCTATCATAACTTTCAGAACTTCTGCATGTGTTGTTGGTCGGAACTGTAGGTTGTGGTCTATTGTGGGTGGTAAGTCTAGGGGAATGCTGTTTGAGTTTGTGTTTTTGGCTCAGAGTGTCCTTTCTGCTATTGTGGCAAAGAAAGTGTTAAAGTGGTTTGCTATTTCATGAGGTTCACTTATCTGTTCCCTATTTATTTGAAGTTTTAGCTGATTTTATGTGCTTCTTGTTGCTTTTCTTTCACTGTTTATTACCTGCCACAGAGCTTTAGATTTATTTTCTGCCTGATTGATGTGTGTTGCAGTTTTTTCTTTCTTGAGGGTTTTCAGCCTTTGGTCATATTCTTTTTTCTTGGCTGCTGTCTTTGCTTTGTCTTCTGCTCGTCCTGTACGTTGTTCTTTCTCCAGGGCAGTGATGTCGTTGTCTTTGAGCCTTAAACATTCGTTGTCCCAGTCCTGCCTTTTTTTGTGTTGTCATCTTCTTACAATTTTAAGGGGACAGGTGTCATTGAGAGCTGCTTGTATAGTGTTGTGGAAATTGTCATAGGCTTGATTTACATCTTCTGTTAGCAGGGTGTTATTCCAATTCTGTGTTTGCAGGTTTTCTTTGAAAAGCTTAATCCTCTCTTGGTAAAAATTATCTTTTTTCTTTGGTTGTGCTTGGGCTAGGCTTTGGTATGTTAAGTGTAGCAAAATGCGCTGAGTGGTCGGAGAGTCCTGATAAGACAACAGATGTTTGTATTAGCTCCGGGTTTATATTTGTACAGATCCAGTCTATAGATCTTGAGGATTCTTTTGTGACTCTCGTGTAAGGGTTGTGGCAGTGTTATCCTTACTATGCCATAAGTGGTAAGGAGCGCCTCGAGCTTAGTGTTGTCGCTATTTTCTGTCAGGTTGTCTACATTTATATCTCCCATGAGAACTGTTTGTTTGTGTGTGTGTAGGATGTTGTTTAATTGTTTTGATAGGATGTTAATTGCTTGTTCCAGTTTTGCGCTGGGTGGTCTGTAGACTCCTAATGCTTGGGACTACTATTTGCTTTTTGGATTTAATTTCAAAAAGTGCTGTTTCACAGATGAGCTCTGTTTCATCCTTGCTTGTGCTGATGAGTTTAATGTCTTTCTCTACATATCCTGCTATTCCTCCTTTTGTATGGTATCTCCTTGAAAAACCGCCCAATAGAGAGTAGCCTTCAAGGCAGGTTTTTTTAAAGGTTATCTTGAGGTAGGCTGTGTTTGGTAACTATTACAAGGTCTAGTTTTTCATTGCCCAAAAAGTGGCTCAATCTCTCTATTTTGTTTGACAGCCAATTGATGTTTAGATGTGCGATTTTAATAGACCTTTTACAAGATGTTTGATTCTTTTGAGGGCAGAGTTCCAGAGTATTCTCATTGTTGAAATTTTTGTAATTTGTGTCTTTCTTTGGGGGGCTGTCCTTTGTCTAAAAAATGGTCATGATTGTTGTTGATTGTTGCTGTGTTGGGGTTTTGTGTTGTATTACTGTTTCTGCTGTTTTTTAGGGTTAGTTTGCTTTTATGGTGCAGGAGATTGTTAGTGGGTATGTTTGTGATGAACCTTGAGAGTTGTTCTGGGGTTAGGGAGTTTGCTTGTTGTGTATCCATTTGCCTATGGTGTCACTCCTGCATGGAGTAATGTAGAGGAAAGATTTTGTATGTCTTGATATTGTGACAATACAGTGGGGTTGTGAGTCATATATTTCTTCTGGCTTACTTGAGGTGCGAATTAGGGCTATGTGTTCTACCTGTCTATCTTGAAATTCATGAATGGTAGATGTTTTGCAGCCAAGTTTAGTGACCTCACGTTACTCTGATTGTTTAAAGACGAGACATGTGTATGTGTTCTTTGTCAGGCTCTTGCTGAGATTTTATATTCCCTCGTAAAGTTTTAGACTCTGTTCGCCCGATGTATGATTTGTTGTGGCCATACCATGAGGATAGAAACTAGAGAGTATAGCGGTAGTGCTTGCTGTACACCTATAGGTTTTGGTGATTTTTGCTATTTATGCAATCCTGTGGAAATTCACCTCAAGCGTCTCTGTTCTGTTTATAATGGGATTTGATCGATGTCATGTACAGAGTTAATGTCAAGATGTTTTATGCTATTGTGTAAGCGCAGGTCATTTAGCAGTGGGTATCATCTGAGACTAGAATGTTTGAATTAATAGCGGTATTATTTGGGGCTGCGGCATTTTTCCGTTTTAGCGAATTTCCCCTATAGGAAAGAAGCTATTACCGTAGGTCTCTTGGTAAAACTTAAGCCCGAGACCATGATAACTTTTTGTTTTGGGGTCCTCAGATGCTAAAAACACTATTCGTTCAAATTTATATATATATATATATATATATATATATATATATATATATATATATATATATATATTAATAATATTAACATTTAAAAAATATATATATATATGTCCGTGAATGCGATAACTTGAGTAAAAAACGTCCGATTTCGATGAAATTTGGCTCAAATGTGTAAAGTGACATTCATGACTAAGTTCGAAAACCAGAAAAATCGGACCATGGGAAGGGGGGTTTATGGGGGTTTTAAATTTTCCAAAAATCAATATTTTGCATTTTTTACCCTACAATTTTTAAAAAACTTAATTTTGGTTTTGACCATGTTATAGAGCTTAAAAAACAAATAATATAGTATTTTGAATTATTAATCTAGGTTAAGTGGTTGCGGAGAAAATCCAAAAAACTTACTCATAAAATCTCCAATGTTAATCTTATGGGAAAAAGGTTTTTGGCTTTTCCTGAGTTTATTTTAATGTAAACTTCACATTTGCTTTTACCAATCTGTTCAGTTTCACAAAAAAATCATTTTGGGGTTTAAACTGTGATTCTACGCCCAACCGTAGCAGAGATATTCAAAGTGATAAACACAGTACATTGTCCAATGTTATCCTTATGGAGGATAAATAAAATTTGGTATCTCGATTATTTATGAATGTTTGTTGATGAAACTTGGTATGTGGCTTCACATAGTACTGGTATATTGATATTTACACAACAAATTTATTTTTTGTTGATTATTCCCGTATCAGCAAACCTGCGTACTCAGCCCCATGTTTTTCATATAGAGAATAAGTAAAATGTAATGACTCCCTTAATTATGAACATAAATTAATAAAACTTGGTATGTAGCTGCACTTGGTTGAGTTATATTGATAATTGCATAAAAACCCATTTTTTTGTTCCTTGTTGCAGCAAACCTGCTTACTCAGCCCATGTTATTCTTATAGTGAATAACTAAAATGTTGTATAGCGCTTATTTATGATTGAATATTGATGAAACTTGGTATGTGGCTTCGCCTAGTTAAATTCTATTTACATTTGCATAAAAACCAATTGATTGTGTTCCTTGTTTCAGCAAACCTACGTACTCATTACCAATGTTATTCTTATGGAGGATAATTAAAATCGCTTATATATGAATATATGTTTATGAAACTTGGTATGCGGCTTTATGTGGTATTAAGACATATATTATGCATTGGAAATTCGCTGAATACGCAGGTTTACTGCGAAGGGCATATTTGTTTTTTGTTTTTTTTTTCATAGAAAACATTTGCCGCAGCATTGCCATTTATCTGGCTTATGTTATATTCTCTATATACTCTGTTGATTTCCTGTAGGATAACTTTTTCTTTTGACTTCCAGGTTTCTTTTTGCTCATGCATTGCCGCTTCCATATACTTTCTTTTATCTTCTGTCCCTAAGCGAGGGGGTCGTAGGGGATGGGTGTTGTATGGGATCCTCGAGTTGTCCTCCAGGTGTTATACATGGCTACTTGGCGGGAGGGGGACAGTTGTAATATTTTTCTTTGGTTCTTGCTTGCGGTGCTATCGAGGATCTCGTCAGCTGTTTTTTCAACTCCTTTGAGTGTATGTATATTCGGAAGCGGTGAAGGTAGGCATTGCAGGAGTGTAGTAGGAAGACCTGGAGAAGATCTCTCAACCTTGCTTGGTTTAGGTTTACTGCCTTTATTTATCTTCTAGATTCAGGGCAAAGAGTGATAGGAATTTAATGCACTCGTTTGCTAGTTCCAGGAAGCGGAATAGTTTTTTCTTCCAGTTATTCTCTTTGGAGGAGAAGCATATATTAATATTTGTGTTTCATTGGTTGTCCTGAATTTATTAAAAGATATATTTTTGTCTCTGAGTTTTTGATACATGGGTTCTGCCTCCTGCGAGTGATTTTCCTCACAATCTACGTCCAGGAGGTGGATTCTGCATGCCTGGGATAAGTCTTCATCGGATTTTTATTGTGTCATAGGGAACGGAGTTTCTTCGGGAGGGAAGGAGAAAACCTTTATGTTTTGAGTGTTGAAAAAGTCACCTTTTGTGAGGTGGGAGATATGGCTTGTGTTTGGATTTATTGCTGAATGTCAAACAAATTTGCATGGGTGGGATCTTGTTTCAGTCATTTCATGGTCAGTGAGTGGAATGTCAATTTGCTTTTCATTGATTCCTATGTCTGTTATGAGGCTGTCTTCAATTTTTGTTGTTGTGTGTTTCAGTTTTTTGCCAGGGTTTGACTGACTCCCTCTGTGTTTGTTATTTGTTTCAGTTTTTTCGACAGGGTTTGTCTGACCTCCCTCGGTTTGTTGTTTGTTCCAGTTTTTTCAACAGGGTTTGCCTGACTACCTCTGTGTTTGTTGTTTGTTCGAGTTTTTTCTACAGGGTTTGATTGACTCCCTATGTGTCCTTCGGTTGTCAGATGTTCGGTACTATGGGACTATTTTTTTTGGAGGGGTTTGATGGCTCCCTCTGTCCTCTGGTTGGCGGATGTTTGGTACTATGGGACTGTTTTTTTTGGGGGGGGGGGGTTTGGCAGGCTCTCACTGTCAGCTCTGTGTGCCCTTCGGTTGTCTGGTTAGTGGTTTCTATCGTATTTTTGTTTTCAATAGGTTGCCCATAATTCATAGCTAGGCTTTTTGCTACTTGTAGGGACACACCAAAGACATTTTCCCTCCTATCTATCTTTCTCCTGGCTTTTACTTAGGGGATTAGCTTGGAGGTTAGTGGTCCTGAAATTTTTCGGTTTAGGTCTTGATCAGGTATTTTTTTTTGTTTTCCTGTTCACAGAGTCTCTGCAGGAGTATTTTCATTTTGTCCATCTCTTTTTCCACTTGTTCCTGGCGGATTTGAAGGTGAGCCAGTATGAGGAGAACTAGGAGGAATTATTCTGTCCTTGAGTGTTTGTATTAGTATTGTGGGTTCGTATTGCTGCAGTTTGTTGCTCCAGGTGATGGTCTTTGTGTTTAGTTTTACTCTCCCTTTTGGTCTACTGTGATAACTTTTTAGTTTTTCAATTTCTATCTCATAGTTGCAGATTATTTGTTCTTTTTCTTTGTCCTGTTCTTCGAACATGGTCATAAGTTCATTTCTTGTTTTGTTTTGTTTGGCTAGTTGCTTCTTAATTTTGTCTATGGTTTCTACAAGTTTATAGTTTTTTCTAACAAGAGGTCCTTTTCGTTTTCAAGATCTCCTATTCTGTCTTGGCCAATAATACTGGTATCTGTGGCTTGTTTTAATAATTCACAATTCTTTAGGGACATGTCATGGAGGTATTGTTTTAGTTTCGCGTTTTCAAATAGGAGGCCTTGTCCCACTTCTGCAGCTAATGTGAGGGATGTTTCAAGGTTTTGACTATCATGGCTGTTTTAGAGTTTTGTTTTTATGTCCCCTATCCTTCTAACGGGAGAAGTGAGAATCGGTTCACAGACCAAACTGCTGTTGTTTCATTGGTCGTCTGACGCCTCTAAAGATATGTGATTGTGTTCTATTTCACTTTCAGGTGCCTTGTTTGCTTTAAATGCCACATCAGCTTATTTTAAAGCTTTGTTGAAAGTTTTATTTTTGAAGTTGTCTTCTTGGGGAATGCAGGTTAGATTCATTAATGAGGTTGTGTGGTCACCAAAAATGTGACATTACATGCCACTGTTTTATTTTTTGCCTTTACAATTGTTTCATTTATTTTGGCAGGCAAGTAACGGTAGCCTTTCAGTTTTGCAAAGACCAGGTCTCCTATGGTGTACTTGTTTTATTCTATGTTACATAGACTACTTTTTAAACTTTAGATCAGAACACAGCTGTTTAGGTAGTGAGCCGATGAAACCGTTGAGGTAGGTCAATACATGTTAGTGGACTATTCTAGCAGTTGTTCATTACATTTTTATTGTGATTTAGTGGTTTGATAAATTAGGAGAGTTTAATTTACTGAATTTGGACACTTCTGTGAGGGCAAGCAATATTACAACCTGCATACATGCATATTTTTTCCTACAGACAATTAGATAGTTGGGTATTCATAAAAATGAGCCCTAGGTAGGTATTGTACTACTTATACGTCACATATCAGTAACAGTTTGCTGTCTGGCATTACTTTTTAATATGCCAGGTGCAATTAATTACCAGCAGCATTGCTTTAATCTTTATTAATTTACCAAGACTTTAAAATATTAGATTTATTTATTAAATTGTATGCAAAATACAACAATTTATAAATCATACTTACAAATCACCAGTCTAACACCGATGGGCTTATTTGGGAACTAGTGCCTACTGTTATGTCTTAAAATATATGTCATCAATGCAGGAACTGGTTGATAATAAAGTTTTATATTTTATTTTTTATTTTAGAAAGTCAAACAGATTCAAATTTTAAAATCAATAAAGATTTTTAATCTTGTAAAACTGGAAAAACTTTTCAGTCGGTTTCTTTAGACAAACACATAAAACATAATGAGTGAGAGGTATGGCTTTCTTCAGGGCATGTTCATGTTCAGTCATGTTCTCAGTCAGGCAAATGAGTCGCCTGAGTAGCATTGCTTCCTTCAGGCTGTAGCTCAGAATAAATTATTCATCCCTTTCTGAGTAAAAAAAACAACAGAGAAAACAAATTTATCCAACTATCATCCAACTATCTTGTGAGAAAAGGTGGGAAATCTCAAACAAAGTTTAACAGAGTTTAAAGAAAGCAGTTCAACTTAGGCAAATGAGTCTGCTGAAAATCCAACAGAGCCGAGCTCTGATGAAAGCTCTATGCCACTCAGACAAATGAGCCTGAGAACTAAATCAACAAACGAGTCAATGAAATAGGAAAATAATTGATATAGCAATGTTTTACCTGTTTGGACGCCATTTAACTGTGACCTATAGGCCAATGATAAATTAAATTGTTTTTATTACTCATTGCATAAAATTTATGTAACATACCAATAACAATGGTTGATTGCCACATAACAATACGGTACCTATCTTGGGTTATGTTATGATTTCTCAATCCTACACTGATTTCCACTGCAACTTGATCCATACAAAATTTGCAAAGTAACTCTAATTCTTTTAATAAAATTCAAGTGTATTAAATGTGTTTCAGAATATGAATGCAGATATCCAAACCAGGTCAAATACAGCATTATAGTCCAGGACCTCCATTGCATCTCACTGAACTCTGATGTCTGTTCAAAAGCTTCACTTGATTCCCCATATAACACAAATTTTGGTCAAAAACTGATTCTCGTTGTTGTAATATTAATTCATTTTAGTTTAGGCAAATTAATTTCTTAATGATTATCTTGCAACCCATTGGTCGTTTCAACTGTATACTATAATTATTGTAAAGTTATTTATAAAAACATTATTTATTTTAACAGGTAGCTTGTGCTATTAGATGTTGTTTATTAGATAGAAAAATTATTTTGATGTTGGTGTAAAGCTAAAACTCCTTGAAGTATGTTACGGTATGTAAAATGTATGTGAACTTTTTTTAACTGATGTTTTTTATATTTTAATAAAAAATATACTTTTGTTCTGAAATCATCCCAAATGTAAAACCTGTTTTTACAAGTTTTAAAAATTACAGAGTAACAAACCAAGATAGTGAGGACAAGCTTTTGTAATACATAACAAGATTTACAAATAGCAACATTTTACAAAAAGCGTATTAAGCAATTTGTTGCTAATCTGGTATCATCCACTGTTCAAAAATACAGTCATATGTAAATGAATTCAGAATAAATATTAAAAAACTGGATTATATTTGGTAGTAAATGTCAGTAGTGTGCATTTGAGGCTGCTGGGGCGGAAGTGACGTCATCCGGTCACGTGACCGGAAGCGCTGAGTCATTAAATACGTCATCTGAGCCTCAGCCAGTGACGTAGGCGGTTTTGTGACGTAATGAGGGAAAGTTTAAAGGTCAAGGTCACGGGGAGGTTATTTTAAAAAAGTACTACCTCGCACACGTAAAATCCGATTGTGATTCGATAGTTTTAATTCGATAAAAAATATCGAATGAAAAAATCGAATGAAGCAATCGAATGATACGAGTGCGAGGTAGTACTATTTCATTTATTACTTTAATGTTTACATTTCTTTTTATTTACAATAAGTTATGTTTCCAATAATTTATGTTTACAATAGTTCCCCGTTGTTCGTCGTCATCGATGTTATTGATCCGGACGAGTTGCGGCCATCACTTCGCTTTCTGATGAAAGACGGTAGATACTTCGATTCCTGCGCAGAGTCCATGTTGTTTTTTGATGCGTAAAGTTCCAAAGATAAATCGTAGCCGGACGCAATTAGAAGTCTTAACTCTTCATTAAAAACCTCGAGGTCTTGGAAAGTCGCCAGATGAATAGAGTCATAATGAATACACCTAATTTTGATGGACATTTCAACAGAGAGCTCGATGTACACTGGTCAAGAGCCGGAGGTGTACTGACTATTCGCTAGCTAGCGTTTTGGTATCAAACAAAATGGTGGGGGTAAAATTGTGGTGGGGCGGAGCAGATGGCGGACGGCAGATGGCAGGCGGCAGGTGGCAGCTGGTGCGAGGCAGATGGTTGCTACTACATCCACCATCATTAGTCAAACCCTATTAGGGATGACATTATTGCTTCTGCATCAGAAGATATTGTACTAGAAACTTCATGTACTTGTATTTCATCATTTGTATTGTCAGCTTGCTCAATATTAAAAGAAGAACATGTGGAAGAAACAGTAGTGCCTTGTATTTGCGAATCCATGTGAACTATGCAAGAGCCGCAGGTATACTGAAGTGATACAAGCATGTAGGATACGCACTCGCCTTCCTACCGTGGTGTGGAAAACAGTTTAGTTGATCGCTAGGTGCCATGATGAGCGGAGGGGATGAAGAAGTGAGTGTAAAGCCTTGTGTAATAGAATTTCAAGCATTTCGAAATAATGACGATAGGTTTATTATCAAGGAATTAGTAATTTTAGACTTGCTTACATTTGTAGCCTACCCATTCACGTTTGAAGCTCCTTTTTCTTTTAACAAACTTAACACCAAAGCAAAAAGTACAAACAAATGGATAACAAACTACTTTCATCACATACATTGGTATGAAGGATTTATAAGCTACAGTAATCTGCACAGTATTATGTTTAACTTTTGCAAACAATATTCACATATATACACAAGAGGATTAGAAAAAAAGAACTGGATACAAAAGTATACGCACGGTAATGTTTTCGATATAACTATCAGTAAGGACTTTAACATTAATCTCGGTAATATTTGTGTCGCTGCAAAAGATCTTAAACACGGTCAAACAAACTGTGCATTGTACAACGCATATCGTTTGGCTGCTTACTTGAAACAAACGCAGGAATGTGGTGGGGGTAGCGGGGCCTATAAATACGAGGAGACAGCACCGCTCCAGCACGAGTATTATTCGAGACTCCGAAGAGGCAACATCACAGAAGACACCACAACCACCACTGACGAAGATGGCATCACAACAGTTTCTACAAACACTGGTTGATCAATTCAACACTCATTCAAAATCCGACCTTCTGCTAACTAAAAAGTGTTCAGAACTAAAAGAACAAAAACACTACATTATTCATAACATCAAGAAAGTGGAAACCACACATGGAGAAGCAATTCTAGTTTCATTGAGCGAAGGACCTTTCACTCCAGGAGATGAGCCGAAGTTTCAAGTATTTCTTCCAAAACGATTTGTTCAACTGCTACAAAATGAAGATTTGCGAGATATTCAACCGGGGACGTTGTATTTGGTATCACACGGTGTAAGCGGCAACAACTCTACGGAACTCACTCTGCACATCACGCATCTTTGTACATAATGTCTCTGTTTGTATTTCTCTGTTTGTATTTCTAGTCATCAATGTTAGACTTAAGCTTATTGTATTGTAAAATGTTTGTTTAATAAAGAAAGAAAAATAAAAAAAAAGAATAACATTAAAAGAAAAAAAAAAAAAAAACAGCAACATAGCAGTATATTATTTTATATACTGCTGTGTTGCTTTTTTTTTAAATTCAAATGGATGACCTTGAACTTTCATTCAGGGTTAACATATGAAGGGGTATAAAAGAGAGGAAGCAGTAAAGTTAGTCTCAGTCTTGTCTAACACACGCTGCAGCTAACATGTCGGTGCCACCGATGAACAATTTATTTTTCGATAACAATTTGAAGACATATTGTTGCGAGTTGCAATGTTTTAAAATACCAGGCGATCAAGTTGACGGGAAAGCTTGTCGTAAGTGCAGGTGTTTCAGCTATTGCATATGTAGATGTAAAACATATCAAATGAACCGACAAGATAAAATACAAGAATTACGGCGACGGCTTGCATTACTTTGGCGGCGAATGGAGTAGCAACCATCTGCCGCGCACTTGCCACCTGCCGCCTACCATCTGCCGCCTGCCATCTGCCGCCTGCCATCTGCCGTCCGCCATCTGCTCCGCCCCACCACACTTTTACCCCCACCATTTAGTACGATTACAACGCTAGCTTGTGAATAGCCAGTATTTCTCCGGCTCTCGACCGGTGAACATCGAGCTGCTCGTCCCGACTGTGTGTTCCCTGCGGTCACATAAATAGGCAAGGAACACACAGTCGGGATGGGCCGATTGGACAAACAAGCGCAGCACTTGAAAACTGCGTCTGACGGCCGCGACTCCGGATCAACAACATCGATGACGACGAACAACGGGGAACTATTGTAAACATAAATTATTGGAAACATAACTTATTGTAAATAAAAAGAAATGTAAACATTAAAGTAATAAATGAAATAGTACTACCTCGCACTCGTATCATTCGATTGCTTCATTCGATTTTTTCATTCGATATTTTTTATCGAATTAAAACTATCGAATCACAATCGGATTTTACGTGTGCGAGGTAGTACTTTTTTAAAATAACCTCCCCGTGACCTTGACCTTTAAACTTTCCCTCATTACGTCACAAAACCGCCTACGTCACTGGCTGAGGCTCAGATGACGTGTTTAATGACTCAGCGCTTCCGGTCACGTGACCGGATGACGTCACTTCCGCCCCAGCAGCCTCAAATGCACACTACTAATGTCCCTTCAGAGCATTTCAAAATAATATTTATTCACTTTTAACTTCAAACTTTTGTAAGGAAATTGTTATAAAAAACAGAGAGAAATTTCAGCCTTTGAGGGTATACCAAGAAAACAAAGGGTATAGGCCCTACCAGTTTTTACAAGGGCACCGTCAAGGCAATAAGTTTGTAAAAACTTCAATAAAACATGCTTACAAAGAAACAACTGTTGCCTAACATTTGGAGCTAAACTATGAAAACCAAATTATGAAGATAAAAAGTCACAATTTAACTTATATTCCTGTTATTGATTACTTTAAAGTCATTAGTTATTGTCCTGCAAACTGGATAATGATTCTACTTTTTAAGATAGGTCCTGAAATAACATTTTAGGACAGGATGCAGAAAAAGATGATATATTGTGTTTGACCTGTTCCTCATCAAGAGCCTTTATCAGAAAATATGAGACCATATTTATTCCTCACTGAATATATATGGAGTAAACCACTTATTAAACATGGTTGTATTCTTCAACAAAACGGAATGACAGAAGTAAATGCTTTTATAGGTGACTTTGAAAATTAAAAAACTTAATATGGAGTAGTTACCCAGTAATCAACTAGTAAAAGGAACGTATAATTTTTGTTTCATTTTATTTAAGTACATCTGCTATTTTGAAATTCTGCTTATCCCTGTGACGTACTTTTCTCTTTAAAATCAACCATTATGAGGTCTCCAGTCACCAACTAATACCTGTTATTCCCATAAGACCAATGTTAATTTTGAAAAAAATATGTTCCTCCTCAACAGATTATCCAAAATTGTTGAGTTATGGCTCATTTTATAAAACCTAGCAATTACAGAGAGCAGAATTTTGACGAAACAAATAGTGAACTTTATTGTAGCATAGATTTTCAATTAACTTGTTTACTTACGTAAAACAATCCTCTTTCTTATTCTGGCGTATTCGTATTTCGGCATTCATGCCATCTTCAGCGCCTTCGTGTCGGGTAGTTTATGCTAAGAATAATGTTTACGATGGCATAACCTAAACTACACCAAGGCACTGAATGCCAAAATATATAGGGCCTATGAGCTAGAATAAGAACAAGGATTGTTTGACATAAGTAAACAAGTTACACCACAAATAGTTAACCCGTAACAACAATCACAACTGATGAATATTTTTGAATTTTTTTCTACTTGTGATATCAACTCACTGAAATCACTAGGTATTTGTTGCTCTTTATAATGAGCCGTGAAACAGCAATTTAAAATGGTTAAGGGGGGACGAAATTTTAAATTTTGACCTTATGGGAGAAGCAGGTAGAAACGGTAAATGTTACATGGCTGGAGCCCCCTCTAAGAACAACACCTTCCTGGTGTGCCTCACAGAGTTTTGAGAACCACTGAAACTTCAGGAAGAGGAATGAAACAAACTGGCGGACATTCAAAACAACTTTACTTCCCAAATGACACGATGCGGACCCGATGTGGGCTACTTGCCCATGCGCTGGATGGACCACTCCTGCTGACACAGGGGGCAACGGTTGTTCTGCTTGACCCACAGCGACATGCAGCAGTAGTGGAAGCTGTGGTTGCACTCGCCCCACACTACAACACAGTCTTGCCTGCCGTACCTCGTGTCCTGCTTGCTCTCTGCCTGGCAGCGCAGACAGGCATCTGCAAACACATGGGTACAGTTACAACGAGATTAGGGTGTGAGCATAACTGGTATGTCTTGGTAACAACATCTGACAGTTTGAGATAGGTTACAATAATTTACGGCTTTGTACGAAACATAGGAAAAAGTTTTGATCGAAGAGTGAAGCTGCCATTGGTCGGGCTATTAATTAATTATCTTATCTAAAGAATCAGTTAGTCTCAGTAACAAACAAGTATCTCATCCAGTCTTACACTCATAATTCACTGATGTGAATTAAAATACACCCTAGTCTGTGTTCTAACACAGTGAATAAATGAGACATATCAGCCTATTGAGTACTAATTTTTTCGAGTACTAATGAGTACTAATTTAAATTTATTCTCTAAGCAAACAAAAAAGTATGAAAAAGAAATAATTACACATTTTAAAACAAATAATTTACCAGAAGAGGCCATATCACCATTGACTATATATCACTCTGGACATGATTTATGACAATTGTCAGGGTGGGGGAGAGGGGGAAGCAAAAATTGTTTCAATTACTGATACTAATTTCAGAACATTCTGATTCTAATTACAATTTTAATTATAAATTTTAAGAAAAATCCAGGTCAATTTGTTTTAAATAAAGGATAAGCGGTGGTGCATAATGCTAATTACACTACTACTATGCTCACTTGATGATTGCAATTAAAAGTGTATAATTGGAACCTTAAGATTAAGGCTGATGAAGGGGGTATAGACTGTTTCAGTTTCAAGATTAAAGGGACCCGACAAACCTATTACAATCCTGCATTTTTTATTTGGATTTTAAATAAGATCTTGAGTGTTATTATTCAAAAAATAAACTTGATTTGCATGAATATCTACAAAAACAAGCTACTACAATTTGACATTAAACCCATGGCATACGCATCTGGTAGAACTCCCCCTCCCCCCCACACTTATAATAGCAGACAATAATTAAGTTGCCAGTTGATGGCGTGGTTTGTTAGAAACGATGAGCCAATAGTAGACGTGTTGATTGCCAAAACTCCACACCACCTGACTGGAATAAAATTTGAGTGATATTTTTCTATGGCAACAGTGACAGCGTACAACCATGCTATTGGCTACAGCCCAACTGTCAACTTAATTTTCCGCTGTTATAAATTCTCTCTATTCCCCTCCATTAGCTGCCTCTATAATTTTGTAATATTGTAGCCCAGAGTACACAGGAGCACTATGCTACTGCTTTGTTTTGTAGAATCAGGGGAAAATAAATATTCTTGCTATCATGATGCTCAATTTAAAAACGTGTTTAGATCTGACACTTTTGTTCAGCGAATTCCTTTATGAAAAATGGACATTGAAAAACCAATAATCCTCAGATTTTCTCACTAAAAGGCCTGATGGGTGTCAGACAGTTTCAAAGATGTCTGGAACAGTTTTATACAGATAAATGAAAAGTGAAGAAAGGCAATTTTGTACTTATTTCAAATTTTAATTAGTAGACCAGTCATCCTGAAACATGGTTTGTACGATATCTTATCTCATTTTGGAAAAAAACTAAAAAATACATACAATTTTTTTACGAATTATGACTTGGTGTTTAGATTTTAATTATTATTTATTGACCAAATAATTGAATTTGAATAACCCTAAAAAATAATCAGAAATGAATTCAGTTTTTTTTTCATGATTGCAATAAAAATAACAATGACCCCGACGTGATTTGAACACGCAACCTTCTGATCTGGAGTCAGACGCGCTACCGTTGCGCCACGAGGTCTTGAAACAAACTGAGAGCCCAGTGCCCCCACCACCCCCCTCACACCTTTCTGCTGTACTGGACGGCCGCTTCGCTTGCCGCCTGTGATGCGAGTCGCAGAGTAAGCGTGATTAGCGTGATGGATACAAAGGCTACGTCGAAAGTAGGGATTTTTATAACTCAGAATAACCACTGACATATTAGTGAATATTATGTAACCGTGCGCAGCTTGCCGACCATAAACTATACCACACCAATATGTACCCTCATCTACTCTTTCTCTTTCTTGACTTATTGTACGCATAACCTTCAGTATATAAAGTCAATGGCATAACCCGTTTACTTTCTCCCCCTTATACATAGTATATGGAGAAAGTATCGCTTTCGTCAAAATTTTCGAAATTGAGTTGTTAGTGGAAATATTTGTTTTGGTGCTCCCTGACAGGGGCGGATCCAGAGGTCATGTTTGGGGGGGCGGTCACCGAAAGTTACCCCTCCCCCTTCCCTGTGGTTGGTCCCTGGCACACCCATTATTGTTTTTAACTATATAAAATTATACAACGAATGAAAGTAAGTTAACATAAAATATCAATAACCTTGTACTCAAGAAAAAAACAATCTTAACTTTTTAACAAGCTAAACAAAAATTAACTTTAGTTCTACTGCGCCCGACCGTAAATAAAAATTAAATATTTAGGCATTACACTTTTTTCTACGTCATCTGTAGGCGTCTAAGAACAAGTAAGATGCATAAATAAAGAACTTATTTTAGTATTTAACCACGCGAAGACTATTTACAAAACGTAGTCTATTTGAAATCTGCAATACTGAACTATACTACAAGAAGATAAAATTAGGAATGAGGCTGACAGCCAAGGTCAACCACTCAAAAAATGAAAATGTTCATTTTTACAAAATAAAATACTTGGCGTATGACCTTCTGTTTGCACGCAATTTAATCTTTGTTTCCTCTTATTTCATTACGTATAATTCGAGGCACTTTTTGCTTCCAGCCTAGCCACTGGATATTTTTTGCCTAACAACGGATTACGCGGTTTTAAACAAAAATCAAACCTAACCTGTAAACAAAACACCGCTGATAGCAAATGACGGTAGGCGGGCGAAATCCAGTAAAAAATAATCACCGAATACAATTGTAGCAGCCTTTGCTGCTAAAATTTACCTCCAAGACCATGTTGAAAACACTACATTTTCGGTCTGTCAAGTGGCAAAACTGCAACAACTTCGCGATACTCGGGAATATCCATGGGTTTGTAAGATGCTTTTAGGTTAAATACCAGGATCTAAGTAATGTGTTATATACTATAATGGAAGTTTAAAATTTCACCTGTCTAATGGTGTGTATTTTATGTCATTTAAATAAACGTTTAGGTTCGTTAGTTTGAATTTTAATGTAACCTTGAAGACAGGAGCGGCAAAATTTGACTCTCGAAACCAAAAAACGGGGTTTCGGGAGGCTTTTGATGATTACATTTTCATTTGGATTTATTCAAACTTTCAACGTATGCCTGAATAACAAAATAAAACACAAAATTCTTAGGTTTGGGGGGGCGACCGCCCCTACCGCCCCCCCCTTGGACCCGCCCCTGCTCCCTGAACCCAAAAAAAGTGATTTTTACGTGATGTCTGTGTGTCTGTCTGTCTGTATGGATGTGTACAGAGCTAGAGCCCTAACCAAAGGTCTGATCTTTATGAAATTTGGTATGTAGGTAGCTTACTAATCCACGATATCTCCAGGCAATTTTTATTTTTTGGAATTTTTGATTTTTAAGGGTAATTATCCCTCATAAACCGCCAAAAAACATAAAGAATCAAGATTTCTCAAAAACAGCTCTAACGATTTTGATTAAACTTTAGTCGTTTGAACTTTAGTTTTCCAACAAAATGACACCACCCGCATTTCTATAAAAATTCGGGTTCAGAAATTACAAGACTTAAAATATGAAAAATTCAGTTTTTTGGATTTTTCATTAAAAAACATAAAAAATATATAAAATATTACTATTCACCATTAAAAGGAGCTCAAAAACTAAATAATTTAGTATTTTTAATTACTATTTCACGATTACTGGATGCGGAGAAAATTTAAATTTTCATTTTGCGGTAAACGCAGTACGTTGTTCGATGTTATTCTTTTGGGGAATACAAAAATTACTATCTCTCTCTTATTTATTGATCAATTTCGTTCAAACTTGATATGCTTGTCAAGTTAGCACTGACCAACAGAGGATATTCGAAATATGTTGCCCCTTAATAACCCTGGGGGGGGGGAATAGGGGGCATATCCCCTCTTAAAACCACGTGTGTAGCGATGGATTTTGTAGTGCCTCCTAAACAGGGATTTGGGTGGATATTTTTGAAAACAACTTGTTTACAAGATTTTCTGTACATTCGACCGTGCTTTGTATTCTATATTTAGTAAATAAAAAGTAATTTATTCAGTAAGTTGGGCTAAAAGGGAGAAAGTATGAGTCAGTTTCCTGATACCGTTTATTTTGAGTGAGTACAATTTTTCGCAAGATTGCGCCACCAGTACGTTGAAAAATAAATAAGAGGGAATCACTTCATTGTATACATAACCCATGACCCTATACATTTTCACTTTTTCGTAAAAAACATTGGTAATCATCATCACATATTTTCTCAAATTAATAAAACGTTTCTTAAAGCTACAAAAATTGATTTTTGGGGTCACAAGTAATCTCTATATATTTATATTTTAATTATAGAAACACATCTTCAATATATTTATTGACCATGAAGAAAAATGTCTTTGATAGATGGTTTGTGTCAGTTTTCTGATACCGTTTATTACATTTAATTATTATTAAGATTATATTTTACGTAGTCGACTATTAGTAGGATTGTATGGGTAAAAACAACGCGGTAAAAAAGGGTAATCAGTTATAAACTAGGAAAACGTCTGATTATTTTTTTAGGCAAATATAACCTAAAGAACAATAATATAATTTCTATTTCGTTTAGCAACAAGGTTTTTATGTGCCTTTCAGTGCATACTTTCAATATCCGGTACCAAACTAACATACATAAACAAGCTTGTTTTAAAGTACGCAGTTTGAACGGGAGGTGAATATATAAACTAAACGCGTGTTTGTTTTGTTTTTATCTTTACAGGCATATCAGCGCAGCCTGTGGCCAGTGCGTTGATAGTGAGGATAATTTAACTCGTCAAAGAACAGTTAAACAACTAATCGTATTTTATATCGGCGCCCTTAATGAAATCACTTGAACAAAGAACTGGCCAACTAACAAAAGTTGTAATCTATGTATTATTAAAACAAATTCTAGTATCCGCTAAAACGATATTGAAGGATGAAGAGTAATGCAAGTTTTATACTCGAATCCTCTTAAAACGATGGTAGGGAGACTTACTTAAATTATATCAATTGCCACTTCAATCTTTCAGAGAAGTATACAAAGATTTTGCACTTAAAAGGTAATATTTTTCAAAAACATTAGTTGAACCTAAGTGTATAAACAAATATTGTAAATACTATAGTGGCTTAAAGGGGCCAAAGCCCCTAACCTTGCTCCAATACTCTGCCTTATCTGATTTTTACTGTCAGTTCGTAATCAAATTTATACACTTGATCACATGTTTTAATGTAAACCAAGCAGACGTTTTTAAATCCCCATGCTTTTCTTATGGGACATGTCTTGCGTTATTTCTCGTTTGCAGAGAGCCTTTTAAATAAACTGACATTTTTCCTGAGTCCCTGGGATCAAGACCCTTAATTTGAGCCGTCTCCCGTCATCCTGCGATTTGTCAAACTCTCACAATTTAGACCTAACAATTTCGCTTACAGAATTATATATGAGGACTAGTGGCTTGAAGCGGCCATAGCCTCTAACCTTGCTCCAATACTCTGCCTTATCTGTTTTTTTTACTATGAGTTCGTAAACAAAGTAGACACTTAACCCAGCGAGCACAGAATTCTGTGCTCGCTGACTTAACCACGTGTTTTAATGTAAACAAAGCAGAAGTTTTAGCGAATTCCCCTATAGGGAAGAAGCTATTACCGTAGTCGGCATGGTAAGACCTAGGCCCGGGACCATGATAACTTTTCGTTTTAAGGTCCCCAGACCCCAAAAACACCATTCGTTCGAAACTTTATATATATATATATATATATATATATATATATATATATTAGCGAATTTCCCCTATAGGGAAGAAGCTATTACCGTAGTCGGCATGGTAAGACCTAGGCCCGGGACCATGATAACTTTTCGTTTTGAGGTCCCCAGACCCCAAAAACACCATTCGTTCGATACTGTATATATATATATATATATATATATATATATATATATATATGTGTGTGTCCGTGAGCACGATAACTCTCGTAAAAATGATCCGATTTTGACGAAATTTGGTACAAACATGTAAAGCAGCATTTATGACTAAGTTCGAAAACCAGACAGATCGACCTATCCAAAGGGGTATTTTGGGGGGGTTTTGTACCCCAAAAATGGGTTTTTTGAATTTTTTACATATAATTTTTGAAAAAGCCAAATTTTAGTTTTGACCATTCGATTCAGCTTAAAAAAACACACAATTTGGTATTTCGATCATTCCTCTACGTCAATTGGTTACCGAGATATTGAAAGTGCTAAACACAGTACGTTGTCTAATGTTATTCTTATGGAGGAAATGAAAATTTTTTTATCTCGCTTATTTATGAACGTATACTGACGAAACTTGGTATACAGCTTCATCTCATTGAGGTCTATTGATATTTTCTCAAAAAAATTGTTTTTGCATAATTCTCCCGTAGCAGCAAACCTGCGTACTCAGCCCCCATGTTATTCTTATGGATAATAATTAAATGCTCTGTCTCCCTTAATTATGAACATAAATGAATAAAAACTGGTATACGTCTTCACCCAGTTGAGTTATATTGATATTAGCATAAAAACCCATTTTTTGTGTTCCTTGTTGCAGCAAACCTGCGTACTCAGCCCCAATGTTATTCTTATGGAGAATAATTAATACCCCCGTAGCAGCAAACCTGCGTACTCAGCGAATTTCCAATGTATATATATGTATCTTAATACCACATAAAGCCACATACCAAGTTTCATGAATATACATTCATAAATAAACGATTTGTGACATTTTAATTATTCTCCATAAGAATAACATGGCGGCTGAGTATGCAGGTTTGCTGAAGGAAGGAAAACAAAGAATGGGGTTTTATACAAATATCAATATAACTCATTTAGGTAAATCCACATACCAAATTTCATTAATTTATTTTCATAATTAAGGGAGATAACACGTTACTTATTCCCCATAAGAATAACATGGGGCTGAGTACGCAGGTTTGCTGCTACGGGAGCCTTTGGCAAAAAATTGTTTTTTTGAGCAAATATCAATGGTCCACAACCAGATGAAGCCGTATACCAAGTTTTGTCAGTATACGTTCATAAATAAGCGAGATATAAAATTTTTCTTTTCCGCCATAAGAATAACATTAGACAACGTACTGTGTTTAGTACTTTCAATATCTCGGTAACCAATTGACGTAGAGAAATGATCAAAATACCAAATTGTGTGTTTTTTTAAGCTGAATCCAATGGTAAAAACTAAAATTTGACTATTTCCAAAATTATATGTAAAAAGTTCAAAAAACCCATTTTTGGGGTACAAAACCCCCCCAAAATACCCCTTCGGATAAAGCGATCTGGCTGGTTTTCGAACTTAAAGTCATAAATGTTGCTTTACACGTTTATACCAAATTTCATCAAAATCGGATAATTTTTACGAGAGTTATCGTGCTCACGGACACATATATATATATATATATATATATATATATATATATATATATATATATATATATATATAGATATATATATATATATATATATATATACAGTTTCGAACGAATGGTGTTTTTGGGGTCTGGGGACCTCAAAACGAAAAATTATCATGGTCCCGGGCCTAGGTCTTACCATGCCGACTACGGTAATAGCTTCTTCCCTATAGGGGAAATTCGCTAAAATTGTATATATCGCTTAGTTGTGAATATATTTTTATGAAACTTGGTAAGTGGCTTTATGTAGTATTAAGACATTTATATATCCATTGGAAATTCGCTGAGTATGCAGGTTTGCTGCGACGAGGGTATATATATATATATATATATATATATATATATATATATATGTGTGTCCGTGAGCACGATAACTCTCGTAAAAATTATCCGATTTTGATGAAATTTGGTATGAACGTGTAAAGCAACATTTATGACTTTAAGTTCGAAAACCAGCCAGATCGCTCTATCCGAAGGGGTATTTTGGGGGGGTTTTGTACCCCAAAAATGGGTTTTTCGAATTTTTTACATATAATTTTGGAAATAGTTAAATTTTATTTTTTTCCATTGGATTCAGCTTAAAAAAACACACAATTTGGTATTTTGATCATTTCTCTACGTCAATTGGTTACCGAGATATTGAAAGTGCTAAACACAGTACGTTGTCTAATGTTATTCTTATGGAGAAAAATACAAATTTTATATCTCGCTTATTTATGAACGTATACTGACGAAACTTGGTATACAGCTTCATCTGGTTGTGGACCATTGATATTTGCTCAAAAAGACAATTTTTTACCTAAGGCTCCTGTAGCAGCAAACCTGCGTACTCAGCCCCATGTTATTCTTATGGAGAATAAGTAACGTGTTATCTGCCTTAATTATGAAAATTAATTAATCAAATTTGGTATGTGGCTTTACCTATATGAGTTATATTGATATTTGTATAAAACCCCATTTTTGTGCTCCTTGCTTCAGCAAACCTGCATACTCAGCTGCCATGTTATTCTTATGGAGAATAATTAAAATGTCATAAATCGTTTATTTATGAATGTATACTGATGAAACTTGGTATGTGGCTTTATGTGGTATTAAGATACATATATATGCATTGGAAATTCGCTGAGTACGCAGGTTTGCTGCTACGGGGGTATTTAAATCCCCATGATTTTCTTATGTTTTACATTATTTATCGTTTGCAGGTAACTTTTTTAGAAATACCGCTATTTTTCCCGAGTCCCTGGGATCAAGACCTTTAATTTAAGCCGTCTCTCACCATCATGCGGTTTGCCAAACTCCCACAATTTTGACTTAAAAATTTCGCTTGCAGAATTAAGATAATCAGCAATTATATCTTGATTTATGTAAACTAGTAGGTGCTCGTCGAAATTCGACGGATACAATACATTAATAACAACCGGCTAAAATCGGCAACAAAATAAAAAAAATACAAAATAACTTTGCCAGTGGGCGGAGCCTTAAAGATGGGCGGGACGTATCTACGTTGAGGCTTCATTCAAGAAATGTGGTTTTTAAACTAATCCAAATAACCACATACCATATGTCAGATGTCAAAATCAGAGGTCGGGAAGTGATAGAAGAAGGCCAGTGAGGTGGAGCCCTGATGTCTGGAAAAAAGTATCTGAAGTTTTCTATTCTCCTAACAACCTGGTATCGTCCGGAGTCTTTTCAGCAATCGCCTGGAGTACTCTGTTCTCCATAAAAATAACATGGAAAAATTGTAGCAAAAGCAAATGTTGGTTGGGGGGGAGGGGGTGTACACATCCAACGTTGGGGCATCATACAAGACATGAATCTTTGTAAAAGAAATTCCAAAGAACCATCACAAATCAAAGTTAGATGTTGGGAAGTGATAGAAGATGCCAGTGGGGCGGAGCTCTGAGGTCGGGAAAATATTTTCCGAAGTCTTTAAGTCCCCTAATAATCTGGCATGGTCCGGGAGCAGATTTGATGAGCCTTTTTCGCAATAACCTTGAGTACTATTTTTTCCTTAAGAAAACCCATAACAATGTTTTAGCGACTGGGGCGGAGTCCTAAGGTCGGGGTCATAAAGAAAACTACGATACCCTAATGTTATGGATTAATGACAATTGGCTTAAATTACACAAACAACTGAAAGAATAACATGTCAATTTTGCCAGGTAGGCGGAGGCCTAAGGTTTGTGGGGGGACGTATCCAACGTTGGGATATTATTGTAGACATACGGCTTGATAAAACAAATCCAAAGAACCATAACACGTCTAAATTGATAGAAAGTCGGGAAGTGATAAAAGATGCCAGTGGGGTGGAGCTCTGAGGCCGCCAAAAAAATTATCCAAAGACCTTTAGTCCCCAAACAACGTGGTATCGTCCGGGAACAGATTTGAAGAGAAGTTTTTGAGCAATTTAGGAAAAACCTTTTCTCCATAAGAATAACATGGCGGCTTTTGGTACCACTGGGGCGCAGCCCTGAGGTTTAGGGGAAAAGCAAAAAAAAAATACATAGCAAAAATTTGTTGGTCGCCTACAACGCAGTTTTCAAAATCACTTGGGACACACACTCACAACTGCTTTATTAGTATAGATAGATAATACACGAAAATAAATCAAAGGCTTGATGAGCTGATCAGCTGTCTAATGAAAATCACAGAGTCAGGATACCACACATACCACATGTGCCACATGTGTGTAGCTGTTTGTTGTAAACAAAACATACTACAAATCCCACCAAAACGGTTTGTAGACATTTACATTTTGTATCATTTAACAAACTCAAAAGGAGAAAATTATAGTTCTGACAATTTTGGGGAGTATCGGAATGTTTCAACTTCAAATTGGTATAAATCCCATGACCACACGTTAACTGGTTTTCTCAATCTAAGGCCGAGTTCCTGGTCAAAATTTCTCCCATGATTAACATGGGGAAATTTGACGACTTAATACTTTGTATCATTTAACGAACTTAAAGGGAGAAAATGATAAATCTGAAATTTTTGGGGAGTATCGGAATGTCTAAGCTTCAAATTAGAACGAATTCCATGACTTCACGTTGCCTGGTTTTCTCAAACTAAGGCCGAGTTCCTCAAAATCCTAGGTAAAAATTCTCCCATATGATTATCATGGAGAAATGTTATGATTTTATACTTCTTATCATTTAACGAACTAAAAGGGAGAAATTTACAAAAACCCCCAAGATTTCTAGATTTAGAAATCTGACAATTTTGGGGAACATCGGAATTGGTACTTCAAATTGGTACAAATTACATGACCACACGTTGCCTGGTATTCTCAAACTAAGGCCGAGTTCCTTTAAAAATACTCTCCCATTTAAATAACATGGAGCAATTTTTTAACTGTAAACATTTTTAAAACTAAATCGTTATTTTTTAGTTTTAAAATTTTCTGTTTTTCTGCAGTGTAAAACCTTTAAAATGACTTATCAATTGTCCAAATCGGTTGAAAAATGAAGACGTTGTAGGCCGAAAAAACTAAATTATTTAACTAATTAATATATAAGATAAAGTTTTTGATTATTAACTTGGACGAAAAATATTAACACTAGCACTAAAGCTCTTGTATTAAAATTTTGTTTCAAATATAAGCCTTACAAATTTGTTATAATCTGTTTCAGGTGGTTAATACATTTATTTTTGATTGTATCAGGAGTAAAGTAAAAGTAACTAATTAACGAAAAAAATGTATAGGATCTCCAAACCCTTAAATAGATTAATATTAAATGAATTTCTTGGCGCCTACAAGCGGCTAATATACATTACGCATTGACGTCATGAAATGAGGGTTGCAGGAATGTCGTGTCAGGCGCTTCATCAAACCACTCGAAAGCTATCTTGATGGCGACATCCCACATCAATTTTTAATTGAAAATAACAACTTTCTCTGACTCGACAGATTTTAAAAATTAACAGATAATAGAAATTACTTATTAAATAAAACTCTTTTTAGATGTGTTAAAACAAAGACTTGTAGAAAGATGTTTAAATATATTAACAGCGAACAAACAAGGTGACTAGTATAAAAAAAGGTTGAAGCTATAATAATGAAATAATCAGGAACCGAAATTGGAAAAAAGTATTAAGCCCACAGATTGTTGTCTATTTGTTTTTTAAGTTGACTGTATAAGTGGTACAGCGACAGCGACAAGTACGTGGCGCGTCTTACCAGATCAAAGAAGTAAACAAACTATTACCTTAATACGTACTTGAGCTTAGAAATAAAAAAAATCAGTCCAAAACTACACATTTATTCATATCTGTTTTACTGTCACCCTTGTACTTGGATGTAATTATTTCTGTCACGATTGATGACAAACAGAAACATACATTATTATGTGGTTATATTTTATATAAACAATTAGGTGCATGTCCGGCTTCACTCGGGGATATGGTAGTGCATTACAATAGAAACCTATTCACTCGTTCATGAGCCTTCTTTTCTCAGTCCAATAATTGGAAAAGATGTCAATTTTACCACAATATAAAGCACTAAATACATTTATTTACACATCACTTTTCAGTAAAACCGATTAAATATCTCATGACCATGTTAGTGTAGGTTGTCCTTACTGTACTTCCGTATGACACTTTCTTCATTTATTTATATTTTTAATTGTACTCTATTTGATTTTAGTCATGAGCTAGCATTCAAGTTTACTTTTATTAAGTATTATTCGAATATTTAAGGATAAAGCCGCGTCCACACTTTAGTCATATGTGGGCGAGCTAAGCAAATGGTGAGAACAGGAGAGCGAATGGGTTACAGTACTTACTGCCACTCCATGTTCTTTCAGCTGATTACAGTACTTACTTAATTGGTAAACTTGTCTCTGCCGCGTCGAGTCGTACGAGCTAGTTACTCTCGATCAAAGTGAAAGTATGGAGGCGATTTTTAAAACTATTTAATCTTTTATGCCATCACAACTTGTTAATTATTGTAACCCTTTGGAATTAACATTACTCATTATAAGCGCATTTTCACGCGGACTTTGGTATGCCACTGGAGCAACCAGCCAAGTCAATAATGACTCGCTCTTCACAGTATTAATTAGTCATCGCACTCGACTATGAGCAGCAGACGCGATCTACCGTATTTGGCGGTAACTAGTTGTCGGTAAAGAAGATCTACTTTTTACATATTTCAAATAAAGAAATACCAAAATAAATTTATTTTTAATGGATTCTTCAAATATACAATTATAAATACAAAATAATACAACTCTGCTAGTTACTCTTGAATAATATTGGCTAAAAGTGCAAAATGGCAGTAGAATAAGTTTACATTCTCGAAGAAGATAACTTGTTTTGGCGTTGGATATATAGCCAGATGAGTCAGCTGATCAGCACCGGCAAGGTGACTGGTGGATCGCAAGGTTGTCACTCGGGTGCGAACCTGGCTGAGAGCCTTGGGTGAAGCCGGTCTTTTGTCACAAAACACACTTTTGAACCAATGTAAAGGAATTAATAGTTTATAAATCCATTTCTTGAGTAGGGTTGCTTAGCTATTTCAAAGAATATAATTGAATTAAAAAATGTATTACGGTAATTTTAGTTTATTTTTACCCGGCAATCTTCTCAGTCTCAAACCATAACCATAGATAAGCATTCTCCTTAGGAGTATCGTACGCCGTCGCCTTGGGCGTACAAGCAGACCGTGTACACTTTTCCCATTAAGATGGGCAATCTACTAAGGAGTATGCAATCTATGCTATAACTTTATACAGATTTTTAGTATCGCCAGAGATTTATTTTCGCTTATAAATGTGTGTTTTTTTTAGGATTTTTAACTACCAAATCTTAGGATTCTCTGCTAAATATATCTTGGCTACTAAGCTTAGAATAATTGTTCAATCGGCTTATTGCTTGAACGCGTTTTAATAATTGTATTTTCCACGTAGTTCTTGAATATATACAAGTACGCATCGTAGTGTATTCCTTGTTCATTAGAGAACCGTCAGAATATTAAACATTTTGAGGGCATTCTTAGTATTGTATTACCACAGGTTTCATAACAGTAACTAATTTAGACTAATAAATTGTATACGTACCTATTGTATAGCAATAATGATTATTATTTGTATTGAAATTGACAAAATTAGTTTTAAGAAGAATGTATACAATGTAATGCTTAAAATACAATGTGTGAGTTTAAGGCTTACTTTCAGCGAAGCTATGGAATGGTCCAAGAGATTGGCATGCATTACAGGGCTGAGCCATAATTCAGTACGTGCACATAGGCCCTACGTGATACTCTTGGAGATTTAGTGTTTTATCATATAAGGCCGAGGACAGCTGCTAAATTCAGTAGTAGCTTTTAAAAACTAGGTTGGCCTAACAAATTACGTAAATGGCTTATGAACTTGTGAGTGTGTTGTTTTTTACGTAACGCAATAATGTAGAGGGGATAATGTGAAGCGTTACAATGTGTTATTTGAGGAAGCTAAGGAGAGTCTTCATCAGTATTACGTAACGCAATTGTTTTAAAAATGTTATAATTTGACTAAAAGATTAAATTACATTCAATTATAAAGGCAGCGGCCTTTATACACAATGGTTTTATATTTTCTGTTTCATTTCCCTGATAACATGAAAGTTATCATATGCTGCCGCAGTTAAAAATACCCCCGTCGCAGCAAACCTGCGTACTCAGCGAATTTCCAATGAATAATATATGTCTTAATTATTCAGACAAGGAGACCCCCCGGCTCTCCTTAGCTCCCTCAAATAACACATTGTAACGCTTCACATATAAGCGATATATACAATTTTAATTATTCTCCATAATAATAACATTGGTGATGAGTTCGTAGGTTTGCTGAAACAAGGAACACAAACAATTGGTTTTTATGCAAATATAAATAGAATTTAACTACGCGAAGCCACATACCAAGTTTCATCAGTATTCAATCATAAATAAGCGCTTTATAACATTTTAATTATTCTCCATAAGAATAACGCGGGGGCTGAGTAAGCAGGTTTGCTGCAAAAAGGAAAAAATGGGTTTTATGCAAATATCAATATAACTCAACAAGGTAAAGCCACATACCAAGTTTTAAATTTATGTTCATAATTAAGGGAGTCATTACATTATTATTATAATAATAATTATTATAATAAATAATTATTCTCCATAAGAATAACATGGGGGCTGAGTACGTAGGTTTGCTGCTACGGGGATAATCAACAAAAAATCAATTTTTTGTGCAAATATCAATATACCAGTACTACGTGAAGCCACATACCAAGTTTCATCAATATACATTCATAAATAATCGAGATATCAAATTTTATTTATTCTCCATAACGATAACATTGGACAACGTACCGTGTTTATCACTTTGAATATCTCTGCAACGGTTGGACGTAGAATCGAAATTTAAACACCAAAAGGATTTTTTTGTTGAGCTGAACTGACTGGTAAAAGCAATTGTGAAGTTTACATTAAAATGAACTGAGGAAAAGCCAAAAACATTTTTCGCATAAGATTAACATGGGAGATTTTATGAGTAGGTTTTTTGATTTTAACCGTAACCACTTAACCTAGGTTAATAATTCAAAATACAATATTATTATTTTTAAGCTCTATAACATGGTCAAAACCAAAATCAAGCTTTTTAAAAATTTTAGGTTGAAAAGTGCAAAAAAAATATTTTTGGAAAATTTAAAACTCCCATAAACCCCCCTTCCCATAGTCCGATTTTTCTGGTTTTCGAACTTAAAGTCATGAATGTCACTTTACACATTTGAGCCAAATATCATCAAAATCTGACGTTTTTTACTCAAGTTATCGTATTCACGGACATACACACACATATATATAAATTTGAACGAATAGTGTTTTTGGCATCTGGGGACCTCAAAACAAAAAGTTATCATGGTCTTAGGCTTACGTCTTACCATGAGACCTACGGTAATAGCTTCTTCCCTATAGGGGAAATTCGCTAATATAAGTATTTGAAAGTTCCAGGAGTTTTTGTTTTAATTTGCACAGATCAGAGGGCATTAAAAATACTTGAATATCTGCGCCTCAGGTTCGACCTTTGATCTCATGTGGTTAATTTCAGTGAAGTCTGACGTTTTAATTTTTAACCGCATTTATTTATAAGTACCTACTTCAGTTATTTTCTCCGTCCACTTTGTACTAAAACCATGTTGGTAGTTATAAGAGACTCATGTAATTGAACAAGATGTAATGTAGTATGTGTGTAGTGTGTGTTTATCGTGAAATATGTTAAAGAAAATATCAGATAGAATATACAATTCGACATTACAGCATAATAAATTAATTAACTGTTTACTTGAATCTATATCTATAAAAGAGGAAGTATGTATGTATATATGTAGGTAGCCTATGGACTCCGAAACCGCTCGACAGATTGTAATGAAACTTTCAGGCATTATTAAGCATTATTCAAGGATGGTTTGTGTGAAGTTTGGTGCAAATCTGTCCAAAGGGCTCCGACCCAGAGGGCATACAAGGATGCAGTGTCAGGTTTTAGAAATTTAGTGTTTACAAAATTAACAGCTGTAATTAATTAACAGCTGTAATTAAAAAAATTCAAAGTTTTGGGCGCAGCAACGCGCGCCGGGTAACTGCTAGTTGTTTATAAAAGGTAAATTGTTGTGGCGTACAATTTTTAAACACGTTTAAGTTGACATAAAGACATTTCCAGTCTTCCAGGGTTTAAAACAAAACTAAAATAGTTTATAATTGAACGATCTACTCATCCCCTACACTCCTTTGACAAATTGCCTACAAATGTGTATGTAAATTGTACATGTCAATTAAACGCCTAGTTGATATGTATGGTTTATTTTGTTCACTAATCAAGTCAGTTACTATTCATCTGTATCAGTTGTATAGCAGACGCATAAATATGGATTTGATTATTTGATTGTTACAATAAATGCTCCTATAATACAACCTGTTAGCATCTTAAACCTTTAAGGATATAAACCGGTTATTTGTAAGTCAGCGTGTATATTAAACACATGCGGCTGTATATATTATAGACTAATCACATCAATTATATATTTCCAATTAATGGCTGGCACCTGCAAATCTGAGAAATGGTTTGATCATATATAAAAGTAACGAAACGAAAAGGAATGTGACGTTATGCTTCAGCGTTATGCCATAAATAAAGTAGAGAGGAGAGGCGTGAAATAAAACAAGCGCTTTACGTAGAGTGACGTGTGTGATACAGGATAGATGTTAAGACGACCATAGATAAGCTGCTTCAGTGTTCACCAGGCGAGCCCAACATCTTTGATTGAAACACGCTAATACAGAAGACTAATATATCGTAAAAGGAAAATACCCCCGTTGCAGCAAACCTGCAAAATCAGCGAGTTTAAAATGGTGCTTCACTAAGTCATGAAGCCACTTACCAGCTTTCATCAAAGCATACTCATAAAAAGCAAGATATGAAAATTAATTTATTCTCCATAAGAATAACATTAGGACTGAGTACGCAGGTTTGCTGCATAAAGGACCACAAAAATATGGTTGTTAAACAAATACCAATGGACCATCACTAGATGAAGCAGCATACCAAGTTTTACCAATTTATGTTCATAAACAAGCAAGGTATCATATGTTTCTTATTCTCCATGAGAATAACATTATAGCTGCTGAGTACGAGGGTTTGCTGCCATGGGGACCAAAAAATGGGGGTTTTATGCAAATATAAGTAAACTCCAACCATGTGAAGCCATATACCAAGTTTCATTAATATATATGATCTTTAATAAATCGAGATATACAATTTTACTTAGTCTCCATAAGATTAACATTGGACAACGTACTGTGTTTAGCACTTTCAATATCTCGGTACCCAATTGACGTAGAGCGATGATCAAAATACCAAATTGTGTGTTTTTTTAAGCTGAATCCAATAGTGTAAACTCAAATTTGGCATTAAAAAGAATTATATGTAAATTTAAAAACAAAACCATTTTTTGGGTACAAGACCTCCCAAAACCCCTCTTATAATGGTGCGATCTGTCTGGTTTTCGAACTCACGAAAATAGTTGCTGCCTTACACGTTTATACCAAATTTCATCAAGATCGGACCATTTTTACGAAAGTTATTGCGCCTACGGACACACACCCACACACACACACACACACACACACACACACACACACACACACACACACACACACACACACAAACACACGCACGCACACACGCACACACAAACACGCACGCACACACACACACACACACACACACACACACACACACACACACACACACACACACACACACACACACACACACACACATATATAAACATTAAAATTGACACTCAGCTGGTAATAATAAAATAGTAAATGAAAGTTGATTTTAAGACAGTAAGAAAACAAAATTGATATATTTAAAATAAAAGTTCAGTAAAACACCAGAGTTCTCTGAACATTCCGGCCACCTTGAATAAATATATATGAATTTGAACGAATGGTGTTTTTGGCATCTGGGGGCCTCAAAACAAAAAGTTATCATGGTCCCGGGCCAAGGTCGTACCATGGCCTACGGTAATAGTTTCTTCCCTATAGGGGAAATTCGCCAAAAAATACTGAAAGGAAATTTATTTTATTTTTTCGATTTATACAAGTTCAAAAAAGAATCGACCCTGCCAGGATTCGAACCTGGAATCTTCTGATCCGTAGTCAGACGCGTTATCCGTTGCGCCACAGGGCCCTTATTACCTGAAGGGGAGGAGGGGCACTCGGGCCGACGCGGCGCGGCGCTCCCTTGGGGGTCGGATATGAACAAAAAAAAACGTAATTATCTGGGAGCGCCCCTCACCCTCAACATGATTTATTTAACAGTAATACTGTATTAAGTTTATCTAAGTTGAGGGACAGTACTGTACACCATGTAAATCTAGTTAATCTTAGTCATAATTTTGTTTACAATTCTCTATGTACAACATTGTATATTTTTAATGGAGAAATAAAATTCTGATTCAGCCGGTATGTGCGGCATACATGGATGTCAACTATTCTGACATTTTACATAGACAGTCTAATCTCATATTAAGGCTCCGGTCTACCCTAGGGGCCATGCACATTACGTAACGCACATAAAGGGGAAGGGGGATGGCGTAGCGTTATGTGGGGGAGGGGGTTTGGATCAACGTTACGTAACTTACACATATTAACCCTAAGAGCTATGCTAAGAGCATATTAATGAAACACGCGATTCCGGATGCAATACCGCTAAACTATTATAACTTTCTCGGACAAAATTTATTTTATTGAAACATCTAAAAACCCGGACAAGTAGCAACCCCGGACCGCATACCAGACAGAGCCTCGAAACCTGGACTGTCCGGGCTAAACCCGGATGTCTGGTAACCCTTGAACTACTAAAACCATTTCACTTAAAAAAATAAAACAAAAATACTGTAGCTACCCGCGACTTTTGTGTGGCATTTCTTGATCTCCGTTAGTTCCTGTTTTTCTAGTCAACATCCGTTGATGCCCGTTGATTCCCGTTTTCCCACAAGTCTTGACCCATGTCTTGTCTTCTCCCTCTACTAATTTTCAAAATTGGGGGCGGCCCCAGACATGATATCAACACGGGACGCGCGCGTTGTTGTGACGCCAGCCTCGAAGGGCTTCACTTGCGTAGCTTTACCAACAATAAACAGGATAACAAAAATCTAACTTTGTCACAGTTCGACTGGCACACTGTTGCGCGCCTGTCACCGTGTCTTTTCCTGGTCATCAATCACACACAATAAGTGTGAACAACATTGCGTATGCGAAGCGAATACATGCGCTTCGGGGTCAAATAAGGAAAAAAATCAATTGGAATAGAACCCATGTTACTTTTGCAGGTTTAAGAATAAAAATATTCATTAATATCTATTTCCGTTTAAATGACGAATGACAAGCCAATACGAATTATATAAACATTTAGCGTACCGTCTCTAAGCTGGATAGGTTTCTGCATGGAGATGATCAAAGCTTTTCAAGACAGCGTCACCAAGGGCTCTTCTACTGCTAGGCATTTTACATACAGCCTCTTAATAATAATAATAATAATAATACTTATTCCCCGAAAAACAACTAAAATTGCGTAGGCTTTTACAAAATATCTTAGTCTAAAAATACTAATGCTGAATGCATCTACTTTTTATTAGTATTTTCCGTAAATAATTCGCCCAATGAAAATTAAGAATTATTTATTATAATTTCGTTCACTTTTTTATTTATTTTCTTCCGATTCAATTAGATTCTTATGGGAAAGCTGAAGCACACGCGTGCAGATCTTCACTGCGAACCAAGGTGACGGACTTTCTATTACATCTATAAAAGTTAACTTGGAAAGTTCTATCCGCGACGTCCTTATTGCGGATGACACTTTCTTAAGCTATTTCATCGCACAGCAAATACTGTGTAAACCTCAGAGAAACCCCTGCGGTAGGTAACCGCCTGTGACGCGGTGCGGGTCACGTGACGGCCTGATCATTCGCCCGGCTTCTCGCCTCGGCTCCGCTCGCCCCGCGTAATTATCAGCGACTATTCTCGGGCGCCGGTACATTTCCATGAGGTCTTTAAGAAAACGAACATACATTCTAATACATTCTATAAACCATGGAAACCCTGCGATAGTACGGCATAACTTTGGTTTAGCTTGTAACTTTCAATCGATTCATTTTCTGCATGTTTGCCTGAAAGGGCTTTCAGGGTTTGTATATTAAATAAATCATGTGTTAGCAACATAAGCGTAATTTCAGTATTTTGATTGGAGGGGCAAACATTGTCGTGATCGTGATTATTGTGACTTTATACATATTACAATAACATGTTCTCCAAATTATTGGGGGGGCACCTGCCCCCCCATGCCACCCCCGAATTACGCCTATGGTTAGCAACCACTATAAACTTTTGCGCTCATTTAACTAACACCGATACGTAATAAAGGGATTGCTAGTTGGTATATTTTAACCGTTTAAAATCGCGAAAACTTCAAAAACTTGTAAATACCTTAAAACCCATAAATCCCCAGAGTAACCACAATATGGAAAAACTCATATTTATAAGAAAAACACCAGAATGCTTATAGTTAGTTGTTTCCATAAGTTGTGAATATTTAAATTCACAGAACTGAGAAACGGCCATTTTTCGATCCAAAAGTGTGTTTATTTTTACGATATAAGGAAAGTAAGCACACTTATGAAGAACTCCCATACTTGGCTATTATTGAGCGCACCCCGGCTCCGGTATACAAGTCTCGCTAAGAAAGTTAAGCTAACACTACAGAAGTGGTGCCTCCGAGCGATAGTTGATTAAAAATCCCGATTCATGCACACCTTTGTTTAAAAATTACGAAATATTAACGTTTCCTAGTCTAGAAGGGTGTGAGGAAGGTCTCTTTGTTAAGAGAAACTGGCAGATGTTTGTGAACAATTCTAAATTTGATGATTATCCTACAAGATCCCGGGACAAGTTATCTGTGGATTGCCATTCAAGTAGCAGCTATGAAAGAGGACCATATTATCTGTGTTCAACAGTTTACAACAAATTGCCGAGAGTAATTGACAACAGGAGGTATTTAAAAGAAAAGTCACCCTTCACCTTTCTGAATGAAATCCCTTATACTATAATTAATTCATCGTTTGGTCTATTTTACACATTTTTTTGTTATTTATTTGATTTTTCATGTTTTTGTTTCCTTCCTGTATCAGTTATGTAACTGTAATTTAGTGTATACTTAAAATAATTGAATCCATACAAATACTTATTTTCACAAATTGCATTTTACACTGATCTGTAAGTAATATTATATTGACGAATTCAGCACTGTATCAGTTTTTGAACTAATAAATGAGTTTGGGTTTATAGAAAATATTGGTTCATAAAGGCATCTTATTTTACATGGTATTAATCTCCAGTTGGTACAAGAAGTGGGAATTTGAACAGCTTTGTTGTATAAACCAAGAATGATAGTTAATTTCAGTCCGACTACAACGTTTATACATATGGTCTATTATACAACTGATAGTTTGCGCCTTCCATCGGGAGCAAGCAAAATGAATGGCGTTACTGTTTTGCGTTGCGTTCCAACGACAGAGCCGGCGCCGGCGCGGGTCGACATTTCTACATCATCTTTAGCCGAGGGAATTGTTTAGCTTTTAAAGTTTCCATCCTAAACTCTAATATGAGTAAGATTACTTGCTTGCTTGCACGGTTATCTCTAGGCAAACTTTTGTAAACTAGTAAATCAAATTTGAAAATTACGAAATTTCAACTTTGGGCTTATGGGATTGTAAACATAAGTAATAGCAGCTACTAAATAAACAACCAATAAGTTTAAAAAAAAGACTCTCGTGGTTAAGTTTCAAATTTCTCCGTGGTTTCAGGATGTGGATGGTGGACTTCCGCGAGTGACTATTCCTTTGTCTGTGATCGAATGAAGGTTTATATAGAGCGGACATAATATAGGGAAAATATTATATAGCTTGGGAAAATATAACCTGAAGCAGCAGTGAGTTATAATAACAACAGGTGTGGCATCACCATGTACAAAATTGACGACTGAGCGAAGCAATAAGCACGTCATGGAGAGGGGCCAAACTGACTGACCTCCCAGCAAAGCGCAAATATTATTAAGTTTGATTGGATCAGATTATTACTTTCAGGCAATGACAGTGTAGTCATTGTTTCAAGTGTTCCTTATTCGAAATAGTTAAACATGTTCGCCAATGAATGCGCACACAACTGATATGAAACTACTGAAGTGCGAATAAGCGTCGCGAATGAGCTCTCGATAGCAACTGACTGTACATTCCCCGAGTGGAGCCGGAAGCTGCTACTACAACTGAAGTGTTATATAGTAGAGGAACATACTTAAGACATGGAGCTTAATATCTGATCTATGATAAAAAACATGTAATTCAATCAAATGACGCAACGTTTATGATTAATTCCACTATATAATTGTTTACGTTTTAATTCTTAACTAACCCGAAGAGTCCCTCAAAATATAAATGTTAGTAGCCTATATGTCACGAACTGATCCCTAAAATGTCAAAGGCGTTAGTTAGCAGGTCTCAGACTACGGTTGGCTTGGAACTTTGTTTAGTTCTGTGATTTACCTAATTTAAGAACTGAAGCAATTTAATATTATATGTCCTAAGACAAAATCAAGATAATTTAACAAATATAATCACTTCTTAATACATCTTAAAACAGTTCTGCAATAACAATCATTTCATCATTCTAGAGTGTCTATCAATCAAAGACTGGCACGTGGAAAAGTTGCAAAGCAGTAAACTCACAAAAGATACAAAACAAGTATCTCGCTGTCGGATGAAATCTCAAATCTCTTCTTGACATGAAAAACAAGTCCATAAAAAATGTGTTTACTGATTAGGCTTGACCGGCTGAATTAATTTTTGTTGACGTGTGCACGGCCTTGTACGGCGCAAAAAGACGACGGAGGAAAAAGTTGTTCGACGGCGGCCGGCGGGGGAGCGGGGATAATGTGCGTCGACAAGGTTCATAATGCTTGCGGGAGGTTGTGAAATGGCGGACAGGAGAGCATGTCTTGGGGCGTGGGAGGGGACAAGGGGGGCAGTGTTCAGGCTCGGAGACATTGGGGTTAGGACTCTAGGGACTAAGTACCTCCAAGGAGAAAGGGCCTGAAAAGGAAGATTTTAGTGGATCCTCTATCTACTCACTAGGGATCCAAAGGCGATGTTAAGGGCTTGAAGCTTGAAAGCCATAAAACGCAATACAACATTCTGACTAAGGGACGTGGCAAAAACGAAAATTCGTTAGCAATCATTTCGGAGATCGTGGAAGGGCACAAATATACACAGCAATAATATAAAAAAGGTTGAGTGGGTTTGGATAGTTAGTTTGAAATTCAAACGAGTTCGCACGCAGCACGCTGACGTGAGGGCAGTGAATTTCCTCATCAACAACTTTTAAAACTCAAAATCAGTGTAAAAACAAAAAATTATTCCAATTTCTACTGAAATCTGAAAACATTGATTTTATGGGTGTTCTGATGCTCCTGGTTTTATTTACCACCCTTGGCCCTTTGGTTTTGTTTGCTTTGGTTTTAATGCTGGGAATACAATTTTGCACATTATAAGGTTAGGAGAAGGTCCAGACAGGCTTGAAAGTAGGCGTGAGGTTGGTGGGAATGAGAAAAGTACACCAACAAATGAATAACAGGCTTTTCTAATGTAAAACCCCCACAAGACAACATACTGTGTTTAGTCGATACACATTTTATTTAATAGCTCTGTAAATATTTGTGCTATAATGACGAGAGAGGGCTTAAAACTTTCGCGTCACTAATTCCCATCTTTTTACATGCATTAATTTTACATCCGGGGCTTTTATGACCCTTTTTTTGGCCCAAAAACTCGACATTTGAAAGATTGATCCCCAAAAAAGGTGTTTAGAGTTTTCCGATTGTTTTTCCCAACGAACTTGACCAACTGATTATAGAAAGGAACGTGCCTACCAAATTTGAAGTAAATCGTACAAAAAATGCGACCGCTAGAGTGCAAACACACACACACATACACACCCATAAACACAACACACACACACACACACACACACACACACACACACACACACACACACACACACACACACACACACACACATATATATGTTTATTGACATATGTTTATATTTGAAAATTCCGAGATTCGAACTAGTGACTCTCAGATTTTGGAACACCCTATATATTTGTAACAAACTAATGATATTTGTATATTATTCCTTGGGGTCGATTTAGTAGGAAATAATTTTATTTCATCCTTCTAGGTCAACTGGTTTGTCTGAAATCGATTTGAGACACTTTAGGTGGGACACCCTGTATATAGACATATATATTTAAATCATTTAAATATATACATATAATTGACTGCACAATTAAATTCAGATTATTACGGAAAAATAGCTATAGCCGAAAACACCCCAAATTCCCTCCGACATTATAGAAAAGCAGACCAAATACTTATCTGCGCTCACAATCAGACACCGGCAATGTCCTGACGATGACATTCATGTCATGACGATGACGGTGTTTTGTATTAATAAAACATAGCCATTTTCATATTTCAACCAAAGATTACACAAAATAAGATCCTTAGCACTGCGCCATCCCTTTACCCAACAAATAGGCTACATGGTCAATATCAGCTTATATTCTCAGGTATGTGAAGCTGGCAGCGCCCATATTGAAAATAAACATGAAAATAACCTAAATAGTTTGTTTATCATTTGTTTAGGTTTGTTTAGCTATTTTCGTCGTTTGTTTGGCATTAATTGCTTTAGAATTCGAAAAATTAAGTGGGCGCTGCTAGCTTCACACCAGCAGCGGCCGTTAGTTGATTTGAACTAAATACCCCCGTAGCAGCAAACCTGCATACTCAGCGAATTTCCAATGCTTATTAATTTATCTTAATACCACATAAAGCTACATACCAAGTTTCATCAATATACATTCATAAATAAACGATTTATGACATTTTAGCGAATTTCCCCTATAGGGAAGAAGCTATTACCGTAGTCGGCATGGTAAGACCTAGGCCCAGGACCATGATAACTTTTCGTTTTGAGGTCCCCAGACCCCAAAAACACCATTCGTTCGAAACTGTATATATATATATATATATATATATATATATATATATATATATATATATATATATATATATATATATATATATATGTGTGTGTGTCCGTGGGTGCGATAACTCTCGTAAAAAAGGTCCGATTTTGATGAAATTTGGTATAAACGTGTAAAGGAACATTTATGACTTTAAGTTCGAAAACCAGCCATATAGCTTTACCTTAAGGGGTATGTTTCGGGGGTTTTGTACCCCAAAAATGGGTTTTTTGACTTTTTGACATATAATTTTTGAAATAGTCAAATTTTAGTTTTCACCATTGGATTCAGCTTAGAAAAAAACACAATTTGGTATTTTGATAATTTCTCTAGGTCAATTGGTTACCAAGATATTGAAAGTGCTAAACACAGTACGTTGTCTAATGTTATTCTTATGGAGGAAAAGAAAATTTGTATATCTCGCTTAATTGTGAACGTATACTGACGAAACTTGGTATACAGCTTCATCTCGTTGTGGTCTATTAATATTTGCTCAAAAAATGTTTTTGCCAAGGGCTCCTGAAGCAGCAAACCTGCGTACTCAGCCCCCATGTTATTCTTATGGAGAATAATTAAATGCTCTGTCTCCTTTAATTATGAACATTAATGAATAAAAACTGGTATACGACTTCACCTAGTTGAGTTATATTGATATTAGCATAAAACCCCATTTTTTGTGTTCCTTGTTGCAGCAAACCTGCGTACTCATTCCCAATGTTATTCTTATGGAGAATAATTAAAATTTGATGTATCGCTTATTTGTGAATATATTTTTATGAATCTTGGTATGCGGCTTTATGTGGTATTAAGATATATATTTTGCATTGGAAATTCGCTGAGTATGCAGGTTTGCTGCGACGGGGGTTATAATTATTCTCCATAAGAATAACATGGCGGCTGAGTATGCAGGTTTGCTGAAATAAGGAACACTAAAAATGGGCTTTTATACAAATATCAATATAACTCAACTAGGTAAAGCCACATACCAAGTTCTATTAATTTATGTTCATAATTAAAGGAGATAACACGTTAATTATTCTCTATAAGAATAACATGGGGCTGAGTATGCAGGTTTGCTGCTACGGGAACTATCGGCCAAAAAATGGGTTTTTGTGCCAATATCAATAGACCACAATGAAATGAAGCAATATACCAAGTTTCGTCAGGATAAGTTGATAAATAAGCGAGATATACAATTTTTCTTATCCTCCATAAGAATAACATTGGACAACGTACTGTGTTTAGCACTTTCACTATCTCAGTAACCAATTGACGTAGAGCAATGATTAAAACATCAAATTGTGCGTCTTTTTAAGCTGATTCGAATGGTAAAAATAAAATTTGACTTTTTCAAAAATTGTATGTAAAAACTAAAAAAAAACATTTTTGGGGTACAAAACCCCCCCAAAATACCCCTTCGGATAGGTCGATCCGTCTGGTTTTCGAACTTAAAGTCATAAATGCTGCTTTACACGTTTGTACCAAATTTCATCAAAATCGGACCTTTTTTACGAGAGTTATCGCACCCACGGACATATATATATATATATATATATATATATATATATATATATATAGATAGATAGATAGATAGATAGATAGATATATATATATATATATATATATACAGTTTCGAACGAATGGTGTTTTTGGGGTCTGGGGACCTAAAATCGAAAAGTTATCATGGTCCCGGGCCTAGGTCTTACCATGCCGACTACGGTAATAGCTTCTTCCCTATAGGGGAAATTCGCTAAAACCAATGGAATCGTTTGTATATCGTTTGTTTAGGTTTGTTTAGCTATTTTGGACGTTTGTTTGGCCTTAGTTCCTTTTGAATTTCAAAAATAAAGTGGGCGCTAGCTAACATAACACCAACAGCGCCGATTTCGAAAATTTTCTTGAAAACTAACTAAATCGTTTTGTTAATCTTTAGTTTGGCTATTTCTGACGTTTTTTAAGGGGTAATTGCTTTTAGGTTTGAAAAACAGAGTGGTTCTAGTGGTTTCTACCAGTTTCGAAAATTATACTTATCCATCACAGGCATATTTACTGATATGCAGAACTATGCTAACATATTGCAGAGAGAACATTTAATTATCTGGCAATGAGGTATGGATGGTAAAAATTAAAACGCTTATAATTGTTAGTTAAGGAAAAAATCGAATAATTACTGCTGATCCCAAGTAATTAATTCTGTTTAACGAATAATGAACAAAGAAAGCAGTGCTTATTTTGTTTTTCGATTTACAAATAAATTAAAGCTTAAAATACGTGAAATTAGAGGTAAAATAGTGGTAATAATGCAAAATCTGTGGTTTTAGCCTCCCTCACTTTTCACTTAAAAATTCTCCTTTTCCCCTCGAGTCCTATAATAACAAACCTAAACAAACGATTCCATTGGTTTGAAGTTCAAATCAACGAATGAGCGCTGCTGGTGTGAAGCTAGCAACGCCCACTTTATTTTTAGAATTCTAAAGCAACTAATGCCAAACAAACGACGAAAATAGCTAAACAAACCTAAATAAACGATTTCAATGGTATTTAGCTCAAAATGACTAATGGGCGCTGCTGGTGTGAAGCTAGCAGCACCCACTTTATTTTTCGTTTTTAAAAGCAACTAAGGCCAAACCAACGTCGAAAATAGCTAAACAAACGATTTAGTTATTTTCACGTTTATTTTTAATATGGGTGCTGCCAGCTTCACATACCTTATATTCTCTAACTTTTTAACTGGACTACCATAACGAACTTAATTATGTGTTTTAGTAGACGATTTTAAAATTCAATACCATTATTATTAGTGAATTTCCTATGGAAAGTGAACTACTAGCATGACCCGCTCGGGAAAACTTAAGCCCGGGACCACCGCAACCGCAGCCGCAGCCGCAACCGCAACCGCTGAGTGTACACAGGGCCTAAACAGTGTGAAACAACTGGAACACGCGGATCATAAGGGAGTTTGCTGAAGGATTTTCTAAATTATATAATAATCACAAAATTTTAAGTACGCGATATTCCCATCGGGATTTCTATTGATTGCCAATCTATACAAATCAGCAGAAAACAAGAAGTTTTTCATTATCATTAGGCTAAAATATCGTATTATTTTCTTCGATTTTTGTAATTTAGACCATCAGTCATTCGTGTTCGATAGCATAATAGTAAAAAAAAACCTTGCTTAGCCATGCGATTATTTTAAACGCTTCGCCAAAGCCAATTAACCTGTTCAGGTTTTTACACATGAAAGTAGCAAGACCGAGTGAGCGGGTCTATTTTCCGATCGATTTCTCAGAAATCCGATCCACTGGCGCCAGAGAGGCCGTCGTACCGCTATAGACGGCGATGTTGTGCAATAACCGGCAGCGTAGGGTAGGGAAGGGCAAGGAAGGTGATGTAGCTAGCGGCAAGGTTCCGAGACGGGGGCTCGCCTCTGTCGGCCAACCACGGCTCGGCTCAGGACACACCTCCCAACCAGCTGCACAGCTGCACTCAGTGTGGCCAACGTCACGGCTATTATGGTACGACAGCAATACTTCCTGGATACCATAATCGGCGTTATGAACAATGAACAGCCTACTATCACGTTATTATGTTACAGCATAAAATGACTGAAGGATAAAGCCAGGCAGCCTTTTAAATATATCTTTAGTATTTAATAATATCCAACTGCCAAATTACAAAGATGCACACAAGTTTAGGTTCAAAAGATGAATTAGACATGTCATGTTCTCATTAGGAGATGGTATGATCAACGATTTTCCTTTACAGGCTGCAAGAAAAATTACTGTCCTATGGAAAGCCAATGTCATTCTGAAAGCTGAAACAGTTACAGTGTTAACAGATTCGCAATCCGAAGAAATGTTATGCCCGGTTTTCTCCTATTGCCGACACGACACTAAGTTAGAATGGATGTATGTATATGCTGGACCTGCACTCTTTGCCCAGCCCTTTGGACCTTTACGGGTCTACTACTATGGTACTAGATGGGGGATGACCGACGAAAATTAAAGAAAAATTAAATTAGTATTGCTAAACAAACTAAATAAAATGGTCGATCTTCCAGGAAGAATCGATCCCTTGGTACGTTTCGTAAATTACAACCATTTGTAAACCTATATTTATGATGATAGAGATCATTGGTATATTTCAGCACATATTTAAAACTCAAATGTATATAATGGAAACGCTAACAATATAGACATATAAACTCTGTGTGATTTCAGACAGCCTGAGAAAAAAGTACGAGAACTTCGTTTCTCTCAACGATAATTCTTACCACTGGCGCAATTACCATCACTGGTACCGGTATTTTCTATAAACCTGGCAACTGGCAACGTCGCAGGCGCGTGGCTATAGCAGCCGATCAGATAACATCGTGCACAGATGGCTGTGGAATTTTCCACAGCTCTCTCCCGCAATCAAGGTCACGAGAAATATTTGCGACGAGTCCGCACGAATCGCACGACGGTGTTCTCAAAAATCGCTTATTCAATGGAAGGCGTGACGCGATACGAGCTACAGCGTCCGCGAGTCGGGTGGTGTGGGTTCAGCGTTTTGACAACAAAGACAATGCAACACTAGAAATACAGTAGTAGAAAGTCGCGAGGACCGCGAAGTCAAATCATCCGAATCGCGCTTTTGCTCCTTGTTTAATCTGTGCTAGTTTGGCAAGGTAGATCACCAATCAAAATCTATGTCTTAAAAATGTATTTTGTATAACCAGAATTCGCGAGTAAAAATTAATAAATTGCTTTTAGGAGCTCGGGTTTAGGTAAAAATAAAATACTAATGAGGTCTCATTAAAAAAACATTTATGAGAGTGTTATTTCTGATACGATTCTGTCATTGAAATATCTAATGGCAGAATATGCCTTAAGGCAGTGATTCCCATGCAACCAGTAGGTCGCGGAAGGGTTTTTAGGTGGTGGGTGGTGGCAGAATTGGGTTTTTAGGAGGTGGGTGGTAGCAGAATTTTACAATCATACGCCGAATAAAGTGCACACAAACATGCTGCCCGGCACAATGACCCATTTAACTGTGTTTAAAACTAATACAATAAGTTTATCACATATTTTGCTGGACTTCAAAATGCAATGAAAGACAACGTCCAGTTTTTTTATCAATGGTTCATAACCTTTTGCGGTTTTTTTCTCATCCCGCTTGGTGGTATGAAAAATTAATGTTCTTTTTTGCTGGAAGAGTATTCATTTTATTAGTAGATTATAGTTGATGGTATGAGGTTGGAAGTGTAAAAATATATTCGAGTACCTACTACAGTTAATTGCATATCCAAAATTAAGATTTTCGGAACTAATCTAAAATGTAGTTCAGAAATTATAATTTATAAATCAAGGACAACATTAAGCAAACATAAAACATCCTTTGCACAACAAAACCTGAGTTATTTTGGCTTTAAAAAGATTGAGCGATCTTAGACAATTTATTGTTAGGGACCATTCGTGACCTACATACTGTAACTACGTATCGCACTTAGGGGGGAGGTGGCATGAAATGTTGTAACGCGTGTTGTTTGGAGGGGCAGATGCGATACATAACGCACAAACTGTAAATTTCAAGATACAAAGATATGAAACATAAAGTGTTTATTTACACGGGATAATTGGTTTACGGCATTTGTCTATTAGAATTTTCTTTATTGCATCATCAGCTAGTTACCAATAAACTAGTTGATGTTTTATATGTTCAAATTGCTTATTCAAATGAACAGCATACGGAGCAACCAGCAACAACAGAATTGTTTCAAAAATAAAATACCCCCGTTGCGGCAAACCTCCATACTCAGCGAATTTCCAACGAAAATATAACATAACACTTAACAGGATTCATAAGAAATATATTCACAAACAAGCAATATTTAAAATATTAATTATTCTCCGTAAGAATAACATTGGGGATGGGTACGCAGGTTTGCTGCAACAAGGAACACAAAATAATTGGGTTTTATGCAAATATCAATAGAACTCATTTTAGTGAAGTCACAAACCAAGTTTCATCCATATAAATTCATAAATAAGCGATACATAACATTTTAATTATCTTCCATAAGAATAACATGGGGACCAAGTACCTAGGTTTGATGCTACGGGAACCATAGGCGAAACAATGTTTTTGTGCAAACAACAATATACCACAACCAGATGAAGCCATATACCAAATTTCGTCAGTTTATGTTCATAAATAAGCGAGATATACAGTTTTTCTTTTTCCCCATAAGAATAACATTAGACAACGTACTGTGTTTGGCACTTTCAATATCTCAGTAACCAATCGACGTAGAGCAATGATCAAAATACCAAATTCTTTGTTTTTTATGCTGAATTTAATGGTAAAAATTAAAATTTCATTTAAATAAAAATTTCATGTGAAAACCCAAGACAAACTCATTTAATTCCCTATAATAAAAAAACATTTTTGGGGTACAAAACCCCCCTTCGGATGGTGTAATTCGTCTGGTTTTCAAATTCGTTCAAATAAATGGTACTTTACACATTTGTACCAAATTTCATTAAGATCGGACCTTTTTTACGAGAGTTATCGTGCTTACGGACACATATATATACAAATTACATACATACAAATTTGAACGAATGGTGTTTTTGGCATCTGGGGACCTCAAAATGAAAAGTTATCATGGTCTCGTGTTAAAGACTTACCATGAGACCTACGGTAATAGCTTCTTCCCTATAGGGGAAATTCGCTAAAAATATCACTATCAAAACGCTATTGTAAAAAACACATCAAACTGTTGTTTAATTATTTTTATTTTCTGTAACAAACTGTGTAGCTTATTATGTACCAAACTGTGTCAGTATCACTGCCTGTGTTACGGGATCCGAGAAGGGGGTGGGCGCATGTTTCTGTAGTACGCTCAGTTACATTGGGGTCGGGGGTTGATATTATGGGGAAAGGGCATATGAGTCACTTGTGTGTGGCCTTGGTCGCGGTCTTTCTCCAGTACCAGCGCTTATTGGTCTTGATGTGGACTCAGCTATATTAAGAGTGATTATAGTTGTGCTGTCGAAGAATCATTAGCCCAAGTTGACATTCGCCACACACTCCCAGCTGATAATGTGCGTTAAAAACAGTATCGTAGTACTGTATTTTGATACGGCAGATTAGATACGATTTTAAAATAACTAGAAGCATCGCATATTGGTATTAATAACACGGGCGTTAAGGTGACAATTTTAAGTGCAAATTAATATGATCATTTTCTAGGTTTTACCAAAAGTTGTTACAAAACTGAAAGCCACCTCCTGATAAGCTCCTGATCTACGAGCTTATCAGGATTATAACTGAATCTAAATTTGGTTACATTTATTTGTTTGTCCTACGGAGCCATAGCTTCAGGATCAATTAACGAAAGATTTCGCATTTCTAATAGCTGCATTTCCCAAGGGTCCCATGTTGGTTTGCGGATGTTAAGATGCGGATAATCAGTTAAGGAGCTTTTAGGGTTAAAATTTAAGGTGGAATAGGAAAAACAGATAGAAAAACCGAAATGTTATCGTTAATTATTCCACGAGAGATACGAGTTCGCACGCAGCACGCTGACGTGAGTGAAGTGAATTTCCACATAACAACTTTTAAAACTCAAAATCAGTGTATAAATTTTATTGAAATTTGAAAACATGATTTTTGGGTGTTCTAATACTCCTGGTTTCATTTTCTTGCAAAGCTGGGAATACAATTTTGCGCATTTTAAGGTTAGGAGAAAGTCCAGACAGACTTGAAAGTAGGCGTGAGGTTGCTGGGGATGATAAAATTACTATAACAAAGGAATAACAGGCTTTTCTATTGTAAAAACCCCATAAGACAACGTACTGCGTTTAGTCGATACACATTTTCTTTAATAACTCGGTAAATATGTATACTAGAATGATGAGAGAGGGCTTACAGCTTTCGCCTCTCTAATTCCTATGTTTTACATGCATTAATTTTACATCCGACACTTTTCTAACCCTTTTTGGGCCCAAAAACTCGAAATTTGAAAGATTAATCCCCAAAAAAGCAGTTTAGAGTTCTCCGATTGTTTTGCCCAACGAACTTGTCCAACTGATTACAGGAAGAAACGTCCCAACCAAATTTGAAGTAAATCGGGCAAAAAATGCGACCGCTAGAGTGCAAACACACACACACACACACACACACACACACACACACACACACACACACACACACACACACACACACACACACACACACACACACACACACACACACACACACACACACACACACACACACACACACAAACACACACACACATATATATATATATATATATATATATACAATTTTGAACGACCCCCCAAAACGTGTTCAGGGGGTCACGTTAGGAACTTCAATAGTGGTCCCGGGCTTAAGTTTCACCGTGCGGGTCATCCTAATAGTTCACTTTCCGAAGGAAATTCACTAATTAAATAGAGCACCCCGATGAGATATCGTTTTTCATTACTTGTATAGAGAACAAAGTCATAAACCAAACCTCCAACTATGATGAGGCAACAACGGTGTGGCTCTATCTGCTCCGCGCTTCAAGCTATTCGGTATATCTATAATGCTCGTATCGCGGGACACGTCCGGCCTGAAAATGACATCCGATCTGATCTGACAGATGCAGACACAGACAAGTCCCACGGCCAGTATCTAACACCACACCTAACACCAACTTGTCACTTGACACCTCGCTGCGGTACAGGGTGCTAACTCGCCTTGACTAATGCAGTGAGGAAGGTGACGAAAGGTCGAAAGTTGAAAGGTGTCGCTACTGGAGAAATTATAATGCTGTCCGAGGCTGAGTTGTTGCAAACGATAAAACGAAGGCTACGCTACTTAATGAAGTGAACTGTTCCGTTAAAATATTTCCCGAATGGATCCGATATTGTGGAGAACCATAGCTTTGCCCAACCGCTTCGCTTGTTCACCTGAGTCAGTTTTATAGTCAAATCAAATCACACAGCTGATCGAATTCTGATTTTAAAAAAGTGTTTAACTTCTGAGATATATATTTTTCTGAATATGGTATTTGCAGAGTACGATTTATAAGAAAGTATGATTTAGGTAAACTAACGGGTCCCAGCAGCTTCGCTTATTTGTCTAATTTTAGTTTTGTATTCAAATCAATTCACACAGCCAATAAAATTCCAATATTAAAAAAACTAGCTGTTATCAGCCCGTCAAAAATGACGGGCTTAAACAAACTAAAGAAGTATTGTTCACTAGTTATAAAATAAATTTATTGGCTTAAAAATGTGTAGATTTAAAAAGCTAGTTTTTAATTGCATATAAGAAAATGGGAATCCGCCGTGCAAAATCTAAAATTGTTATTGTAATAAAGCCCCATTATAATGCATATTAAAATATTCATTAGAACGTGTTTAAATTCAAAAAGTGTCTTTTTACAAAAGACATTTTACGCCTGCATGCAATAGCCCAAAAAGGGTTTAGTTTAAATTTTGTAGTTGGTTTAGTTTTGGATGTTGAATCAAACCCATTTTGGTGTCACTCCAAGCCAAATTTGTTTCTTAAAAACTGCAGTTAAATGTTATTAAGTTTTTAAAGGTTTGTTCATCGGGTTCAATTTGTAATTTAAATTAACCTAACTATTTTCACTGCTTTTATAACTAAAAGATAAAAAACACAGTCTATATTTACCAACATTTAAATTTTATTTCATCTGCTAACACACAAACTATCTAAAGACAGACAAACAAAAGGACATAATTTATGTAAATATATTATTAATACGCTACATGCAAACTTTGTAAACAATAAGGCTTTTTTGTTTTACGATTTACACCCACATTTTACACAAAAACGCGCGTTTAGATGTGCAAACTGGCTTTAGATTTTCGATTTAGGCCCCATGGGACTTCCAAGTCCCCATGTTATCCTATACTCTAATATGAGTAAGGTTTGCTTGTATGTTTGCTTGCTTGCTTGCGACACTGATCTCAAAAACGGCTCCAACGATTTCCTTCAAATGTTCGAAATAACTAATTTATGGGATAAAAATAAGTTCTAGACAGGCCTCATCCCCAGGAAAAATCAAATAATGTAAAAAAAACTAAAATTAAAAGATAAAAAAATTAGCTTTGGGCTTATGGAGTTTCAAATCAAAACAAAAGAATTGTAACAGCTGTTCATAATCAACCAGGGAGCTGTCAAAGTAATACTCATGTTGTTTATTAACATGTTGATTATTAATATGTGGTTTCCTGAGAGCATAGATTAACAGATTTGAGTAAAGATTACATATATAGAGTAGTAAAATAAATCATAGGGACATTGAGCTATAAATAACAACTGGAGGGAACTTAAAAATGTAGAAAAGAGGCAAATGAGTTATACAAATCTGATTATCAGTAGGGGGAAGTGGTGAAATATTACTCCGAGTCATCTGAACAAACTGACTGGCCTTCCCCCAAGCAAAGCTTGACCCCCAGGTACTTCATAAATGAGAGTTTTATTTGGTTTATGTCAACTTGGGTTTCTTCTTAATTCAATTTAATTAAATAAACAGCTGTTATAAGGATTACATTTAACCGCGGACTGTCATAGGGTTGTTTACTATTTAACTATTTACTATTTTCGCTTCTCAAAACGGGATACGCAAGCTGCACACAGGAAATTCAAGTTAGCCATAAACAGTGTGGAAAAATATTTAATGTATTCAATGCTAATAGGATAGGCCCTTAGTCCTTAGTTTTCTTATCCATCGCATTACATTTCTTACCAGAAATTCATCCAGTTTCACCCAATTTTATCCAATACATCAGCACATTTTTTTAGATAAAAAAAATGAATTGGAATTTTAAACTTGAAATATGTAACTGAAATATTGTTTACTGCATTATATCAATCGTCTTAACCTTCACAAACCTTACATATGTGGTTAATTTTACCTTCGCATTTTTACCTCCTATTTTAACTGTATTTGTGTCTAAGTCATTTTTTTTATATACTCATACACAAATCGCTATACTACATTAGGGAGTATAATGGCTAATGTTTAAAAAAAGATTTAGATTCAGTTTTACTCAAAACTTCAAAAACTACCTAAAAACTACAATTCTATCAGTGAACCGCTAGAATGCCACCCTACTGTGAACCGCCAGAATGCCACGCTACTGTGAACCACTAGAATGCCACCCTACTGTGAACCGCTAGAATGCCACCCTACTGTGAACCGCTAGAATGCCACCCTACTGTGAACCGCTAGATTGCCACCCTACTGTGAACCGCTAGAATGCCACCCTACTGTGAATCGCCAGAATGCCACGCTACTGTGAACCGCTAGAATGCCACCCTACTGTGAACCGCTAGAATGCCACCCTACTGTGAACCGCTAAAATGCCACCCTACTGTGAACCGCTAGAATGCCACCCTACTGTGAACCACTAGAATGCCACCCTACTGTGAACCACTAGAATGCCACCCTACTGTGAACCGCTAGAATGCCACCCTACTGTGAACCGCTAGAATGCCACCCTACTGTGAACCACCAGAATGCCACGCTACTGTGAACCGCTAGAATGCCACCCTACTGTGAACCGCTAGAATGCCACCCTACTGTGAACCGCTAGAATGCCACCCTACTGTGAACCGCTAGAATGCCACCCTACTGTGAACCGCTAGAATGCCACCCTACTGTGAACCGCTAGAATGCCACCCTACTGTGAACCACCAGAATGCCACGCTACTGTGAACCGCTAGAATGCCACCCTACTGTGAACCACCAGAATGCCACGCTACTGTGAACCACTAGAATGCCACCCTACTGTGAACCGCTAGAATGCCACCCTACTGTGAACCGCTAGAATGCCACACTACTGTGAACCGCTAGAATGCCACCCTACTGTGAACCACCAGAATGCCACCCTACTGTGAACCGCTAGAATGCCACACTACTGTGAACCGCTAGAATGCCACGCTACTGTGAACCGCTAGAATGCCACCCTACTGTGAACCGCTAGAATGCCACCCTACTGTGAACCGCTAGAATGCCACCCTACTGTGAACCGCTAGAATGCCACCCTACTGTGAACCACCAGAATGCCACGCTACTGTGAACCGCTAGAATGCCACCCTACTGTGAACCACCAGAATGCCACGCTACTGTGAACCGCTAGAATGCCACCCTACTGTGAACCGCTAGAATGCCACCCTACTGTGAACCGCTAGAATGCCACACTACTGTGAACCGCTGGAATGCCACCCTACTGTGAACCGCTAGAATGCCACGCTACTGTGAACCGCCAGAATGTCACGCTACTGTGAACCGCCAGAATGTCACGCTACTGTGAACCGCTAGAATGCCACGCTACTGTGAACCGCTAGAATGCCACGCTACTGTGAACCGCTAGAATGCCACCCTACTGTGAACCGCCAGAATGTCACGCTACTGTGAACCGCTAGAATGCCACCCTACTGTGAACCGTTAGATTGCCACCCTACTGTGAACCGCTAGAATGCCACCCTACTGTGAACCGCTAGAATGCCACCCTACTGTGGACCGCTAGAATGCCACCCTACTGTGAACCGCTAGAATGCCACCCTACTGTGAACCGCTAGAATGCTACTCTCTGTGAACCGCTAGAATGCCACCCTACTGTCATATTTTCTGAGTCCCAGGATTTATCAAAGGAAAATCATCTACTTCTGGTTCCATTCACAGCGATAATATCAAATTTCGCCGTAAGAGTAAAAGTAAACAAAACTGAAATATACATAGTAAATATGGAATACATAATTCTGAATTGAACTTTCCTGACACTTTTATACACAGTATTATAAACTCTATTCCCATTCAGCATCGAATTTGTGTTCCTTACTGATTGTAAATTTCAATCCAAAAACCTAAAATTAGTTAGGAATGCTACATACACATGTGCGGCATATCCTGCAATACGCTTTGTCTGCTTTGTATTGTATACAAAAACAACCTTAACTTTTCTCAGCTGTCGTATTGAATTTGGAAGCAAAGTAGGGAACACATGGCTCGGTCAACAAAATGATTGAAAATAAAATATGTCAAATAAAACAGTTTTTTTGCCAATTACAAACTTATTTCTAAATAAATGTAGGATATCGTATTTTTTTCATCATCCTGGGCCTAAGGGACATCTTTTGACACCAACCTGGCCTCTCTAAGTTCAGTAGTTTACTCGAAGTAGGTGGTTTACACGTCGCCACTATACGCTATTATTATATAGGATGTATTTTAACTCGACACTTTAACTGAATTTTTGTCCTTATTAGGAAAGGTTGTATAAACAACCTTATATTTAAATGTTTCTGAGATGGTTTATCGCCATAAATAGATGGCAACTATAGGTCACACTAGACAAATTAAAGACAGACTTCAAAATGATTTTGTAATAGTCAAAACAGAAAAAAAACAAAAAAAAACACTGTGCTCAGAGAAAACGAAAAACGACAGTCATAAATACATTTCAGTTTTAAATATTATAACGACTAAGGTAATATTTATCTACGAAACTAGTTATCTACATTAACAAAATCTCATTAACAATACTCTTAAAATGCCTCTCTATAGCTTTTCATCATTCAAGGAACCAAACGTGAAACAAATACTGCATATAACGTATCAATATACCCTAAACATAACTTAGTTACATAAATGTATCATTGAACATGGAAAAATAATATGACGGAATAATTTACAATTGCCTTATTTTTTGCGTGCGCGAGGATAATTCTAATTATCTACGACACGAATCCACAAAGTGTAAGTGAATGATAGCAGAGATAACACTCCTAAGTGGATGAAACTATGTAAGCTGACATTTCGATGATAAGCTTGAAAAATTAGAAAATGGATTTAACCACAATAAATAGTTGTAATTATGAATGAACGAATCAAACTACCATGGACTGTTGTCATTGAGTTACTGTTATACAAATTCTTCACTATACACACAATTCTAAGAATGAATTTACTTCCTAACAGTTAGAAGGCATTACTTGGCATTTAAATAATGAAGAAATTTGTCTTTTTACGAAAAATATAACTGAAAAATTCAGTTCTAAAAACACGCTTTCCATATTTTACTGTCATGTATAAACTGAAGCCGGCCACGCACGACCACCCAAACCAAAACACCACAATGTGTTTTTTTCTGTGTTTTATTTGGGAATTTTGTTATTCGCGAATATGCCCGAATGTTCGCCAAAATGTGGGAGCTGCACGAATAATGCTTTTTAACATTGTTTATTAAAGCAGTGACGAATTTTACCATGTGGGTAGGCATGTTTCTAATGCAATTCGTATCCAGAAGTGGTTGAAATAATTAGGCCACTACTGTAATTTGCTATACTTGTGTCTCATATACCACACTCTATACGATCTTGTTTTTAGAATGCACTGAAATGTCGATTTAAATGTCCTCATTAAAAAATATCTATTCTAAAATCAAACAAAACCATAATTTAAAATGGCAATGAATACTAACATACTACCCGTCCATATAAGGGGGTTTCTCTTTTGTGCCTAATTCTAATATCACTGAAGTTTTACACCATATCTAATGTTTGATTACGTGTTAGTGACCCTTAAAAATAAGTAAATAAATCATTGTAACTAAATATTAAATTATGGTTAATATAGTAATTGTATGAAGCCAAATTTATTCATGAACCTTTAATTGAGGAAACTCAGAGTTAAACCCGTGCCGTTGATCACACTGCTAAAATGATCGTTCAGACGAGAAACCCTGCATAACTCTGAAATTCGAATCCAAAAGGAAACCCCTATTCAGTAACGATGTTTCTTCAACCCACATTTTACATTTTTATTTTTAAATAAATACTATTGTTCCGGGGCGAAAATAAGAGCTAGTAACTGTCAATACGGTTCCATTTTATATTGATTTTCGTTCCATATAAATAAGTAATCCCGGTTATTACTGACGGAAGAGCAAGATCAATGACAGGACGGATTGGCCGCGGTTCCTAGCCAAATGTTGACCTAGGCTTGAACTGTAACCATCAGTCGATGAATCAACAGTGAACAGTGCGCCAGGCGTCAGCTCTGTAAACGTCACTAACAAGACATCAACTTGGCTTCTGTCTTGAGAATTTTGATAACCTTAGTCTGCAGATTTATTTTCATGGATTAGTTTGTTTATATATTTTTTAAATTCAATATACATATGCAATGAAATGAATCTTACGTAAAGTGTCTTCAGTTTTCTCATCAGTTGATCTTAAGTATTCTATCTGTAAGTAAGTTAATCCGAACAGCTCCTTTGAGGAAGCGGCGTGTTTGAGTGAGAATAATGTTTGCAGCTCACCTTAGGACAAAAATGTTTTGTTTGACCTTTGACAAAATGACTTCGGCCTAGTCAATTTTGCATACATTGCAAATCCTCTAATCAGTAAATGTAGTGTAATCAATCTTACGTTGACGTAGGGTTCTACAAATTTAACACAAATGTTATGTGTTGACTTATGCTGCATGTTTTGTCTCAATAATATGGTTATATTGACACGCATTTTGCTCGTACTTTGACACAGCATTTCTGTGTTGCTTAATCGTAGATTATGTTTTAACTCACAAAAACAGTCAATTCAACAGACTAATGTGCTAACCATTTAACACGGAAGGAATGTGTTACCCAGTGGCACAAGGAGTTGTGTTGATTTTCAACACAGTTTAAATAGTGAACTTCAACACAAGCAGCTGTGTGTTATTTCGACACAGAGTTTGTGAGGTCTTCCTGGGACAACATCTTGGTGTTAAATTTGTGTCAAATTAGCACAATTATTTTTTACAGTGTAATTAATCACGCTTCAAATCGTTGACGAAGCTACCAGGTTAGATTAGTCCGACTTATTAGCTCTACTAATAAGTCTGCCAGCTTGTGCTAGGTGCTACAGCGACAATCCATGCCAACCATCAGCCAATCAGTGAGTAGTCAACGACAGAATGTTCCAGATGCACATCATCAGCTGCCTCCTCATTAGCCCATTGCACAATGGATATTTTAAGCCGGCGTAAACGCTACTTTAAATAGCCGTGGAACAGTTGAAATGCTAAGTGGACAACCGGAAAATAGCTTGCTAACGAAGCTGTCAACTAGTCATTGAGCTGTTTGTTGACGAATATATAAATATGGTTGTTATCGTAAATGAGAAATTACAATTTTCTTAAAGGGGTCCTATTTAACTTTAATGTAACTAATATGTTCGCATTAGTGTCTTCTGGCACATGATATTTGCTATCGCACTTAAAAAGATTGTATAACTTTTCATAATTTGTTTGCAGTATTCTTTAAAAAAAGTTTGAATTTGTCTTACGCACTAGGAAATTACACTTATAGTGTACTCACTAGGATTGTAAAAACGAAAAGATTGAATAAACTCTGTCAGTTGCATATTTGGCTGTCCAGACAATTGTTTATGTCCAAGCCTTTACGAAATTATTTAATAGGATGACAGCTAAATATTACCACTCAAAATTGTCAAACAATACAATCATTGCCAGATACTTAAAAAAAAACAAATCAATAAAACTCCTCTAATCACTCAAAGCTCACCTGTTTATCAATTGCAAACTAAATAATAAGTTTCGTTATCAACACTGAAAGTGATAAATCAATAATGATCAAAGTAATTTCCCCATTGACGTCCGGCCTGACCATTAGCTAGCGACTGATGCAATCTGTCCGTTTACTAACTCATGTGTTATCATCGGTCTTATCAGATACGGCCTGATGCAACCCCGGTGCCACTTACAACCTGTTAGTAAATACTGTCCAAGGCCCGGCCACTACCCTTCCTGAAACGTGACAAGCGATGACCTAGATAACGGTTATCTCTGTATAATACGCCCATTCGTGTCACACCGAATTGTACTAGGATATCCTCAAGACTACGGGACGGGGGCGTGTCCCCTTACCAGACGGGACAGCACCACCGGACCAGTTGGGAGATAATGGTGTTTTGTTGGTATACCAATCAAAACTAATAATTTAGCCATCATTTTGAATACTGTCTTTACCACGCAAAATAAGTAAAAAGTTCAAAACCATACAAATTATAATTTAATGGGTGATTCTCATTTATTTATTTCTCTGTATTGACTTAATTTTACAGCGTCAAGTTTTACTGAAAGTCATAACAGGTGTTTCAATGCACAAGCTCCGCATGAACAGTATTGTTACATATTATTAATTTATAACACAATCGACACCTTTAAATATACTGTAGTTAAATGTACTGATCATTTCGCGTACCGTAGTGAATCTAATATGTTCCAAGCACATTTAAGGGTCACGCATTTGATTAGAAGAAAAAAACACGTTCGGAAATCTTTAATGTCATGAATACCGACATTTGTAGTCCTGTATTACAGCAAACACTTAACATGTGCGAGTCCCTTGGTCCCTTGTTCTCAAATGGAGTTTGTCTTGGCTCGCAGCCAACTGTGTTTTAACCACGGACAAATACTTGACTAATGGAATCTTTCCACTTTACTCTCTAAACTTTTTCAATCGTTTTGCATTTATTTTTCGTCCTGAGAAGTTGCAAGTGGAAGCTAACTAAGGACCGTTCGTGCGTCAAAGCAATGAGGAAATCTCAGCAGCCTTGGAGACACGTCCTTCAATCGTATTTTATGAGTAAAGTTTTTAACATACAAGTAGATTGTTAAGATCTGTTGAGAAGGGGAAATCAAAATAATTACCATTTCAATTAGCTAATATACTCTTGATTTGGTCACTTCATCCTATAGTTCTACCTATATTTTTAGCGCTATTTCGAACTAAGGCAAGAACGAGCGATTCTAGTAGAAAACTCAGAACATATTTTTGAGAATTTATCAATGTCAATTTATATTTTATGAAATCAGTTAAAACATTTCAAATTAGTGATAACAGAAAACAAATCACCATTTTACGTCGAGCTGATTTTGTATTTTGACTTCGAAATAAATTTATTTTAAAATATAAAAAATCAAACAATCACCATCAGCTATAGCTTTCTTTCAACAATAAGTTCACAATATTCGTTCAAAATGTTAATAAAAATACAATTAATTTATACATTACAAGAATAAAAGTTTAATCTGAAAATTTAAAATTACCTAAGGCTGCTAAAAACTACACGGCAGATATATTTATGTATTTAACTATAACTTGCCAAACTAGGAAACTGTCCGATTTTCATACCTGAAACAAAAGGAGACATAAATTAATCTTTTTAACCTGGCAAAACCCTTTTATAGCTTATTACTTTTACTATAGCAACTAACTTCTGAAATACAGTACATTCTCTAGTAAGAACTAAAAACTACATACAACAGAAATAAATGTGTAAGGAACTTTCTTTCCTTTTTTTGAGGGGGGGGGGTGGGCCTGTATATATGGCAGAAGAATTTTTAAAGTTATCAAAAGTATATTTCTATCTTCCAACATATTAAGTTGTTTCTGCGCTTATAAATTCTCAAACTTCTTTTACATGGAGAATTGCTACAAACTTCACAACACAGAAGGGAAGCATGGCGGTTAATCGGTTATAGGAAAACGCATTCTCGAAATCACACGTGGATTTGAGACTAAGAAACAAAGGATACTAATTGTATTATGTTGATATGCCTTTTTATTTAGGATATAAACCATGTTGAGAACAATAATTTCTGTGTTAGTAACAAATAGTCACATATGTTCTAAGTCCAAATAGACAGAATTAATGTGAAAAATCTAGTAATTCAGGCAAACACCATCTTTTTATACGTAGTGACACTTAAATATGGTAAAATAAATATGCAAATGTAAAACACCACTCACTGACTAATCAAAATATCTCCAAAGTCATAAGGTCTACGGAGTAAAAATGTTGCCTGTACGTTCCTCTCAGGTCTAGGTGTTCGCTAAGAAACGGTTTACTAGAATATCCTCAGGGCTCCTCCCCATCGGTTTTCAATGTTATTCTTATGAACATTATTTTTTTTACCTAGTGGGAATATAACAGACGATCACTATTCGAAAGAGTCAGCACACACAATTGATCATTCCCAGGGCGAGACTGGGTCCTGCACGACCTAGTTTGTTTTAAAGAACGAATATACAAATACCCCGTCGCAGCAAACCTGCGTACTCAGCGAATTATCAATGAATATATAACACAACACATTAAAACACTTAACAGGATTCATAAGAAATATATTCACAAACAAGCGATATTAAACATATTAATTATTCTCCAAAACAATAACATTGGGAATGAGTACGCAGGTTTGCTGCAACAAGGAACACAAAATAATGGGTTTTTATGCAAATATCAATAGAACTCATCTTAGTGAAGCCACATACCAAGTTTCATCAATATAAATTCATAAATAAGCGATATATAACATTTTAATTATTTTCCATAAGAATAACATGGGGATCAAGTACCTAAGTTTGCTGCTACGGGAACCATAGGCGAAACATTGTTTTTTTTGTGTGCAAACAACATTAAACCACAACCAGATGAGGCCATATACCAAATTTTGTCAGTTTGTGTTCATAAACAAGCGAAATTTACAATTTTTATTTTTCTCCATAACAGGATATATAAATTACGTCTTATAACACTATAGAGTATATTTACACTTATACTGTACTTACATACAAGACGGTAAAATATACACAAGGTGATCGATTTCAACCAGTTACACCGGTCATCATCAGGCCCAATCAGAGAATCTGATAATTCTCTGATTGGGCCTGATGATGACCGGTGTAACTGGTTGAAATCGATCGCCTTGTACCATCTTTTGTGTATATTTTACCGACTTGTATGTAAGTACAGTATAAGGGAAAATATACTTTATAGTGTTGTTGTAAGACTATTTTATTTATCCTATTTAGTTGTAACAATACGTATCATGCTAATAAAGAAATTATTTTCTCCATAAGAATAACATTAGACAACGTACTGTGTTTAGCACTTTCAATATCTCAGTAACCAATAGACGTAGAGCAATGATCAAAATACCAAATTGTTTGTTTTTTATGCTGAATTCAATATCGAACATTAAAATTTGATTTAAATAAAAATTACATGTGGAAACCCCAAAAACCCATTTTTGGGGTACAAAACCCCCAAAAATCCTCCTTCGGGGTGCCATTCGTCTGGTTTTCGAACTCATTCAAATAAATGGTAAATTTAATTAAGATCTTTTTTACGAGAGATATCGTGCTTACGGACACATAGTATATATATACATATATAAACATTTGAACGAATGGTGTGATTGGCATCTGAGGACCTCAAAATGAAAAGTTATCATGGTCTCGGACTTAAGTATTACCATGAGACCTACGGTAATAACTTCTTCCCTTTAGGTGAAATACGCTAATAGTCATTCACAGTATTATATTATAAGTAAATTGAAGAAGTTTGAATAATCGAGTGAATGTAGGATCAAGGTTATAAGAAACAAATGGTGTCAATGTCAGAGGAGATTAGAGGGTCAGTGTGTCTAGTGTGAGGTCATGTGATGTGAAAAACGTGCAAACCTCGTAAACTCTATACGAATCAGGAAACGGAATAACGAATTTTAAAGAGGCTTAAACGTTAAAATCATCGCTATCAGTCAAATGGTGCGGACTGTGTTTATAGCTGATAAACGCTGTTATCGGTGATAATGACCGTGACGCGAGCAGTGGAAAAATGGTTTCCTTATATTTCCTACATACCAATTGAGATGACTAAATCTGGGGAATACACGTAGCCAGAATTATGAGAAAAGTATTCAAATGTAATGAATTCAATTCAAATTAAAAACAAAAAATTAAGTTTATATCTGGAATATCAGTTGTATGAGTGCCTTATTTCCCGTAGAATTACATGTGGTTTGTTTATAACCCAAACCAATAGTAAATGCTATTGGTTCATGCGTAATCAAGTACATAAATTGTTTTACTCAAATATTCTCCCACTGATACGGAAGTGTTCGATTTCTGTGTGTAGAAAACCTTAACTTAAGCAAAATGAAGTTTGTAGGAAAAATATGGCTGGCTATTATTTGGCAGTTTCCATCAAAAGAATTACCTGGAAAATAATCTTAAAATATAAACGTTGGCTGAAGGGTCGAAGCCCTGTTAGGATATTTTTGAACAGGAGTAGGTAAATATTTGATTTGTATGTGTTACATATTATCTTCTTAACAAAATTTAGCTAATCGGCCTATTGTTTATTGTACTGTAATAGAAGTGATATAGATGACATGATATACAGTGATGGTTAACATTTGAACTTTGGAGGCCAGTGGGGCAGAGCTCCAAATGATATCGAAATGGGTAGGCCAATGTTAGATTGTAATGTATTATCTATCTTCCTAATTAATTTCTACTTAATCGGACCATTTACGGCATCAAAAAGATCAACGTGGGTATTTTTAAGGTCAGTGGGACGGAGTCTCAGAGAACTTCATTCTTAACAGATATGTTTTATTGCGGTGAAAAGAAAACCTTTCTGGCAAAAGTAATTGAGCAATTTGTATCTACCACGCCGTTACTGTATGAGTATGGTTTAGTGTACCATTTCAGAGTCGAACAAAATATTATGTTTGCCCTATATCTGCTGTTCAAGCTGACCAGCAGACTAAATTACTCATTTTAAATACAGAACAATGTGTACTCTTGGGTGAAATATTGACTTACTTCTCCACCAAACACCCGAAAGATTTGCAATTGTAGCCAATATTTGGCGAAACCTAAGGGGTAGATGAAAAAGATTTAGAAAGATTTAACATGACGCAAATGTTACTCACAGCTTCACTTGACATTGAGGAACAATAGCAATCACATTAAGTACAGCCGTTTAAGAAAGATTTTGTAAACACACCTATGTATATGTTTTTAATTATATGAGTCTTGATTGTCATTTATGGTTAAGACAATATTTAAATACTATAACTATACATGAAATGTGTATATTTAATACATTAAAATAACCTAAAGTTTTAAGATTTTAAGTAAATATAGACACAACTATAATTGTATTGATATACATTAGTTAGAAACTAACTGTTAAATAATCAGTGTGGTTTAATGGCTCCGGTTTACCCCTGCGCGCGGCGAAATGCAATGGTCTGCAGGATTCCACTTTACAACGGCTACATAAACCCTTTTTTTAGATTTGTCTGAAGGGTATAAGCCGGAGCTTTAATATAGTCCTCCAATGCCAAATATTTTGATGTAGTTTATATCCAGGCCTTAAAACTTTAGTTTGATGAAATGAAAACCAATTAAATTGAAGTAAAATGGCGACACCGTTTATATGAGACTTTATGAACATGATAACTAAATCTATTTATGATTATATAATCAAAAACCCATCCACCGCAACAGAAAAAAACACTAAAGGAGTTAGTTAGAAATACAGTATTCACTGCCAAGATTAGTGTGTAGCAACATTGATTATACATTCTACAGATTATACAGTCTGTATGATGTATAATTAATGGTTGTACGCATATATGTTATCACTCCTGTGAAGTAACCGTGAAGTGGATGACATCTCGTGTACTCCGAGACTTGATAAACACAAAGATAAATTATTGTAAATGCTACTTATATTATACTAGCTGCTATCGTACCAGGTTTCACCCGGGAACACAACAGTTGTGTTTTTTGCATTCTGTGGTTAACCCGTGGAACTACTACGAAACATGATCAGCTGTTTGTATTCTAATCAGCTCAAACTAAAGTGAATGACCATAAGAATAACACAGGATTGAAACTTTGACTCCCCGTGGGGCGGAGCCCTATGGAAATTTCTTAAAATCCTTTCTTAGTGGTTACACTTGCTAAATTTCGTGGTTGTAGGTGTAGAGGTTTGGCCTAGGGGTGTAGAGGGGTTTGGCCTAGGTGGTGGATCCAGAGGTCATGTTTGGGGGGGCGGTCACCGAAAGTTACCCTTTCCCTGGCACCCCCCTTATTTTTTTAACTACCGGTATATGATATTATACAACGAATGAAAGTAAGTTAACATAATACATCAATAACCTGGTACTCAAGAAAAAAAAACAATCATACCTTTATAAACAAGCTAAACAAAAATTAACTGTAGTTCTACTGCACCCGACCCTAAATAAATATAACAAATAGGCTGTGTGTGGCTAAAATCTACCTCCAAGACCATGTTGAAAACACTGAATATTTGGTCTGTCAACTGGCAAAACTGCAACAACTTCGCGATACTCGGGAATATCTATGTTTTTTTAAGACGCTTTTAGGTGAGGTTTGGCCTGGGGGGATGATCGGTTTTTCTTATGTATAAATTGTCCATAAGAATAACATGGGGTTGGAACTTTGAAGCCCCGTGAGGTGAAGCCCTACGAAAATATCTTAAAATCCTTTCTTGTTGGTTACCTACGTTGTGGAAAGAATATACGTGCCGAATTTCGTGGTTGTAGGTGTAGAGGTTTGGCCTGGGGGATAATGGGTTTTTCGTATGGATAAATTGTCCATAAGACTAACATGGGGTTGGAATTTTGAAGCCCCGTGAGCTAGAGCATTACATCTACCAAATTAGTACTGAACAAATGATCTGCGCGTTACTGATTGATCACAGCATTATGTTAAAATCTTAACAACCCATTATATGGTAGCGGGGGAGGGGAGATTTAGGGGTTCGGAAAAACCCACGCTGTAGAGTTATTAATGGATCATTATGAGATAACCATTTCTCCCTCCACTCAACAAGAAACTGAACCATCCTATTTTTTTGCAACGCATTCGATTCCATTAATTTAAATAAATACATTAAAAAAGATAATTTAAACTTAACTACTATGAGCTTGAGTGTCATTGTAAATTCTAAATAAAAATCGAATTCATTTTCTATTGACATTTTTCGGAAATGGGAACGAGATAAATAAACTAATTGTGTACAAATGTTCAACCTTTGATTTGTTTAGTTAATCGCTGTCCGTCGGGCCATTATGTAAAAGCATAAACAAGTATCGGGTACATACTTAATCTGTAAGGTGTATAAAAGGGATGAAAATACATATCACCAATAAACCACATCTTTATTAGTTAATCCCACCATTATTAGTTTCATATCACATATTTTACCTTATTAGGATGGCAAAATCCGACATTCCAACGGGTCGTTCCAAGGCCCTTAACTCGTGGCCTGATAATCTATACAAGGTAGAAGAATATTACAACCAAAAAAATATAGCGCCGGACGCAGATTACAAAATATAGCGCTGGTCGTGACCGCTTGGTTACCGGTTGTGGCTATTTTTAGCCGGCAGCGAAAACTGGTTGTGGCGGTGTGGGTTGAGGCTGGACCATCATGTTCTCCCGCACCGCAGCAGCGAAGGACACTTTCAAACAGGTGCTAATACAGGATTAAGGACACGGGAAATCCTTCAAAAATTGATCCTTCTTGTAAGTCTTTAGAAACTTCGATTCATCGTGGACAATGTGTCTGTGTTCTATGGTAAGAAGGTAATATTCTAATACTATTTGTAAGGTGTACTCGTTCTAACGCTTTAGAACTGTTATATAAAGTATAATGTATTACCTACTCTTTCAAAACAATTAAAATAACATAAAACCTTTCAGCTAGATAGTTTGAACCTACTGGCTCGATGGTAAATGATTTTGTACAACACATGTTAAGTGAAAGAGCGATTTTATAAATAACCGAGCAATATTTTGCGTACAAATACAAGACAGTCAATAGATGCCAGAGACACCAGTCCAGCAGACACGGTCTAGACACCACAGCAGTTGTATAATAAATGGCGAACCAATGATACAGTGGACAACCTCGCTCCGCTCTTCCACCTTTACCTATTCCAAGCAACATGGAATGTTGACCTCTTATCTTTTTCTCCATTGTGCTCCAATGATTCAAAGATACACAGAAAAGCCAGGCAAGTAGATTCTAAGGTAAATTCTGCTGGCCCGTCCATCCTTTAATAAATTAATCTAAACAAGTCAGAAATAATAACAAAAATATAGTTTAGAGCAATCGACAGTATGATTGTTATAACCAATGGTACTACAACCGCATTGGTAACATTGGATCTTGGAGCTACTAACTACATTGGATCTCAGGCAAAGCGCATAAGTGGAGTGTTATGCTATTTGCAGTGGTTGCATTTTACCATCACTAACTGTTAACAAATAACCGTAAAACAATAAATCTTATATTAACTACAGAGTTTGTACAAATTGGTGGTAATGAACTTTTAAACAAAACAGTTAATTATAAACCAAGTGACTTACTGTATTTTAATTTTTTGCACAACTACTGCCCGTGGTCGCACCACAGAAAAGTTCAGTTTCTGCTAATTCTCCGCAAGGGCACTTCAACAGAGCAGCAAGACGTCACGAGATTCTTGACTTCCCTAAGCTGAAATGTTCTTTATGTAGAATGTAAGTGGTATTACGGCGTGTCTTAACAAGTTTCGTTATGTGAGGGGATCACACTAAAATGTAGTTCAAGCCAACTCAAACGTAACTGAAGCGTGTGTGATCGAGGAAGCTTTAGGTTTTGGTTAATAACTCGGTTTCGTTTATGGTACAGTACAACTTGAAATAAGCGCATACTCGGGTATACTAACTCGTATAATTTGACCTAATAGGACTATTATAATAGTATTATTCTTATCATGCGGATTACAACGTAGTTAAGTACTAATTGCCGGGCTGGAATTTTCCTATAGCCCGACCATAGTTCGATTTTTACTTTCTCCCCCTATACATAGTATATGGAGAAAGTATTGTTTTCGTAAAAATTTTCGAATTTGAGTTGTCAGTGGAAATATTCGTTTTGGTGCTCCCTGAACCCAAAAAAGTAGTTTTTACGTGATGTCTGTCTGTGTGTGTGTGTGTGTGTCCATGTGTGTGTGTGTGTGTGTCTGTGTGGATGTGTACAGAGCTAGAGCCCTAACCTATGGGCCGATTTTTATGAAATTTGGCGTGTAGATACTAATCCACGATATCTCCAGGCAATTTTTTCATTTTTTTGAATTTTTGATTTTTAAGGGTAATTATCCCCCAAAAACCGCCAAAAAACATGAAAAATCCAAATTTCTCAAAAACGGCTCTAACGATTTTGATTAAACTTTCGTGGTTTGTAGAACTTTAGGTTTCCAACAAAATGACACCACCCGCATTTCTGGAAAAATGCGGGTTCAGAAATTACAGGACTTAAAACATCAAAAATTCAGTTTTTTGGATTTTTCATAAAAAATCATAAATGTTAAAAAAGATTAATATTCACCATTAAAAATAGCTCAAAAAACTAAATAAATTAGTATTTTAAATTACTATTCTACGATTGCTAGTTGCGGAGAAAATTGAAATTTTCATTTTGCGGTAAACACAGTACGTTGTCCAATGTTATTCTTATGGGGAATACAAAAATAACTATTTCTCTCTTATTTACCGATCAATTTCATTTGATATGCAGGTCAAGTTAGCATTGACCAACAGATGATGTTCGAAATGTGTTGCTATTTAACCCTGGGGGGGCAAGGGGGCATTTCCCCTCTCAAAACTACTGTGTGTAGCAACGGACTCTATAGTGCCTCCAAAAAAGCAATTTGGGTGGATATTTCTGAAAACAACTATTTTAGACAATTTTCTGTACATTTATCTATACTTCATATTCTATATTTAGTAAATAACAAATATTTTTGTCATTAAAGTTTGGCTAAAAGGGAGAAAGTATGTGTCAGTTTCCTGATACCGTTTATTGTTAACAACTTAGTAATGCTTAGCGTACTGACACGTATTCTGGTACTAATTAGTACTAACCTAACATTAATTCTTGGAGTAATGGAAATTATAATTTTCAAACATGGCTGGACCAGAGAAATTATTCCTAAATTTGCCACCTTCATAATCATCTTCCATATTTCCTAATCTTTTATCTTAATACGGGAAAATATTGTCGTTATATACAACAGTTTTACTATTTACAGACCATTTTGTGTTGGCACACCTCGCACCAGAGTTTAAGCTGAGATTTTACGCGGACTCCTTCCTCGTGTCCTGGGAAGCCGTCTAGGTGTCACCCCGACAACCCGTCACCTCGGCATTTTGGCCACAGGCGACAACCTGTCACCTCGTAAAAACATACCGATGCCGTCAAGGTGTCACCCCGTCAAGTTGTCACCTCTTTTATAGAGGTGATTGTTTGTCGTGTGCAGAGACGACAACCTGTCACCTCGCACGCTTGCGTCAAGGGATCACCCCGACAACCCGTCACCTTCTCTACTCCCAGGTGACGATCTGTCGTCGCCGTTCACGACAAACCGTCACCTCGCACACTCGCGTCAAGGTGTCACCCCGACAACCTGCCACCCCGCTCCATCTGTTTCCGTCTTCTTATAACGCAAAAATAGGCTTTCTCCACTTGGCTTATCAGCGCTATCATGCTTAAAACAAATAATAAACTTTTAAAAGTTATAAATTATTCATGTTTAATCTTCTACCGTATTTAAAACTACATTAATTTAGAGGCACGGTCGTGTCTCGTCGCCAAGTCCACCAGCAGACGACGAGCGAACGACGACGCGACGTGAGTTAACACGAAGGAAAATGAGGCGATTTTTCGAACCACCAAATAAGATAAAGCCCTAATTTGATCTAATTCCGTTTTAACACGTTAAAAAACACCAAAGTATACGACAGTTTGTTTTAGAATGGAATAATCGAGAAATAAACGTTTTAAGTAGGGAAAAAATTACAAGTTTCGTAAAATTGATCGAATCTTCCACCTCGATATTCAGAAAGCCTAGCGACTTTATTTCTCATCAAACCTAAATGAAATTTCAAAGTCACTCATATTTTTCTCTTATAAGTGCCTTATGATACCATGAATAAAGTTTAAAATCGAAATATATTAAAAGTAATCACTTTAAAATTTTTCATTTCAATTTTAGTTGACTTTTAAAACGTAAGCAAAGATGACACAAAGAGTAGGTTTCGCAAGTAAAAGGCTGAAAAAGCTGACACATCAGGATTCATATATTCTCTGTAACCCGTGCAAAGATCAAGTATGTTTTCAAATAAATTTATGATATGCTAGGAATTGTATCTTTGTGGCTACAAATACAATTTTAGATTGGCTTCATTCGACTTTTAAATTTAAAAATCCTATTACTTTAAATGAACAATTTTCGTAACTTTGTTTCAGAAATCTCAACTCCAAAAAATTATATCTTAAAGAATAGCGTGTAACGTCTTCATGATAGGTAGTCGTTTCATAGTCCTTATAAGCCATCTTAATAAACCTTCATAATAGCGTCTTAATTTTTTAACATACCAACTGATAAAACCAAATAAGTAATAACTGTAATAAAGCATATATGTTGCAGTTTTACCTTATAATTTATTCTTTGGGGTTTCGTCTTAAAGGCAACAACAAGAAACTGGTTTTTATAACCTCAGTTTGAGCGTGTGCGTAGCCACGGGAAACTGCTAGTAGGCCTAATCGTATAACGGGTGGTCCAAAAATAGCGCTCACATTTTGTTTTGTGACAGCACAGCTATTTCATTAGTTAGAGAGATGATTTTTGCGGTGAACGGTTCTTTAGATACTACCATTTTTTCATATCAATGGTTTCAACTATTCAACTTTTCTCATGAAGGCGGCATAGAAAATAAATAATATGTAGGCCTAAATTCTATGCGAAGTGTGATTTGCGGGATTGGTCAAATTCTCACGATAATCAATCACATCACTTTGAATCTAGCAATACATAATGACAAACTCAACAACATTTCGTCAGTTCCCATCTAGTAACGGAAAAAATACAATGATATAGACACAAATGAGTACGCGTGAGTACGCTTTGAAAACTGTCTTGCCTTATGCGTATAAACCAACTGCAGCTTGCACATGAAACACATTTTCATTATGGTCACCCCCAGTGAAACTTATTTTTAACTACTAAGGGGATTATGTTCAAATTTTTCGATGATGTTTTGACGAAATTGCAAAATAATTTCTATAATGACGACTTCTGCGGTATTGCGAAAGTTTTTTACTTACCTTAGAATTATTATAAACATGACAAACAGCATTGAAGCGAGCTGAAAAATACGTTTAGTAGAATTCACGCATTATACATTTTTTATGCCGCCTCTATTAAGAAAGTTGAAATAGTTTAAAACCACTGATAGAACCATTCACCGCAAAAATCATCAGCGGTTTTGTTGGACCATACAAAGTATAAAGTCTAAGAAGCTGTCTCTATTGCAGTGTTAAACGAATTGATTATGTGTGCAAATATGTAATTTTAGTTCAAAGGGAGGAGCCTATCGGGGTGGCGATTTGCTGTGGTTTCAAGTTGTCGGTTGCATCGACGTCAAACCGCCACCTCTCACGCTCGCGTCAAGGTGTAACCCCGACAAGGTGTCACCTCCTCTCTTTGGAGGTGACGATTAGACGCCTCCGTACACGACAACCCGTCACCTCGCACGCTCGCGTCAAGGTGTCACCCCGACAACCTGTCACCTCCTTCAAATGGTGACGGGTTGTCGGGGACGATGCACGTCAACTCGTCACCTCAAAACCTGTTTTAAAAGGTGATGGTTTGTCGGGGTGACAGGTTGACGGGGTGACACCTAGACGCGGTCCCCTCTCAAACTCGCCCAGACCACCCTAAATCACTGGGCCTTACCAATGAGGGTTGGCTGACGACTCACCGCTGGTTACTGCCGACTGACCCGATCCTCTTGGAACAAGCTCGAAGGATAGACCTGACAAACCTGAATTGAATCGTTACACTCTAAACAATGAAAAGTTATTTTAGTTCATTTTTATGAGATAATAAATACTTGTATAACTGTTATTCTAAATCCTAAATTTGATTTTACTTCTCTAAATATCACATTATGTATTCACTTACATAACTGTGTCTTGAACAGATAATACGAATTCATGTTTTTGTTCAATATGCGACTAAGGCTCACTTCATTATTTGTATAGATGTTGGTATTTTAACCATGTCACCTTGTAAGCTATAACAAATAACACAAATACCCCCGTCGCAGCAAACCTGCATACTCAGTGAATTTCCAATGGAGATATAAATGTCTTAATACTAAATAAAGCCACTTACCAGGTTTTATAAAAATATATTCACAAATAAGCAATGTATACAATTTTAATTATTCTCCATAAGAATAAAATTGGGGCTGAGTACGCAGGTTTGCTGCATAAACGAACATAAAAAAGGGTTTTTATGCTAATATCAGTACAACTCAACTAGGTGAAGTCATATACCATTTTTTATTCATTTATGTTCGTAATTAAGGGAGGCATAGCATTTAATTATTATCCATAAGAATAACATGGGGCTGAGTACGCAGGTTTGCTGCTACGGGAGCCTTGGGAAAAAAATTGTTTTTTTAGCAAATATCAATAGACCACCACCAGATATCCATTATCCATATACCAAGTGTTGTCAGTATACGCTAATAAATAAGCGAGATATACAATTTTTCTTTTCCTCCATAAGAATAACATGGGCGCTGAGTACGCAGGTTTGCTGCTAAGGGAACCATCGGCAAAATATTTTTTTTTTTGGACAATTATCAATAAACCACAACGAAATGACGTCAAATACCAAGTTTCGTCCGGATACGTTTATAAATAAGCGAGATATAACATTTTTCTTATTCTCCATAAAAATAACTTTGGACAACGTACTGTGTTTAGCACTTTCAATATCTCGGTAACAAAATGATGTAGAGAAATTATAAAAATACCAAATTGTGAGTTTTATTAAGCTAAATTAAAATTTGACTAGTTCAAAAATTATGTAAAAAATTAAAAAAACGCATTTTTGGGGTACAAATCCTACCCAAAATACCCCTTCGGATGGAGCGATCTGGCTGGTTTTCGAACTTAAAGTCATAAATGTTGCTTTACACGTTTATACCAAATTTAAACAAAATCGGATCATTTTTACGAGAGTTATCGTGCTCACACAAACACACACACACACACACATATATACAGTTTCGAACGAATGGTGTTTTTGGGGTCTGGGGACCTCAAAACGAAAAGTTACCATAGCCCCGGGCCTATGTCTTACCATGCCGACTAAAGTAATAGCTTCTTCCCTATAGGGGAAATTCGCTAAAAGCTAAAACAGAGAACTTTTAGCTTTTCGTGTTTTTTCCAGCATTGCCTGGATTGTGCCTTAATATCTTGTGTATTTTTGTGATGTTCTAGGTATTTTCTCACTTGAAGATGGAATTAGATTTCTGATCCCAAAACGTCGTGAAACTTGTTTTTATAATCAGTGATGGAAACGTCGTGAAACTTGTTTTTATAATCAGTGATGGAAAGGTGCCCGCATCCATTTCTAAAATAACAAATCCAAACTAACTTTACACTTTTAATTATACCTGTTTAGAGTGTAGCGATTCAGTTCAGGTCCCTGTCCTACGAACTAGTTACAAGAGAATCGGATCAGTCAGCAGTAACCAGCGGTGTGTCATCAGCCAACCCTCATTAGTACAGTCCAATGATTTAGGGTGGTGGGTACGGGTTTGAGAGGGACAAGTTTGAGAGATGACCTCCTTCATAAACTTGTCATTAGTGAATTTCCTTTGGAAAGTGAACTATTAGCATGACCCGCACGGTGAAACTTAAGCCCGGGACCACCATAGAAGTTCCTAACGTGACCCCCCTGAACACGTTTTGGGGGGTCGTTCAAAATTATATATATATATATATATATATATATATATAGAGAGAGAGAGAGAGAGAGACATATATATATATATATATATATATATATATATATATATATATATGTGTATGCACTCTAGCGGTCGCATTTTTTGTCCGATTTACTTCAAATTTGGTAGCGACGTTCCTTTCTATAACCTGTTGGACAAGTTCGTTGGGCAAAACAATCGGAAAACTGTAAACCCATTTTTGGGGGATTAATCTTTCAAATTTTGAGTTTTTGGGCCCAAAAAGGGTCAGAAAAGCCCCAGATGTAAAGTTAATGCATGTTAAAAGATGGGAATTAGAAAGACGAAAGTTGTAAGCCCTCTCTCGTCATTCTAGCATAAATATTTACCGAGTTATTAAAGAAAATGTGTATCGGGTAAACACAGTACGTTGTCTTATGGGGGGTTTTACACTAGAAAAGCCTGTTATTCCTTTGTTAAGAGTACTTTTATTATCCCCAGCAACCTCACGCCTACTTTCAAGCTTGTCTGGACCTTCTCCTAACCTTATAAGGCGTAAAAATGTATTCCCAGCTTTGCAAGTAAATGAAACCAGGGGTATCAGAACAGCCAAAAAAACAATGTTTTCAGATTTCAATAAAAATTGGACAAATGGATGTTTTTACACTGATTTTGAGTTTTACAAGTTTTTATGTGGAAATTCACTTCCCTCACGTCAGCGTGCTGCGTGCGAACTCGTTTTAATATTGAACTTGTTAGTGAATTTCCTTTGGAAAGTGAACTATTAGCATGACCCGCACGTTCAAACTTAAGCCCGGGACCACTATAGAAGTTCCTAACGTGACCCCCTGAACACGTTTTAGGGGGTCGTTCAAAATTTTATATATATATATATATATATACAATTTTGATATATATGTGTGTGTTTGCACTCTAGCGGTCGCATTTTTTGTCCGATTACCTTCAAATTTGGTAGGGACGTTCCTTTCTGTAATCAGTTAGACAAGTTCGTTGGGCAAAACAATCGGAAAACTCTAAACCCCTATTATGGGGATTAATCTTTAAAATTTCGAGTTTTTGAGCCTTAAAAGGGTCAGAAAAGCCCCGGATGTAAAATTAATGCATGTAAAAAGATGGGAATTAGTATGGCGAAAGTTTTAAGCCCTCTCTCGTCATTATAGCATAAATATTTACCGAGTTATTAAAGAAAATGTGTTTCGGCTAAACACAGTACGTTGTCTTTTAGGGGTTTTACACTCGAAAAGCCTGTTATTCCTTTGTTATAGGACTTTTATCATCCCCAGCAACTCATGCCTACTTTCAAGCATGCCTGGATCTTCTCCTAAAATTATAATGCGCAAAATTGTATTCCCAGCTTTGCAGGTAAATGAAACCAGGATCATCAGAACAGCCAAAAAATCAATGTTTTCAGATTTCAATAAAAATTGGGATACATGTATGTTTTTACACAGATTTAGGGTTTTAAAAGTTTATATGTGGAAATTCACTTCCCTCAAGTCAGCGTGCTGCGTTCAAACTCGTTTATTTTATAAGCTGCTTTTGACTGAAACCAAGTTTGAGTTTGAAAACCTTGTGTAATTTCATTCGTTTTCTCCAAACGGTAAAATAGGATGCCGAAACTATTGTTTTAATGGCACAAATAAATTTGAATAAAAATCACTTTTGATTTTTTTACTTATCAGTGTACTGAATTATATATATATATATATATATATATATATATATATATATATATATATATATATATATATATATATATATATATATATATATATAAGTGTACTTTAAATAGTTGGTAAATTGTGTTAAGGTTATAGTAATGAAATGTCAATTTGGTAAACTAAGAAATAATTAGGAATACTGCAATGAAAGTGTACTTTAATTGTTGGCAAATTGTGTTAAGATTACAGTAATGAAATATCAATATGGTAAACTAAGAAATGATTAGGAATCTTAACTACTCCAGATATTAGTTCAACGATTAGGATTATTAGGAAATTCTTTTACTAAAGGAAAGAAGATATCAATTCAATATCTCAATCGGTGAAAAATCAAACCTCTGGGAATTTAATTTGTATGTAACTTGCGTATTACGTACAATTACCTGCAACTTTAACTTTGTAGATTTGTTCCGGGATTATTGCTAATTCCAGGTACTTGACGTCCAAACAATTAACACTCTGAACACGCTTTAAACAAATTGTAAAATGGTAAGAAGGTATCCAGAAAACCTTGCTTTGAGGTCAACTGCATAATCTCTTGTTACACCTAAGGAATGCAGTGACTGCAATACACGTACACTTCTTTCTGGAAAGAAGCAGTTGTTTATCCATTGAAAAATCAATGTACGTACTTTGAATAAGTAAATGAGGTCAAAAGAAGAAAAACACAAAAAACAGACACAATGAGGTATTCTTAATATGGGACAACGGAGAGCGAAATTGCAGATTTTTGGGTAGGATTTTACAAAAATATAAAAAGACCCCTCCCACCCCAAAAAAAACCCTCAGACCTTCACGTATTTTACCCATTTTTTTACCGTAAAGGTTATTGTATTTTGACAGTTTATATTTTTTCACTCATAACCACCCCCCTGAAACGATAGTATGTATCCGCCACTGTCTAGGGTTTCATTCCAGGCCATTCTGTCATTCTAAGATGAGTTTGTACTTTTTATCATCTCACTTAGCAAATGCCGGAATGGTTCCGAAAAAAGGGGCCGTACCCCGCCAGAAAGGGGCAGATAGGATTTAAGCCTAACTCACCAGGTTTAAAGATTTCACCATAAATGAATTACTTTTTTGTAAATTTCAATAAATTTTTAACCACTGTCATGGAATAAATACTATTTAGATAAACCAAATAGTTTAAAACTAGGGATCAAAATTTTCTGTGAGTAAAATTGTCGAATTTATATAGGTAGACCATTAGGTTTTGTTCTTAGATAATCATGTATAGCAGTTATTTATGTTACACAACATTTAATTTGGTGTATAAACAAGTTGGTAGAGGCGGGATGTAAACAGCCTCCTTAACATAACCCCTTAAAAAATAATCACATGGGGTGAGATCAGGAGATCTCGGTGACCAGAAGCGTAAAGCCAGGTCTTCATTTCCCCTGCGACCTATCCGGCGAAGAGGAAGGAATTCATTCAAAAAGCCTCGTACATGGAGGTACCAATGGGGCGGAGCTCCATCCTGTTGGAAAATGAAATCCTATGAATCTTCCATAACTTGAGGAATTATCCAGAGGCAGCTGTATACGTCTACCTACAGCTCTGAACGATCTGCGGAACCGTATCATTGCTGCCGTGCACTCAGTAACAGCAGAATTAGCCAGGAAGCAGTATACGTCCCGCCTCTACCTACAGCTCTGAACGATCTGCGGAACCGTATCATTGCTGCCGTGCACTCAGTAACAGCAGAATTAGCCAGGAAGCAGTATACGTCCCGCCTCTACCTACAGCTCTGAACGATCTGCGGAACCGTATCACTGCTGCCGTGCACTCAGTAACAGCAGAATTAGCCAGAGACAGCTGTATACGTCCCGCCTCTACCTACAGCTCTGAACGATCTGCGGAACCATATCATTGCTGCCGTGCACTCAGTAACAGCAGAATTAGCCAGAGGCAGCTGTATACGTCCCGCCTCTACCTACAGCTCTGAACGATCTGCGGAACCGTATCATTGCTGCCGTGCACTCAGTAACAGCAGAATTAGCCAGGAAGCTGTATACGTCCCGCCTCTACCTACAGCTCTGAACGATCTGCGGAACCGTATCATTGCTGCCGTGCACTCAGTAACAGCAGAATTAGCCAGGCAGCTGTATACGTCCCGCCTCTACCTACAGCTCTGAACGATCTGCGGAACCGTATCATTGCTGCCGTGCACTCAGTAACAGCAGAATTAGCCAGGCAGCTGTATACGTCCCGCCTCTACCTACAGCTCTGAACGATCTGAGGAACTGTATCATTGCTGCCGTGCACTCAGTAACAGCAGATATGCTTTTTCGTATGTGGGACGAGTTTGGTTATCACGTAGATGTTTGCCGTGCAGCTAACGGTGGCCACATTGAACACTTATAAGGTAGACCATATGGAGCAAAACTTTGAAACTTCCTCTTTTCATTGGTACAAGATTGTTAATTTTGGATTTGTACTTTAATAAATACGAATTTTTAAAAATGGGTCAATCATTTAGAATAAGCCTGTAGGTACTTCTAAATCCCCAGAGGAAAGAAGGAACATTTTCCATTAAATTCACTAAACCACTCGTTTTAGAACGAATTCCTCTTAATCACTTCCAGCCCAATTACTAGGTAAGTTAAGATTTCTTAATTTGATATTGATTAAGTTGAGCAACTTGACCTAGCCTAACTGCCTTGCAGTTAGCTGCATAAAGAAAATTTTAAATGACGCTTGAACAACGTTTGTATACAGCGCGCCGCGGCGGCGGTTAGGTCGGTTACTGATATTAGAGTAAAAATAGTATAACTGATAAGAATTACTGAAAAAATATTGTTAATAATTATGTAGTAGAGATATAACATAATCAGACACTAAAATATGAGTGATAGTGAATTGACGGAAAAGGTCTGAAAGAAGCTATAACGTTATGTTATGGTAAGACCTAGGCCCGGGCCCATTCAACTTTCCTAACAAAGCCATAAGGGGCTAGGAACAAGGAATTGTACATTGCAGCTAATTATAATACTTCGAAGGTGGGTTACACAAAATTATGCAAATTCAATCAAGTTACGGGAGTGGTTGCGATTTATATTTCACCCTTTGAACGAAAACTTAACACTTTTCTTCCATTATTTATTTAAATATTAACATCATCCAATAATCAGCTAACCCAACTTCCTCGCGCCAACTAATACAAATTATTAATTAAAAATACGGGTTTATTTTAGCACATCTTAGCATGCGTTTCTGGTTTACAATGAAATCCAGTTATTGATATACGCTAGGAGCCATCATGGCTTTGTGCGCCAACACCGGCGTCGCGGTCATCGGTCTATGGAATCACAAAGCTCGGCTTCTGGCCTCACCCACCTCATTAAAAATGGCGGTCCATTTCATACTTCTAGTACTTATTTAGTAATTTGAGCTCATATTATTTCTATGGGGGAAACCTAATAAAACCCATAACTGGCAAAAACTCCTTCCAATGGATCGTTAAATTTGATCAGCCATGTCTTAACCCAGGACTCAAGGACTCCTGTCAGTTCTCGGGTTGTTAGATAAATTTCAGATCACAAATTCCATACGTGTTTTACTTAAATCAAACACATTAAACAAATTTGAATGACAAGTACAACCAATTCTCCCGCCTAAAAACCTTTCCCTCGAGGCTTTCCAAGAAAACCCATTCACCTGCCGTAAAACAGGTAAATACAAACAAAATCTGCATCGTTATACACCTGGTCAAAACAAACCAGGAATATTCCTCCCAGCACGTCTAACCTGCCCCGACATTTTCCCACACGTCGAATTACTCACATCTCGAACGGACTGGGAGTGATTGAGGTTGCAAAGTGCGACACAAGTCGCAAGGTTGGCCGCCAAGTTGTGACCTAAGACTTGGCAGTGCGAGCCTAATGGCATCTGTAAACATTGGAACTTACAGTGTTAACGTCGAGAACCTGTCTCGGGAGCTCAGTGGACCTACAGCGACGGCCTATAGTGGACCTACAGGCTACAGTTGTACCTATACCTATACCCGAGCTACAGTGTATCCGTGCCAACTGCGACTACATGGCCCCTACAGCTGATAACAGAATTGCGGAGATGGGCCGTGTCAAGCGTAAACTGGTGAGTGATTTATTATTTCATGTGTTTTTGTAGTATGTGTTTAGTGCGTCTATAACTGAAAAAAACATGTATATGATTTTTATCCTCTTCAATAAATACAAGTGACTTTTTACTGACTGTATCATTATCATTATTTCAATTTTGACGAATATAGAAATTAAGTATCACGGTCTTAAAATGTCCAAATGGTTATCGAGGGCTAAACATTGCCTGCTACTCTTTCCGTAAATGTCCCCAGTCAAGGTAAAAATGCCCCATAATATGAGATAAATGTAATACTTATGACTTTTATTTATTTTTAAAACTTGACACTTTTCAGACTTTTTCAGTTATTTATTACTTACCTAATAAAGTATGATTTCCTGCGGTTTGCTACATGCTTTAACCTCATTATTTAGGAAAATACGATACTTTATCTGATATCGAAATATCGGATCATTCCTGCAATGTAACGGTATTCTTACATGAAGCTATACAATTATCGGAAACATCCGAGAGTGCATGAGTTCTGACGGAGTATTTCGTTCTAACGACCCGGTGCGGAGGTCTCCAAGCTCATGATGGGGACTCGCATACATCAAATGCAATTCAGTGTATAAATACATTACACAAAATGTAAACAAAACAAGTGTCAGTCTGTAGTTAGGTTTATTTAAAATTGAACTGGTGCCACTGAAAAAAACTCTAAGGTTGTTTTTACATTATTTTTAAGGTTAAACCAAATTTAACCTTAGTAATGTTATTTTTACCGTATAAATAAAAATATAGTAAAATTATAGTAAAGATTACAAAACTCTTAGGTTACCGCTACTTTAGCTTATAGTTAATTTATTCTTACCCTACTAAGGTAATGGGCACACTAGTTCATATAACTATGGTAAGAAATACTCAGTTGTTCGTGTTACCATTCATTTAGTTAATAGTAAACTAAAATCAACCTCATCATTATATGTATTCGCCACCTAATTTGATATATATGTGGTAAAATGAACACAACACTTAATTACTTTCGCTTTAAACTCGCCCCATCAGCACAAATTGTTGGACCAACGATGGAGAATGATTGGCATGGTTTGAAGTGGTTGGATAGTGGTCAGTTGGCATTACCGCGGTTGGGCCAACGCAAGGTTCGTAGAGCTTTCAGACCAGGTGTGCTTATTTACATAGAAGCAATGTTCGCAGCAAAGATGTCTTACGAGGTCGTCCAGCTGATTCATAAATCAACAATATACCACAAAGTGTTGCCAACCTTAAGGGTATAATAATGGTACAGCAATTTTTAAATTGTCACTGGACATGCAGAAAGAACATTTAAACCCTTAATCGATTAATATAATAATACAAATAAATCAAAACAATATATTAGTTTCATAAAATAACAGCTTATCATAGAATATAAGCAGTTAAACAATGTTAATTCTAATTGCCCTGATGAGGAAAATATGGTACTCGTACGATAAATATCGTGTTTCCAGCAACACTGCAGATTGGATTGGTGATCACGTGACATTCCAGCTGTTTCCACGAGGTCTCTTCCGGTAAAGAATAAAACCTTAAATAGATCGACTCAGAATACCTTGTTTGAAAGCTCTACGAACCTTGGGGCCAACGAACCAATCGTTGGGTAGTCGCGTTGGCAAATCCAACCATAAACAGACGTTGGGCCATCAAAAGCTATTGTTGGCAAATCCTACAATATTATATTACTATTAATTATATATTAATATGAATATATCTATATCTATAAAAAATAAAAAAAGCAAAGCCCTGGCTGACTGACTCACTCATCACTAATTCTCGACCTTCGTATGTAGGTAGAGAGCTGACATTTTGTACACCGATTCTTTAGGCATAAAATAGGAAAACTAAATGGTTTTCATCCTGATCTGACCTTAGGGCTCCACCAGATCCCGACAAAGTTCCCATGTATTTCTTATGGACATTCATTTTTGTTTGAGCTAATGAAAATACAAACAGCTGATCTTGATTCGTAGTAGTTCCACGGGCTAACCACAGAATGCAGCACACACAACTGTCATAGTTGTTATAAATTATTTGCGGGGCGAAGCCTGCGGGAACAGCGAATACATATATATATATATATATATATATATATATATATATATATATATATATATATATATATTAAAATTATATTGTTATTATTATAATTATATTACACACATATATATATTAATTTGCTCGTAGTTTTTCATATTTCATAAGATACATAAATCAAATTAATTTGTTGCTACTTTTATTACAGTGATTTGCACGAGTAGATTCACTTAGAAGAATAAAATGAAAGTATTATCCAATCTTAAATAGGAGAAGAAAAAGTATGTAGTACAAGTCGGGTAGGTTCAGTCTATAGGTAGTTTTTGTATCTTAGTCCATCCTTTGACTCTGACGAGTCAGAATGACCGTGGGGGTAAAGGCTAATGTACAGTAATCCAAAGGTCGTAACTTCGAAACCCGACCGGGGCTCCCTTACATAATTATGTCATTGGATAAAATGATTTAATTTGTGTTTTTTATTGCAGGATTTTCTCTAACTGATAGAATAACACCAGTGCATATCATTGATAGTAACTTTGTTGGCTGTGTCAATAACCGTGTATGATCAGTGGAGAGGGTAACTATGCCCTCAACTCATTGATTATAAGCTGGCCATCAAGTCATATCCGTACAAGTGCATATCATTGATAGTAACTTTGTTGGCTGTGTCAATAACCGTGTATGATCAGTGGAGAGGGTAACTATGCCCTCAACTCATTGATTATAAGCTGGCCATCAAGTCATATCCGTACAAGTGCATATCATTGATAGTAACTTTGTTGGCTGTGTCAATAACCGTGTATGATCAGTGGAGAGGGTAACTATGCCCTCAACTCATTGATTATAAGCTGGCCATCAAGTCATATCCGTACAGTAAATACTAAAACCTCTTAGCCTTTTGGATTTACTGTTTACTGGAAACTAAATAAATATTAATGCTTAAATATCATACATGATTATATTATATAAATCAAAGTCCATCATAAGTGATTACAGCTGATCATTAGTTAATTTTCATGTTTGGTCTGTTTTTGTACTTTAAGGACATCTTCAAGGGAAAATAAAGGCGGGGATCGGGCTCCGTTAAGTTTGTATTTGTCTAGTTTTTAATAAATGTTCCAAATTTCACCCATCTACGTTAAAAACCTGTGCAAAGACTTGGATTTACCATATTTGTCTTACGTAATTATATATTAGGAAGAAATAAAATAAGCCTAGATGGCCACTAAATAGGCCACTAATAATAGGATTTTGCCTGAAAATAATTCCTGGAAGGCTGGAAATCGTTTAAATCTTTTGGTTGAAGTTAACATAGTAATGATAGTCAGATTATCAAAAATAATAGTGTTAATAATAATAATAATAATACATGGTTCAAACTTGTATTTGGTTAATTATTTCCCTGACTTTCCCTGACCAAAAAAATTAATTTTCCCTGACATTCTCCAACCAAAAAAGTTAATTTTCCCTGACTCGCGACTCGCCATACGCACTTTTAGTTGTGATTTTCGCACAGTAGTACTTTACGTTTATGATTAAATTAAAATGTGTCCCTGAGTTGTATAAAATAGTAAGAATTTCCCCTGACTTTCGGTGTTTTTTTAATCTTTTCCCTGACCTTTTTCAAATTCGCTGACATATCCTATAATACCCATACCTATATTAACTCTCCTTGCATTTTCAGAAAGTGTGAACCATGTAATAAAGGTACCGGTAGGGTAGTTTGTAAACTGTATTTTAGTGTTCTCTTGTTTGTTTTTTCTTTCCAACTATAGTTCTGAATTTGGTGTTTTGAATAAATTTACCCAATACGTTCAGCAAGGCTCCGGCCTCGGTAAGGGTTGTGGGATGTCTGCTGATCAGTTTTGCCAACAATGAACTCTGCGATTATCCCTGGTCCAGTTCAAAATAACGTAGGAAGATTTGAGAGCTAATCATGAAGATAAATAGTTTAATTGAGTAATCATTATGTAGACCTAAACTAAACCTGAGAAATATGAACGAACACCTGTAAGAGAACGAACTGTTAATGTATTTCCAAATATTGAAATCCCTTTAAAAATATGTTTTTGCGTTATAACATGCGTCCTGAGAAAGAACATTTTCGAAATTAAAACTTGTAAAAAATTAACTTGCAAGTAGTACTAAACAAGAGTATTTAAATGCATCCTCAGTATAGAAAATGCTATTCTTTGTCACACTGACTTATGATTAACGATTTTGCAAAATGCACAAATAGGGCGTTTTACTGTATGTATTGAAGATCATGAAAGAATATTATAATAAAACCTATTATCAACCCATAAAATTGTACAGTAAAAATGACTATTTACGAGTTTATAATCAATGTGGAAACATCTTATATATTAAATAATATCAGTTTTTCTTTTCCGAGTCCGTTCGGCTCTTCTACCCGACCTATTTTCATAACTGAGGTCTTGAATTAAAGGTATGCACACCAAGATTTACCATCAAGCATCCGAATTCATCTACCTACATTAGAACTCGACTTATACTCAATCAAAAATTCCTCTCCATGCATTTCTTATGGGAGATTCAAATTTGCAGCATTGTCTTATGATTGTTTTTCATATATCTCCGGATTTAATCAAGGTGCTTAGTTAGTTTTGGTCTTGAAATACTCATTCGATTACAGGCTTTCATATAAGTTAGAGGTCATTCAAATATTTTGAGTTTAAGGTGAGTTATGGACCTCCAAACAACATAAATTTGAATTTGTCCTAAATTCGACTTTATATAAAGATCTATACCTCCAGTTCAAATTATGTTACCCGAAATGTCTTTGTCTAAGAACCATCAGTGGAGTACTAGCTTTCATTTAAGCCATTAATTATAGAGATTGGATGAGTTTCAAGCGAACGCAAGGTGGACAACCAACTTAAATTTTAAACTCCCCCCCCAGCCCGTCGCCATCATGCATGGACATTTTCAGCTGCTGCCAGCATTCTCTTGCTCACTTCACTCTAATTCATTTTCGTGTTGTTTTTTCCTATTAATAGACATTTCATAGTTTTTATTATATTTTGATTTCCTTGATATGTTTACTACATATCAATTACTATTCGGTCATTTTTATTTTGGACACATCTCAGAGCCGACGCACAGACCTTAGCGCCCATGTTGGCTTATTCCTAAGACCATAACTAAAATTTGTTTATAACAACAAAGGTTATTTTATAACTACTCAAAGCACATTTTTTATTAATAAAAAATTAACTTACTTAAATACTTAATTTGTATTGTATTTATAAATGCTGTACGATTTTGTATTCGTTTTTTTCTGGAATAAGTTATTTCATTCATTCAATTTTAACAAGATTTGTTAATTAACAATAGATCCAGTATTATTTGTGTTTTTTTATGAGAACACTCAGTGGCTTACATGCTTTCATTTGAACCATCGTTTATGTAGTTCTGATGAATAAGAAGCGAACTGTAGACCTCCAACAACAACAAATGTTTTTTAGGTGTTGCTTGCAATTATTGATCAATCACTCCAGTTTTATTTAAGTTATTTGATACGTTTTGGTCTTAAAATACCCAATAAATTACAGGTTTTCATTTGAGCTATTGATAGTTTATATCGGACAGGTTTTAGGCAATTTATGATCTTCAAACCAGCATAAACTTTCATTTTTCAAACATTTGCCTTTAATTAAAGATCCATACCTTAAATTCGTATGAAATTATGCTATATATTTTAGTCTAAGAACCTTCAGTTAAATACCGGCTTTCATTTAAGTCATCGATCATTGAAATTGGACGAGTTTTAAAAGCGAACGCACTATGGACAACCAACATAAAGTTAAATTTTTTCAAGGGGTTTCTTTAAGTAAAGATCAATGGCTCCAGCATAATTTATGTAACTATATATGTTTTGGTATGAGGAAAATCAGTGAATTTCAGACTTTCATTTGAGCTACTGTTTATTTTGGTAGGATGAACTTTATGCGAACTGCTTGATTCCAAATAACACAGATTTGATGTTTCATAGGATTCGTCTACAATAAACGATCCATAACTCCAGTTTTATTGAATTTATTTTACATATTTTGGTCTTAAAATACTCATAAAAATAAACTCTTTCATTTGAAATGTTTATTGTTGAAATTAGACAAGTTTAAGACGAGGAATGAACCTCTATACAGCACAAATTTGACTTTTTCCAATTCGTAGTTCTATATTTCCATTTATAATTATGTTATGCTAAATATTTTGGCCTAAGAGCCTTCAGTGAATCTTTGGATTTTTATTGAGGTATTAATTATTACATTGGAATATATTTGTGCTACAAGGGGTTTGAGAGTTACAAAGTAGGAGGTATGTTGAGCGACCCCTGCTCTCCAGTTTCAGCATAGTTTTCAGAAATTTTCTTTATAAAATCCATTCCTCCTTTTTTAACCATATTTTTTTAACATATGTTCGTGGAATATATGATTGAATCCGACTGAATTCCTAACCAGCCTTGAGACGACCGGTTTGCCATCTCACGAATTAGTCTTAAAGGAAGAGGTCATTGTAATGATTTTGAGAAATTTGAATTACACAGCAGGTCTTCTAAATGGAACAAGACTCATTGTTAAGAAAATGTATGAAAACAGTTTAGATTTAGAAATCATAACTGGTAAAAATATTGGGCAACGTGTACACTATTACCTCGAGTTGATCTCTCTCCCTCAGGTTCAACTGTACCATTTTCCTTCAAGCGAAGACAATTCCCCATAAAGGTTGCATTCTGCATGACCATTAACAAGGTGCAAGGGCAAACAATTGATCAAGTTTGTGTCTGCTTGCCTGAACCAGTCTTCAGTCACGGTCAGTTGTCCATCGCCTTATCAAGAGGGAAGTCGTTCGATAGCATGAAAGTGGAAATAAAACCAAAAGGTCGAGGCACAGCCAATATTGTTTGGGAAAAAGTATTGTAAAAGGCCAAAATTGATTGTTTAGTTTTATTTTTATTTAATTTATATTTAAATACAGTTTTAATATGTTTTCCTTTCGTTATTAATTATTTTTATATTACAGTAATAAAAATGTAAACATCTGGCAGGCCTACTTATTTGATTAGAAAATTATCAATATTATTAAGTTAAGTAATTTGTAAATATTTGTTTATTATTAACTAGCTGGTACCCGGCGCGTTGCTGCACCAGATTTAATTTGTTTGACTCATTCATTTTCAATATGAGCTCGTTCGCAACGCTCACTCGCCTATCGAAAAAAAAGAGATTGAGTTGCCATTCAAGTAGTTTTTTTATTTCCATGATGATAAACAGCGGCTTACAATATTTTAAGTTATAGATATCATCTGATAAAATCAACGTTGAAAATTTACGTTGAAACTTTGAAGTCCACTGGGGCACATCCCTAATGTCATATGACTTCGGTTAATGGCCTATAACCTTCCCAGGGTTACTATGCAAAATTTCAAAGCAATCGGAAGAACGGTATGGCAGCGCATAAAATACGAACGGGCAGACGAACAGAAGTACAAACATTGATTTTTGTATATTAGATTTTAATGCTGTGAATTTAAACATATAGTTGATTTAAAACGTGTTTCAAACTTTAAATGTATTCGGATTTAAACCTATATGTTATTAATATATACCTAGCTAGATTTGTTAAGGAAACTAAAACTACATAACAAGTTGTATACAAAATAACACTTTTTAATTTATCGAGTTTTCAAAATTATGTTATTAAAGTCAAATTACTTATTTACCCGTATATATACATATATATTTGTTGACCAGTATATTGAAAATAACAAGGGTATATTTCGCAATAAAAAATATATGTGCCGCATACACTTACAAATACATGTTTGTATCTATATTTATATTGGGGGGGAGTAATTTTCGAATCTACCTGAGAGGTCATAAACACAGCCCTATATACGTGTTTTTATTTTAGATACAACAACATTATTTAAATAATTAAAACAAATGTTTCGTTAGTTCTTTAACAATAAGACGTATTTCATTATTTCAACATTGACACGCGTCATGCAAAACGAATTCAACCACTTTTGCTGCAGTTCACACTACGTACTCTACAGCAATTACACATAATTGGTAATCACAAGCAAACACACAGCATTTACTTATGTAATCGTTCTAATTGACTTACTTAATCATTATACGTATTTCAATAATGACACTATCCCAAGCCGTGTTTGGCTACTGCAGGTACACTGATGTAGCGATATTGCTGACACGTGTTGCCAGGAGTTTCCTCTGGCCTCTATGGAGTACAAATGCTGTACAACGATATGCGGAGGGTGGCGACCATCAGAGGATAATTCCCGCTTTGCTTTCTTATATTGAAATGAATACATGAATAAGGTAAACATAGTTAGGGGTTTGGGACTAACAGTTAGAACTATCTTATAACAAGTACAACTAACAACCAGCTAGCTATAGCTAACTTGGGCTGTTCCTGAGGTGTTCGGGTTATTCAAAACTATATAACATTATTTAATGTAAATAATAGGTCTACGGGTATGAATATGTTATACTAGTATAATATATTGCAGTCAAGGTATGAATATGTTATACTGAACAAATTATTATAAATTATGCCTACAACATAATATACAACAACATAGTCATGGTAATAAACACATGGTATGAATTATTTTTTCGCACCATAGTGTATTTTTAAAATTTACTACATTATAACGTAGGCCTACCACACGACGAGAATTCTGTTGGTTTATTGACAACGAAAAATGCGAAATACGTATCTGTGTGCTTGACAAGGAATTTTAACCGAACTAAGTCTTATAGGAGACAGAAAAGGTTAGTCGCTGTTGAGTCGGATCGGTAAGGTGGAATTAATGTAGAGTATTTTAACGTATTGTTTCTTAAATTTGTTCAAAAGTCATGACTGAACAACAAGAAAATCTTCACTTGACTCGATTGTTTAACATCAAACAGTAAAATGATATCGTTTCATAAAAATACAATGTTAAAATCTACGCAGCCCTACGCAGAATCAACGAAAAATCACTATTCTACGGCAGAATTGAAAGTAAAACCTCTCCTAAATGTATAACTTTCGTTCTAGCGTGTGGACACAGGATTTTCTAGTAAAATCAACCGTAGCAAAGTCTTTTAGAAACCGTAATGAGAGAACGGTCGCTTCCAGTCAGCAGAGACTACGGCTGCAGAGGGCCCCGCTATTGCTTGCCAGGCGGGAACTGAATGGAAATTTCCACGCGGCTGCGCAAGTCTGTTGACGGATCGCGTGCCGTGGCGCCTCCCTTGCCGTGACGTGCAGAAGTGGAGAATAGCTTCCCGGGCGAACCTCACTCGGGCGTAAACGTTTATTGTTTCCATTTTAAAAGGTGTGCAAGAACTAAACGTGTTCAGCTACGAGTTTTCAGTTGAGTTTATCAATATTCAAACTCTACTTATAAAATCTTTAAACTATGAATCAAGCAAAGTAGGAACAAAGTAGGAAAAAACAGACAATTAAGATAATATGTTTCGCTCATCCCAAGCTTCTTATTATTGACCATAAAAGACGACTGAACCACGTTAGACCGGTCTAAATGACATCAGATCTGCGTTAATATCAGCCGAGGATACCGAATATCGGCTGCCATCGACGACGACCGGACCGCGTAATATCGGCAATAAATTACGACAAATTGGTTGCAGGTCAGCAGGTCTGCGTATTATCGGCTAAAAATCCTATTGGTTCCAGAGCTATGTAGTAAACAACTGCAACTGGTGTATTGAGCTACTATATCAAACGTGTAGTCAAATCACATTTAATGCTCGAAACCATCTAATAATATCAATGGCACGAATAAAAATAAACCCCCTCTAATTAATAAATAATAAATTCGAACAATAAAATAATTTGAAAACTATACTTGTTCTAATAGGTGCATGACTCGCAAAGCTATCGTATTTATAGCGTATCATAGTTTCCATCGAGGATAATAAATCCCTACAAAAAGGATTTAAAAACTTCCTTAAGCTCTCATCCTGCAATTTTCACTCCAAAGATTACAGAATTGTGTAGTCTCAGGATAACTCCTGTAGACTATAACAAGTAAAACCGCGTGCATAAGGATTTTCCTAAAAATAAAAATGCCCCTAACATTTATCACCCATACCAAATTCCAATCTCTTTCCTCGGTAGTCCGATAAACTCCAACAGACGGTTAAAAATCCTTAAAATAAAAAGGACCGGCCCCCTGTCACGTGGCGGGAAGATACGGAGGTAGACGTCAAGGTCGTGAGGTTGGACAGCGGCCACTGCAAACATGTGCCAGAGGTCAGGGCTGGAGGGTGTGGCCTCGCCAACACGACCCACCGCTGGCGTAGGTGTGTCTCTGTGAGAATGCGTTTCCGCCGTTCTACAAGTGCGTTCTCCGAATGCAACTTGTGCTTCACGCAAACTTCTAGAACGCCATGGTGTGAACTGTTGGCTGCGGTGATACAGTCGAAAGGCGTCCTTTTCAAAAATACTATAGCCTATAACGCGAAACGTCCAAAATCACAACTCGCAGAGTCATGACTGTAGCATAAACGCGATGTAACTATATCAATTATACATTTTGAGGTGAAAAGTAAAGGTGAAAGAGGAAAATATGTTAACTTAGGAACAAATCGAGAAAACTTGGCTCTACCTTTTGTTAGTGCAGGTGTGTTAGCCAGGGGTCCGTCGGTAGATAGCAATAAACCCACACAAGCATCCTCTGTCACCTTTCAGGTCAAGAGTGACTAGTGAATGAGTGGGGAATAGGAGCCTCAGTCTGGGGAAGACACGATTCAGAAAACTGACCGGAGATATTCTCCACATAGAGAAAAGAGAGAACATATTTTTTGAAGAGCAGATGGGTGTCTATAGTCTAGCAAGTCTGCAGTGAATGCTAGGATTTGTATTTCTTCCGTGATTTTTGCCACAACGCGCGATGTTTTCCCGTAGGAACATCCCCTATGATTGATTGTTTTCTCTCCGTGGCTCAGTCCGAGTCATCCAGTAGAGTAGTAAAGCCACGCAAGGGCATTTGTCCCATATATCCCTATTTTAGAGAGAGAGAGATGGTTGCTAGGAAAACAACAGCAACCATCAATGCCAAAATACTTATGTCATCATTATGTCATCGGTGAGAGCCCTTTGGTTTTCTCAAATGTTCCTGGGATGGTGTAGCTCTCTATATCGATGAATGATCTACAGATTTTCTACACTGCTACTCCTGAGCCCAAAATAAATTGACAAGTCTTAAATAAGACGTCATTACCTAAAATATCGTTAACTTAATAAAAATTACAAACCGAAAAAAGCTTTGAAACCTAAGAGATAGCCAAAACAAATGTTTGGGTCTTCGCAGAGTAAACACAGCTGTGAAACAGAGCTATATTTAGTTATAATGTAAACTTCGGGGCTATTTATAGACTTCCGACTCCTATTGCGGATTTTTTCAGTTTCCGAGTTGATCGGCAAGAAAACGTCCATTGTTTTAGTATACAGTATTTTAATACAAATTGATGGTATATCATTGAATACATAAATCGGATTACATAAAAAAACAAATTAGTTAATCTTAGCAACAAGCACGTGTCGTCCTATGTTAATGCATTTGAGAGATCTAAAGATTTCGTTTTTAAACCACCACGATTTAATCCGTTCCATAGGAAAGGGTTGTTACAAGTAAATAAAAATACAAAAAACACGTGAATATTCAATTTCTGGATGAAAAACTGGCGCGTGTTACAGTAAAAGAATACAAGTTATTAATGATTTGATTGAATAATTATCTGCACTGGCATTTGCAAGGGCATAAATATGGATGAATGCAATCCTCATTGTATTCAAATTTCAGTAAACACGCAAGTAAAGAATCCGGGACACAGTAAGAATCATTAATGATGATTGTACAGTGCAGAAGTTTAAAGACTTTACTCAATGTCAAATAAGGGGGAAAGCAAACCATATTTTAATATTCACATCACCTAGAGCATACCGTACTTTGTTCATTTATTACTATATGTACTGTAATTCATTTTGACTAACAACAAAACCACGTCTGATTTCTTACTGCATGACTGAAGATCTCATAGGATTTGTTCAGTTCTGTACTGCCTACAATGTCCAGTTTTAATAAATAGTTTTAGTATGGTAGATCCAGGGGAACCAATATTAAAACTAAGAAGCAACTACAAAGGAATAAAATAAACAATTAACAACATAACAACGAAAAATAAACAATAAATAAGCAGAACTACCCTATTTGTTTTCGTCGGTAGATTATCCCATCACCTGTTTTTATTCATAAAGTGAGTATCTTACCTAGTACATCTTCATCAACATATTTGAAAGTATATTAAAATCATTTGCAAGCTTCAGTCATTTGCACTTTGGTCACTAACCAAAGTGAAGGTTCACTGATATAAAATGACAATTAATTACAAATTTGGAGTTAATATAAAACAAAGCATAAACAACTATTTTATTAAGAAAAAATCAATTCGATTGCTAAACGTGCTAGCTGATGTCACAAGAAATGTTTTGCAACTTTCAATTTGGCATTAAAGAATCAGATTCTGGTTCTACCGATAGGCACAACAAAACTGAGGTTCCCACTGTGACACAAATTCCTTGGAAGTTGTACGCAACATATTATTTCCCAAGCTAGACAGATAGTTTTTCAGGTAATCTGCTGTTTATTTACTCTTAGATGTAACTAAAAGTATAAATTAAATCCACTGATGATTATCATTCCAAAGACATTTTGGTCAAATTAGACTTAATCACTAACATAAGCCTAACTTTTAAATCATCTCATATATTTGCAACAAAATTAATTTTTGAATCATTCTATTGAAAGAATATATATTATAAGATTTTAATTTTTGGCGGCACTTCAAAAAATCCTTGATTTATGCAACCCTCTCAAATTGAAAATGATTAAAGCTTATAAGTTATTTTAACAGGTGGTAATTTATTTTAAATTAATTTAAATGCATTGCAGGCTCACGGCATAAACAGGAACCCGGTAGCAACCAGTGTGCAGATTTACATTTAGATTAACATATGTTTCATATAAATGTCAAGGGCGAATATCGGGTGTCGGAGCAGATGGAATTGATGGCCTATCGTCGCTTTATGACTGGTTATATCTGAAGCTATCTGGTCGTGACAAATGTAACGCGCTATAATTCATATACTTAAAATATATATTTTACGTGGAACCAACCGAGTTGGTGATTAAGAAATGATCATTGACCATTGATAATGCCAAGGGTCCAGGTTTGAAACAGAAATTGAGTTTTTACTAATGTAAATTTGCAGTTAGACATAGTTAACATCTGCTTATTTGTATTTTGCTTGATACCGTATACATTTATAGACAGCGGATTTATCTAAAGATTAGTAGATATAGAGTCTGTTCTCCAAATTGAACAGAAGTATACTCCCATCTTATTACATAATCACTAGTATTTTTTTGTTCTATGTCCGGATCAAAATTTCTCAGTAACCAGAAGTGCCCCAATTACAAGATTTAAAACAAAGAGTTTGTAGGTCGTAGGGGTGCAGGAATATGTATATATATATATATATATATATAAAATGTTATTATCTAAGACCCCGTATGGTTAAATATTAATTAAAGTTTTAAATTTCGCCATTAAGAATAACAATAAACATATGTCTTTTCATGCCACATTCGTTAGTTTGTTGTGATAAACAAAAACGTCTACCTCTATATTTAGAAATATATTTTCCGTTTAAAGGAAACAGTTGATTTGTGTAGTAAAACGTACATAGCAGTAATTTACATCAATCATATGGTTTTCAGTTTTTTACTAGTCAGTATACAGTATTATAATTTCAAACGTTTCTATAGGTTTTAAAATTAATCTTCAATATTGAAGCGTATTTAAAAACAACCGGCTTCAATTAGTTGGTTGATATAGGTGAACAATAGACTATTTATGATAGTTTCAGATTGAAACTGCTGTTTAAAATAATCACTACTATTATAAAAATGAGGTGGCGTCTATCTGTCTATTGTTCCATTACGACAAAATCGCTGGATCAATTCCGCTGAAGTTTTGCACAAATATAGCCTATGTACCCAGGAGTGTCATAGGCCTATTGCCGTTTAAAAAGGTCCTCTGGGATCTGCCTCACGGTACTTCCAAGTCATCATGTTTTTATTATATAATCACCAGTTTTGAAAATGTCCGATGTTCGGATGACATTTTCTCAGAAACCAGCAGTGCCTCAATTTAAATTTAAACCAAATAGTTTGTCGGTCGTGGAGGTAAGGGAATATATTTTTAAATTCAAAATCAAAGGCCCCGCACAGTAAATAGTTGATTTAAGTTACCAGTTACGCCAGTTATCATGTTTTTGTAATTCTCTTTAGTTATTTGGTTGCTTAAGGAAAAACACTTCTCTATATTTATGAATATATTAGCAGTTTTCAAGAGGACAACTCACGTCTTACTAAATATTGGAGGCAACACGTCTCACGGACACTGCGTGCCGGCCACCATTTTCTGTTGAGGATAATGGACATGTTGGTAACATCAAACGAGTCCCCAAAGTCAAACTATTTAACTAAATCATTATTTATACATACCATAATAAGGTTACATTCATTGTTCATTTGTATTTTATTATATTGTAAAGTAATAATATAAATTCACAAGAAAAACTGGTAAAATTAATTAATTCGAATTTTAGTTATTTTAGTGTTAATAAATTAAATTAGATTCGATAAGTATTTTACTGCAACAGAAAGAGAAGTAATCATAACTGGAGTACCAGTTACTACAGTCAACGTAAGTCATTCTGAAGTTGTGCCGTGTTGCATTCAGTATTTAGTTAGATCTCAGTGGTTGCAAATAAATCTATATATTTAATTCCGTAAGCGAATCGGTCCCCACGAAATATCTCGAGCTAGAAAGAACTTAATTAGGTTATGGCGATTCATTTTGAAGCTTGAGGGCCAAGGACAGTGGGAACAATATCAGAAATATCAAAACATGTGGGCCACGCCCAACTGGACTTCAAAGATCCAATGATTTTCTTATGGAAATAGCACTACAGTGTTTTTAATAATAAGAAAAATGAACTAATGATCAGCTGGTTATCCACTTACATTTATTAGGGGCTATAGCCACTAGTAAAAATTAAGTAAACAAATGATTACACATTTTTAATACAATGGAATTAATCAACCATGATTTTAGCGATCTATAAGTTAGTTATTTGCATTTTTTAATTTTTTCAAAAGAACTAACAGATTCCTGTGCTTAAATCGTGAGAACTCTTTTGGATTTGTAATTTATCAATTGTAAAACGTGCTTTACCCTATAACGGGTGACATTTTTGTAGAAGAAAATAGTTATTTCCTGTCTGCTTGAAATTGCAAGTACTTTTTGGTAGTAGTTCGTTGTTCGGAGTTTTTAGCTATAATGTCCAATCAAATGCTTTTAGTGTGGGTAAAGTGGTAATTTGAAATACGGTACCTTAACCATTAAAGGTCGTGGAAAGCCTGTTAACTAAAGTGAATTGCACATCATCTTATTCAGAATAATTTGGAAGTGTAATTCATCAATTAGGTCTACACTTGTATTTATAAAACTGCTGTTCAAAATTGGGGCTGCATCTGAGAGGAAGAGTATTTACAAATTCTACGATTTCAGGTTTTACCATATAATATATTCTTCCAAATCATGGAATATTTTAGGACTATTAACCCATTTTTAAAACTTGCATTGTGATTTTCAATTTTAGGATGGACATAATAATAATTTCAGTGGGCCTATATGTCATTTTTTGTTTATTGTTTGTTTTTTTTCTAAGGGGAAAAATAACACCAAGTTCCGAAACTGTAATGTATGATTATTTATAGAAGGCACTATAAATATTCCTCAACTACGGATTCATGTGAAATTAAATCATTATAAAACGAATTTCTTCACATTTGTTTTGACTTTGTTCAACTGGAAATTAACAGTCACGGCTATATAAAACAAATATTCATATCTTTACTTAAACAACACCCGTTATCATTTTTCAGAACGATCGTTAGTCACAATAATTGCCGTTGATTTTTCAACGGGTGATACGCTAATTTTATAATAATTTAGAGCTTCGTCCACTAAGCACTTATTAAGTATTTAAACATTTTATTAAACTAACAACTTAATTATTTTGTAGAAACCAATGCTGAACACTTTTAAGGGGTATGCATTTCATTTGCACTAATTTAAAATTGTCGGCCGGTTTCTGGGATCCGCAAAATTCGGATTCAATTATATTTTGCGTTGTGGGACGTTATTATATTTTTGACCCTGAACCCGATTTTTCCGATAATTGTTTAAATACATCTTTTCCATTTTAAAGATATAAGAAATTTCAAAAATAATTTCGAAAAATTCGATCAATATATTTAGAACAGAAACATGTTTGGAAACGGGTTGCGGTTTTGTGTTTATCATGAGGAAATAGTCTATAAAGCGAAAAAAATAAAGCACTTATACTTCCCAACACGGTCGTTGGTGTTGTGGAGAAAACATTTTAACAAATTTACGAAAAATCGATGGGGACATTAAATCTCATCCTGTAGAGTGCAACGCCCACAACCGCTGTGTGATTTGTAATTAATTGTAGTTAATTCACTCCCCCAAACATTAGGCCATTGAATTAAACCATGCTATTTATTACTTCATAATAACTGACCAAAAGACTAAAGGTAATACCTGGTTCAGTAGTTGGTATAAGATTGTAATGCTTTGCTTTTAAAAGGTCCAAAAACGTCAAAGAACGGAGCGAAATATAAATAAAAACGTTGCAACCAATGGATCTCAAATTTAAATAATAAAATAAAAAAGCAATATGACAATGTTTTCGTTATCGATTTAATTTCCTAATTATAAATGTACAGTAAAATAATTTTAGGAGGTTTTTATAATCAATTCGACACTTATGAAATGTATATGCATTATTTAGTTTTAAAAATTAATCAGAAAATAGTTATACATTTAATTTAACAATATTTACGAGTTAGAACACTAAATCTGTAATCTTAGTGGGGAGGTCAATTTTGGCGTTTTACAGCATATCAAAAGACCCTATAAAGTTGATTGATGGTATAAACATGTTATATAACAAAATATTTACTCCTTATATAAACGATTTTCTTTAAGTTCAAACTATATATTTTGTTAAGATTTTATAAAAATAACTGGTGAAATCCGATAATTTAGTAAGGGAAAATCAGAAAGTCCAGCGTTTAATAAAATAGTATATTTTTACTAACAGGCAAAGAAGAATCATTTCATAACCTGCCAAATTCCTTCTATTACTCTGGAAACCCCAATTTCCAGCAATATAATTACTATGCCAACTTGATTTAATCGTCAACAATTTCGTAGATGAATAATTAATTATCTCGTAACCACGTGAAAGAATTTTAGTTAGTTAATGCGTTTAGGATGTTATTTTACTCGGATTGGGCATAAACCTACTTCATACAACTAATTAAACTGTGATAGAAATCAAATTAATAATGATCTATGTCAATTATAAATAAAATCATGATCAGTCTGTTTTTCTGTTAAGCTGATTTTGTTTGTTTTCGCGACATTATTAAATTTAATCGGCATGTTTTGTAGCCTAGCAGGACTTAGAATAATTTAGGCTACATTACTCAATTATCTGTCTTTAGGGGCCATACACATATTACAAAACGTGTGATTTTGTCATTTCAAACCCTCCTCCAACCCTTCCCCCACATATCACCGTCGCACTTGTTTTTTCCCTTATTTACGAATGTTACGTAAAGCAATGATGGTAAATGTAAAAAAACGTATTCTTGAAATATTCATCCCTTAGCAAAGATTTAAATGAAATAATCTTTTTATGAGATATTGTTTTATTAAAACAAATGTTATACACCATTCATAACAAATTACCTACATGATAAAAAACAAACATTTTCTTTTAAACTAAAAAAAACACTGATTTTATGACAAAGAGTGAAGAGAACAAAGCTCTAAAACAGTATTGTGATAATGATAAGGTTTGAGATAAGCTGTAAAATAGTAATGGCATTTACACTGCTAGTAAAGCTTTGGTAGATTCAAAGAAGAAAATAAACTATCTCAGCTGAAACGTGACAAATAAAATTAATAACTATAATAAATTCAAAACAATATTTTAGAAACAAATTCACCCATAAACAAGATAAATACGTACCGGTAATAAATGGTAAATGGTACTAATTTCAGATCATAAAATAGAAGTATTTTTGTATTCCTAGTATTACATTTAAAACGTAAGACTCTCGTCGTAACGCTGAGTAACTTGCAGCTCCCTCCCCTTAAATGCGTTACTTTAAATGTTTTACATTATGTTTATGGACCGTGGACCCCTATAACTCGTCACAGTTTGAGTTCGTTATAATCTTATGAATACTGATTTATTTATGACTGTCATCCCGTCCTTCACGCGAGGTATCCAGTAGTTTTTAGCGAATTTCCCCTATAGGGAAGAAGCTATTACCATAGTCGGCATGGTAAGACCTAGGCTCGGGACCATGATAAATTTTGGTTTCGAGGTTCCCAGACCCCAAAAACACCATTCGTTCGAAACTGTATGTGTGTGTGTGTGTGTGTGTCCGTGAACACGATAACTCTCCTAAAAATTATCCGATTTTGATGAAATTTGGCATAAACGTTTAAAGCAACATTTATGACTTTAAGTTTGAAAACCAGACAGATCGCTCTATCCAAAGGGGTATTTTGGGGGGTGTTTTGTACCCCAAAAATGTTTTTTTTTTATTTTGTACATATAATTTTGGAAATAGTCAAATTTTAGTTTTTACCATTTGATTTAGATAAAAAAACACACAATTTGGTATTTTGATCATTCCTCTACGTCAATTTGTTACCGAGATATTGAAAGTGCTAAACACAGTACGTTGTCTAATGTTATTCTTATGGAGGAAAATAAAAAAATTATATCTCGCTTATTTATGAATGTATAATGACGGAACTTGGTATACGGCTTCATCTGGTTGTGGTCCATTGATATTTGCTAAAAAAATTGTTTGCTAAAGGCTCCCGTAGCAGCAAACCTGCGTACTCAGCCCATATTATTTTTATGGATAGTAAATAAATGCCATGTCTCCCTTAATTATGAACAAAAACGAATAAAAACTGGTATATGACTTCACCTAGATGAGTTATATTGATATTAGCCCATTTATATATAAACCCATTTTTTGTGTTCCTTGATGCAGCAAACCTGCGTAGTCAGCCCCAATGTTATTCTTATGGAGAATAATTAAAATTGCTTATTTGTGAATATATTTTTATGAGACTTGGTAAGTGGCTTTATGTAGTATTAAGACAGTTATATCTCCATTGGAAATTCGCTGAGTATGCAGGTTTGCTGCAACGGGGGTATTATGTTATTACATTGTCGTGATAGTTATTAAAACTAATCATTGTCCATAAAATTAACATTAGAGCAAGCGACCAAGGAATCTTGAACTTGAATGACCAATGTAGCAGAGCTATGAACGATTTTCGAATGGGGAGTAGGTTTGGGTGTATTAGCTGTCGACCTAAGGAATTTAAAATCAATAGGTCCAGTGAAGCTTGTAAGTGAGGAAGCGACAAACACATATACTTCAATGCGCAGCTTTATTGCATTCGTTGGGTTACCATGATAAAAGTAAATAACGTAAAGTCATTTTTCAAATATCTACACGGGTTTATGATATAGCAAGAATTCGGAGTGAATAGCGGGTCAATTGCTAGTTTCAATAAATTAACAGTAAATAATCGAAAACGTGTTTCCCCCACAACGCTTAGTTTCAGCCTTGCTGCCATCCTACAGTACAACTACTCTTACGTGTTGCCTGGCACGCCATCGCCAGCTTTAACGGTAAGCAGTCCGATGATGTGCGAGGCACCAAGTAATACTAATTCTACTGTAGATCAACTGGTTGGTGGTTTTCTCATACAAATCCATTTTAATCAAGGAATCATTAATTTCAACTGCATAATACATCGAGTCTATTCAAAGGTGAAAAAATATGAAATTTCATCATGAAAACATACTAAGTTCCCAATTAAACTCGCTATTTTAAATTCAAAGAGAATTTCACACACATTGAAAGGATGAAAAATGTCCCTAAATTTACCACATTTGCCCCCGGAATGAACAAAATTAAAAAAATAAAGACTGTTTATGTGTAACCAGCTAAGCAATGCATTATAAATATTACAGTAAATAATAAACACATTTTTAAATCATCAAAACTACAGGAAAGAGGAATATTGTGTACATTATTTTCAAAACACAGCAACAAAAAGGTTAATATTCACACGAACATTTACAATCTAAAATTGGTTTTCCACAAACATTAAAGTTCAAAACTTGCAGTGCAATAAACGTCTATACGTGTATTCTTGGTTTGAGTTAGGCTAAGTGCTCTGAGAAGTTGTTTGACTAAGTGCTATCCATTAACAGAACGTTAAAACAACAATCATTTAAGAGTTAATTTATATGGCTATTTACTTCGAAGGCATAAAAAACGTTCTAAATTCAAAACAATTTTAGTATCAGATTTGTAAACGTTATTATTTTCATATTGATATGGGTAATATATATATTTATATAAGAGTGGTTTTAAATTTGCTTTTCGCGCCATTAACGGTTAAAATCCTTTTAATTCTACTAATATTATAAATATGAAAAGTTTGGATGTTTGTTTGGATGTATGTATGGATATTTGGAGTTCCACCACGGATAAACTACTGGACCGATTAAGCTAAAATTGTTCATGAACTTAGCTTACATATCACATTAACATATATACCTGATAATGACCGCAATCAACCTTAGGGCTCCTCCCCACGGGTCCTGTAAGTTCTAATGCAAATCTTATGGGAGGATATCATTTATGAAATTAGCAGCTGTAGTTGTTTGTCGGTTAAAAATCATTTTAATCCTATTAATATTATAAATATGAAAAGTTTGGATGTTTGTTTGGATGTATGTATGGATATTTGGAGTTCCATCACGGATAAACTACTGGACCGATTAAGCTAAAATTGTTCATGAACTTAGCTTACATATCACATTAACATATAGACCTGATAATGACCGCAATCAACCTTAGGGCTCCTCCCCACGGGTCCTGTAAGTTCTAATGCAAATCTTATGGGAGGATATCATTTATAAAATTAGCAGCTGTAGTTGTTTGTCGGTTAGGGCGAAAGAAGTCATATGGTAAAACAAAACAAAGATGTTATAGTTCTGGTCAGGTTAATATTTGAAATGTGTTTTAATATGTCGCGAGCGAAGCTGCGGGTATCAGCTAGTATATAGTTATAGTTGTGATGTAACAGTCATGTCAGTCTACGAAGAATATTTTCAAAACTAATATTATATTCGAATCCCAGATTAGTTATATTTACCCTATCCTGCTAGCATAAAGGGAATGACAGCCTTTTGGTTTAATAAACAACTTTTTCAACTGGAATGTATACAATTCATTTAATTTTCTGCAACGACGTTTTACATAATTATTCTAAAGCCATGTATTTTATAAATTTTGTAATTATAACTTTGGTTAAAATATCTGTACATTTAACGATATGTACGTATACATTAGTTTTCTTATTACCATACTTTGTAAGTGATAAAGCCGCATCTCTTATCAAAACGTTTCCTCACTTCATATTCCTTACAATTACAACGACAGAAAAAAATAAAAATCCCACTAAACACAAAAGAGAGATTTGATTTGATTTGATTAGTTTAGAGTTACATAAATTGGGCTATAAAGCCCTTTCTTACCCTAAGTAACTATTGTATATACATTACAACTTCAACTGTATGAAATACAACATAACAATAAACGTCGCACAACAGTTTTGAAAAAATATAATTAATCAATTCAATATTAAATGTTATTCCTCATTAATTTTGAAATAATGTTTCATTCTATGAAATGATTTTAATAATTTACAACAGCTAACTTATTTATAGTAAAAACATTTAATTTCGCTCCAAAATGGCTCGATAGGTACAAATTAAATTGTCCATCAATTTACAAAATGATAAAAGAGGGAGAGGGTTGGGAGAGGGAGAGAGAGAGAGAGAGAGAGAGAGAGAGAGAGAGAGAGAGAGAGAGAGAGAGAGAGAGAGAGAGAGAGAGAGAGAGAGAGAGAGAGAGAGAGAGAGAGAGAGAGAGAGAGAGAGAGAGAGAGAGAGAGAGAGAGAGAGAGAGAGAGAGGAGAGAGAGAGAGAGGGAGGGAGAGAGGGAGAGAGGGGAGAGAGAGAGAGAGAGAGAGAGGGGGGAGAGAGAGAGAGGAGAGAGAGAGAGAGAGAGAAGAGAGAGAGAGAGAGAGAGTGACGCGGTATTTATTTAGTTCAATTAACGTAAATAGAAACAAGAAACACAAGTGATGTGCCAATGTTGATAATGATACTGCTGGAGCGTGGGGCGTGCGTCCCAATTCGTCCCATTGTCAACCAGAGTTCTACGTTCTACACCACCACGTGGTCCTACCTACTCGTGTTCCCGCCGGCGCCGTGTCCCCGTGTAGCTCTCGTGTCCCTCACGTGTTCCACGCGTGTTGGACACGGGCCAGCGCCTCACAGCGCACTTGGCCACTCAAAACAATCCCACCAGTCACCAGACCATTTGAAACCTATTGCATGCCAGACCGGAACATCCGCGAACATGGTTATAGTGATGAAGCGTTACCTATGAACCAGTTACATCATATTACCCTAAGTAATATGATATGGTAGGCCATAGATATAAAATAAACATTAAAACACGTCCAAAAGCTACTTATTCTGTAATAACCATTATGTGCACACTCATAGTGCGTCAGTTTTTTTTCTGCGCCCAGTATTTAATTCCTAAATGTATTGTTTCAATTTTTATATTTGCAAAAAAAGTTTCGGAATTTGTATGTATAAATCCTTAAGCCGTGTTTACACCGGAGTTTGGAACAAAATGTTTGGAACTTTTTGTTGCTAACACTTGTTTCTAACATTCGTTTGTAACAAAAGTTTACAACAGATAGTGCACTTTTCTTTGATTTTGTTCGAAACAATTCATTCACCGTTTCCGCGTTCCCGAGGACACGAGGTCAGTCCTTCTCGAGATGACTACAGAAGAGGATGTTTTACTGGCCGCGGCGGCGTGTGTGATCTTATCTAAACAACGGAGACCGAGACGGTACAGACCGTCACTGCAATCCAGATCAAAATACAGTGGCAATTACCTGTTAGATCATTTAAATAGGGATGATATCGACCTGCTATGGGGAGAACTGCGGACGGACGGGAGTTTCAAAAACCTTTTTGAGAATGTCCAGTGCTGACTTTGAATATTTGACCCCTATGGTTGGCCAGAAGATTAGCAAAATGGACACCAATTACAGGAAGGTTATTTCTGTAAAATAAAAACTTGCAGTTACCTTGCGCTTTTTGGCTTGTAGCGATCCATACACAAGCTTGAGCTATTTGTTCAAGATCTCAAAATCGACGATCTCTTTATTTGTACCTGAGGTGTGTGAAGCTGTAATAGATCTTCTTAATGGTTAATGACAGCGCAGGAGCGGTGCGTGGTCACGTGATGGTGGTTAGGCGTGGGGGGTAGCGGGGAAGTGTTGTAAACAGCGAAGAAGTACTGAAACATGTGTTCCAAACAAATGTTTGGAACACCCTTTGATCTTTACCGACTTCTGGCGGGAAACAAAATTTCTGTTGTAAACACTAAAAAACTGTTCCGAACATCAAAATGTTTCTTTTCAAAAAGTGGTGTTTCTTAGTTTGTTAGGAACATTTGTTGTAAACACGTGTTCCGAACTCCGGTGTAAACGCGGCTTCAGACCTACTTGGGATCTTGTTTTGTCAATGCCTAATAAACAAACGTTGGTATATTTGTTAAAAATTGTAATAACTAAATAAAAACACAATTTTACGTCTGAACAACACTATATTTACACAATTAATTATTATTTACTATATATGTGTAAATATAGTGTTTTTCAGACGTAAAATTGTGTTTTTATTTAGTAATGCTCATCAAAAAGTATAGTAACTAAAGTTTCAATAGCAATAGGCCTGATATTAAACATTGTTTTAACTAATACACTGGTTATTTTATGATATGTTCAAGTTTTCCTGACGTGATTGTTTTGAGGACCAATTCTTATCAACATAACTGCAATAACGAATGAAAAATCCGCAATCTTCAATTATTAAACTACTCGTATAATCAAAGTGCCCGGAAATGATTCAACAGAATATTTAAAGTACTACTTATGATAATTTAACTTAAAATCTGATAATAACTTGTGTTGAAACAACTATAGTACTAAAATACCCATACAATCTGAGAACTTCTTCGGACAACAGTTTAATTTTACAGAGATGTGGTAGTCAACACGAGAAATTTTCAAAATCACTCCTGACTGAAAGGGACCAACAAGTAAAATTATTTAGTCGAATTTGAAGACGAATTGGACAATATGTATTTGCACTACGTAATATTTGGAATATAAAGCCGCACTATAATTAATAGTGGTAGGCGCTGCTTCACAAAGTATAGTTGGCTTTATTATTGTAAAAGCGTTGTAGAATGGCTAGGTCAGCAGGGTAATCATGAAGCATTAGCTGATAAGACATAAAACGTCAATACGTGACAAACTTAACGACTGTATATTATTCTACTACAACTAAACAGTTCCAACATCAAGATTGCTTTGGAATTATCAAATAGTTTTTAATCATATTTAATGATACAGTAATATTCTTAGGCAATATATTACGTGATCAGGGTTTGAACTTTATAAAAACCAACGGGAGGCGATAGAAAAAATACAAGAAAAGTATGATTGATTTTAACATTCCGTAACGTAGAATATGTATTGAGTACTATATTCCTTCCATCACCAAAATCTAAAATGTAGAAACGTCGACAGGTTTGGGGAATCCCCGCACCAGATGGCACTTAGAGCGGAATGTTGAATAATCGTGGTCCTTAAACTCGATAAGGAAAATGTGAGAAACTGGTTTCATCAATTTATAGCAGGCATTTTGTATAGTCCACTTTTGGATACAACAGTATATTTATTACGGCAGGTTTTTTAGTATTTATAGCTTGATATTTTATGCGGGCTTTTATATTAGACTCGCGGAGACGCTCCGCAAAACAAGAACTGAATGGTTTATGGCGTCGCAGATTTATTTTTCCCTAACTCACCGTGTTAGGAACTACAGTAATGAGTTCACTAATGTGTTTGAAATATAGGTGATCATAGTAATAAATTACATGATCCATAATATATGTTATTTAGTTTGTTATGTGCGAGATCATGTATTTTAAAAATGCACATTAGTTCTAAAATTCATGAAAAAATGGAAAAACAAAGAGGTACTAAATTTGAAGACATTATCTTGAGAACACTAAGAAATTTGTCAAAAAGTATAGTTTTAGGTGGAGGCATGTCGAACGGTATCCAACAACGTTGTTTTATATATTAACCGACGTGGCCGCTCTGGAGCTCGGAAGCGCACTCAACGCAAACATTCAACAACGCACAGTTTCTACCCTCACTTGCACTCTCTGTCAGGTCCGAGTCTCCGAGTTCCAGAAGTACATGTATATTCCACCCGAGTGTTTTCGCAGCGGACATGAACCAATGACGGAGGTGATGTTTGTACACACAGGGCTGCTGTAAATAGCCTCTCTGAGCGTGGGCGTAGCCTTGGCCATGGCCGACCGAGATATCGCGAGGCCCGTGGGTTGGGGTGTTCGGCGTATTACTGTGCCTGTATGGATGAATTTACAAGTGAAATAAAGCGTCATGTAGTATTATTTAACTTTCTACTTCTATCTACCTCCTACCTGTTCGTTTGATTAAGTGTTATTTTAACATTTTTCAGTAAAACTTAATGTACATAATATACCATTTTTGTATACATTTTTCCTCGCTATAATTTATAGGAATAAGTTTAAACATATACTGTATACCTACAAGTTTAAAACGACTGAGCTCTGACTATAAAACCCTGACTGGCAATGTCGGTGGGAGAGTCATCTAGACAGTAAAAAACTTTTTTTAGCTGCATCCTTGCAAAAAAACTATGGACTTCGCGGTTAATAAACATATAATATTTAATACGTTTGAATGGTCGTCTGCCCAAAACGAATCATCGTCATCAATAGATAAACATGGAACTGTATAAGCCAATTGGACAAAACTCTAAGAGAAATTCAAAAACCTTCTGAATTTTGATAAATCTAGAAATCATTAAGAACAAATTTATAGACACCACATGACGAGGGATTCGCAATTTTCCATATGCATTCACTCATTAAAACATTAGCGTTTTCTATAAATAATATAGGCAGATAATCATAAACAGTGCAAAATAAATACTTTCTAAATAATGCTCAAAAGCTTTGCTTACCATCTTCGGTAGTTATAAAATAATTATGTGATAAAACAAACAAAAGCAATGAGTAACTTCGTCACATGGTCAGCAGCATCTGTTGACAAGACCGCAGAGTAGAAAAAAACGGTGGTATCAATGTCTGCGGTCGTTCCGGTTAATGGAAAGCCACAGTTCATCGTATAAATACAATTCGACAGCTAATCATGTTTTATTGTTTTGGTGATAGCTGGTCACCCCCACCAAAAAGGTGGTAGTTTTTGTAAACGCATATTATTGTTACAGAGAGAACGGTTTTTAAACTTGATAATCACGATAATTTATGTCGGTTACACGATGCAAAGATGAGGTTAAGTAAAGCAATAAACGCTAAGTGCATAAAAAACGCGTGCGTTACGGAAATAATGCACCAATTAGAAAGAAACCATTGAGGAATTTACGTTTTGTCACAAAATCTGAACTGTTACACATATTTATATGAAGACCTGATTTGTACTATTTTGGGAACCTCGTTATGACCAGGTCAATACACTTCTGTGGAAATCACTCCCGGAATTACCATTCCTATTAATTTGGAACGCAACTAAAATATAATTTCCACGTTTGGGAAATGTCGCAGTAGAGCACATGTTATAACTCGGTAAACTTTAGGGGGAAAAATATACGGTTGTTCTAACATATGTGAATTTAATAAAACTAGATAGTGCTGATTGGTGGTAATAATATAATAATGCTATCAATCCTGACATCAAACTAATTTGTTGTTAGAAAAAATATTCAATTTCATCGTCAAACAAAAACCAACAGCGAACGTAAGACCCGAAACGCTTGTGGTACAATAACCAAACAAACTATAACCACAATTTGTAAAGTTTACTATTTTACGGCATCATTGCAGAAAAGTCAGGCTTCTGTGGCAATTGCAAATATATGCAACTGATTTAAAAGATGTTTACAATGTTAAATATCTTTATTTTAATGAGTACCATCACTACACGACCTTTCCCAATGTATCACAATAACATAACATAACATGTTGGATATACATTTACAAACAGAAATAAATAAACGTTACATTTTGCTAGATAGTCAATTAAAGTTACCACAGTAGGTATAGCGCACTCAACAAATAGGTCTGTGTCATAATATGGCGAAATTGCAAGGAAACAAGTTACAAAATACCCCCATTGCAGCAAACCTGCATACTCAGCGAATTTCCAATGCGTGCGTGCGTGCGTGCGTGCGTGTGTGTGTACCATATACAGCCACTTATCAATTTTCATAGATACATATTCAAAAATGAACCGTATATTAAATTTTAATTTCTCTCCATAAGAATAACATGGGGATCGAGTACTCAGGTTTGCTGCAACAAGGAACAGACAATATTAGGTTTTAATGCAAATATCAACAGACCACAACTAGGTGAAGCCACAAACCAAGTTTCATCCGTATCCATTTATAAATAAGTAATTTATACAATTTTAATTATTCGCCATAAGAATATGGGGGGGCTGAGTACGCAGGTTTGCTGCAACAAGGAACACAAATTATGGATTTTTATACAAATATCAAAGTAACTCAACTTGGTACTCAACTTGGTAGGTGAAGCTACATACCAAGTTATATTAATTTATGTTCATAATTAAGTGAGGCATAACATTTTTCTTACTCTACATAAGAATAACATGGGCGCTGAGTACGCAGGTTTGCTGCTAAGGGAACCATCGGCAAAATATTGTTTTTTTTTGGACAATTATCAATAGACCACAACGAAATGAAGCCAAATACCAAGTTTCGTCCGGATACGTTTATAAATAAGCGAGATATAAAATGTTTCTTATTCTCCATAAAAATAACTTTGGACAACGTACTGTGTTTAGCACTTTCAACATCTTGGTAACCAATTGACGTAGAAAATTATCAAAAAAAACAAATTGTTTGTTTTTTTTTAAAGTCAAATCCAATAATTAAAACTAAAATTATATTTATTAAAAAATTATATTTAAAAAACTAAAAAAAATTATCGGGTACAAAACCCCCCTAAAATACTCCTTCTGGTTTTCGAACCTAAAGTCATAAATGTTGCTTTACACGTTTTTACCTAATTTAATCAAAATAGGACAATTTTTACGAAAGTTACCGTGCCTACGGACACATAATATATATGCAGTATTGAACGAATGGTGTTTTTGGCATCTGGGGACCTCAAAACGAAAAGTTATCAGGGTCCCGGGCCTAGGTCTTACCATGCAGACTACGGTAATAGCTTCTTTGCTATAGGGGAAATTCGCTAAAGGTTCCACCTACGTTACTCACACTCCATAATTTCCACGCTTTAACAGGCTCTCGAAGGTTAATTATCTCGGCCCATTTGACGCTTGGCTTGGTACCCTGGTACCAGCGGATGTCGACTGCGCCGTCACACTCGCGTACTAGCCAAAGCAGGGTGCCGCGCCAAGTCGCACAGTCACGAGACAGTGCGCGATAATGAGACATTCCTGCATGACGGGTCCTGGGAGGTTCTATAGAAGCCGAGCATCTGGCAGGGTATGGGGGGAGAGAACTTGTTCTCCGCCTGTCTATCACATAATGATTGAAGGGGCCAGAATGACCGCAACCAAGATCGCCGCCGCCTTGAACAGATTAGCCCTCTAATAGGGTCTCCGAGCTGTTTAACTGTTCTGTTTACAGTAAGTTGATAGTAGAAAATAGGTCGCTGAATCTTCAGTCAAAACAACATATTAATCTGAACTTATTTTATTACTACAATATCACTAGTGCATGAAAAACAAACCAACTGTGAGGCCATCCTTATCTGTGTTCGGATAACAAGGAGGGATCGTCTACTGTAATTATAAACACTAGTATAGTATGTGAATCATCGAAACAACAGGGGCGGCAGGTAGGCCGGGATGTGAGTGCGCGGGTGTGCGCGCGGTCGGGCGCGAGGGTCGCCTGAGGCTCTGGGCAGACTATAGTTGTAATACAGAATTTCGGTGAGTTTGACAGCCCCTGAGCTCCCTACGGCATAAGCACTTTGGACCAGAGATGCCAGTCGAACTACAGTGGAGCTTCAATCTAATCAGGACGTTTATTTCACAAGCGGTAATCATGTATCGGTTTGCGAATGGTGGCTGTTGCTGTAGGTATGGTTTTTCGATAAATATAGGGGTTAACCAGCACTTTGCGAATAAAAAACAATTGAGCTTGAAAAAGAGTACACCTAAAAACGCCTGCTTTTTAAAAACAAAATGATGAACATGAAGTGGTGAGCGACATACTTACAGTTGTAAGATAATCGAAAAAATGTATCGCGGAAAATGTTTGTCAGATTGTTAGCGGTAGTTATTCAAAACACCATTTTTTATTACGCATCTTTTTCTAATTTAATTGATCATTCTTGATATTAGTTGTTCAAAAATAAGTACATTTACTCTAAAAATTAATAATTCCACAAGGAATTTTTCGTCTCTTACTGACGGACGATAAATTATTTTTGAAGCCCGGTTTCCAAGACGTAGCTATTGATCCATAAAGTGTAGCTATGTAAAGTTTTCACCAAGCAACTCATGTGAGAAATACGTTTTCAGAGAGAAGGCACGCAACAACAATAAAGAATAAGCGACGCCCAAGTTAACACTAGACAAAACAAAACAAATAAGGGGAACAATCAGGGACGTCTGTTGGGACCTGTAAAGAAAAGGAAGTGTTCGATTGTAAAGAATAAACAATTATTTAATTCATATTTTCTGAATTAACCGTATTATTTACAAACGACTAAGTAGGAAATAAAGCCAATATTTTCTTGTAACTATTTTATAGTTTACTCTATTACACATTTTCACATATAAATTCTGTGCATCGAATCAAAATTCGTAGCACACTATTAAGAGCCACCTCTGCATTATGGTATGTGTGGTAGCTGAGAGTGAAGATGTTAGTCCAAGAATGTTTCTAATAGTAAACAGTCAGCCCCTTTCCAGTACCTTTGATCGTATCGAACATAAATCGTTCTAATAACAGTACTATTTATTGAAGCACAACAACCAAATATCATACCCTAAACTTAAATGCCACACGATAAGGTTTTTTTTCAAACGAGATGGAAAATATTTGTTTATAAAAAACTTAACTTTTTCACTCCCTTGTAGCTTCACGCCAAGCGCCAAGCTTAACATAATATTTAACAACAATTTATTCATTCAAAGCTTGACGACTTCCGCTTCTCTTAACAGCATGACGCGCATTCAAACCATCCAAGGTTACGTTGGCGTCGCGACTACGAGCAAATCAAATCAATACTATATCTAACCGATTAGCATATCTTCACTGACCCGTGTCAAGGCAATAAACGCATGCGTCAGCAGTGTGTATCAATAAATCGGTGCTCAAGGACGCGTACAACTATAAATCTACCATCGCATTGATAAAGGCCACCCACTTGGGACTGAGTTTACAAATCGCCTTAATTTAATGTATAGGTCACGTGTTTACTTGAACAACAACCTCTTGCCTAACAGAGCTGTAGAGAAAATAACAGTTGAAGGCAAGACCAAAACGACTACTGAAATTATCAAACTACTTTAGCTAACAAAAAACCAACTGTATTTCCTCCATAGTAACCCACACCTAGTAGTTTATTTTTTATATGTTATTAGAGATGTATTTATATTTATCTTTGCCCAACAAATACGTGTTACATTGGCTAACAGTCGTAGAAAAAATCATAGAGATATCACACGTGAATCGAAAATGGTTAAATTTTACTTTTGCATCAGAGATTATACTCCAATTACGTAACAGAACATATACATACATTTTTTTATTTAAATCGCATGCTCTACACACCTCCTAAAGATTTAATTAGCTGACTTCACCTCAAACGATCCAAACAAATTGTTTTTGTGTTAAATACGTAGGTAATTTTGTTTACTGTTGAATATTAATATTTGACACATGTCCGAACGTTAAATCAGGCATATTATAAATATGAGGGTATTTAGTGTTACGAAATACGGTTTACGTAACATGTACTACATTCCATTTTCACCATCAGCGACTCCTTTCCTGGTCCTCATTCCCCTCTAAAAGCGTAACTGACCCAAAAATTCTCTAAACACGACATTGCAAAATTTAAAATTAATCGACTCGTGAAAACAAAAATCAGAGCCTGCGCACCAGGATGGTCGGCGCATTTCATTATTCGCAAAATTAATTTACTCGCCAATGATGACAGGTTGAGGTGGGCCGGGGTTTAATGAGAATGTGATAGACAAGCAATTAACGTGTGTCCGGGCTGGAGCCGGGAGAGAGCATCGGTTGAGGGCAGTGAGGCATCAACGTGGTCGTCAGCACGGTCGTCAGCACAGCAGCATAGCAGCACACCGGCAATCACGCACCATGATGCGGCTTACCAGGGTCGCCTTTCTCATCATCGAGGTAAGGGGCGTACTAAACTACAACTTGTATCTTGCATTTGGTCCCGGGTTTGTTTCAAGTCGACAGGTGGATTATTTAGTTGATACTTCCCGTACACGTTTGAACGGCCAATCATACTGCAATGACTGCGAACCAGCTGCCAGGTGAAAGAGTTGGCGTCGGGAATCAGCCATTCGGTCCAAGACTGTCACAATCATTCATCCAATCTGAACCAAAAAAATTGCAATGATTTCTGACATTGCATAATCATCTGCAAATTGCAAGGCCAAGGCAATCACGAACACGTAGCACAAACAGAAGCGCGACAACACGCGTCACGCCACACATTCTTCAGCCAATTGGCGCTTTACAAACTGCGCTACCTACTCAGCGGAGTAAAGGATTATCTGGCGTGACAGTGGAGGGTGTCGGGTGGCGGCAGACGGAACCTAAACAATTAAATTGTTTGCCACGCCGACCATTCCGCCGCAGTTCAATATCATGGCCGAACCCATCCTGGGCCAAACCAGCCGGGGGAGCATTGTACTGGATGGAGCTAACTGGCTGGACACTGTTGTAGCTGTGCGCTCAGTGGGCATTTATCCTAAACATTTGAGTTTCAAGCTTTACCGTGTTAAAACTTTAAGAAAATTCCGCCGACATATTCGAAAAATGCCCCCGTCGCAGCATACCTCAGCGAATTTCCAATGGAGATATAAATGTCTTCATACTACATAAAGCCACTTACCAAGTTTCATAAAAATATATTCACAACTAAGCGATATATTCAATTTTAATTATTCTCCATAAGAATAACATAGGGGCTGAGTACGCAGGTTTGCTGCAACAAGGAACACAACAAATGGATTTTTATGCTAATATCAATATAACTCCACTAGGTGAAGTCGCATACCAGTTTTTATTCATTTATGTTCATAATTAAGGGAGACAGAGCATTTAATTATTCTCCATAAGAATAACATGGGGGCTGAGTACGCAGGTTTGCTGCTACGGGAGCCTTTGGCAAAAAAATATTTGTTTGAGCAAATATCAATAGACCACAACAAGATGAAGCTGTATACAAAGTTTCGTCAGTATACGGTCATAAATAAGCGAGATTCAAAAATTTTATTTTCCTCCATAAGAATAACATTAGACAACGTACTGTGTTTAGCACTTTCAATATCTCGGTAACCAATTAACGTAGATGAATGATCAAAATACCAAATTGGGTACAAAACCCCCCAAATACCCCTTCGGATAGAGCGATCTGGCTGGTTTTCGAACTTAAGAGTCATAAATGTCGCTTTACACGTTTATACCAAGTTTCATCAAAATCGGATCATTTTTACGAGAGTTAACGTGCTCACGGACACACATATATATATATACAGTTTCGAACGAATGGTGTTTTTGGGGTCTGGGGACCTCAAAACGAAAAGTTATCATGGTCCCGGGCGTAGGTCTTACCATGCCGACTACGGTAATAGCTTCTTTCCTAAAGGGGGAATTCGCTAAAAAAAAGTACCGTGTTACAAATTTGTTTCACTAGCTAAATTTAGCTTGCACTAAAATGTTCCACAATTCAGTAGTTTAGTAGTGAAATTTGTTTGCAATTAAGCAAAAAAAAAAAACATAGTACACAACTTTAAATAATTTAAACCCTTTGTTAGAGTTTTTTTTATAAGGCTTCTATACAATTTTTATTTTTAATTATGGTCAATCAAAGATTAATTTTCAAAATTAAACATATCAAAATAAATGTGATTTTTAGCTTAAAAACGTTCAAGAATAATTATCGATAAAAAAGAAGAGAAAAAGGAGGATACATTTCAGAGAAGTGTTTGACAAATTTTTGTTTGCGATAGAGATAAAAAAACATAGAATACCTCTTTAAATAAACAAAACCCTTTGTTAGAGCTTTTTGTACAAGGCTTTTATACAATTTCTCTTTACAATTATGGTTAATCAAGAATTAATTTTCAAAATTACTCGTATAATCGCTAATGTGATTTTTTAGCTTAAAAACTTTTAAGAATAATTATCGATAAAAAAGAAGAGAAATCGGAGGGCACATTTCAGAAACGTGTTTGAAAAATTCTTGATTGTTGAGTTACAATATAACTTTTAGCATTTTAAACATACGAATAATGTCAAAAGACTTAAGTATTTTAAATTGAATTTTCTTCCCATCCGTATGCTAAATATTGACACTTATTTTATACATAATATTTTACAATTATACAATAATATTTTTGTTTCAGAATAAGTTTGAGATTGGAAAAAGGCCTTTAATTTAAAATTAAGTGAAAAAATTACAGCGTAATGTAATGACAATGTGAAAGTTATTATGATTGCAATACGGATTAATTCTGCCTTTCAAGTTTAATTGCTAAACATAATTGCAGACAGATATAGTTATTTATTTTATTTTTTTAATCTAGCAACGCAGCATTAAGACTTATTATACTGTTAAATTTTTACACGGGAATAAATACGATTATTTACCTAATAACTATATTTCTAGTCCTTCGAGATAGCTTAGAAAATTATGTTTTGTCTGAGCGATGATGTAACATAATAATAAAACTAAATCGTTAATGTGGAGATTTGCGTTTTCCTCACATGGTGGGGGTCACTGACTCGGGCACAACTTTCACTAACTTTTAATTTATTCCAGATATCCTTGACTTGCTTGCAATTCCTGTCAACAGATTTAACAACTCTTCATTCTCTCATGCTTTATGTCTTCTAGAATGACAAGGCCTGACAATCCCAGTTACACCGGGGAGATATACAAATACGAGATATAAACAGGGGGTTCCAGCATTGAATATGCAGTGTATACTCAATGGTTCTAGTAACCTGCTTCTACCTGCTTTTCCCACAAGGGCAGTGTTTACTTTCAGAGCCAGTTAATTTTAAATAACAACAAAATAGCTAGCGATTCCAGATTGCAGAATTTTGATACAACACATAGTTCACCCATAAAAAATAGAAATATTGAATATTACTTGCTTAATAATTTGTGGTGTCAACATTTTGTTCACTGAAATCATTGTTTTTTGCTCTTCAAAATGAGGCATGAACCAACGATATCGGATGAACCGATAAGGAGGGGCGGGTTTTGAAAGTTAACAAAACCTTCTGCCTCACAGGAGAAGCGCAGAAACGGCAAACATTTCGTGGCTGGAGCTCACTCTTATACGAATGTTTTTTAATAATTTGAAAAAATCATCGTCTACAACGGATATAAATAAGATTTATAAGTTAATATGTTTTTGTCCCGCTAAAACCTTCCGGTATTCAATTTAATTACATGCATTACAAAATTAGCGTTTAAAATACAGATTTAGACTCATTTATCTTAAATATTGTATAGATAAAAATGTCCTACTATGCAAGTAGAAATATAATAATAATTATAATATTCTATTTTGTTGGTGTTAATGTTATTTACTTACTTACATTAAGAGGCGTTTGAAATACTTGATAATTAGTTTACCCAAATATTCACTTTTAAGATTAAAAGATGGATTCGCGACAAAAATTCTGGTAGATAATGGAGAGCTAAACGTTATTCACAGCTTTTATATAAAACTAAATAAGAATTATTATTATGTAATTTTGTATGAGAAAAGCTACCTTAAGAGGTTGTATGCCCGTCTAATAGCAATGGAAAAATAAAAAAAACATTATGCAAAACTAGTAATTAATACATATTTTAATCGCCAAAAACATGTCAGAAATGGCGGATGAGTTCCCTTAGAGAAAACTGCCTTTGCATATAAGCATTACAAATAACTGTATACAAAAGCATTCAACATTAAATACGTACGCATAAGCTCATCTACTAAAAACATATCGTGAAATAAAATTAGTTGAAAATGATGAAAACTATAACATTTTGTGCAAGCAAACGGGTGATAAATCGGCTTTTGACTGACGGGCTGGACATAAACTTCGATTTACTATGACCTTGAAAGCCCACGCAAACAACGCCATAAACTTGCATTCTTGTTAGTTGCACGTACTATCTCAGCGAAAGGCTATTATTGAGTTCCAATCTTACGACCTGTTCTATTCCAATAATGTAATACTGTATCTCTCGAAAATTTTGTTTAGCTTTTTCAGTTATGATTTGAAATAAATTAAACACTCTCGTGAATATTTTCGCAGACGATCTTAAATACTTTTTGCAAAACCTGCTTATTATCTTTAATCAAGATCAAATTAGTATATTCGTTTTAATTTATCAATCGACTTAATGCAAATCTAGTCGGATTATGTAGATATCGCACGATTTTGATTGCATAATGTAAGGATATCGCAATATGTATTAATAGATTAACTTGTTATCGCACTTCGATAACAGAAGTACATGATAACGATTATATATAACTATAGCATCAGTTCATTAAGGCGACAACCTAATCTGGTTGCTGGTCATTACACTGAGGAAGTAGTACGCGGTTAAGGTATATTATGGAGTGATATACTGGAAACCGAGAATTATGTGTAATTTAAGGGACTCTCTACCTCAGACAAAGAGGTTTAACCTTGGGTATGCTTATTTGAATTTCCATACATAATATTATGATGTACAATAACATTTAAGGGGTTGTTTTAACTGTTCAAGTAGTGTAGTGGGACGAGACTGAGCGAGCACAGGACAGAAATTATAGCGGGGCGAGAGACTCAGCGAGCACAGGACAGAAATTATAGCGGGGCGAGAGACTCAGCGAGCACAGGACATAAATTATAGCGGGGCGAGAGACTCAGCGAGCACAGGGCAGAAATTATAGCGGGGCGAGAGACTCAGCGAGCAAAGGACAGAAATTATAGCGGGGCGAGAGACTCAGCGAGCAAAGGACAGAAATTATAGTGGGGCGAGAGACTCAGCGAGCACAGGACAGAAATTATAGCTGGGCGAGATACTCAGCGAGCAAAGGACAGAAATTATAGCGGGGCGAGAGAGTCAGCGAGCACAGGAAAGAAATTATAGCGGGGAGAGACTCAGCGAGCACAGGACAGAAATTATAGCGGGGCGAGAGACTCAGCGAGCACAGGACAGAAATTATAATTCTGGATTAACTTACTAATCTAAATTAACTAACTATATCCAAGTTAGGATTGTAATTTATATTGTGTATTCGCTGGAGAGACTATGTTTCTGTAAATTTAAATTACGCTAAATTGTTCAGTTACTAAACACAAAACATACGTTGTTAGCCTGTGATACTGTTCAACATTATTCATAGAATAGAATAATTTTGTGAGGAACAAGACTGCTCCATCTTTAGAGAATATTTATTTCGATAACATCTCTTTGGAGTTATATTTCCTTAAATGAGACAAAAATGTTCTTCCTTTAGTATAGCTCCTTTTATTTATGTAATTCTGCAGATAAAAATATGATACTATCTCTTGCTACACCTTTATTTTAAATCAATTTATTTCGAGTTTTGCCTTCGTGTAAGTTTACAATTATAAACAATATATACTATCGAAATAGGTTTTATTCATAAATCGACGTGTATTACTGTACACTTAATGCTTATTTTTATTACGGCGCTGTAATTGTATTAAAATCATACTTTTATTCTAAAAGGAGACTTCTCTAAGAGCGGGCTTGTTTCGAGAGTCATTTTAGGTTTTAACACAAATAATTGTATACTAATTTAAACAAATTTAAGATTAGTAAACTTTGCACAGATTGGCTTGTAGATAAAATAATACATTTAGTACAAGTAAGTCCAAGATTCAGTTTATTACCATAGAAATCATTAAAAGTTACTTTAAACCGATACTATTTCTTTAATATTACGGTAAACCTTAGCTACACAATACTGGTAAAACCACAGATGAACAATCATGAAAGTAAAACTTTAAAGTATACTTATTTTATATTTATATTATCAAATCTGGATAGCAGCTCTTGGAATCATGGTGAGAAAGTTCTTTGAAATAATTTGGATGTGCATCTAAAACAGTGTTGTCTAATTATGGCTGAAAAGGATGAAAAATATATTAATAACTATAACTAATCGAACGACTGAGGTGGAGGAATGTAACACGGTAGAAATAACTATAGAATTAAGTGATAAGAGGTTTATAGGTGTTTTATTGACGGTATAAAACACAATTTATACCGGCATAATGTGATTCAACCACTGAGAAGTAATATACCAAGTTTATCCTACACAAGTGTACGTATAGTACGTTGCACGAGTGAAAAACCAGGCTGTCCATAAGCCCATTGTTAAAACTAACATTAGTCTTATGGGCGGCCTGGTTTTCACTCATGAATCGAGTAAACTATTCTTACTTTATGCTTGACTGTGAGTGTGATAAGATTCGCGCGTAGATATCGCAGTGTGTCAAATTTTAATTTTTCAATTGATTTTGTTAATCTATCAGTAATTAAAGCGCGGATAGAACAAAATGACTGATACATATGAATGTTGAGATCCCAAACAATTTCGGATATATATTACTAAGGTACAAAATAATATCCCCGTAGCAGCAAACCTGCGTACTCAGCGAATTTCCAATGCATCTATATCTTAGTATCACATACAGCCAATTTTACATACATACCAATTTTCATCAATATAAATTCATAAATCAACGATTTATGCAGGCATTGACTATAGTCAATGATGTTAGTTTGCTGAAGCCAGGAACACAAAAATGGGGTTTTATACAAACATCAACATATCTCAAGTAGGTAAAGCCACATACCTTATGTTATCTATTTATGTTCATAATTAAGGGAGATAACACGTTACTTATTCTCCATAAGAATAACATGGGGCTGAGTACGCAGGTTTGCTGCTACGGGAACTATCGGCCAAAACATGTTTTTTACAGTTTAGTGCTTTCAATATCTCCGTAACCATTTATTTGACGTAGAGCAATGATTAAAACACCAAATTGTGCGTCTTTTTAAGCTGATTCCAATGGAAATACTAAAATTTGACTTAAAAAAATTATATGTAAAAAACTCAAAAAACCCATTTTTGGGGTACAAAACCCCCCAAAATACCCCTTCGGATAGGTCGATCTGTCTGGTTTTCGAACTTAAACTCATAAATGCTGCTTCACACGTTTTACACCGAATTTCGTCAAAATCGGATTATTTTTACGAGAGATATCGTGCTCACGGATATATATATACAGTTTTGAACGAATGGTGTTTTTGGCAACTGGGGACCTCAAAACGAAAAATTATCATGGTCCCGGGCTTAGGTCTTACCATGCCGACCACGGTAATAGCTTCTTCCCTATAGGGGTAATTCGCTAAAAAGAATATAATTTAAAGTTATGTACGAAGGCAGTATATATTTTGTAGATATAACTAATAATTTAAAAATCGGTAAAAAATATATGGGTAACCTAAAGCAAACTGAATTTTATGACTGATTCTGCAATTTAGTTCGTAAAAACATTAACACTGATTTGTGAATAACAAGTTAATATACGATGCAATTAACTAGCAAGCGGCAAGTGGATTTTATAATTTCTAATGTCTATAATTTATATTTCTCTGTGAATATTATTCGTTTATATTATTTGTTGCGAATTAACAAGTAATATAATAGGCATTAGCTTAGCGAAAAAAGAATGCCTTACTTTTAATGGGATTCGATAAACCACTCAAAATAAGTTGAGTGCTTTTTGAAAATCAAGCATCATGAATTACCTTTTTAGATTATTGTTAATTTATTTATAAAAACGTAATAAGCCGTTGGACTTGAGATAAATATTGTAGCATATAATTAAAAATAATTTTGAAACTACTATTAATGTAGATGTAATTACAATTGTCAGTGTGCGGCCGGCCGACATCGTAGGCGTGTGGGCGGGAGGTAGGAGCGATTACTTGGTGGATAAACAGTTGAGTGGCTGAATGATATCGCGCGCGGCCCGCGAGCCGTTTACACCTATTACAAACATTCTAACTGACACTCTAGTCAACACATTTGCGTGCTTTTCCCTGGTTAAGTTACGTACGAATTAAACTATACGATTAGTCTACTTGGGTACTGCTGCATTAGGCCTACGCCCAAACGCAGTTTCAAACCCTCTATCCGCATATTTTAAACTGGTACAAACTGTTCGAGCGGGCCCTACAGTCTACATCTTATTGTGAGGTCCGCGCTGGGTCTAAACAGGCCTTCATGAAGGGAATGTAAGCACACCTATACGGCAGACATTCTCGCGCACTCGTGGTTCTATGGCGTATGGCGTAACAGTAAAGGTCCTTTATTGAGATAAGAAAACAATTTAGCATATTCAAATTACTGTTGTAAAACGTTTAATGTTTAAAAAATATCAGCAGTGCCGAAAAACCTGTTTTCGTTTGAATTTCCCTTTTTCTCGAAAAGGAATAAATATATTGAAAAATATAATGATTATCACCTCTAAAATATCATTAACGGTCAAAATGCTTTCTACACGACTGATTTTGCATGCACTTAAAAATAAACGCTTGTCAATAATAACGTTGTTTACTCATACAAGTACACTGATTAATGCAAATTATCTCCAATTTTTTACTGCAATTTCATCTCCTTGGATTTCACATATTACCTTGTCCCAGACTGATGTTATTTATTTATAATGTATGCTTACCAAACGAATTATGGTATAAAGAAGACTTTCGCGTTACTTGCTGTCAGCTCTAAGTTGGTATGTTCGCGACCCGGAAGACCTTTCCGTCGTCGGCGACACGTGATCTGTCCGATGTCCGATGTCGGATGGTTGCCCCGGTCGCCTCGGTCAATTAGAGTAACACAGCGGGTCCCTGATGACGTCAAGGCCAGCTGCGCCCCTGGCCTTGTCGCCAATCAGCTGGTCAGCTGTTACTGGAGGTGTGTCCTCTACGTCGGCAACGCTGAGCGCCGATTGGTCCGAGCTGCATCAGCAGTCTGCACGGACAAAGCTTTCCGCACTTGCAACACTCCTGTTTACCTCTCCGGGAATGTCGCGTACGTGTGAACGCGCAGACTAAACTACGTGTTGCGCCATTGCGCGGGCGCCACACGTAAAGTCAACGATTATTCCGACTGGACGACCTGCTTATTTTTAAACCCGATATGTGGAAGTTGTCGGAATCCAGTTCCTGCTAAAGGAGATATTTTTGTTCTAATCGAAACCCCCGGGTCTTCTTGTATTACCGGTTACCAGCAGCTACGTTAGTTTGGATTAGTTAAACATCCTATGACGTATTTGTGTAATTTAACTTAAGAAAATATGTTTTTGAATAAGTTAATTGCAGCCTATCATAGCCAATACATGCTTCTCTTTCCTCGTCATCCTTAAACATATGGACAGTTGATATTTCACTGATAGAAGTTTAAACTGACCTGCTTACAAATAATCAACAAATTATGGATTATTTGCTAAATTTTAGAATAAAAACCACAGAATTTTTTTAAATGTCTACATAGTTTGCCATGGTATACTATAGCTTATCTTTAGTTTATTTATAATTTCGTCATCTGAACAATGCCTTTGATGTAAATCATGTAGTTTTTATAATCATTAGTCATTAGCCGAGCGAAAAAACGATTATACTTTGCTAGAATTACTCGAATGAGCAACTACTACGAATTAACTAGTGTTCACACGGTATCCACTGCCCACAACTGCAGAAGTCAAAGAGAGCTATCGCAGCAGCCACTGTGGAGGCTACCAAGGAAGCTACTGCGAATAAAATTAATTGAACGAACCAACGCAGTATACGCTTACCCCATAACAACGAGCCACTGATGAAATCAAGACCATCCACTGCAGAAGCTGCATCGTTGCTTTGACCTACTTCGAGCTATTGCGAACAGAAGTGAAGAAACGAATGCAGGTCACTCATAACCTAATAAGGGCCACTGCGCAAGGTTTTCAGAAAAATATTCAGAAAAAATCCGAATTGGAGCCTAGACCAGTTTAGACTTACTTGCAGTTTTAAATGTGAGTTGAACAATAACCCCTTAAGTAATGGTCACGGTAAGGTTGACCCGCAGGAGTAAGAAGGTAATAACAAATCATTTGTTGGATTTTATTTTGGAAAGAATCAACGAATCTTCCCTTTCACAGGCGCAAAAACGTCATACACATTGCGACAAAACACGTCTGACGTGTAATACCCCTTGGTCGCTGTCTTCCACATACCAACTTCGAAGCCCTGCATGTTTAATCTAACAAGAAAATCTTACCAAAAATAGGGTTAAAACATGTTATTACGTAAACAAGAAAAGAACTTCAGTAAATAACAACAGCACCGAGATGTCGCGACGCCTTTGAAAGGTGGGGGTAGGGAAGGGGAGGGGGTAGAGTTACGGACATGGAACTTGTGCGCACGCGCTGTCACCCAGGTCCCTGCGCAGCTTCGCGCATGTCACTGCGCATGACTGTTAACCTCCCGGGCGATGGGGAAGGTCGAGGCACGGCGGTGTCGCGTTTCTGCGCGTCCGCGTTGACCTCTGATTGGGGAAAACGCTCCTGAAATAACCGGTTTATGTAACTGGTTTACGCAATAATTAATGACTCCGGAATCTTAATGCGGGTTGTATTTAGGGATGAACCTCTTGGTGGGAACGTTCGGGCGTCGGGATGTGGATAGAACAAGTTTCGCATTAGTTACGTGGAGGTGCAAAGCATTTATAGTACAATGTTGGAAGATATTTTACTGAATTTATGTAAATTAGCTGCTTGACTCGGTCCTACCTCTTAATTCCTCTAAAGATCGGATTCGCTCCGCTCACTCTCCTTCTCCGTTGGATTGCCGATGATCACTTTTTATAACAACAGTTTATTTAAATAATTTAAATTATGTAATAAGTTAAAACTTAAGTGGTTTAAAAAGGTTTACATTAGGCGTATGGATTCTTCTCCATTAGTCGGTGATGTGCGAGTGCTGTGTTATCACTGTTATCACATTTTACCTATCACCACTTAATATGACGCACAACACAGCACCCCAGGTTACAAGGAATAAATTCCACTTGTTTAAACTCTATTTTAAATACATCCGCCATATATATTTCGTCAGCCGTCAATCCAACAGTAAAGAGTGTAAAAATACATGTTTTTTCTAGTTTTTGTGTATCTCGTCTAAATTTATTCCATTATAATGTGGTATATTTAATAACCATAACCATAACCGGCTTACCTGGTACCTGTCACAGAGAAAACGAAAACGAAGATAGATTCTGGTGAAATTTGAACCGCCCAGCGAAAAATGTTGACCGCGTCAAGACTATTTATGCGGCCATGCGTAATAGGTACACTCCAAATTGTTGCTGATTCTTCTCTCAGCAGAATTGTGCAATCCGTGACACACTGACATGTTATAAATCAATAAATAATGACCGCGATTTTAATGATTTTTCAATAGCAATGAAGCAGGAATGAAGCGACTGCGATAAAAATGTTAGGACTGAATTCAAGTTCAAATGTAGGTTCTTTGTAGAATAATGAATTATTGTCAACGATTTTACGATTTGCATAGACAAAGCAAGCGCAGCATGCTAGTTAAAATACAACATACTTTACGAGAAGATTTATATTCAAATAAACTAGTCATTTGTAAAGTTTTAAAATATTGTCAACTATTTTACGATTTGCATTGATCAAGCGAGCGCAGAATGCTCGTTACAATAAAAGTTATTTTCTGGGAAGATTTTCATTAATTCAAATTAGTCCTTGTAAAATTTTAAAATACTTCCTGGGACGATTTACATCAAAATAATACATATACAACACTACAAAAACAAGTGTTAACTTGAAATACATTTCCAATTTATTTTAAAATTGTATCAGGAGTTCCAGCTACAATGTGACAAGGGACACTTATTAAAATAGATGGGAGATTTTGAAAGAGGTATAATATTTCTAAATATACACCCTATAAAAAAAGAACAGACTAGATAATAATAATGATAATAACAATCTCACTAATTATGGTGGAAAGTTTTCACATAATGCCGACCCAATTGCAACCAATTGACCTTATTTGTTCAATTCGAATCCGGTTCAAAATAACTCACTCTTGCTTTGAAGGTCGCAACTGTCGAGACTATTTCGAAACTCTGTTCTCAAAAAATTAACTAGGAAGCAGTTTTTTTGGATGTCATAAAATTTTTTAAATTTTCTACGACGTTAAAGAGAACTGTCATGGAATCACTAATCTCTTCGTATCGCAGGGGCGTTTAGAAATATTGCATTGCAAACACCTTAAAAACAACGAGCGACTTGCACTGAAGACCACGATTACAAGAGTAACCGAGTATACCAAGAGTATACCAAGAGTATACCAAGAGTAACAATTCCAACTTGAAGCCCTTCTCTATCCAGGCCATTGCCGATAGTATATTTAATGAATGCAGATTCCGATCATGTGACAAACTAGGAATTACCATGAAACCGGCACCGACTTCGAAAGTTGAGCTGCGACCTCATAAACGCAAATGTAAACTTAAGGTCTCGGTTTAAAGGTCTGAACTTTGATTTCACCTCAGAATGTTTTATTTTATAGGCAACCCTCACATCAAAATTCTATATCCCTCAGACAAACCTTAAACATTGCAAACCATTTGGCAGATTTACAAAACACAATTTATCTGTTAATAAATAAGTATGGGTTTCAATTCCACGAAACAAATGTATTAAGTTGGTAAACCCTTTCCGGTTGGTTTAGGTTGTAGTTATATATATATTTCAAATACTTATTAAACAATAGTCAATCGTAAATTGCTATACTTTCTGGACTTAAACTTCCAAAGGTTCTGAATTTTGCCTAACGATTTATTTCACACCCGGGAGACCTATCCTAAAATACACAACGCAAAAGTTGCACTAAGACGTAAGGTAAGATAGATCTACTAATGTTAATGCCAGTACATAACTAACACAACATTCTACAAGCTATGATTACATCCGACCTACCGAAATATGTTCAATTTACACGAACACTTGCGTTCTTAACGTACTGGTGTGCGCCAGTTAAGGTTTTTGCCCCAGGTGTGCGTGGATGATCAATTTATTATTTGATCTTTCCTTTGCATCGCCCCCAGTGTAATAACACCAGTCTGTCTAAGCTATACAGTGATAGCTTTATCTATGACAAATGTAACGGGTCAAGGTAAATAGGCATTTTTTCACTAATAACGAATGTCTGGTTTACCTCCGTAAAAATCCCCGCAGTAAACTACTTTTTATAGTATGTACGTAAAATGACTTGGAGAGTTTTTCCTTAGGTTAAATATGGAAATCAACATAATGGTTAGTAATGTTCATACCCAGAGGAAAACAACGGCTTGGATTTTTACTATCCTTGATTAAAACTAAATGACAATAAAGCTAGTTTTTTACAGTAATAACCATTGCGATAACTGAACAATAAAGAGTGGTATTTATAGCTAAAACTGAGAGTAATTTGTTATTTATTATCAACAGTTAACAGTCAACAGTAAATTTTATAATATTATCCTTGGACTAAAACACTTGTTGATGCTCCGAGCAATAATACTACCCAAGATATCTTACTCATTTTACTCCCGCCTTTAACTACTACCGTTTAACGCATACATCAAACGTCACGGGGAAATATGCGGGAAAATTTATTTTAGTTTTTACACGTGATTTGACTCATCTGTTAGTGTAAGTACTATTAGTTACGCTTCAGCATTCGAGCTTTACCGCTGGATGAAAATCACCCTATATGGCTTTCAAATTGCAAAAAATGGCAACGTGACAAATTGACTGACTTAATTATTTCCAGTACGAAAAACATTCAACAATCTATACCGTTTTAACCATTTTCATGTTCTCCGAGGTTACTCAAACCGATTCAAAGCAAAAGAGGATTTTAATCGAGTTGTTAATAATGAATAATTCAAAACAAATAATGAGTAAACTTGAAGTGTTCAATGGGGTTAACCCACTAAAAATGAAACTTGGCCTAAATCAAGACACTTTGCTTCAGTCATCAAACAAAGTGTTTAATTTTAAATTGAACAACCTTGTATAACAATAAACACATGTCAGAAACGGCTATTCAGTTTGAACGTGGATACCTCAAGCTTACGTGCAAACTAAGAGAAACGTCCTATTTTTTAAGTTATTTAAAGAATTACCTGCCCGAAATTATACATTACTTGTAAGCAGTAAACGTGATTTTTATAGTATTGCTAACGCATTTCAAAACCGAAACGAGGAATGACCGCGCACAGTTCAAAATATTACCGGAACCAAAGGAACCTGAGGGCCTGATGGAATGTTGAAATAAGTTTCTAAGCACACCCAGATTTTAATTTACATTTATATACTAACTTTGAAATGAATAATGAATGGTCTATTCCTTGCTGGGAGTATTAATTTACTTGACAAATCGGAATTGTAGGCCTAATGAATTGTAATGTAGTGTCTACAAGAAAAATTATAATCGTGTAGGTATATTAATATATACTTTTTTGCAGGATCTGAATCTGAGAAACCACTTAAAAGAGTTTTATGCTAGAAGAGTTGTTTAAAAGAGTTCGATGTGTATACTTAAAAATGTCCTTGTTATAGAACTGCGCTTCACAGGTTTTCACAGCCTAAACGTAAATCCTAGGGAAGAATAGAAATAATCGAAGTTGTATATCGCAATTGTTGGCGCATTAACAAAACACATCACAGCAAGAGCAGATGTTACGGACGTCATATGAACAACATGACTTCTGGAATGGCGCAGTATGCATTATATGTTATGAGGGATGTTGTAAATTCAGAAGCATGAGGAGAAATTTTTCTCGAATTCGAGCACCGGCCCAACTAATAATTTTGAATGCGCGTCAAATTGCATTTGCAAAGTAAGAAATCCTCGGCAAAATTAAGTTCAAGGCCTTTAACAACAGTAGTTTAATAACTAGCATTAGTACAAATAACAATAAAATATAGTGTCCAAGACATAAGTTGAAGGCAGTTTGAATAGGTATTATTATAATGTATCAAGTTGTTGTTTGCCGAACAAGCAATAGGTAATTACTATAATTTTAGCGAAAACTTTCAAATATCATTTCATAACACCAAAAACGAAAAATCTAAAATTAGACAATGACCTCTTACATTTACCCACCTTAACACCTTGACATTTAGATTTCTCCGAACGGTCGTTAAACCTGTAGGCAAATTAGTCTGTTTTTCACTCAAGGACGAATTGCCGCCATAAATTATTCTGTTGATCAAAACAGCTGATGCAACAGTTGGAGGAAACGGCGGGACAAGACGAGCTGATCAGGGGCCTGCCAGTGACGTCAAGACACACCTCCCAGCTGATGCAACGCTCACACCCACGGAGCCGACCAATGGGAGGCCGCCACGTAGCAGTGCACCAGACATAACCTCACTCACCTGCCACCTGGCCGTCTTATCAGTCTTATCATATCGAAAGTGAATGACTGAAGAAACTATGTTTCGAGAGTTGCTTAAACCGCGCGGTAGAGTGTTAAGTATTGTTTTTGAAAATGGGGACGACGTGAAAATAGAAAATGGTGCTAATTCGGAAAATGTGAGTGATTTAATCTATGTTTTATATAAGTATGTGGTTCCTTGAAAAAGGCTATTTTTATAATACAATTTGTTTTAATTCTAAGCTCACTATTATTTTAACATTTTTGTTAAAAAGTATTACTTGTTACCAAAAGTATTATTTCCAATTACTCTTAACCTGTAGTAAATTCTGAATCTACAAGGGCGTAAAACAACAAAATGCATAATTATAAATAATGTACCGGTAATTTAAAGATAAGGCTAAAACTATATTTGTATATTGACTAGTATTTTAACATTTAATCAGTTTAATAAATCCTTCTTATTCTCTTTTGCTGCGAATACGGGTTTGCGTAGTAAGTATTCTTTGTTATATGCATAATAAGGTAATCTAAATAGATTAAAATCAAATAAATAATGATATTGTATTAGATTTTTTGTTTCTTAAATTGCAAACGATCATCGAAGTGATAGACACGATTGGAATCGAGTCACATTTTTTACAAAACACCAATCACAAAACCTTTTTTCACCTTCTCTAAAATCTTGACACATTCAAACTCAAAATCCCCCTAAAATTGAATTATTTAATTTTAAGAATGTCCCAATGTCCACCCCGTTACCAGTGTTAACAGTAAACAGCGAGCAGGGCGAGGGGCGTCCAGTCATTACTCCGCGGCGGTGGCGTGATGTTTGATGTTGACGCGTATTTTCTCAGCTGGCTTGCCTCCTCGTTAGTGTACCCGATAAACAACCTGCCCCAGGCACATTTGCATGAGGTGAAAAGACCCCAGGCTGAGTATAAATTGTTCCAGGCTAAAAAAAACTGTATATAAATAGTAGGTCGAATACTGATGGATTTTTGACCCTTTAAAAGGCGTTTAAATGTTTTATAGAGGTGGGGAAGAGAATAATTTCGTTAATATTTTCAACAAACCCATTTTAGGAGGGATTTATTTAATTAAAAAGTAATCAATAAATGTATTCGTTGTAAGAGGACAAAAATAAAAGTGTAAAACCCATATTTAATTTAGTTGCGCTGCGTTCAATGTCAAACAAACTGAATTAGTAACCGTCACTTCGCGCAACAAACGTGTTCAACCATAGAGAACAGAATCTACCCATTCACTCCTTTTATGTGGTGCGTCGTTCTATTTGATATGACATATTTGATCAACCCGTTTGTAACGAAGATACGGATAAACCTAATATATACTATACGTACGAGTAACTCACTCACTGACTGACTTACATCCTTGTCAAACAATAAAAACCAAAAAAAGAAACGCCCCCTCTGGTTTGGTTGATTTTTGGCTGGGTTTTTTTATTTTTTGTGGTGGGTGTACGAATTATAGACCACTTATATGAGCAAGATATTTTAAACTTGACATGCAACAATTTAATCAACATAAAGGTTATAATACCCCCGTCGCAGCAAACCTGCACACTCAGCGAATTTCCAATGAATATATAACATAACACATTAAAACACTTAACAGGATTCATAAGAGATATATTCACAAACAAGAGATGGTTAAAATGTTAATTATTCTCCATAAGAATAACATTGGGGATGAGTACACAGGTTTGCTGCAACAAGGAACACAAAATGAAGGCTTTTTTATGGAAATATCAATAGAACTCATCTTAGTGAAGTCACATAACAAGTTTCATCCAAATACATTCATAAATAAGCGATATATAACATTTTAATTATTTTCCATAAGAATAACATGGGGACCAAGTACCTAGGTTTGCTGCAACGGGAACCATAGGTGAACAATTTTTTTTGTACAAACAACAATAAACCATAACCAGATGAAGCCATATACCAAATTTCGTCAGTTTATGTTCATAAATAAGCGACATATACCATTTTTCTTTTTCTCCATAAGAATGACATTAGACAACGTACTGTGTTTAGCACTTTCAATATATCAGTAACCAACTGACGTAGAGCAATGATCAAAATACCAAATTGTTTTTTTATGCTGAATTCAATGGTAAAAATTAAAATTTGATTTAAATAAAAATTATACATATATACAAATTTGAACGAATGGCGTTTTTGGCACCTGGGGACCTCAAAATGAAAAGTTATCATAGTCTCGGGCTTAAGTCTTACCATGAGTCCTACGGTAATATTCCCCTATAGGGGAAATTCTCTAAAAACTAAACATTTAAATTGCTAACCTTTTAAACAAGTTCAATATGATAAGACATTTTTACCTTTTTAAAAATTGTGAATTTTGTCGGGCTCTAGCGACCAAAAGGGAGAATCCTAAACAAAAATCATGTGCCAAGTATTCTAGACGATATACAACTTTGGACCCGTTATATATTGTATTATTTCACCCTCGTCACCTTAATATAGAGCTATATTTTCCAATTTTGGCAATTTTTCATACATTTTTCCGGATCTTTATTTTCTGTCACTTTAATTTAATATTTTGTATGGAAAGCTAAAAAGCAAATCTAAATATATAAAATCCGAAAATCCCAAGAATATAATACATGAGGATGCACGGGATTGGTGGTCGAGACTGGGTTTCCTTATAATCATCCCAAATTTCGGGAGAGTTTTGTTCGGAGGTTTCTACTTGATATTTAAATTATGCACAACAAAAAATAGAACAAAAGTTTAATCTATACTTATTTAATACGTAATCAATTATTAGTCATTGAAAAACTATCTATCTTACATACTTAACCATTGCAAATTGATTAATGAGGCTACTTAAAACAACCTTGTTGAAAAGAATTTTAGGGCATTTGTAAATTTATTCAGCATTTTTTTCATGAAAAGAAAATAAAGCTTTCTATATTAATAGTGGAAAGTTTTTGTTTCATAAAGTAAAAGAATTTAAAAGCTTAAAACTTAAAAAGTATTGTTTTTATATACCTACTATGTTTCGTTTCCGGCTCACAATTTTTGGGGAAACCCTGAAACCGAATATCTATCGATAAAGCTCGGGTTCGGTTCCAAAGCATTCGACGGCTGGATCGCATAACATCAATGGAGGATTCCTCCTTGGTAACATCGGCCAATGATCGCAACGCATGATTTGTCGTCCATAAATGACGATCGCACCGCAAAATCCCGGCCGTTAATGACGATCGCATCGCGTGATTTTACTATAAATGACGATAGCAACGCAACATTCCGGCGATAAATGACCGTTCGCACCGCAATCGGCCATAAAAATCTCGTCCCGAAACAATCCCAAAGTAAATTCAATCCCACTTGAAAACGGGATTATTTTCTTTCCAAAGATTTCCCCGAATTGTGGGTCACGTTCATCCCTATTTGTAATCCTTGAATAACGCACTATGATGAACAAACCAACTTAATTCTAATAAAACGGAAAATTAAATAAATAAAACTTTACTAAGATAAAGTTAAAATACACAATATTTAGTCTCCAGTTTGGCTGTATCCAACTTCACCAATGGTTGAAGGGTCAGGCAAAACATCCAAATTCACCAACCCCAAAACAGTCCAAGGACTACCTTAAGACTGGTCTATACCAGTTTTGAGGCTGACATTGGGTACAGCAAATGAAGTTGTCATTACATATGGTAAGTCTTTTGGCTGTCCATTATGACTAACTTCCCTTTCACCTTTGGTCCCTCCATTTGCAGCGGCTAGGGACGAAGTCTCCGGGTTTGGTCCCTCCTGCCAATCTGAGAATGAATGGTCCCTGGCTGTTGTACATGGATACCCTGTCAGTTGAGTTGACCTGTTGGAGGGCAAAATGAGGGTCCCCTGTTGAGAGCCTCATCCCAGCTGACACAGGGGCACGGGAATTGGCCCTCTGAGGGGTCGATTTGGCTGCCGTCCCTTCCCAACCTTTCCTTTCCTGCTATATCCTATCTTTCCGGTAACCTTCGCAATATTCCCGCTTGTGGAAGAGGTGACCAGCCGCAAAGCTGAATCCGCCAATAACAACAACAACAACAACCACCACCCCAAAACAGGTAGAAAAACCAGGCCGTCAAAAGGCATAAAAAATTCACCAACTTTTGCCAGATCGAGTTTTTTACCCCTGGGTCTTGTGTTTGTTTATTCCCCGCATGAATTAGCACCAATTAATGATTCTCCCATTCCTGTCTAATTTAATTTTGAGGTTTTAAGATAAGAGAATTATCATAAATCCGCGTTTCTGTTTTTTTTTACCTGGAAATTTTGGGTTTTTTGGTTAATTTGAAAGAGAACAATAATGCCAAAGTGACATCAATTTAGGTTTAGGTTTTTGGTAATTTAGGTTTAGATTAGGTACCTATAACAAGTGTACAAAACATTCTGTTGAATTTATTTTTTTCATATTTTTGATGACACCTTTTTTTTAGTAATGCACTTTAAACATACGAAGTTCCTTTCACCCTATCTAAGTTACAAGATTCATTAAAATAACTGCAAGGAATAAGACCTAAACGAAATATGCATTCCTTAACCGATTTCGTAATCGGCAGAAAGCGGATTCCCAAAATTGGTGAGTTTGTATGTTTTGCCGGCCTGGATTTTCTACCTGATTCGGGGTTGGTGAATTGGGATGAATTGACCAACCCTCAAACCATTGGTGAATTTGGATTCAGCCCATTGTTCGAAGCCTACCTTTAGAACGAACATCACATTGTGTCTGCCGGTAAGCCTTTTGTTATCACGCCGCTATCGCAAACTTCGCAAACTCGGCAGTAATTGCCACACCTCCGTTCTAGTCGCTAGGTAAACAACATAAGAACCTTCCAGAACTCCTACCGTATCAGTGTTTATACACATCGATATATACCACCTGTAAACAAATATATTCGTCGTTTAGATTAGGTACCTTTATTATCGATAGCCTATCGTCATATTTTTTCCAAGCATGTGTTTAAAACATACAATCAACATGATAGATGTTAAAGTTTTTACAATCGACCAATCTGTTTTTTATGTTCTTGAATATCTTTGCTATATGTACAAATACTCATCAGGTGTATTTTCCTTCGGAAAACTGCTGTAATGGTCTCAATCTAACTAGACTTATTTAATTCATTTCTTAGAAAATGTTATAAAATTCGATTGCGATATTCAAGATGTTGTTAACTCTAAATCGATTTGTTGTCTATTATCCATAAACGCTTAAAAGTTCGCTTTTGTATTAGAACATAACATAATTTTAATCGATCTGGGAACTATTTCTGCTGTATGAATAATAACCTGTAACTTTTTCTCAATTTTTGTGTCCCCTTGGCCCTTTGGCATCAGTTGGGACCTTTGCAGGAAGAAAAGGGCTGCCATATCTAGGTAAGTTGACCGGTAGCCTAGAAATCGAAAAAGGCGGAGGGAACAGATCCATTAAAAGGGACGTTGTGGATTTGCGAGCAAGTAATATCAGTTACTTCGCTTCATTTTAACTCAAAATACTTAGTTTATTAAGTAAAATAACACATTTATTTTTATAATTCACCAGTACTAGTAACAACTATTTTAAGTAAGTAAAAGTTATTGTTTTTTTTTAGTGGTCTTCACAATCATTGTGTAGAACTTGAAAGGCGAGAAAAGATTATTGTAGTTTGTTTAGTTGGCGACTTCTGTTAACCCGATCGACTCTGGAAATGCTGGCAAGACTATAAAACGGTGCCGATTAAATCCACTTATCAATAGATCGTTACATGGTGAAGCCGTGACACACCGACTACTGCGAATTCTTAGAGGGAATCCCGTTGTGGACTCGACGACCTAAAAGCGCCGCTGCGAATTTCGTCAATTTAGCCGCCTTTCAGGTGTAAATGGAAAGGAAAAGTACCGGGGGGAATTAGGAGAGGTCTGGGACCGGTTGTATAGAATGAGCGTGCGTGCGAGAGGCGGGTACACCCTCTGTGTACGCGTGCGAGTTATGGAAAATCACACCCCGACGAGCCGGCAGATCCGTGCCGGACAGTCCGCCCGCCATGTGGGTCGGCGTCGGCAGCGGCATTCAGCAATAAGCCGGCCGGCGTTTTGGCGGCCAAATAAGGACTCAAGGATATCAAGTCCAACCTGAAAACATCGGTCACCACCCCATTTTCGTCCGGCTCCACGATAGATAAATTAATGAAGACGTAAAATTTGCGTAATTTTAAGGCGTAATTCTTGCTCATGGATTTGTTAAGAGGGGGCTCCAGTCACGTAAAATTCCGCGTTTCTACCTGTTTTGTCCAAAAGGCCATTATTTTCAAATCCCGTCCCTGGTCAACGGATTGTTCGAAATCATTCAGTAAAATCCCAAAATATTACAAATTTGCGATTTTTGCTATGGATAAACTATTTGTCTTTTAAAAATTCTGTTCATGAAATCGCTGAGTTTTTTACTCTATGAAATAGACCAAACCCCCAGACATAAACAAATTTGGATAATTCGTCGAGAAAAGACTGGATTTGATCGTTAGGATTGGTTGTATGGGAGAAAAAGAAGAAGCAGGTGACTGGAGCCCCCTCATAACCCATGACTATGTATGAACTTAGTGCTTAGAACATAGCGCTAGCAACCTCCCTCTGGAAAAAATGTGGATACGGAACAAATCCGCACAATAGATTATCTGGTAAACAGCAGTTCTTATCTTAGTTAACCTATATTACCCCAACCCTTGATGATTCTATAATTTAATTTTCCCAGCGAATAATGTATAGTTAATTCAAAGAAATTGCATGAAAACGTTTCATACTGAGTCAATGTATAGAACTATATTGTTTGCAATACTTATCCTACGTTACTATTCTTTGATGATAATTCCGAAATGAGCTAATAATCAAAAGAAAATCAAAACAGTGGGCCGAAATCGGAACCGTGCGGAATACCCATTTGCACATATTTGTTAAGTTTTAATTTTACAATTACGTCTAAGCTTATTAGAGAGTTAACTAGGCAAACTATTTATTACAAATTAAAGCCCTTTAAAATTAAACGCGTTGTCACAATTTTATAATTGAAACTCAAGAATGCTCAAAACCCAGTGTTTTTCCTCGTGTTTGACCTCTGGGCTGCAAACAAGAGCACTAACCGACAAGTCGACAGACAGAGTTTATACTTTTGCCACTCTAAATTATACATGCCACTGCACCTACATACTTTTTACGTTTTATATGCGTTTGTAAATTGCATTACAAAATACTCGCGGAATCGCTACATATACATGATTATATAGAGACCAATAATTGTGAAAACATGATGAACACGTGATTAATATATCCACAGGCTTTATAAACAAATCATAATAAGATTGTCATAGAACTATGAATGCCTCAAAGTAGAAGATTGTTGAGGGATATTTTCCAAACCCTTCTAAGGTGCATACAGAAGGCAAAAACCTTTCTGATAAAATGTGGTGAACACTACTGTGCACAGATACTTAATTTGAATTAATAACGCATTTTTTACTTACAAATTGCAACTTGCACCTTTAGATGTACATAATATGCAGTGATTGCAAATTATTATACATTTAGAGCTTCAAACAGTACCGATACGAAAAAACTGTATCTTGCTTACCAAGTTATACGAAATTACAAGACTTAAGAATAGGCTGTATGAAAATATAGGATTTTCCCTTATTTATCGATGAATTATATTAAAATTATTTAAATGGTTTTACAAATTGAAAGTTATTAGGGCTGCCTTTATAAACCCTTTAAAATTTAAAGTATTACGATGCTGGTCAGTTACCCCATAACCTATTTTTTAAATGTAATAAACGAATTGTACATATCGTCAAACATTTTTATAATTCCATATATATATATTACCGACTTTTGTCATCGCATTTTATTTTGCTTACGACAATAAAGAATTTTGACTTTGACTTTGAATGATTGAAATTATACGAATCAATGAAATATTTCTTTTAAAGTTGTCACTTCTTTCAAGCTAAACATAAAGGAAGTTTGGACAGCATCTATCAAAAGTTTCCGAGAACACTCACTAAAATTTACAGCCCAATCACCATCTTAGAAACACCCGAGCCTAGCCACACCGCGAAGAAAGAACAAAACGCACTTCCCAGAAGCATCGGCACCCGGACTTTACAAAAGGGCCGCAATTATGCTGTAAATCCACCACTGGAGGGACGCCTCCCCCACCTCCTCCAGCGGGCGATGTTTTGTGACCAGGTAGTAGAGGCGGAGCGGCTCACCACCTGTGTATATATAGTGCGGGAGACGCGCGCGGCTCAGTTAGTAGACAAGTCAACTCTAGTTGAGTGTCGACGTCTGGACGTTCTCGTGCCACTGGACAATCAAAACTTTTTTTATACTGTGTCTATTTTTATCTGCGCGCCCTAATCCACTTCAATATGTTTCGCTGGTGGGGAAAAGAAGAATCTCAATGCTACGATGGCAACCTTGGATTTGTAAGTTTGATTTTTTGTCGACTTTTTTGACTTTTAGCCACCTAATAATTTATCACACAATAAAATTGGTTGTTATATGTTTTTGATATTTTGAAAAATTGTATTTTTTAGTGAAAAATTTTGGACATTAAACATTAAAATTATGTAATTATCGAATCGGTTTTATATTTGAACCATTGCATAGTTATTTAACTATTTTCACACAACATGACCAGCGAGCGGCCCAGCTGTTTTGTAGAATTTTTATCTCTACTGATAACACCGATAAGCCCACCCGCTTAATTTTCCTACACAGGCCCAATTACCTGGTGAAACGTTTTCCACAATTTTTTAGTAAATTACGATACATTGTTACCTTTGTCATGGAATAAATATTATTATTATTGTTATTATTACTTGTGACTAAAACACACCATATATGTCACAAAGAAACGCTGTATGTTTGACATCTAAGACCTTGACCTTCAACTTCCGATAACAGCTGACTATTGTCATATCCATTGCCGCCAACCGGCCGGGAAGAATAACTTAGATTTACTACTACTTTTTTGATAAATGCGAAATTCTCTCTGGTCAAAACCAATTTTTTTAAATAAAATTTGATTGAGTACTTTGGTTCAACACAATGCTGCAAATTAGGCATTACCATATTATTTAAACTTAAAATTACTTAACGGTTAGTATATTTATAAGAGAATGTCCCGAAATATTCCAAGGAGTTTAGCAATCAACGGAAAGTCCAATTCTCATGGTAAACAAACCTCTGCAAGATGGTCGAATGACTTTTCTCAGGGATCAAATCACTTGTACTTTCAAAATCCGTAATAGGAGGCCCAATCGGGGTGCCAAATGAATATGAATTAGCGACGGATATTCGCTACGAACGACTTTGTCAACCATCATTTCACTTTCGTAAGCAAACCTTCAAAGCCGGGCGACCACTTATGAGTACGATCACTTTTCGCTACGAACGACTTTGTCAACCATCATTTCACTTTCGTAAGCAAACCTTCAAAGCCGGGCGTCCACTTATGAGTACGATCACTTTTCGCTACGAACGACTTTGTCAACCATCATTTCACTTTCGTAAGCAAACCTTCAAAGCCGGGCGACCACTTATGAGTACGATCACTTTTCGCTACGAACAACTTTGTCAACTATCGGGCGACCACTTATGAGTACGATCACTTTTCGCTACGAACGACTTTGTCAACTATCATTTCACTTTCGTAAGCAAACCTTCAAAGCCGGGCGACCACTTATGAGTACGATCACTTTTCGCTACGAACGACTTTGTCAACTATCATTTCACTTTCGTAAGCAAACCTTCAAAGCCGGGCGACCACTTATGAGTACGATCACTTTTCGCTACGAACGACTTTGTCAACTATCATTTCACTTTCGTAAGCAAACCTTCAAAGCCGGGCGACCACTTATGAGTACGATCACTTTTCGCTACGAACGACTTTGTCAACCATCATTTCACTTTCGTAAGCAAACCTTCAAAGCCGGGCGTCCACTTATGAGTACGATCACTTTTCGCTACGAACGACTTTGTCAACCATCATTTCACTTTCGTAAGCAAACCTTCAAAGCCGGGCGACCACTTATGAGTACGATCACTTTTCGCTACGAACGACTTTGTCAACTATCATTTCACTTTCGTAAGCAAACCTTCAAAGCCGGGCGACCACTTAAGAGTACGATCACTTTTCGATAAACAAATACAACCGTTAGTACACATCGTAAAACCGGTTGCCATTAGTTTGGATAAAGGAAGCCTTGTTGGCCAATTTCGTAACACATTACTGATGCTAAGCAACTTGGGTTATCTTTAGACCGTGACGCTGCTATTTATAGAGACTGTCACACTATTTGTATAGTGCTCAATGAGTCAAGAACTTTGTTGTGAATGAGTTTCTTTAATTTGTTATAATGGATTATTTTGCTAAGGAACTTTCCGTTGCTTCGAATGTCATAACAAAACCTACTAGTGGCCCAAAAAACATTTAAATACGAGTTTTCATATACGTAGCAAATTAAATTTTGTGATTTTGTTTAAATACTTTTGATTGTATTCTTCTTTCTTTCATCTTAAACAACCATCCCAATAACTACCCGTAATATTGCCAACTTATCCTTTCTAAATCGGTAACGAGACCAAAAGGGTGTTGGCATATTTCAGCCTAGATCTACAAATTGCGTTCCCTTCATTCAATCTTTAAAATCCGTGAAGCGAAAATAAACCCAAGCCGCCAAGCGTGGTTATAGCAAGAGCAAGTGCGCGCGTTCCGCGTCTATATATAGCCGGGGCGGCATGCCGAGCGCAAACGGCAGTCGGCGCGGGAAAAGGCTGATAACCGTCTAGAGTCTAGAAGGTTCCACGCGAGCAGATTGCATGTGTCAGCTCTAGGCCAGCGTTACCTGTTGCACGATCTGTCGCCTATACATCAGCCGTTCCAAATGATCAGCTGTTCCGTGCACCATATTGGCGGGAACTAGCGACCCGGGGTCGATAAACTCAAGACAACTCTCTCCTCCGGTACTACTTAGCTTTGCAAATTGGGCGGGTCAGTCGCACGGATTTTCTGCGGAGAAGTACAAACCGCGAAGAAAGTTCCGACTGTTATGTAAATGCGGCACATGTTCGCCTTGTGCAAAATCTACAAATTCGATGGCTAAAGTCTAATATTATAAAAAAAACTTATAAATTCATATGCTGTCGTGAAAATTATCTTGAAGCCTGGAGGACAAGTGTACAGCAGAAAGTATACAACACTAAATTAAACCTTATTCAAGTTTAACACTTTCTCGGAGGAACAATACAGACGGATTCCCTGGAAAACAGAGAAATATTTTATCTCTGTAATATTCATCGAGGGGAAAAATTTCCTGCAATGAATTTGATATGGCGATATAATAAATTATTTAAAATTTTTTTTACCTCAATTAAATGCAAATCTAAAAAAAATGCGTTTATGCAAGAAAACCATAAATGATTATTAATAACATAACAGTTTTTAAAATAAGCGTAAAGGTCTATGTTGAGCTGTTTTTAGCTAACTCAAATAAACTGACTCATTTCCTTGTTAAAATAAATTACTTTGTCGGACACAAAATCGTACCTGAGCAGGGGATATCACGTTGTTATGAAACATTTTTGAAATTAATGGATTCTGCGTCAGTTGATAGGACAGGTAACATATTTTCATCGAACTAGGACTCATTTGATAACTGTTAAAAAATGTCCGTGTACAATCTGCAATGTATAACGCACTTTGGTGAAGTTTTATAAAAACATAATTCCAATGATCCCATCAGGGTTTCACCAAAACGCACTTTGGTGAAGTTTTATAAAAACATAATTCCAATGATCCCATCAGGGTTTCACCAAGTCGTAGAGATTTCCCAAAGCTGATTCACCACCGAGAGGAGAAATTCCGCGGGGATCTGAGAAGCTGATAACTGGAGCGGGAGGTCAACGGCACGCGGACGACCTTCACCGCGGCTCAAGGTCGCGCGGAAACCTACCTTTCTGTGAAGAAGAAGAAGCAGCAGAAGCGAGGAGCGAGAAAACCTAATCGATTGTGTAATGAGTTGAGCGAAGCGACCGAGAACTTCCGGCCGACCTTGGGCCGAGGACACGAGCTGGTCGACATTCTGTGGGGAAAACTGCCCATATTGCACTGACCTTTTAATGTGACGACGACGTTTAAAGCGGTTAAAGTATAGCACTAATCTTGCCAAACTGGATCGAGACATTTTCTTACCTGGAACAAATATTCAAATTAATCTATAAAAAAGTTAGTAAATTATTATGAAGCTGTAATTAACACATTAGGAAATTGCGTTTAAACTAAAAAGCTTGTTCAAAATTTGCACTGGGTACTTTTGAAACGATGAAACTGCCCCGCTCATTAAGAGCCTTCATCACCCCTCCAAAAAACGTCGTAAACAATCTTTCGTAGGCCCCTGTTTCGGACGCCATTTTTCAACCGATTTTTTTGAAAATACTCTTAAATAAATCCGGAAGAGTGTCTCCTACTCCCTATAACCTCATAGTTATAAAAAAAACTACAAGGTGTCATGAAAAAAATATCAAAAAACCTCAAAATTCCCCCATATTTCGGATTTTTTTAAAAATAATTCCAAAGGGTAAATTAACAATTTAAGGTTATAGGGAGTAGCAACCGTATTCTAACTTTGTTATTATGTTCATCCCTTTAATAAGTTATTAAACGCAGCGACGGAAACAGGGGCCTTCGAAAGCATGTTTCGGCTAAAAATGCAGCCTGCGAATCAGACCGCCTACGGCACTACTAGCCTTCCTACAAACATAGTTGTTTTACTACAGCTATTAAATTTACACGGAAAAAGGACGAACACGTGTTCAAGATCCTAGCGGATACGCGTTTCGCAAATCTTAATTGTTGGTGAATAATATTAACCATCGTTAGTGCCACAAGTGATTAGAGAAAATTGTCAATATACTCGCACGTTAGGGGGTTCAACAATAAAGGTGTCATTTTAGTATGAATAGTTTCCAAAAAAGAAATATTGCTACATGAACTTTTTTGTTCATTGGAAATCGCAGACAAAACGTAGCGGAGAATTGATGATATAGGACCGGCGCGCCCGAGGCGGGCAGCGTCTTTTTGGGAAAACCAACTACATTGAGACGTGGATAATTTAGGCCTAATCTTTGCAATAGTGGCCCTATTGGCTGTCGCAGGGTGGGAGAAATTGCCGCGTCAACCGTTATTCACGTGTTTACTTTGTGTTTGTGACTTGTGTGTGATTTTATAACAAGTAAGACTGTTTGAATACGTTTGTTGTTGGTTTTATATGGGAGAAACATCAGTGTTGCATCCATTTTGTTCGTGTGACAATGACACGGAGACGGGTAAATAAAGGGAAGTTGACTTTAAGTTCTAGACGTAAAAAAAGGATTGTGAATATTGGTCTTGTGAAATGGCGCCAAGAACGACGAATGAGGTGAGTACATATTTATCTATTACACATTACATATAAATTATGCAGTCATATGATTACACTAATTAAAGTTCTAATAATAAATCATTCATTAAATCCGGATTAAGGAAAGGGGTGAACCATGAATCACATATTTAAATGTCGTGGTATTATGGTATTTATTACTTTCAATTGTAAGATGTTAAATCTTACTTTTATTGTTTACTTTTTGATGTCTGAAACTTCTATTTAAGTTTTACTTGATTTTGACAATTAAAATTCAAAGGAAAATCGGGAAGAGAATTCTCCCGAGAAAAGCCGGCAGCCGGCGTTACAAGCTAGTTGTGTAAAACATTGTACTTTCATTTGTTGTTACAGGTCTTTCTTTAAAAGTAATAGCTACGGTATATTTATATTTCATAAATTATTTTTGTTTTGTTTTTGTTTTTGTTTTGTTTTTAGATCCCAGTCAACAGAAACGCAAGCAACGGCAGAAACGGAAAAGCTCAATCACACGAGTACTCAAGATTTATCATCTGAAGCTTTTAAACCGTAAGTGTGTAACAGTGTGCACTTTACAGAAAATATTTAGATCATAATAACGTCACTGTCACCTGAGAGGTTTCAAGCTCAAAACTATGCATTGTTTATTATGCTTATCGAGAATTAATTGCATTTAATATCTAAGCTCTCTTAGAAATGAAGTTCTTTAAACTACATAATTAAATAATTCAACAGTACCTGGTGGAGCCTTCCTAGCTAGTATAACAATTTTACATTTTTTTATCTCTTTTGAATATTTACTCAACTTGCTGTAATTGATTTCTGTGTGTAATGAAGTGTATATGTGACTGGACAGTATATAACAATAGATTATAATGTTCTCTTGTTTTTATTTCGTTAGGGTTCGTTACAAAGTCCATTGTACATTTGTAAAGAATTCGAATTGATTTCTTTTTGTAAGCCAGTAACTAGATTTACTGGCAAACTAACTAGCATTGAACTTGTATTTCAGTCAAAACGAGTTATTTCCAGTTTGTTTCTAGTAGTTATAAGAAGTCATCGGAAGAGTAATTAATGCTTATATAATAATGTAAAGTTATTTTTTCAAGTACAGTACATGTAGTAGTATAGTTATGTTGTATTGTTTCAGTTCTTGCAGCAGTACGCCCATGCCAGTTGTTAAAAAAAGCCGAAAAAGTTTAAATTTTGACGACAGCAAGTTAGAAAATAAGATCATGTCAGACAACAGTTATGAAGAAGGAGTGGTGTTGCTTGAGCCTAGTTGTGAGAGGGAAAGTAGTGTAACAGAACTTGTTGGAAGGCGAGTCATTGATATTAGTCAATTTTTTGACGAAATCAAAAATGTAAATAACCATAACACTGCAATGGGTTGCACGATAGGAAACATGAACATAATAAAAGAACACTTATTTTTACCAGGTGCAAGGACAGCTACACATCACTAACAGACAACAATGTTGGTTTGTATTGTGGACTCCTCTCGGTGCAAAATTAAATATTATAAATAGAGACGACAGTTTTTGGTGTGAAAACATGCTAGGCCCCTAGATCAGATACCCTAGATCAATGGCGATAAGGGACCCACAATACATCTTGGACGCAAGACAAGGAGGAGAAAAGAGGCAAAAGAAACAAACAGTCGAAAATGACCACATGTAAAGGAAAATAACGATGTTGTAAATAAGTGTAGTAGTAAATACAGATTTATCTACCTATTTTCATTTATTTGACTTTTCACAATGTAAGCCCAGGTAGCACCAATGTACAATGTCTACAATACTTGTTTGATGTTATTTTGTCAATAATTGATTTTGGAAACAAATTGCGTGTACTCTCACACACAGGTTTCAATGGTGTATTACAATTTTAATAAGTATTGCATATTATTGTTGAAAACCGAGTGGTAGTTGTATTAATCAGTGAGAGAGTACACACTATCAGAGGGTTGCTTCAATTAATAACAAAATCGTAGCTTATTATTTTTATATTTATTTTGGTGGGTTCATAGTGCTATTTACGACTTGTACTGTAACGTGTGATACAAATAAAGAAAGTTAACGATCATCACAGTGTATGCCAATATACATTGCATTCATCCTAAGTGTTTTGATAAACGAACAAAGGGTGACTATATCCAAACATATCACTAAATCTCTACATAATACATCTCTACATACTACACTACACTACATACATACTACCCAACATAATAAGTCACTAAATAATTAAAAAAACTTTAAGTACAGTATATGTTATTGTAACTACATGTCACCCTTGGCTGGAGGTAACACGAACAGCGCCGCCGACGCGACGTCGGCAATAGGCCTATCAGGAATCCGTCCTTTACACAGGATTACTGATCATACTAAGGTTTTTAACGAATAGTGTTTTGAGATTAAATTGGAGTTAAATAGAATCTTCAACTTTCACGCTGGAAGTTTGTTTCTAGTTTATAAATAAATATAAAATAACTCGTGGGGTCTCCTTATCGTTCTTACATTGAAACCTTTTATTAGGTTATTTTTCCAAGATTTCCAATTACAGATAATTTTTACCAAACATAACTTTATACCGGGACATACATTATTATATGCTGAAAAAGTATATAAGTTTGGTTTTAGTTATATCAAACGGGAAGGGCACTGGAGGGTGTAAACGACAACACTCGGAACACTCGGGAATGCTCTGTCTGCTCTCACGTTGTCCCGTCTGCTAGTCGAGGTAAAATAGAACGGACTATCAAATGTATGACTTAATGTTGTATTTGTATATTTTAAGAGCTACAGTTCAAGCTTTAATTGATGTTTCTACCTTTTCTCTATCCTAAAATAAATTACTTTTACAAAGACCACAACAGAATTCTTTTTAATGAAGTACAAATTCTGAAATTTACAAATATGGTTTACAAGTATATGATCTAAAAGCTATAAAAACTTCAGGACGATTAGACGAGTGGTTTTTAGGTTGTACAATTTCAAAGTCAGCCGTTGGCTGAAAAACGCCGGAAAACCTGTACTTTTTTCATTCAACCCGCTAAAAGACTAAGTTGAAATCACATAAAAAATTGAAACTAACATGAGTAAATGCAGAATTAAATTTTTGAAATTTTGATGTAACTTGTTTTTTTATAAGTCTACTGGTTACGCTACAGTATAAGCTCAAACTCGAGTATCTATACTTTTTGATCCGAGAGTAGGCGCGGGCGCGGGCTATCCGCTGTCGATGTTTGACGAGACGTCAACAGCTTTATGTTTTTAGAAAGGTACCCCCTCCTCATCCCTCACCCTAGACTCGCGCACCTGACTATACCAGGTCTATTTGTAGTTAATATGACTGTGTGTACGAAATTCTCACGCGGGTGATGAAGACTCTTAAAGAGGATTAGGAAGGGTCGCCTCGCAAGACTAGAAATGCTGAAATTGCCCCGAGCGCCCGGCCAGGTAGTCGCTACGGGACTGGGGAAAAAAGGGAATTATTTTGGTCCCTGCATCCTGTCAGTGACTGCAGTCTTCTAAAACTGCCGTTGACTGCTTTTCCTGTCAAGTCACAATTGTTTCTGTACCAATATCACAAGCAGTTGAAGTAGATATGATCGATGGATATGATTAATCTTTTCACTCCATGTACCGACGAACAGCGTTTAGCAATTATAAATTGATAGTTGTTTGTTGTTGTTGTTGTTGTTGTTGTTGTTGTTAGGTTTGTAGCTTATAAACTACCGCTTCGTTGGGCTTAAACAATAATATAGTGATATAATCTTTGTTTGAACTTAGGAACTTAAAACAATCTTGGTCATTATTTAAGGATATAAGAATAATACCGCTTCGATATTTATACGTCTTTAAGTTACTGTACATTTTTTACATAAGTATCATTCCAGATGAATATACTTACAGAATTAAACTTCGATCAAATTTAAATGCTTTGTTCCAAAACCTTATATAGGCAACTCATTAAAAAACTGAACATTTAAGGCAACAATTTAAACAAAAAGAGAAGAAAATTAAAACAATGTGTTGAAGAAAGTTCGATTATTATTTTTGGATATTTTACTACATGTACTGACGAACAACATTTAGGAGTTATAAATGAATCAGCGTAAGTTTTTAATCAAAAAATAAACAAAAATCGTATAGTACACAGCATGTAAACAAATACTCAATAAAAATAAAGTATCTGTAATACTAATTCGAACAGGCCCACACGATCCTTAGGAATACATAAACAATATTTAACCCCTAATAATACAACCGATTGTATTACACTAAATGGTAGAAACAAAACCTTACAGTCTTATATGCTTGATTGAGGTTAAATTTAAACACATACTACCGAAATAAAATAATCTGGTAGAGAAATTTAAATAAAAAAACTACATTGAATCAAATGTCTTTAAATTTATCCTGTCTCCATTGAAAAATTGCATATATAGTACAACAAAATAATGTCTACATAGTTGAACGATGTGTCACACCCATTAGCAATCGGTAACATCCTTAACATGTTTTCAAAATTATTTTCTAAAGTAAATAGCCAGACATAGACATAATTTTTCTTCTCTTATTTGTTTAGTAAAATTATTATACAGTCTTGGCCCTTAATATTCGGTGTTTTTTAAACGAGTTATATTAGGTTTCGGAACAAAAACATATAAATTTAATCTAAGTTTATTTCTGTAAGTGGAAAATATAGTTCGGTTTGCGACTTTCTTTTTTATTTGACAAATGCTCCTGAGTTTCTAAGTTTAAACACAGATTGTATCACTATATTGTTATTAAAGCCCAACGAAGCGGTAGTTTCAGCTAGTAATTCCTGATATTGGTGGCAGTTATTAGAAGACTGCAGTCACTGACAGGACGCAGGGACAAAAATAATTCCCCTTTTCCCCAGAACCGAAGCGGCTACCTGGCCGGGCGATCGGGGCAATTTCAGCATTTCTGGTCTGGCGAGGCGACCCTTCTTGATCCTCTTTAATGAGCGGGGCAGTTACATCATTTCAAACGTACCTAAAATATCGGGGCAGTTTCATCGTCCCCATGCGAAGTAACTTCGACAATTTTGCTTACTCTCCACAGTTTTAAATAAGCAAACGTTTAAAAAAGATAAATCACTGACTCATCCTATTTTACATGCAAAATGCCTTGGATTTGCACTATAAAGTAGTCTTCACTACTTTATAGTGAATTCAAAAACCAAAGTTATCCAGTTCTCAATTTGCTACGCTGGTTTATAAAACGACCACGAATCTGAATGCCAGTTTTTATCTGTATTTCCAGTTTGTTCGAGTTCTAATTTAGCCACTTGACCTATTATGCATTACCATTCGGAAAAAAACTGCTAACTTTATATCTAGAGGCTAAACGGCTGTATTGTTCTTAACTAATGTCATGTACTAAGTGGCGATATGGTTTGCTCGTTTTACTGCTAATTTGGTTACTATAGTGCATACAATCCTGTACATAAATTGAAAAGTTATTCTGGGTCAAATACTATATGCAACTATATTTAAAGTAGTCTAAAAACTTAATGTATTATGCAAAAATCTTATGTTTATTATTTAATAAAACGTCTGTAAAGAATAAGAAAGGAAATAGTTTTAAAATAGTTAGTTATATGAATCAATAACAAGCAGTAACATTCTGTCTAAGAAAAATAAGTTTAAAAAACCATTAGTAAGAATGATATAATTATTTACAAAAACTTGTTTTTAGAATGGACGGTCTAATATAATTATCAAATCGCATTTTATTCACCGATAAATTTCTATATGAACCAATCATCCAAAACTCGATATCATAAATTAGAGTTAAAAAATACATTATTTGACAAACAGAAATCATCAACTGCTTGTAAACGCCTTCATTCCTTGCGCAGCAATTTAGGTACAGTGGTGTCATGAGGTTGCGACACATCTTTGCAGGCGCTCGCTAATTGCATTCACTAAACTGTAGAATGCTCCGCTAAAATCAACGCTACAAGTAAATTGAACATTCAATTTATACAAAATAAATACGTTGACGGATTAATAACTAAGATTTATTATCTTTGAACGCCGGTTGTGACATATGAGAGCGGCGATGTCTTAAAATTAGTTCAGTACATATGTACTTATCGAAATGTTTTATAATGATATTTCAGACTTGCAATCAAGATTAACTGTAACAGCCCCTGTCAACAAAATCTCAATGAGCGAGGTCAGGTAAGTGACGTGACAAAATGAAAGAGAGTTTTACTGTCATGTGACCTCTCAACCCGAACCCCCTCCCTTAAGCTGACGCCGCTTTTCTTCATCAGTAGCTTCAGCATTTTCTCGGCGGTTGGATCAGGTGAAAACTACCCGCATGAACAATTTTTTTACTGGCGTGAAATTACCATTATATATTTAGCTAGTTTTCACCATTGTATAGTTAGCTATAACTATTTTTAGAAAAATATGTTGATATGAAACTGTAAATTCTAAATTTATTAGTTGCCTCATATTGTTACATTGTTGTTTAGTGAGGTATAAATTTAGATAATTCTAATTCGAGAACATATAATTAGAGTACACAATAGAAAAATAGTTCAACCCTACCAGTTTTACAAAATGCAATTTTCGATTTTTTTAGATGCTCAAATTTGTACACACGCTTATGAGAATTATTTCAATCGGAAAAATGTGATACATCATGTGTTTAACGAAACAAACATATATATTATTTTTACAGTAACTTGAAAATACGTCACAATTATTCGTTCTAGGAGGTGGAAATTTGATATCATAGAAACAATTAACCATAATCAATTAATCATAGAAACAATTAATCATAGAAACAATAGCGCACAATTAAATATAATAAATTTAGGGAAGAATAACCAAATGTAAACCATTTAACCATCTCTTGTAACGAATATAATCCCTATTGTACTGTAGTGCAAACATTAAAGATACTAATGTATCTTTATCTTTGTCTTTTATGGTACTAAAGTACTATTGTACTGTGATCCACAAAACATTAACCATCGTTTGAATCTAATAATTCAGTTTTAATGTAGAATAACTTATTTTAAACAATAAACATTAATTTATTTTCAAAGAAACGGTAACTCGCCCAAACCGACAAAACTAGAGGGCAATTGCTAAATGCGCGACCCGTTTTACTTTTACGTTTATTTATAAAAACAAATTAAGTTGTTACAAATGTTTATAAATTGCCGCCATACTTGAACAATTAATTACGAAAGTAAGTAACATTACATTTAATTTAAACCGTATTTTGAGTTTTAAAATTACATTACTTGTCCAGAATACAATGGGTTTTGAGTTTGTGTGTTTGCTATTTACGGTTTACATGATGAGGGAAATAAATCAGTATGAAAGGTTGAACACGTCTCAATATCTATATAAACGGTATCAGGAAACTGACACATACTTTCTCCCTTTTAGCCCAACTTCAATGAATAAATTACTTTTTATTTACTAAATATAGAATACAAAGCACGGTCGAATGCACAGATAATCTTGTAAACAAGTTGTTTTAAAAAACATCCCCCCAAATCCCTGCTTTGGAGGCAATACACAATCCATTGTACACTCGTGGTTTTAAGAGGGGAAATACCCCCTATTCCCCCCCCCCAGAGTTATTAAGGGGCAACATATTTCGAATTAACTCTGTTGGTCAATGCTAAATTGACAAGCATATCAAGTTTGAATGAAATTGATCAGTACATAAGAGAGAAATATTAATTTTTGTATTCCCCATTAGAATAACATTGGACAACGTACTGCGTTTACCGCTAAATGAAAATTTCAATTTTCTCCGAAACCAGCAATCGTAGAATAGTAATTCAAAATACTAAATTATTCAGTTTTTTGAGCTCTTTTTAATGGTGAATAGTAATATTTTTTATATTTATGTCTTTTTATGAAAAATAAAAAAACTGAATTTTTGATGTTTTAAGTCCTGTAATTTCTGAACCCGAATTTTCACAGGAATGCGGGTGGTGTCATTTTGTTGGAAAACTAAAGTTCTACAAACGACTAAAGTTTAATCAAAATCGTTCGAGCCGTTTTTGAGAAATTTGGATTTTTCATGTTTTTTGGCGGTTTTTGGGGGATAATTACCCTTAAAAATCAAAAATTCCAAAAAATGAAAAAAATACCTGGAGATATCGTGGATTAGTACCTATATACCAAATTTCATAAAAATCGGCCCATTGGTTAGGGCTCTAGCTCTGTACACATCCACACAGACACACACACACACGCACACACACACACACACACACACACACACACACACACACACACACACACACACACACACACACACACACACACACGAACACACACACACACACACACACAGACAGACATCACGTAAAACCACTTTTTTGGGTTCAGGGAGCACCAAAACGAATATTTCCACTAACAACTCAAATTCGAAATTTTTTACGAAAACAATACTTTCTCCATATACTATGTATAGAGGGAGAAAGTAATAAACGGTATCAGGAAACTGACACATACTTTCTCCTTTTTAGCCAAACTTAAATGACAAAAATATTTGTTATTTACTAAATATAGAATATGAAGTATAGATAAATGTACAGAAAATTGTCTAAAATAGTTGTTTTCAGAAATATCCACCCAAATCCCTTTTTGGGAGGCACTATAGAGTCCGTTGCTACACACAGTGGTTTTGAGAGGGGAAATGCCCCCTTGCCCCCCAGGGTTAAATAGCAACACATTTTGAACATCATCTAACTTGACCTGCATATCAAATTTTAATGAAATTGATCAGTAAATAAGAGAGAAATAGTTATATTTGTATTCCCCATAAGAATAACATTGGACAACGTACTGTGTTTACCGCTAAATGACAATTTCAATTTTCTCCGTAACTAGCAATCGTAGAATAGTAATTTAAAATACTAATTTATTTAGTTTTTTGAGCTCTTTTTAATGGTGAATAGTAATCTTTTTTAACATTTATGATTTTTTATAAAAAATCCAAAAAATTGAATTTTGGATGTTTTAAGTCCTGTAATTTATGAACCCGAATTTTTCAAGAAATGCGGGTGGTGTCATTTTGTTGCAAACCTAAAGTTCTACAAACCACGAAAGTTTAATCAAAATCGTTAGAGCCGTTTTTGAGAAATTTGGATTTTTCATGTTTTTTGGCGGTTTTTGGGGGATAATTACCCTTAAAAATCAAAAATCCAAAAAATGAAAAAAACGCCTGGAGATATCGTGGATTAGTACCTACATACCAAATTTCATAAAAATCGGCCCATAGGTTAGGGCTCTAGCTCTGTAAAAACACACACACACACACACACACACACACACACACACACACACACACACACACACACACACACACACACACACACACACACACACACACACACACACACACACACACACACACACACACACACACACACACACACACACACACACACACACACACACACACACACACACACACACACACACACACACACACACACACACACACACACACACACACACACACACACACACACACACACACACACACACACACACACACACACACACACACACACACACACACACACACACACACACACACACACACACACACACACACACACACACACACACACACACACACACACACACACACACACACACACACACACACACACACACACACACACACACACACACACACACAGACACACACACACACACACAGACAGACAGACATCACGTAAAAACCACTTTTTTGGGTTCAGGGAGCACCAAAACGAATATTTCCACTAACAACTCAAATTCGAAAAATTTTACCAAAACAATAATTTCTCCATATACTATGTATAGGGGGAGAAAGTAAAAAGCACAGAAGCTTGAACCACATTTTAAATAGTTACAGTTGATTATTAGTTTGTTTTAAAGTCTCTTTTTAACTGTTTGTTTACTTAAGGAAAGGTTTTAAGGGAACATTTGAAATCATATTAGCTGCTTATCACGCTGGATGGTGATTGGAGGGAAAGTTGGAGTAGGTGGGTAAGAATTTTATGGTTGGTAAGGTTAGGACCACCCCTACCCTTGCCCACCCTGAAACCCACTTCATATCCCCCAACCACTCTGTATCGATCAATGACTCCACTTAAACCCTTGTCTACTTCAAACTTGATTGTCAAAGACAACTTTCACTTTCTTCTACTCCTTTCTTTGACCTCAATAAAGAATCTTACGCAGGTTAAAATGGATGTTTTTTGCCCCTTTTGCGTTCCTATACCACTCTTCCGCTTGCATGGTAACTCAGGATAACTATGAACTTTCACAACGTTTCGGGGTCTGGAGTCTGATCCCATCTTCAGTTGAAAAAATGTCCGCAACAATTTCTTAAATAACATTAACTCACCATCACCAACAATGAATTTTAAACAAATAACTCTAGGAAGGTTTCAAGCCATTAACGGTAGACTTAAACCTTAAATTATCAGTGTTAATCTGGAACGAGTACCACTTGTTTATCTGTAATGAAAACCGTTCTTATACATCGAACATTTCGCATTTATGTTAAATACAATAATTATTTTTATCTTTTATGAAAACAAACGATTTAACTCTAACCGTTCAGCGATTTTATTCACCAAATTATCATTAAGTATATCTTACAAAAAATTGTTAATTTAAAAAATACTTGAATTTAAAAATGACAATGTAAAACTACAATGTTAAAATCACAATTCATCCAAAGCAGTTATTTAAAAACAAGGCCAATTAAAAGGGTTGAATTCCCGGAAACAAATCAAAATCATTCCTGAATCACGATCGAAATCACGTGGCACTTGGCCAATATACAAAGTCTAATTATTAAATTCGTATCACAATGTTGTGACGTCGTTTTGAGGATATCGAGGGACCTGTGACCCATTCTGTGGCGATTTCGGTCAGTCTGCAACCCGAGCTTTAAAAAGCTACATCGAAATTCGATACAAATTGCTTGGTAAGATTTTCTTGAATATTTATAAATTTAACTTACAAAATCGAAACTTTGTTCTGTTAGCTACTATTTTATAGTTTTTATATTTTAGCTGTATAAGCACAGTACTTTAATTATGTAAAACTCAAATTGGCATCGTTAATTATTTCCCCAATTACTCGAAATTTGTCAAGAATATTACTTCAGAGATAACTGTAACTTAAATATTGTTAGGAAGGTTTTTATCTCCATATTTCAAACTCGTAATATGAAAATAATTTATGATAGGAACTTTTTAAATGGAGGGCTCGTTTATAAAGTATTTATAATCGCATTTATAATACAGATAATACCCTTTACGTTATCTTTAGTATGGCACATTACGGTTAAATATAGAACAAAATCAGATTTTCTGGTAAAATATATTAGTCTATTATTCGTTTTAAGATTGAAATACGATCTTGTCTGGAACGTTCCAAAAATAATGATAATTTTAATCTTTCGGTTCAACATCCTATAAAAACGAAATCTTATGTTTGCTTGCCAGTCTTAAATCAAAGTTCGAAAATGTCTCACTGCGGATTGTTCCGGTTAACACACGACATGTACGAATACCATCGAACGGAAGGCCCCTATTGCAAAATGAAGATTGTAAGTATTAGTTGTTTACTTTAAATTCGTTCTTTCCAAAAGTTGCTAGATTTTCTTGTGAGTTGAAAATGTTCACGCATGTGCGAAAAAACTGGTTTTGTATTTTATGCTCCCTATTAGTGGCAAAAACCTAGTTGCTAGATGGAGTTCTTAAAGTAATATTTTATGATCACAGCCCAAAGATAATTAGAACTAAATTTGGAATACTGGGTTATGGCTCGAATCCCACGCCCCTCAATTTTCATCGGGCTAACATTTATTAATGATTTTTACTAAATCACAGTCAGTCTTTAGACAGTAAATCGACTGGTCAAAACTAGGCATCTTACTCAACCTCACCCTACACTCCCAGCTCTAGCCCCACGAGAGTGCAGGCGTCTCACTGATATATAATGGGTTTCACAACCGAAAGAACAATCGCGAAATAGTTTAGTGCGTCCTTAAATACCCCATGAAGTCCCTTTCTCTTACGAAACACGTAGGCAGCTAATTTACAAACTATCTGTGAACAGTCCCGACCGATCCATTAATCACTCAAAAATTAGAGCTAAGTAATAAACCCCGGTGACAGGGCGAGATATGGGTTTGAGGCCTAAGGCCACACGTAGGCCTCAGGCCTTGTACGCGGCGGGCATCCCAGGTCCGGGGCTTCCGCAACCTCAAGGTTGCCGCGAGGCGTTTTTGACTCATCTCCCGTAGCTAGCAGGTGGACAGTAGATACGCAAACTTAATATTAATAATAGTGTTAATATAGTGTTAACTTAATATAGTGTGTTAATATAGTGTTTGCTAGGGTATTATTCGCCGTTATTTACAAATTCAATTTCCCCACCAGGTGAAAATTTCGAACGATATTTCGCGAGCACGACCCCGAAAAAAGCGTACAACGCGTACAACGAATAAATTGAGAGACTTTGCATCAACATTTTTGATTAATTTATCTATTCTTCTAGTGAAGAGAGATCTCTGATAAGAGTATAACTATCCTCGTCTCCAGGACCTATCCTATTGTTTTCTAGCATAATATCCCAATATCCGATTAATACGAAGTCCCTAATCGGATAACCGAGCTCATTAGAAACATAATAAAGTGAAAGTAGGTATTATTTCATGCTGACTGGCAGATTAAAAATCAGAACACATCTCCTAAGTCAACGTAACGAATCAATGGCATTGACATTCTATGGAGGAAATAAATTGTCCCATATTTAATATGTTTGATAATAAACATTGCAGGCTTGATAAAAATACACTTCGTGTTTACTCGGTTAGTAGTTACACTACATGTTAATTCTACTCAAATATATATATATATATATATACATATATATATTATTTTCATATATTTATCGCTAAATTACCAAAACGGAACAAATAGCTTCCCTAACCTACTACACAAGAGACAGAGATGAGTACGCGAGGTAGGTTATGGTCGGGGAGCGCGGATAGCGTGACACCCTTTACTACCACAGGACACAAGGACGCTTCTAGTGGTTATGAAGGATCTGGAAGCTCACACCCACCACCCACCACCCACCACCCCACCCGCCAATGACAATGATCCTGTCAGTGACTGTACCGACACGCGCACATGGCAACCATGCGGCTACTACCAATGAATACAGAGTCTAATTTGCTACTACGGAAAATGTTCACTATTGTAAGTCAACACTTGGGTGGTCGATTTTTTTCATGTAAACCTGTAGTTATTTGCGTTATTTCGAGTTTTTTATGTATTTTAAACTCGCTGTTTAGCCGGCAAAGTGCAGAAATGTTACATAAACAAGTTGATGAATTAGTTGATAAACATGTATAATTAATTATTAAAAAGATGCAATACTCTTCAATATCGTGTAGGTTTTTTAGGTTAAAATTCGGATATTCATTAAATGTACAATTATCTAAACCAAACACTTGACCTTTAATCGCAAACTGATCCTACGTCAATTTTATTTCTCAGGAAAACTAGGCGTGTAATTTGTTTAACTACTCGATTTTAGCGAATTTCCCCTATAGTGAAGAAGCTATTACCGTAGGTCTCATGGTAAGACTTAAGCCCAAGACCATGATATCTTTTTGTTTTGAGGTCCCCAGATGACAAAAACACTACTCGTTCAAAAAAAAAAAAAAAATATATATATATATATATATATATATATATATATATATATATATATATATATATATATATATATATATGCGTGCGCGCGCGCTCGTGTGTGTGTGTGAATGTGATAACTTGAGTAAAAAACATCCGATTTCGATGAAATTTGGCTCAAATGTGTAAAGTGACATTTATGACTTTAAGGTCGAAAACCAGAAAAATCGGACTATGGGAATGGGGGTTTATGGGGGTTTTAAATTTTCCAAAAATCGGTTTTTTGCATTTGTCACCCTAAAATAATAAAAAAAACTAATTTTGGTTTGCACCATTTTATAGGGCTTAAAAAACAAATAATATAGTATTTTGAACAAATAATATAGTGTTTTGAATTATTGACCTAGGTTTAAGTGGTTGCGGAGAAAATAAAAAAAACCGCTCATAAAAACTCTTATGTCAATCTTATGGGAAAAAGGTTTTTAGCTTTTCCTTAACTAATTCTACTGTAAACTTCACATTTGCTTTTACCAATCAGTTTAGCTCTACAAAACAACATTTTGGTGTTCAAATTGTGATTCTAAGTTCCACTTTGCCGAGATATTCAAAGTGCTAAACACAGTACGATGTCCAATGTTATCCTTATGGAGAATATTTAAAATTTGATATCTCGATTATTTATGAACGTATATTGATGAAACTTGGTATGTGGCTTCACCTAATACTGGTATATTGATATTTGCACAAAAAATTGATTTTTTGTTGATTATTCCTGTAGCAGCAAACCTGCATACTCAGCCATAATGTTACTCTTATGGAGAATAAATAAAGTTTTAAAACGCTCTTAATTATGAACATAAATTAATAAAAATTGGTATGTAGCTTCACCTGGTTGAGTTATATTGATAATTGCTTAAAAACACATTTATTATCTTTCTTGTTGCAGCACACCTGCGTACTTAGCCCTAATTTTATTCTTATGGGGAATAGTTAAAATGACATATACCTATATATATGTATCACTTATTTATAAATTTATTTTTATGAAAATTGGTTGCAGTGGCCCTAACTTGTGCCATTCTTCTTCTTTTTGTACGCCCTTTAAAATGATATGTCACTCAAGGGGGTTACCATTTAGGTTTTTTGGCATACCCCTCAAAACCCCTAAATTGGGGAAGGGGGTTGAACATTTGGACTCATCAAAAGTTTCCTTTTTAGGTCACTAAGACTTCCCCGGAAGATAATCTCGATATATGCAGTCGTTAAAAAAATAATCGGGGGGTGAGACTTTTGGGACACAGGTATATGTATATGACTTCACCTAGTTGAGTTATATTGATATTAGCATAAAAACCATTTGTTGTGTTCCTTGTTGCAGCAAAACTGCGTGCTCAGCCACAATGTTAGTCTTATGGAGAAAAATTAAAATTGTATGTATCGCTTATTTGTGAATATATTTTTATGAAACTTGGTAAGTGGCTTTATGTAGTATGAAGACATTTATATTTCCATTGGAAATTCGCTGAGTATGCAGGTTTGCTGCGACGGGGGTATTTACAAGTAGTCTCTCCAGTTAAGATGTTTCGCTTTTCATCGATTCTTTTATCAAATATGTTAACATATTGACTAAAGTTAATGCAAAACGTTTTGTGTTGAAACAACAATAAATTACGCCAGTAACGTTAAATAAAATTAAAAACTGAAAGTTTGTGCTTAACCGGATGTCGCATGTATTATGTACACTCATGATTGCTTATGCAAGGTACTAAACTGACGTCTAAATACCGTTCTAGAAGCGGCTGTGATGAGAATTAATCAAAGGTGGTTCAGGGTCCTTGGAAAGTTTTGATCAACACATGAGGCTGAGTATAACTTAATCTAGAATCCCACATGATTACAGAGTACCACAAAGAATACACAACTAAAATTATATAATAATAATAATATTCTTAGTTTTAGGTTAAATAATATTCTATAATAAAATATAGGTCTTCTTTCGGAACAATATCTAACCAAGAACACGGTTACAATCAAACAGATATTTTGGTCGAACAAATTATAATTAATAAATACACTGTTTCGTTAAATAGAAGGGTACATATTGCATTATACGAGTTAAACATCAATATTACGGTACTATGCATCTGCGGAATATACTGTCTAAAAATAAATACAAACTCAATTACACATTTTTAGTCGAAATTATTACAAACATACATAGCGAATGAAGTGTGTTTGTAATTAAAATATAATTACGTTATACACTGGTTGAATTTACAAGTTTTCTATTCTATTCGAACACAAGTTGACCCTGCATTACATCTGTTTAAATTTCACTCTAATATAAAAACATATTGCTGGTTAATAACGGGGATTTGACAGATTTGCTGATGGATGATTACAGAAATCTGCGGAGTACCCAAATCAATATATGTTACAACTTTTCTGCAACAGCGTGTAAATTAATTTCAGTAAGACAAAAATACTACTTCGATAGTAATCGAATCCGATGCGCAAATTTAACAATGTTCTCCGCATTGCCCCAGTCCGTGGGGGTGGACGGTGACGGTGACGGGGTGGCGGTGGCGGTGTTGCGTAGGTTGGGAGGAAGCCCCGCGGCTGACCAAGGGTCGCCGGCTCGTGATAACAGCTGATACAGACACTGATAGTGACACCGGAGCCGTACGGATGCTGTAAGTGTATTAATGTTGTAATAATGTCGTATAATCTCAGGTGTCGCCCGGTGCGGCGGCGCCCTAGTCAGCTTTGACCTCTAATTCATACTGCCTAATATGATCGGTTCATGTACGTGTTAATGAAGATTATTTTCTTGAATTTAAACGTATGGATACACCAATACGCTATAAAAATGTAAAAATACTTTTTCCCTTTAATTTTACATCATTATTATGCCGGGTTTATTCTTTAACAAACAAATAATTAAAGCTAACTATGGTCGTTTTCAATTCGGTTCACAAAGTGTCCTTTAAAAATACGATTACATTAACATTAACTATTAACGATATATCGTTAATGTTAAAAGCACTCAGTGATGTAAAATGTTTCTTGTCTATAATATTCGTCATAATTTTTCATACATTTTTGAATGCATAACATTGTTTTTGAACAAATTTATATTAGGATCGTATAAAATATATTATAATAGTAAAAACCACTGAAACTATTAAAACAATATACGTAGACGATACCGGAGTTGAAACCCCGTATTCATCTTTGAGCACACATTAAAACAATCCGCCTTGTTAGTCGACTACAACTTAACCCAAATATAAATAACTGACTTCAACATCTCTCGTTTTGCATCCACTAATCTTTACTTCCTGACGATCTGCCTGATAATTTTCTGCCGGAGAACCAAAAAACACGACGAATCAAGGAAATAACGTAAGGGCTAATCATTTACAAATTGAAATAAATGTCTATATTTCCTTACATTTCTTACGCACAGCTTCCTCGGGCGAAAGCTAAAATTACAAAAAGAACGCAAGGGGTAGCAATTCACCAATCCTGTTTTCCCCGTTGCAGACGGCCTCTTCAGACTACCTGTCGGAGGACGAGCTACAGATCATCGAGCGCGGCGGAGGTCGCCTCTTCTCGTCGCACCATCGCCCCCGGCCCTCCATCGTGTCCTCCGCGACGTCCTCGGCCGCCAGCGTCGCCACCAGTGGCGGCTCCACCACCGCCCTCATCAAGAAGAACCGCCGACAAGGGTACGTCACAGTGCCGCAATAACTTTTAGAATGTGTGATTGGGCTTGACAACTACCAAATAAAAATCTTCAACTAATTAATTATTTTCAGACATAAATAATAAAGTAATAATAAAACTAACTCAAGTTGATATATTTTTAGGCGATGACAAAATTGTGAGTTGATTCCTGTGTGGCTTAGAATGCATAAATAACATGTTGCAAACAAACTGTCATATGATTGATTTTTAAAAATAACCTCTTGAGCATTAGTTGAATTATTTAAATGAATTATGTAAACTTTATATCTGTTTTAAGAATGAATTGGTACCACGTAGGTTTATTGAGCAAAATTTTAAGCATGATACTACTACAAGAACGTGTTAGCCTATTAAAGAAATCAGTGATTTTCCATCACCGATTTCAGGAAAACAAGTTTTTCGATGTCCGCAAATAATTTCTTAAATAACTCACCATCGCCAAAATGGAAAATTGCTCGTATGAGTTTCATTTTATGCAAATCCCACTTCTGACAAGTAGGCCTGTGTATTCTGCCGTATTGAAATTGTCACGGCTCAGACCGCCACCGAAAAAACGTAACCTGAAATTTGCCGTTGCAGATACTTCACTCGCGCCAAGCCCAGGATGGACCCAGGACAGCAGAAGGAGTTGAACCTCCTGCTGGCCAGCCCCCAGGTGCCGGAGATCACCGACAAGGCGGGGGCGAAGGCCGAGGAGATGGTCAACTTCGTGGACAACAAGCCCGAGCCCGCCCCGGTGGGACAGACCATCATCACGGTGCGCGACGAGGAGAACCACACCTACGTGCCTCAGGTAGGAACCGCACACACTATATATAGTCGATATATAGTCGGGTTCTTTCTACTGTGTGCGCCAGCTGGAGTATACAATATGCGGTTGGCAATTTGATGGAGAGTTAGCCACAAAGTAAGCTACAGTAATTTAGACTGTTCGACTGTAGTTAGACTCTAATAGGTTTTATAGACTTCCAGTGCAACTACAACATATATTTTTAGTAATTCAGAGACCGGTACCTAAAGTTTACAGATCATAAATGATTGTTCTACAACTCGGTAAATACATTCATGACCGACGGTAACTGATAAACTAGCGAGAAGCCTCTATATGTAATAAATTATCATATCAAATGTTTTGTCCGTTAACCACAGAGAAACACTGATGTCGAAAAAAAAATAGTCGCGTTGAAAGATCTCTTTTTCCTGGCGGTTTCAAAATGGAATATACTCGAGTTGGACCTCAGGACATTTGATGCAAGTTTATCAACATACCCTTATATATATGATCGTAGTATTTTTTGAAGGTGTTGATGATCGTAGTATTTCTCTATTTCCATTTTTATTTTATACGTATTTTATTACCAAAAGTTTCCGATTTTGGTATATTTTGGTATTTTAAATCAAATCGAGGAAAGCTTACTTTTTGCATGAGAGTAGTGTGTCACAAAGTTGGCAGCTTCGAAAGCATTCTGCTCTTCGCCTGGGGGTCGACAAATTCCGATTGTTTCGGACTTAAGTTTTTCACAGATATCTAGAAAACCATTCATTCTACAGCAAAGGTCATAATTGCAATATTTATAGAAGATGAAATTGTATACACTTTAACTACAATTACAGCTCAGTCGCTTTTCACAACCAGAGATATTGTCCTTCAGATAGGTGATTTTTTTAAATGTTCTTAATTTCAACTTTTTTTAACCAACAAAAGGCTGATTGGCTGATATAGTTATCGTTACGTTTAAAATACCAAAATATGCAAATTCATACTTTCCGGTATTGCAAAATTTCCAGCAAGTCTTAATTTCACCCTGGGTACTAAATTATGGGCGAAATAATCTTTCGCTAGCCGTAACTCGCCGCTTGCCGATAACTTTTGTTATTTACTTTTACGGGTACAAAGAGCTTCCAAAGTTTCTGCATATCTTCCTGAGTAACCCAGTACAATATTTTGATTAACCTAACTTATTGTTTTCATCACATTAAACAGTTATAAAACTCTTTTCATCAAATAATTAATAGTAAAACGGTATAATTTTATAGCTTCAACAGTTTTACTATTAATTATGTTGTGATCAGTCTGTTATAACTGTTTAAAAGTGCGATGAAAGCAATGCATTTAAAAGATAATCGATTTGTTTTATTTCTTTAAAACTTCCTTACATTTGTCATAGCAACTGAATTTATAAAGCACAGCGTCAGGCTCTGCAGTGCCGGAAAGTCTGAATTTGCTTACTTTGGTATTTTACAGATAACCAACCAATCTTTATAATTTAAAAATAAAAAAGGGGAACTAGAACACTTAAACAAAATCGCCTATCTTTGAAGGATCATATCTCCGGTTGCAAAAAAGCTACATAGCTGCAATTGCACTTAATTTTACTAGAATTTCATCTTCTTTGAATCTTGTAATTATGACCTTTTATGTATGATGAATGTTTTTCTAGATATCTGCAAAAAACTTTAAAAAAGTCCGAAGAAATGGAGATTTTTCGACCCCAGGTCCAGAGCACAAGGCGGAAGCTACAGACTTTAGTGACATACTACTGTATCCTAACAACATTTCAACAAATCAGTTTACTCGATTTTTTTAATTCCGCTTTTTATGTCTTGGACGGCTAATGACAAGGAAACCTTAAAACTGTGTAAAATACAAACTTGAATACCCGCCATTCAATATAGTTTTGAAATTAAAAAAGTTACGCAAACATATCATTTTACCGCTTTAATTAACTGATCGTATTGGCTCCTAAAAATATCTCCCGAATTCATAGTCAATAATGTCGTACCTTTTAGAAGTGAAAATTGAAATTTCCAAAAGATCACGGTACAAAATATTGTTTTATAACTTTCAGTACGCATTTATCAACATTTAAAGGAACCGCTAGTAAAATTCCTAAACGGTGACGACTTGCGTCTTAACAACGATCTGATGCCGAACAATAGGCGCCTTTCATTTCCAAAAATGTTGGGTCGCCCCGTGAGTGCGGGCAATATCATCGATAACAGCTGGTAATTCACGCTTGATGGCTGATAAGGAGTCATAACTAGATAAGGGCCCTTTCAGCTCCGGCGGGTATAACACAGCGGCAGCGTACTCTGTAGGGTAGACCGACATAGGGCCAGCGGCGTACATCCTTCATACAGTCAGTGGTGATATTCGAGAGACCGGGATCATGAAGATAACCATCGTGCGTTCCGTTATACAACCCCTTTCCGACACCGCCTCCTATAACACACAGGCAAGTTGGCAAATAACACTATATCTGAGGTGAATATTGATTGATTGATTAACTACATTTTATTGTCAAAAACAATTGAGGCAATTTTAATTCGTAGGTAAATATTTCGTAGTATACTTTATATAATTTTATTAGTTGTTGTTATAAAAATCTGATCATTTAAATTAACAAAATAATTATTTTGTGCAAATTAAATTATTTATTTGTTATTTTAATTAATTCGTTTTTATTTTTTTACTTGCGAAAGAAAGATGTGTTATAAAGAGATGAATGCGGTGAACTGAATATTATTATTGTTGTCAACATTAAAATTAAAAAAATATAATCACTAAACTGTAAATAGAAAATAAAATATAACAAGTTAATTTTAAAACATGCTGTGCAAAACTGGCGTTTTTAATAGTTTAACTGTTTGAGAAAACATTGGTTTCAGAAATAATTATTAAATACGAAACCATAACGCATTCTGTATCAATGTCTATAAATGATTCTAAAAATGTACTAAAATCATATACAGTAACAAAAGATTTAGGCTATAAATTGTTGTTGAAAAAAAATATAACCTATGTTACTTTGATGTATCTGTATACAACTATTTTTAATTATCACGAACAGTTATTCTATACTTTAATTAGTGCACTATTTTGTTCTTTATGGCCGCAAAAAGGCCCCAATACAAAAAAGTTACTAAAAAAAACTATTTTCCGTCAATTTCCAGTTTAATTTCTTGCAAAGTCAAAATCAGTTACATAAATCTGATAAGATCAGCTGACGTAAAACGGTCGATAGCTTCGTAATGACCATAAATACAGTTAATCACCCATTACAGCAGCACATGTTGGACAGATAGTGTTATAAATACAGTTAATCAACCATTACAGTAGCACATGTTGGACAAATAGTGTTATAAATACGAGAGTGTAAAATCTTTAAAACATTAAGATATTGATGCGAAAAACAATGACTAATCGATCTTATTGGCGATCTGAGTTATCTTTCCCCGATCTGGTGCGCCAATTCTGACAACAGATTCATATTTTACTTGCGCCTCGAGTGAGCGGGGAAAAGGGCGGAAATTTTTCCAAAAAGGCTGCGCGGAGGCGCAGGAATGCCCGCCCCGAGGTCGAGACGTTGCCTTCGCTGAGTCAACAATAGTTACCATCTCGACACTGTCGGAACCATTCCAATAACGACAGATTGGTAATTACTAAAGCTGTTTCCCCCTTTTGGATTCTGTTCAAATACATATACCGGTTTATAACATTTTGTTTGTAATTAAAATGACCTATATTTAATAAAGATAAAAATAAGATTTTTTAGATAAAGGCAACCCAAAATTATCGAATTAATGATAATGATTCACGCGACCTCACTGGCAAACACGAGTTTAATAAAAAATTTAAGTTTAACAACATTAAGTCTAATAAAATAATTAGAATGGTTTTAATTGAAAATTAATTAAAAATATCTTAATTAAAATCTATCAGCCTGTTAATTGATTTCGTGCAAAACAATGATCAATTTGGGATAGGAGATGTCAAGTGACACCCAAGTGACAAGTGACAAACAAACTTCGATAGTATAATAAATATAATAAAGGTCTAATTAATGTATGTATTGATGCACGATCTATTGCTGTTTTCCAACAAAGAGCATACCAGTATCTAAGGAATTACATTTGTAAACATACCGAAATGTGCGGTAAAAGTGACTGAAGTATTTGGAAAAATTAGTGTGTAAATAATTGCCTATTGTTTTTCATAAAAAGCATGACAAAACACTAATTTACGACAGATGGACCTCTATAAAAACTCTATACAATGAGACAAAACTAAACATTTCGTAATTTCGTAAGTTTGGAAATCAAATATAATTTATGGATTAATTTAATAAGTTTACGCGTTTTTATTATGAGATAAATTTATTTTGTAGGACAAAATATACTTTCAGTAATGACAAATATACTTAATAGATTGTCAGTTTAAACAGATTAAAATTATTTATTAGGTTTCTAGCCTGTTATGAATATAGGTGAATGTTATTTATGTAACTGAAAATGATTAGGCTATTAAATTTTCGGATTTAAAATAAACCATTAATTACTATTACCGTTACCGTTTCTGATGATTATATGGCCTTAAAAATAATAAAATGTTGAAATATTCGTTAAAATCTATTGTTTACGAAAAAATTATCTCCAAAAATATGATCTCGGCCTGTAAGATTTCTGCCGCACGCCTAGTGTGTTGCAGCGTGGGGTGGCGGGCGTCAGTGGCGGTGGTGGGGCGAACGCCCTGTGTATATAGGCCGCCGCGACGCTAGCTGCTCCGTATCGACTTGTAGTGCGCGCCCGCCGGTCACTGGTAGCTGATAGCAGTTTGATAACACGACAGCAAGATGAAGGTGTTGATGCGAGCGGACACCCATTCCAACATACAAGTCACCGTTGGCACCGATTCCAAGCCCAACTTTACATTTTCACAGGTGACTTTTTTGACATAGATTTTTGATGCTACAACGATTTTCTTCGTGTGTAGGCTTTTTTGTTTTAAAAGTTTTGAAAACTGGAGAAACTATTGATAAAACTAATAAGAAATAATTAAGTTAATTGACTATCTAAGACAAGAAAATACATGACTAAACGGTATCGTTACCGGTATATTAATCAAAGAATAAAAAACTCATTATGTGGCTCCACTTCAAAGTTTTTTGATAAATTAAAAATCTGTTATTTATTTATAGTTTTAAAACATGTTAAAGTAGGCCGTCGAAAACATTCAAACCGAATAAAAATAGTTGTGAAGTAAAAACATAAATAAATAGATGCTCAAATGGCTTGAAAGTAATACGAAGCAAATGATCAATCCCAGAACAGCGATACGATTTTCTCCCACAAAATGTTGAAGGGAGTCATTTACATTGGAGGTTACTGTCACAGGTCGGGCCACATGTTTGACCCGCATTCCGTGTACACGCAAGTTTGAGTTTTAAATTTGTAAAACAATCAGAATATGGCAAATATCAAACGAATAGATGGTGAAATTTAATTTACGAGTGATGTAAATTTAGTATTTTTGTAAAGTTGTTATTTCAATTAACTTGTGATAAATCAGAGAGCATTTTAGATATTTTTTGTATGACGGCTAGTTGGTGTTTTTGAACAATTAGTATTGCTTGGGAAAATAATAAAACATGTAAGTTGTATACCGAAAAATATAGAAATGTAGGTATAGACCTAATATAATCACTAATATATTATTAATATTATAATAATATAATAATATAGAAATGTAGGTCTATACCTACATTTCTATATTTTTCGGTACCTATACAAACTTACATGTTTTATTGTTTTACCAAACAATACTAATTGTTCAAAAACACCATCTAGCTGTCATACAAAAAAATATCTAAAATGCTCTTTGATTTATCACAAGTTAATTGAAATAACAACTAAAAAAATACTAAATTTACATCACTCGTAAATTCTCGAATCGCGCAGCAGCTGATATTTAGGTGCGCTAACAAGAAGAAACGGAAATTACTATTTTACGAAACATGTCGGTATATCGATAACAGGTGTTTCCCCTGCAGTAAAAATAATTAATTAATTGTTTTCAATGCATCAATATAATGTGATTGTTTTGTCCTAATACTGAAACATCATAACTATAACCTATAACTGATCTTTCAGTATTAGGACAAAACAATCACATTATATTGATGCATTGAAAACAATTAATTTTCCGTACAGTATGATAAACACTATTATTTATTATCATTACTGCAGGGAAAACACCTGTTATTGATATACCGACATGGTTCGTAAAATAGTAATTTACGTTCCTTCTTGCTGGCGCACCTAAATATCAGCTGCTGCGCGATTCGAGAATTTTGTTGTGCGCTAATCTCAAATTTTGTTATTGTTTCAAGAAACAACAGTACTATGTGCTGTTAACACAATTGATCCGTTTTTTTAACAAATGTAAAATGTTTCGTCACGGATTTTGATGATATTTTTTATGTTTAAAAACTGAGAGTACCTATGCGAAATTGTAAAAACCGTTGTTCATCAGCCGTAGCAAAGGTGTTCTTAGACGTTTAGTCGTATTTCCGAGCTCGGCTACACAACTACTCATACTCGGCTCTTTCTCCTAGTGATGAAAATTACGTTATCATATGGTACAGTTTCATATATCTGTCCAATACGATATTTATTTGTTTTTTTACGGGCCAACTAAATGCAACAACCTAAACTTTCCTACTTATCCATGGGAACCCCCATTCAACACATAATGCAAATTATAGCGAGCAAATAAATTAGCGGCAAAACGTGCGGCGATCTCGCAGCAAACATCGTAAAGATAAATCGGGCAATTTGTCGCAGATTGTATCGCCGATAGGAACACTGACGAGAGACTTGTACAGAGGCACATTAACCCTGAACACCCGATAGCTTATCAATGAACACTGAACGCCGAGGTCCCGCTACGCATCATGAATGAACACTGAACATGAATCTCACATTGTCGTTGTCGTAGTCGCATCACGACTTCACCTTCGTCCCCGCACTTCCGACACGCACTCAGAACTTCACAAGAAACCTTCGACGTTTTGTTCTTGCTAATCAGAAGACAACAAAACGCGGTGGCGGCTCCGAGTCTGTGAGAGGGCTGGGAATTGTAACTAATGGACTACCGGTTTGTTTTGTAACCGATACGAGCCTACTGTACAAAACGTGATGAGGAAAAGGGGTTTGTAGCTTGTGCCAACGAGCTCCGAACAGCCATTTTTTGAAGCCCAAAAAATGAAGATATTCTTTTGAATCCTGGTTGGATATTAAAACCCTCCGCCTGGCTTTGTCTAGAGTAGCTACCAAAGACGCTACCATTTTAATTTGGCCCATTGGCACATTTTACGTCTTTGTCGACTGGCAACATCGTCTATTCTAGACGATTAGCAAAACACATGTACAACATATACAAAATTCACATTACATATATATTATTTTATATCACTGTGAAGAGGAAGGAACACAATTTAGTTCTATAAGTTGGCAGCCTGTATCGCCCAACAAAAGCGCGAATGACTAATATGAACCAGATATTTTGTTCCATCACCTGTTCTATTTCTATGCGGTCTCGTTTCTATATCTCGTAATTGTAAACCGATTTTACACGTGCTTTTTGCTCTAAATCGAGTTGTTTGTTATGAAGTATGTGTAGTGATGTGTGTGAATAGTAATATTTATCGTATTATTAGTCGGACTGGACTTTTTACCTGAAAAACAAAATGTTTCTTTCTTATAAAGTCACGCGATAGGTATTAATTGTATTTATTTGTGTTTTGAATAAGGTGACCAGACATCCCGATTTCGGCGGAATAGTCCCGGTTTAGCGAGGTATGTCCCAGCGTCCCCACGATTCGTGTGGGGACAGCCTAATGTCCCGCTTTAGCAGTTTGACATGAAAATAATCATTGATTCATAAAAACCAATATTTGTTTTACATGTCGAATACATTCGCCGACAAGCATTGTGATGAATTTTTCAAATACTTTAAAGCAAAACAAAAGTACCTAACATTACTTTCGCCGACAAGCATTGCGATGAATTTTTCAAATACAACAAAGCAAAACAAAAGTACCTAACATTACTTTCGCCGACAAGCATTGTGATGAATTTTTGAAATACTTCAAAGCAAAACAAAAGTACCTAACATTTTTCTAAGTTTTTAAGTAGCTAGTGCACTCTCTATGCCTGGGACCTATGCACTAATAGAGAGAGTTTCAATGTCATGAACAATTTACGGACCGAGAACAAGTAAAACTACAAACAAAGAAACGCATATTGCTAAAAAGTAACGTGAATTTAAGCTGTGTTCAGGTTTAATTAAGATTCAAGTTGATGAAAGATATTCACTCCTCTGATAATTATCAGTAATTTTGGTCGATATTTTCTTTAATTAGTTAAGTTTTGCATATTATCATAATGATGGTTCTGTATTGTATAATTATTTTATGAATATGATTACAAAACCTGTTGTTACAAAATCTAAGTAATATTTGGGCAAAAACAATACAAAACTCACAATTTCGTTCCCGGTAACTAATTTTCTAAAACCTTCCAGGGAGGGCCACCGATCTCCCATTTTTGCAGGGAGGTATCCCCTACCCCCCAAACACCACGGTATTTCCAGTTAATTAAACTATGCCCCGCTTTAGACTTCTACAGATCTGGTCACCTTAGTTTTGATACAAAACTATATATTTTCTTGGAGATAAATAACTACTGAATAACATATTATATAGCTCATATTACATAGTATACATATATATTACATAGTAATATTACATAGCTCATTTGAAAGCATTAGTCGTCTGCACAGTAGTAGTTATGTGTAAAAGTTATAAACTGTGCTGTGTGAATCATAGGCCAATTACACTCCAGCCTGTAACTGCTGTCTCACAAATACAACTTGTCTCAAAAATTCGATGGCAATTTTATTTTCATACAATTTTATTCATAACTATATATTTTCTTGTAGGTAAACAACTATTGAATTATATTACATAGCTCATTTGAAATCATTAGGTGTTATACAAATATTATCTCACTTTAAATAACAAAAACTTTGTTTAGAAAAAATAATTTACCATTTTCATATATATAATAAAGTATAATAATATAGTATGCATAATAAAGTATGTATAGTAAAGTTTTAAACAAAATTATTTTAGACTATTCATTCCCATATTATAGTCTTTTTAATTTTATAACCTTCAAATAAAATAAGGTTTTATTATATTTATATATTGTCAGAGGTTTTCTTTTGACATACAAAACTGGTCGCGTACAAATAGCCGTTTTGCACTTTTCAATGTAATTCATATATAATTTTGTCTATGGCTTTTATATATTTCTACGTAGGGAATTAGGTAACCAACATTTTGTAGGCCTACATTTATGAGTTTTAGCTAAAAGATTTGGTTACAGTAAGGTTTTACTTTTGAAATTTATAACCAGAAATTCCAATTTTTTCAATTTATTCATTTTATTTTGAAAACCACCCCTCTGAATTTTAATTACTATACCATTTTCGGATTCTCCTGTCTTTTGTGAACAAAACGAATACACATATTGGTATGTTTTCTTCAAAATTGAATTTTATACGATTTTATGAAAAATAGTCTGCAAAATCGCCAAAATGATCCAGCCACTACAGAAAACACTGCACAAAATTTGGCTGCCAGGCGGAGGGTTAAATGAAATTATACGAACTAAGCCAAAAGAATAACTAATACATAATACAGAATAAATAATAAGTACGTGTAATATAAATTCTATGATACAATGAATCTTAAAACGCACTGACCAGAGTAGATAAAATAAAGTCATGGCTGAGCCTGGCCAAACTATTTCAGAAGGAGAAAGACACGTAAATTGCGAAATCAAACAGCTTCAGGTTCCCTGGAAAAGCACTTATGACTGAACTCGCAAATTATAACATTACAATGACACCTACCGTCAACCTGACAATCACCTCCCGACAGTAAAAAGAGACTCGCGTAACAATATTTGTATTTATATTTAATCGTGAGATAGAATAACACTATGTTTTTTCAGTGTTATCACTTATAAACTGTATAAATCTGTCTTAGTCAGGTTCGATCCACTCCCCATAATCAATCACAATGGTATCGCATTAGCAAAAGATGTTAGTTTAGAACCTACTTTAAAATATGAAACGACCCGTGCAAATAAATTATTCGAAAACAAAAACACATTACGATAGCAAGAAAATGTGTGAAATATTTGTTTAAGGTATCAAAACTCAATGATATCTTACCTAACCTTAGAAAATCTAGGGATCAAACTAAAATTGCGGGATACAACTTTTAAGTAGGACCAAATTTAGCAACGATTGTCAACGGATAATCAGTTGACAGTTGTGAGGCATTGTTATGACACTCGAGATGATATGAAGCCCTGAGACGTGGTATCATGTGCGTATGCCTTAACTAACAGTTGTTTGCACTAAATTGTGTACACAACTGTCATGGCTTCCTATTGTGTCAACTATGCACTGAGAATATCATAGTACCTAAACAAAATTCAGATGAGACTTTTCCATAGATGCTTTAAAAATAAATTAAACAAATACAGCACTCAAAGGGTAAAACTGTATTTTATATATACATCTTAACTTCAAAGATCATTTAAAATTAAAAGTCAAATATTAAAGTATATCAAGTTTACGTTACATATAAGTGTACTGCAGTTACATTCCCCGAATAATTTGTTTTAAAAATAAATAAACGGTATCAGGAAACTGACACATACTTTCTCCCTTTTAGCCAAACTTTAATGACAAAAATATTTGTTATTTACTAAATATAGAATATGAAGTATAGATAAATGTACAGAAAATTGTCTAAAATAGTTGTTTTCAGATATGTCCACCCAAATCCCTCTTTGGGAGGCACTATAGAGTCCGTTGCTACACACAGTGGTTTTGAGAGGGGAAATGCCCCCTTGCCCCCCCAGGGTTAAATAGCAACACATTTAGAACATCATCTGTTGGTCAATGCTAACTTGACCTGCATATCAAATTTTAATGAAATTGATCAGTAAATAAGAGAGAAATAGTTATATTTGTATTCCCCATAAGAATAACATTGGACAACGTACTGTGTTTACCGCTAAATGAAAATTTCAATTTTCTCCGTAACTAGCAATCGTAGAATAGTAATTTAAAATACTAAATTATTTAGTTTTTTGAGCTCTTTTTAATGGTGAATAGTAATCTTTTTTAACATTTATGATTTTTTATAAAAAATCCAAAAAATTGAATTTTGGATGTTTTAAGTCCTGTAATTTCTGAACCCGAATTTTTAAAGAAATGCGGGTGGTGTCATTTTGTTGCAAACCTAAAGTTCTACAAACCACGAAAGTTTAATCAAAATCGTTAGAGCCGTTTTTGAGAAATTTGGATTTTTCATGTTTTTTAGCGGTTTTTGGGGGATAATTACCCTTAAAAATCAAAAATTCAAAAAAATGAAAAAAACGCCTGGAGATATCGTGGATTAGTACCTACATACCAAATTTCATAAAAATCGGCCCATAGGTTAGGGCTCTAGCTCTGTAAACATCCACACAGACACACACACACACACACGGACACACACACGGACACACACACACACACACACACACAGACAGACATCACGTAAAAACCACTTTTTTGGGTTCAGGGAGCACCAAAACGAATATTTCCACTAACAACTGAAATTCGAAAATTTTTACGAAAACAATACTTTCTCCATATAGGGGGAGAAAGTAAAATAGGCTACTGAACAAATTAAAAAAATCATCTTTTATTACTTTCAGTATAATCAAGTACCGGGATTTATATTTTAAATAGCCTTTTCCTTTTTATATTGAATCTACAATACACTACTTACTAGAGCATAAAACAATTAAATCTTCTAACAAATCATTATTCATACTTTGTCTCAAGATTATTCAACTATTATCAAGTATATTCAATTAGCTAATAACCACATTTTGTAAAGATACATTTTATTTTACATTACTCAATAATGTTAAAATAAACTACCAAAACAAAAATCTTTTAAGATTTTTTATATGAATGTACAGTTCGGGTCACAGTACTTGGCATATGGTTAGCATATACTATGGAATGACTTTTTGCCTCTATTTGGCTTACTACCGTTAGTGTTACAGTCTACTTTTGTTAACAGAAAGCAAAATCACTTATTTAATTTTAAAACATTTGTTTTGGTTGTTTTTGTTAATGTCTACTTTTATTTACGATAAATTTCAGTAGTTTCTCGCCTTTCCCAGGTGCCAAGACCGTGAACCGAACTGTAGAAAGTTTACTTTAGGACTCGTTTAAAAACCATGTCAACAAGAAAATGACTTGTTAATGATTTACAAAACTGCTGACAGAGATCCCCAACTTCGATATACTTCAAGACCCATGACTGAGTTCCCAACATCAATTCAACACCACATTTACTCATTCTATCCGTACAACCGTCTGTAGCGACTCCTCTAACTGTTACAGGTGCTGGCCGCGATCTCCGTATCTCTCGGCTCCATGATTGTGGGATTCGTCAGCTCCTACACTTCCCCCGCCATCCCCTCCATGAAGGAACACCCGGGAGCTCTAGGCTTTATCACGGAGAACCACGTAAGTACCATGCTTCTACATACATACTTCTAGAGGTTGTTGTAAAGCTTTGGTAATAAACTGCATTAAATAAAACCATTTCAGTTAATCTAAGAGAGGGAAAATTAAATATTCAATTTTGAATCCTGACATAATGTTCCGACATAAAATCGTATACATCTTGAAATAAACAGGATGACAGATTTATCATTGATTCCACTAATTGAATCTCAATGGCCTCTAAACTCAGACAATGTTTCACTGTCAAACGCCACGTTTCGATGATTGACGTCAGTCAAGAAGTGTTTGGCATTACCATTACACAGATCAATTGAGGGGATCGAGCCTCCTCCAATTGACCAATCAAAGACAGACCTCTGATACCGGTCAATTCAATTCGCCAGATCGATAGACGCCTCACTTGACATAAACAATTTGTACAGTGGCGCCCTGGAACAAACTTTGTCTGTCTGAAAAGTTGTGGATCACCATAAGTAAAGGGGATTGTAGCATCAATAGTTATTTATCTCAAAGTTTGAAAACTTTAACTATCTCAATATTTTTAAATCTTATTATTGTAGATTTATATGTGAACCAGTCAGTACAGTACCAGTGAACCAGTGTTTACAGTAGAACTCACTTATTCAAAATTCAGGGGACAGCCAATTCATTTCAAACTATAGGAAGTCTGAAAAATCGAGAGTTTGAATTATAGAAGTTAATGTGATTGAAATTCAAATTATAGAGGCAAAGAGAACAAACGTCAATGAATTCAGATCTGGAGGACACTGAGGATATGCATTAGTTCATGTTTCAATAGGCTTGTTTTGTGTGCTTCAAATTTTAATTTCAGAGGCTAACGGTAACACAGTTCGTACTGTCGCGGTTGTCTTCGAATTTTCAAAGTAACGTTTTGAATTACAGCAACACAATTTGAATTCTAGAGGCCCAAGTATAGACATATTTGAATATTAGAGGCTACATTATGCGTTAAAAATACTTTGAATTACTCGTATATTTTTTCAAATATTACAGGTTTTTTGAAGGGAACAGACTAAAGTTATTAACTATAGAGGTTTTTAAATTATCGAGGTTCGAATTAGTATAGGTCTACTGTATAAAGTATGATGTCAACGAACTGTGACTTGTTCACATTGTCAATTACATAGAGTACACATTCCTCAGTAGTAGACGTTATTACTCCTTGAAAAATGCCAAATACTGTGAATTCCTATGCTACTTCACAACTAAGATTTGCTAATAAATTAAATTAGGTTTTTAAAATTTTCCAAATTTTAATAAAATGTGTTTGATTATAGGAATCATGGATCGGTAGTTTGCTGCCATTTTGCGCCATTTTTGGAGGCATGATTGGAGGCCCAGCCATTGACATGATCGGTCGAAAAACAACCATTCTCCTCACCGGAGTTCCTTTCCTTATTTGTAAGTAAACAAAATATGTTGTTGTTATTTATTTGCAATTATGGCATTAAATTGATTAAAAACTATCACATTATCGATCACTAAAGTAATTTTTTTCTAAGCATATTTGTGTCTAAGCCATAGTTGAGCTGTTTATAAAAACTAGCTCTTCTCGACAGCTTTGCTTGCTCCCAGGATTTCAGTTTTATAGTATTCGAATCATATAGCTGTCCGAATTCTAATATCTTAAAATGCCTTGTAGCTTGAAACTTTATTATTTAATGTATGACCTCAGGAGGGATTGTATAAAAAAAATAATATTTTCCTCCAATTTGTTTCAATGAGACCTAATTTAAGAAAATGCTTCATGGGTTGGGACTTGGGCTTGGGTCTTGGTGGTTTTCTCAAAAGTTTTTGGTACGAATTAGCTTTATACATAGATAATTTAAAGTGATATAAATAAGTCTTCTGTTATTTGATACTTGACTTTGTGTTTATTTATAAACCAATTTCAACTGTTTTATTCTTGTGCAGCGTTCCTGCTGATTGCCTTCGCCATGAACATCGGCATGGTGTATGCCGGAAGGTGTGTTGCCGGCTTCTGCACTGGTATCATCACCCTCGCCCTGCCTGTGTACCTAGGAGAAACCATCCAGTCTGAGGTCAGAGGCATCCTGGGACTGCTCCCCACCTCTGTCGGTAACTTAGGTAAGTTATCAATCTTAAATTCCAAGTTTTTTTTTGTTTGGCTCTTCTGCTATAAAATGTGTATCACTATAGTTGTCATTCATTTACTCGTTAATTCCAAACTGAATGAAGACTGTAAAACTTCCATCTGAAAATTCAGAAAATAAGCCTTTTGAACTTCATGCAGGCAGTGGTAACTTTCCTAATCTTGCCACAGATAGTTGTTGTTTAGGGTAATAAACATCCTTGGTCTTTAAATCAAAAACTTAAGGTAGTTTCCACAAATTTGCTAGCAGCAACCCCTTCTCTTAAGTTAACTGCTACAGTGTTCGCTTTCTCATTCCAGGTATCCTCGTTTGCTTCTTCTTCGGCAAGTACCTGAGCTGGTCCAACCTGGCCCTGGTCGGAGCCGCCATTCCCATTCCCTTTATGATCTGCATGTTCCTCATCCCCGAGACTCCACGTTGGTACATCGGCAAGGAGAAGAAGAAGCGCGCTCGTAAGGCCCTGCAGTGGCTGCGAGGCAGATACAACGACGTCAGCCAGGAGTTCAGCGAGATTGAGAAGAACCACCAGGTAAGATTATCAGTCAAAAAAACTTGGAACCCTTTAATTTTATAAAAAATACAATCTGGCCCAACAGACATTGTCCTGTTCCAATGGCATTGAATTTGTTTTATGTCAAATAGTCATTTATTTTCAAGATGAGCTGGTTCTCGCTACGCTCATTCGCCTATTTTTATATAGAGCTAACTTCGGCATCTAAAAAAGAGTTTGAGTTGCCATTCAAGTATGTTTGGATATAATCCTTGTTAACAGCTGTTTGGTGTAACTAACTGAACTTTGATCAAATCAATGGAAAATTTGAAGGCCAGTGGGACAGAGCGCTTAGGTCAGATTACAAATATTCTTTAATAAAAATCTTGTCCTGACATTAACGAACACAAAAAAAAGAATTATTCAATTTGGTGCAGTCATTCTCAAGTTATGGTGTGACCAAGGGAAATAGTGATTAATTTTTATATATTAAGATTACTAAACTCTACATTTGACTTCAAACCAGCAACAAATTTTGCAAAACTTTGCTTTGAAACATCTAGCTTTATTTGTACATTTATTAAACGTTTAGATCCAATGTATCGACAAACTGTAACCTGAAGTGTCAGGCCTAATCCTTGTCTCATGTTCAGGAGTCACAGCTGCAAGAGTCGTCTCATGGACTCAGTGAGCTGTTCTCCCGCCGTTATGTCAAGCCTCTGGTCATCTCCATGGGTCTCATGCTGTTCCAGCAGATGAGTGGAATTAATGCTGTGATGTTCTACACTGTTGACATCTTCAAGGTAAAACTCTTCAGCTCAACTCAGTTCATTTTTGTTTTATGCGGACCACACTTGTGTAATAATACCTCAGACCTTTAAATTAAGCTATTTGACATCCCAGATGGTTGTATAAAGCTAATTCATAAAGGCTTTTGTTATAGACCTGCTAAAAAAACTTTCCATTCACCTATTCTAGGATATTTTTATTTGTAGAGTGTTTTCAAGTTATTTACATATTTAAAAAAAAATCTTTCTCTGAATTATTTTAATAATAAGTGCTCAGTTGGTAGGCCTATATCAACTTTAACCAGCCTCTCATTTAATGACTACTTTTATCAATAAAATCAATGAGAATCGTGACATGTAACTTATGTTTTCTCAGTCTTTTATGAAGTATAGGACCATATTATTGCACACTTATTTAATTAGCCTAAAATGCATTTAGAGAAGGGAGGAGATGTGGCGTGGTCTTACACTGTGTTGTTTGGGGGAGGGAGGCCTCAGTCACAGTTCGCAAAACAGCAATTTTAAATAAAATGTAATATGCTGGAATTAATAGTAAAATATACCCCCGTCGCAGAAAACCTGCATACTCAGCGAATTTCCAATGTCTTAATACCACATAAAGCCTCATACCAAGTTTCATAAAAATATATTCACAAAAAGCTATAAATACAATTTTAATTTTTCTCCATAAGAATAACATTAGGGATGAGTATACAGGTTTGCCGCAGCAAGGAACCCAAAATAATGGGTTTTTATGCAAATATCAATAGAACTCATAAGTAAAGTCACATACCAAGTTTCATTCATATACATTTATAAATAAGCAATATATAAAATTTTAATTATTCTCCATAAGAATAACATGGGGACCGAGTAGCTAGGTTTGCTGCTACGGGAACCATAAGTGAACATTTTGTTTTTTGTGCAAACAACAACAAACCACAACCAGATGAAGCCATATACCAAGTTTTGTCAGTTTATATTCATAAATAAGCGAGATATAAAATTTATTTTTCTCCATTAGAATAGCATTAGGCAACATACTAGACAACGTACTGTGTTTAGCACTTGCAATATCTCAGTAACCAATTGACGTAGAGCAATGATCAAAATACCAAATTGTTTGTTTTGTTAAGCTGAATTCAATGGTATGAGTAAATATGTGATTTAAATAAAAATTGCATGTGAAAATCCCCCCAAAAAAAAACATTTTTGTGGTACAAAACCCCCCAAAACCCCCCTTCGGATTGTGCGATTCGTCTGGTTAGCAATTCGTCTGGTTTTCCATCTCGTTCAAATAAATGCTACTTTACAAAAAAAAAAAAAATTTCAAATTTCATCAATATCGGACCTTTTTTACGAGAGTTATCATGCTTATGGACACATAAATAAATAAATATATATATATATACAAAATTTGAACGAATGGTGTTTTTGGCATCTGGGGGCCTCAAAATGAAAAGTTATCATGGTCTCGGGCTTAAGTGTTACGATACCACCTACGGTAATAGCTTCTTCCCTATAGGGGAAATTCGCTAAAAACAATAATTTAGAAACTGATAACTGTATCAAGATTACAATTAACGATGTAATAAATACTGCAATAAAATAATAATCAGTAAAAATATTTTCTGTAATATACTTTATATTATTATCTCTATATATTTGCTCTATCTTTATTATCTAACAGCACTGTTTTTGTGTTGTATTAGGGCGAACAATCATGAATGTGCCCAAGCGTAACGATGTGTAATATTGATGAGGAGAGGGGAGAGTTACAGAAAAATGTGTCTTGTAATATATGAATGACCCCTATGAAATTTGACTCTCTTAAACAATTATTTACTATTTATGCAGTACTCAGAGATTGTAATTTCTTAGCGTTTAAGCTCAAGTTATTGAAAAAATATGCTCTTGTCAATGTTACTGACAAATCCATATATATGCAGGCAAGCAAGAGTTCCATTGACAACAACCTCTGCACCATCATCATCGCTCTGGTGAACCTCGTAACAGTCTTCATCAGTTCCGCCCTGATCGACCGTCTCGGCCGCAAGATCCTCCTGTACGCCTCTGGCATTCTCATGACCATCACCATCACCTCCCTCGGAATCTACTTCTACTTCCGAGAGTACACCACGACAGACATGGACCACCTCGGGTGGATTCCCCTCGTCAGCTTCATCGTCTACACCATTGGTTTCTCGATCGGATTCGGTCCCATTCCTTGGCTCATGATGGGAGAAATTCTACCTGGTTAGTATATTTTTTTAGATAGTCGTTAAGCGCTTCCAAATTAATAGTAATAGTGTACATGACATTTGTAGGTGAAGCTTAACTTCAATCTTTAAGGGAAATCACAGCCATTTTAGAAGAGTTGAATTTTGCCATTATGTGGCTTCTCTATGCCCAATTGTCTATTAAGCCTCAACAATCTTTGTCATTAAACAATCTCTTTTAAATTTTATATATAATTACAAAATCAAATTTTTATTTAAGAAAACCACAGCATAGAAAAAATAATAAAAGACAATTAATTTTGACACTTGATTAGAGTAGTTGATATTTAGAATGTAAACAAGCTTCTAATCTAGTGTTTATTTTCCGCAGCCAAAATCAGAGGATCAGCTGCCTCCATCGCCACCAGCTTCAACTGGTTCACAACGTTTTTCATCACCAAGACGTTCAAGGACTTTGGTGCCCAGTGGGGCTACAGCATGCCCTTCCTGATGTATGGGGCTTGCTGCTTCATCAGTCTGTTCTTTGTGTTCTACTGTGTGCCCGAGACCCAAGGCAAGAGTCTGGAGGATATCGAGAGGAATCTGACAGGAGAAGGTCCCAAGGTGCCGGTGAGAACGGCCCGAAGAATGAGCTCCATTGCCAACCTCAAGCCTACGCCGACAGCGATATAAGCTATCACACTGCTGTTAGTTGTTGCCGACTATTAACCTGTTCAAAGATTGTATTTTTATAAGGATCGAGCTGTACATAGAAATGAGAATGAGGGTAGTGTCAGGCACAAAGATAGTCTTCCATCAACTTGGTGGACTTAAAGGCGGCTTTGTATTTGAAATTTTATTGATTTCGATAGATTATTCTTAATTCATATTGAATTTCAACTGATCTGATTTAGACAAATAACTGTGAAAGTTATGCGTGTACTTACATTATTAAATTTGACGTTCTTATGTAACATTCCAAAATAAACAAAGACATTCCGTTCCTTAGACAGAAAGATCTGAGAAACTTAGTCTGCTAAGGCTGATCTGCTAGTTTGAGGTTAAGGCTTTGGTTAGAACCGAAGGGCGCCGGGTGAGAATAATGACAACGTTTTGGTTGTCCAGTGATGTTATTTTAAAGTCAGGGTTTAGTGTTACCAGTAATCGATTCACTATTGTACATATGAACATTTTTGTTGTTAATAATGTTATTATATTGTTATAAATTATTTTTGTTGCTTTGTTAGATGTCAGCACTGATCTGTGAGATAGTTTTATGCCTTTGTTGACTTTAACTGAATGAGGACTGATTTGATTACGGAATCAGCATTTAATATCAAAATATTAACTAGTTTTAGTGAAAAATCTTTCATAACTTAGCCATGTATGAGATTTATTAAATTATTATAGTGTAATTAAGTGCCTTTCCTGATATTATAGTTATATTAGAGACTGTTTATATTTTGATACTTCAGTTGCAAACTTACTTTGAAAATTAGGGTCTCGATATGTGTGAAATTTAAAATGATAAACTAAATTATGATGTTAATGTAAAAATATTAGATTTAATAAAAGCTTTAAGATGTGAAAATGAATTGAATATTAATTGTAAAATTCAATCAACTGTGAACATTTTTACTTACATACTTATATAACCGGTGAACCCCCATTGAATAATTAGTTTAAATAAACTAGGGCTAGGTATCCCTGTTAGATCAGGAAGATTCGTGAAAAGAACAAACAATTTTGATTGTGCTGCAATCTGTGAAGAAACTGATGAACTATTACATCTAACATTGTCTACAGATGTGTATATACCACCCAACCAAATAAAACTATTGTCTGCCATAGCTAAACATTGACACCTTGGGAATATTGGTCATTTTTTGCCTTTGACATGTGTACGAATCTTATTGATAATTTTGGTATACAATATTATGGATGTGGTTTTGTTACAAAAACACCTTCAATTTTGGCATGGCAGATTTCTTGTTTGATTAAAGGATTTCAAAATTAGCGTTTGAAATATAGATATTGTACTGTTTACATTTTGAAAATAGGTTCTTGGCCTTTCACATCTTGTCTAGTATTTTTTTTTTTCATCGTAGGTTTGCAAAATGGGATATAAAATAAGGATTACTCTGTGTTAACTTATTTTTATTTTATCTTAGGGAAATAGATACACGAATTGTATTTATACAGAATAAAGTATTGTGATCATTTTTACAAAAAAACCTGCCTACTTCTTTGATTCTACCCTACATTCTAAACAGTTTTGATTTAAAAACGTATTCAATCTACAAAATATGAAGTGAAAGAGAGACCTCTCTTAGATTGAAATGCTCGAATAAACTTGATTTATTCTTAACATTTGATATGCACTGATTATTATTTTTGCTCCTAATCTTTGCATCTAAATACAGTCGTGATGTTAAATCACACCAGGAGCTTTTGGTAGAACTGAAAGTCTGAACCCACCAACATTATACTTAAACGAAATGTCTTTGTGAGAAAATCTTTGGATAAATTAGTTTTTCAATAAATTCCTTTTCTAAACCTCGGCATTTTTCAATTTTTATAATTGACTGAGCTAATTAATTTCATTACAAAACAGAAATCAAGTGAACAAGCAGAGCTCTTGTGTACAGCTAGTTGGATTAAGTATATATAGTTAGACCTTAGCAGCAGTGTTTTTAAAACCAAAAATGTTCATTCTTAACAAATTTCTGATTTAATTAAAATTTCTAAGGAGCGAATATCGATATCATTCTCAAACTTTGGTAGCCTAATTAAAGTTTTTGAAATACATTTACTAATATTCAAATTTAAAACTTTCAATAAGTAAATTACTCCTTCATCAGATTTGATTATGAGTGTTTGTCAGTGGCGCTATCATGAAATGCAGTTGTAACTACAATGATGATAGACCAGATTAAAAAATAAAGAAAATATTACAACTCTACAGCACTTCATTCAAAACCCTTTATCACCATTGAGAACTTCGGTATTTGAGATTTCTGGCAATTTTTAACAATGTAACCGTCTCTTTCTAACAAATTGTAAATTTGTCAAATGATTTTAATTTTAATCAACACTAATTTTTCAGTGGGAAAACATTTTAAAATAGATAAATACTTCCTTGGAGACTTTTAGAAAAACCACTTCAATAAAGTATTTTACAGGTTTTGTAGAAACAATTTTTCAAAGCTTTTAAGACATCTAACTGGGTGTTACTTGTGGAAATTTGGAATTTTTATAGAAAACTTTAAATTAAAAACTTAGAAATAAACAAGACAGGTATCATCCCTACTTCAGCAGAAAATACATTAACCAGCTTAATGATAATATTGAAGGAGGTCAATTCTAGCACTCATTATCTACATCGGTAATCAATTGTTCTAGCATAGAATAAAGAATAAAAACAGAAGATGCATCTTTAGGGATTATTGTCACCTGTCTTAGCCTACCTAATCCTGATGGTAGGTTTGGCTGAAAGATCGGTAGTGTTAAAAAACTTTTATAATTGGTTCTTATGACTGCAAACAAAATGTAATGAGCTGTTGGTGATTTGTTAAGGAATCACAGAAGCAGCCAGTACAAGACGTTGTCAGCTCAACCTTGCATAGCAAGCTACATTAACATTACTCATCACTGTGACTGCCCTGATTTAAAGAACGACTAGCTTTTGTTAATCCGGAGGCTCAGTTGCCCAGGACTCATGTTATCGTTATCCTACTACACTTCTTACTTTCATTTATTTCTAACAAAACCTTCAAGAGGTACTTGTGTACCAAGAACCAGTTACTGCATTTTCAAATGAATCAACTTATGAATGAAAACCTCTCAGGTGGTAAGATTAGTAATTGGTCATGGAATATAAAATGTTGGAAACATTCTATGAACTACAAATATTTTTTAGGTATAAAAATTTGAAAAATAATGACTGGTGTCTGAGTAATGTTTGAATCAAAATAGCCTACTGACAATCCTGTAAACAAAATTTGATAAACCATACACACACTTGTCACTTCCATGTGTTTCATATGCGAAACACAATCAAATCTTCTTGCCAGTTCCCAATCAGATCATCACTTGTGCAGTGTCTGCCTCTCTATCACTCTGTATGTTTTTTGTTTTTTTTAGCCTAGATACTACTTTTAAATTTTCTCCCAAACCATTTGAAGCAATTTGACTCAATAAAATTATTGAGACAGTGGAAGCAGTAGGCCTATTATTTCTTTAATAGTTGCCAATTTTAATTTTATAAATTTATGATTTTTAGCAAATTTCCCCTATAGGGAAGAAGCTATTCCCGTAGGTCTCATGGTAAGACTTAAGCCCGAGACCATGACAAATTTTTGTTTTGAGGTCCCCACATGACAAAAACATTATTCGTTCAAATATATATATTACATACGTGTCCGTGAAAGCGATAACTTGAGTAAAAAACATCCGATTTCGATGAAATTTGGCTCAAATGTGTAAAGTGCCATTCATGAAGTTCGAAAACCAGTAAAATCGGACCATGGGAAGGGGGGTTTATGGGGGTTTTAAATTTTCCGAAAATCATTTTTGCATTTTGTTTTTCGCATTTTTTACCCTACAATTTTTAAAACACTTAATTTTGGTTTTGACCATGTTATAGGGCTTAAAAAAACAAATAATATCGTATTTTCAATTGTTAACCTAGGTTAATTGATTGCGGGGAAAATCAAAAAAAACCTGCTCATAAAATCTCCCATGTTAATCTTATGGGAAAAAGGGTTTTTGGCTTTTCCTTAGTTTATTTTAATGTAAACCTCACATTTGCTTTTACCAATCAGTTCAGCTACACAAAACAATCATTTTGATGTTTAAATTATGATTCTACGTCCATCCGTTGCAGAGATATTCAAAATGCTAAACACAGTACGTTGTCCAATGTTATCCTTATGGAGGATAAATAAAATTTGATATCTCGATTATTTAAGAATGTATATTGATGAAACTTGGAATGTGGCTTCACGTAGTACTGGTAATTGATATTTGTACAACAAATTTATTTTTTGTTGATTATGCCCGTAGCAGCAAATCTGCATACTCAGCCCTACTGTTATTCTTATGGAGAATAAGTTAGGTTTTATATCTCCCTTAATTATGAACGTAAATAAATAAAATATATTATGTAGCTTCACCTGGCTGAGTTATATTGATAATTGCACAAACAAATATATCTTCCCCTTTTTGCAGCAAACCTACGTACTCAGCCCTAATGTTATTCTTATGTAGAATAAATAAAATGCTATAGATCACTTATTTATCTATGTATTTTTATGAAACTTAGTAAGTGGCCTTATGTGGTAGTGAGAAACATATGCATGCATTGGAAATTCGCTGAGTACCCAGTTTTGCTGCGACGGGGGTATTTTTTCTAATACCGTCTTTTTTATTAGGTAAAAGAGGAATTTAAAAAAAGGTTCAACTCAAGAGGGAAAGTGGACTAATAATGCATGGCAAGTTTCATACATTTAAACTTTTTCTGATACTAAAACATGTTTAATGAAATAAGCCGTTTTTTTTAAGAACTGAACACTATTTTTATTAGAGATTAAATGTCCATGCAACATTGAATAGGTAGCGTAAAATAGGTTGATACCTATTCTGTGGTTTTACAGTTTGGCCAGGGTCGTCAATAAGAAGGGACGGGAACCGCCACTCTTTTTCCCCAAGCCCATAGAAAAAAAACCTATAATAAAGGGGGCCTCTGAAAACTAAATGTTGACCTGACGTAACGAAGTACTCTATCATAATAGATCCTTATATAAATTGTAGTATACCTGTAAAAATATGTAGAATGCTTCAAGACTGTAAACTTGATTAAACCCCTACACCTAATGGTTAGTATAGTGTATTGTTCATTTCCAGTAATGACAAGGGTGTTACTAAGGTGACCGATATCCCGTTTCATCAGAAAAGTCCCCCTTTAGCAAGGGATGTATCCCGGTTTATCCACAATTCATGTGGGGACAGCCACATGTCCTGCTTAAGCAATTTGACATAAAAATATTCATGGATTTATAAAGCTAACATTTTTTTCTAATATAACATAACAAACAATTGCTGAAAGAGAGTATTGTGATAAAACAATGTGAAACAACGAAATGCAAGTTGTTGCTGAAATGTACGTGAAATTAAGAGTCTTCATCACCGGAAGTTGCCAGACGCCATCTTGGTGTTTTGTTCCATAAGACCAATGTTAACTTTGTGCATCCGTTACTCCTCACCTGATCGTCACAAACAATTAATTTTGGTGTCAAATTAAAGGTTTCGTCGTCCTCTAGGGAAATGCAATAGTCGAATTTGAATTTTGTTACAAATTAATGAGAACACATACAGTGTTTCAGTTCAAAATTAAACTATTTATTATGAAACTATGATACCCAAATTAAGGAATCCGACATTGTATTTCCGTAGAGGACGACGAAACCTTTAATTTGACTCCAAAATTAATTTTATGTGACGATCAGGTGAGGAGTAATGGAGGCATAAAGTTAACATTGGCCTTATGGAACAAAACTCCAAGATGGAGTCTAGCAACTTCCGTTGAGCTATGTTCAGTTTCACAATAAGATTAAATAAATTCAAAGTTAGTTAGTGAATTCACTCCTCTCACAAGTAGCATTAATTTTGTGTGATATTTTCTTTCAAATATTTACGATTTAATACAGTTGTAATATTTCAGTTGTACTTTGGTTAAGGTCTACCTAAGTAGCTTTGTAATTCGTTAACTTGTGATTCATATTTAATAAATCAATACGGTATTCTATTATACTAGGTGTACGCTCATTCTTCCCGTAAGAGGATGAACGAAGACTAAATTTTTAAAGATTTATTTGAATAGACATGTTACGTATTTAGCTTTGTTAACTTACACCTTTTTTAACCAAATACTTTTACAATAGGTCAACAAATAGCGGGGGGAGGGGGAGGGACAAACGCCCCAAAAATTAATGCAAAATTTAGACAGGACAATGAGGTCTGTCAGACCAGGTGATATCGAAATAGTTATTTGAAGTTTTATTGCTGGGGGGGGGGGGCTACGCCTCCCATTTTTTTGTAGCTTTATTTTGTTGTTCACATTTATATAATAAATACGGGACTTGAAGAATAATAAATTGTTTTTGAAATCCTTAACATTTAGAGCACTGAAAAACGTCCTTCAAGCAACACACAGTAAGTATAACTACTCCACCCCTCGGGTGAACCTCACCAACCAGTTCCAACCTTTGTATAGTAATTTCAACAAATGTTAAAATACATACGTATAAATCATTTGGTGGATAATGACGTCCAGAATCCGTTAAATCAGTCAGTAAGATCAAACAGTCAGACAAACTTACTGCAGGGCTGTGCCCCCCAGAGGCCCCTGTTTTTATTGTAAATTGTTTTGAACACTTTAACATTGAAAAGGTTAAAATTACGTTCTTTAAGCAGATTAATTCAAGGATAGTTACTCGTCTCCAGACCCTCTTTCTCATAATTATAACATTTTGATATTTGGGGGGTTACAAAACAATAGTGACTATTATAGAGATCAACGAGGTCCACATCATCCAATCAGTCAGGACATTTTTTTAGGGTACCGTAATTATAAGAACTTTGGTCCCCACTTAAGGGATATGCAACTGCCTATGTTATTGTAACTTGAAAATATTGTTTAAAAACAAAAAGGCTTATTAACATTTTTAGATTTATGAGCGAATTCAGTTGCTCGAATCGAGCAAAAATATTATTTGGTGATTATCCAACTCATATTTGGTTTTCTTAGATGAAATTGTGATGCCATTCTAGATGTTAGCTTGAAACAGCTGTTCTTGCTTCTGTACTGTGTAAAATAGGCTCTTTAACATTTGTGTTTTATTGTTTCCCCTATTACTTTTTGAATTTATTTACTTTTAACATTTTATCTACGTTATAAAACGTACCTAATTCTTAAGAATTGATTCTTATGGAAATATAGAAACTGAAGAAAAATGAGGTTCGAATGAAGTCAATCGGCCAGACAAAGAAGAATTACAGTATGATTAGGTATGTATTATTTTGGACCTGGGGGCCAAGCTTTGCTCGAGGAAGGTCAGTCACTTTGTACAGATGACGTGGAGTAATTTTTCGCCAACTTTTCGTTTTGAGGTCCCCAGATGCCAAAAACACTATTCGTTCAAATTTATATATATGTGTATATATATATATATGTGTGTGTCCGTTACCGCGATAACTTTTGAAAGAAACACCCGATTTTGATGAAATTTGGCACAAATGTGGAGAGTAGCATTTACGACTTTTAAGTTCGAAAACCAGATCGATCACACTACGGAAAGGGGGTTTTACGGGGGTTTACATTTTTCCAAAAATCAGTTTTTTTCCAAATTTGACCGCAAAATGTTAAAAACACTCAATTTTGGTTATAGCCATTTTATAGAGCTTAAAAAAAATAATTTAGTATTTTGAATCATTAACCTAGGTTGAGTGGTTGCGGAGAAAATCCAAAAAAACGTGTTCCTTGTTAATCTTATGGGAAAAAGGTTTTTAGATTTTTCTCAGATAGTTTTACTAAAAACTTCACATTTCTGTTTATTAATGTGTTTAGCTCAACAAAACAAACATTTTGGTGTTTTATACGTTGTTCTACGTCCAACCGTTGCAGTGATATTCAAAGTGCTAAACACAGTACGTTGTCCAATGTTATCCTTATGGAGAATAAATAAAATGTTATATTTCGATTATTTATGTATGTATATTGATGAAACTTGGTATGTGGCTTCAACTAGTTGTCGTATATTATTAATAGTACAAAAAAAGTTCTTTGTTGATTTTTCCCGGTAGCAGCAAACCTGCATACTCGGCCCCCATGTTATTCATATACTTAGAGAAAAAGTAAAGTTTTATATCTCCCTTAGTTATGAAACTAAATTAATAAAACTTGGTATGTAGCTTCACCTGGTTGAGTTATATTGATAATTGCAAAAAAACACCCTAACTTATCTTCCTTGTTGCAGCAAACCTGCGTACTCATTATAATGTTATTCTTATGGAGAATAAATAAAATGCTATATATAACTTATTAATTAATGTATTTTTGTGAAACTTGGTAAGTGGCTCTAGGTAGTAGTGATACCCATATATTTGCATTGGAAATTCGCTGAGTACGCAGGTTTGCTGCGACGGGGGTGTTTAGATTTTCCTCAGATAATTTCACTAAAAACTAAACATTTCTTTCTACCAGTCAGTAAACTGGTAGAACAAAACTACAAAACAATCATTTCGGCGTTTTAATTGTTGTTTTACGTCCAACCGTTGCAGTGATATTCAAAGTGTTAGACACAGTACGTTGTCCAATGTTATCCTTGCAGAGAATAAATCAAATGTTATATTTCGATTATTTATGTATGTACATTGATGAAACTTGGTATGTGGCTTCAACTAGTTTTGGTATATTGATATAAGCACAAAAAATGGTTTTTCTTGATTTTTCCAGGTAGCAGCAAACCTGCATACTCGGTCCCCATGTTATTCATATGGATAATAAGTAAAGTTTTATATCTCCCTTAGTTATGAACCCAAATTAATAAAACTTGGTATAGCTTCACCTGGTTGAGTTATATTGATAATTTCTTATCTTCCTTGTTGTAGCAAACCTGCGTACTCAATTATAATGTTATTCTTATGGAGAATAAATAAAATGCTATACATCACTTATTAATGAATGTATTTTTGTGAAACTTGGTAAGTGGCTCTAGGTAGTAGTGATACCCATATATATATATATATATACATTTGAAATTCGCTGAGTAAGCAGGTTTGCTGCGACGGGGGTATTTGAAATCAGAGTTGCAAGCAAGCAACTAACCAAACAATCCTCACTCATATTAGGGTATAGGCATTGGCTATACTTCAGTATTTATAGTCAATGGTATAGGATATTAACATGTGGTTTCCTACAATCAGAGAATAAAACTTTTGAATGAAGATTACATTTAGAGTGGTCATATCCATAATGAATAAAAGGTACATTGAGCTATGATAACAACTGTTGTGACCTCAAACATGCTCGTTCGTAGTCGACATGGTGAAAAACTATTCTAAATCTTTTAAACAAACTGACTGACCTTCCCCTACCAAAACTCGGCCCCCCAGGTATTACCTAAAACTACATGAGTATAACTTTGAGAGTTTGATGATTGATTATAAACAGTTGTTTTGATTTTTTTTGTTTTAGCGAATTTCCCCTATAGGGAAGAAGCTATTACCGTAGGTCTCATGGTAATACTTAAGCCCGGGACTATGATAACTTTTTGTTTTGAGGTCCCCAGATGTCAAAAACACTATTCGTTCAAATTTATAAATATGTATATATATATATGTTTGTGTGTGTCCGTTACCACGATAACTTGAGTAAAAAACATCCGATTTCGATGAAATTTGGCTCAAATATGTAAAGTGACATTCATGACTTTAAGTTTGAAAACCAGAAAGATCGGACCATGGGAAGGGGGGTTAATGGGGGTTTTAAATTTTCAACAAATCAGTTTTATGCACTTTTCACCCTAACATTTTTAAAACACTCAGTTTTGGTTTTGAGCATTTTATAGAGCTTAAAAAAAAATAATATAGTATTTTAAATTATAAACCAAGGTTAAGTGGTTGAGGAGAAAATCTAAAAAAACCTGCTCATAAAATCTCCTATGTTAATCTTATGGGAAAAAGGTTTCTGACGTTTCCTCAGTTCATTTTAATGTAAACTTCACATTTGCTTTTACCAATCAATTCAGATCTAAAAAACAATAATTTTGGTGTTTAAATTGCGGTTCTACGTCCAACCGTTGCAGAGATAGAGTGCTGAACACAGCACGTTGTCCAATGTTATCCTTATGGAGAATAAATCAAATTTAATATCTCGATTATTTATGAATTTATATTGATGAAACTTGGCTTCACGTAGTTTTGGTGCATTGATATTTGCACGAACAACTGATTTTTTGTTGATTATCCCAGTAGCAGCAAACTTGCATACTCAGTCCTAATGTTATTCTTATAGAGAATAAGTAAAGTTTTAAATCTCCCTTAATTATGGACATAAATTAATAAAACTTAGTATGTAGCTTCACCTGGTTGAGTTATATTGATACAGTAATTGAATAAAAACACATATTTTGTGTTCTTTGTTGCAGCAAACCTGCGTACTCAGCCTAATGTTATTCTTACGGAGAATAAATAAAATGCTATAGATAACTTATTTATTCATGTATTTTTATAAAACTTGGTAAGTGGCTTTATGTGGTAGTGAGAAACATATGCATGCATTGGAAATTCGCTGAGTGCGCAGGTTTGCTGCGACGGGGGTATTTATTTTAATCTCCATAAAGCCACTTCACTTTTTAACTTCTCATAGTGGTATTTTATCTTATTCGATTTTTCCTGGGGTGGGACATGTCTAGAACTTATTTTTTATCCCAGATATTAGTTTTTGCATACAATTATTTGAAGGAATCATTAGTTATTTTTAAGGAAATCGTTGGAGCCGTTTTTAAGATCAGAGTTGTAAGCAATCAACCAAGCAAGGGAGCAAGCAAACACTCATACCAGACTGTAGGATAGGATTGAGTAACAATAAGTCTGTATTTGTATTGATTGACTATATCATATTCTTAATCAAAGGCACATAGAGTGTACACGATACAGGGACAATGATCCTGCATTCTAGTATGTTTGAAGTTCTGTATACAGATGGGCAGTGCAAGATTCAGGGTCTGCAGGCCCTAGCCTACTCCCTAAATGCGAATGCAGGCCCTTACCGGCCTGGCCAACTTTCCTATTTGATGTGTACAATATAGCCTATGCTTATATCAGGCTCTACAGATGGCGTTGTGTAATTACTTAAATTTCAAATTGCCAAAATCCGTATTGCTGTCTAGTGTATATTGCCGTCGTCATAGCAAGATATTATCAAGTGATTTTCATGATCTAAATACATAAACAAAGTCGGGTTAGTATGTTAGTTAGTTTGTTACATCAAACTGCTGAAGGATTAAATCTTAATATAGTTGAAAAGCATATAAACATATGTTCATTATGGAAATAACAAATCTACTTGAATGGCAACTCTTTTTACAATGCCGAAGTTAGCTCTATATAAAAATAGGCGAGTGAGCGAAGCGAACGAGCTTATCTTGAAAATGAACGAGCATCTTTAACATAAAACCAATTCAATTCCATTAGGACAGAAGAACGATTGTTGGGCCAGCTAGTAGTGCATAAAAGCGAACACCTTGTGTCAGTCCAAAGATCATCTTTTGTCCATAAATATAACATGGCAACTTTTAAAGCCAGTGAGATGGATTTCTAAGGTCTGGAGTAAAAAATGTAAATTTTTTGTATAACTGAAAAATTTCTAAAGTTACTAAAAAAAGACAGAAATAATAACATAGCAACTTTGCCGGTGAGGTGGAGGTCTATGGTAGAGGGGGGTGGCGTATCCAACGTTAGGACGTCTTACAGGAGATGCGGCTTTAACAAAAGAAATCCAACGAATAATCATACGTTAAAAGTAGACGTTCGGGAGTGATGTAAAAGGCAGAGCCCTGAGGTAAGAACATAAGAGTTATCCACAACAACTTGGTAGGCCAAAATATAGTTCTGGACCAGTTTTGAGGAGCCGCTATCGAAATCTTTAGATTTTTGATTTGGTGGTTTATATTAGGTCTCTAATAAAATGATACCACCTGAATTTTTCAGGAATAGAAAAATTCAGGTTCAGAAATTACAGTGCTTAAGAGGTCCCAAAATTCAGTTTTTTATCTTTCTTAATACGGTACCATAAACTTTAGATAGTGTCAACAGGATTCAACAGTTTAAGCTCATCGCTATAAAGAAACTGAAAAAGCTGAGAAAATTAATACTCCAATCAACACACGGCTAAATTATTATTTCATTCGTAGGCTATTAGGCTAATTGTTGTGGAGAAAATTTGAACTTTTATTCAGTAGTAAACTAAGTACATTGTCCGATGTTATACTACTAATATATAAAACTGGGATCGTGTGTGTCTGTCTGTCTACCTATCTGTCTGCTTTTTGTTCCTCAATCACATAAAAACTACTGAACTGATTGGCATGAAAATTTACAGGAATTTTCCTTATATACCAAATACAACATACCATATACACCATAGGCCTATTTTCGTTTTGAAAATCCTATAGGGCTTTGCCCCACGGGAGTTCAAAGTTCCCATGTATTCCTTATGGACATTCATTGTTGTTTGAGCTAATGAAAATACAAACAGCTGATCTTGATTTGTAGTAGTTCCACGGTCTAAACAAAGAATGCAGCACACATAACTGCTTAGTTTTTCTACTCTGCATTTTTTCCCCGTTGCGAAGCACGGGATTAGCAGCTAGTAAGAAATTAAAAAAATCATGTCCCTCTTATATACTGATTAATTTTATTAAAACTTGGTATGTTAGCATTGACCAATGGAGGATATTCAGAATCTTCTTCCACCTAACCCTGGAGGGGAAGGTGGAGCAATTACCCTCTTAAAACCCCTGTGTGTACCAAGCAAACGTTTATTTTATCACAGGTCCTACTATGGCCATTAGGCCTGTTCATGCTTTTTTATGACTCTGCCAATGAATTTAATATATTCTTGGCACCAGATGGTTTTCGACGAGTTTTAATTATATCAACCGAGAGAAAATTTGCCCAATTATTATTATTATTACCGGCATTATTAATTTCCCGCTCCAAAATCAGGGGTTAAACATAAATAAATCTACTTTTTAACCCATTTAAGTTTTAAAAGTATTCAATTAAATCTGTCTAAACAACCTAATTAGTCGGACAATGTAGACAATCAGGATTACAGAGTTTTGGACATCTTGAATACTTAATGCAAATCAATATTCACCACAGAAAAGGGAAACAAATATAAACTCTTATCAGACTATTTTACTGACCGGTAGATTACAAAATAGTAATCCCATGTCATTAGGCGACAGTGGGGCTTATTTGGTGCATTACATGTAATAAAGCTAGTTTGCACGTATGATTATTCAGTAAGTCTGCCATAGATTAATTTGTTAACAGTAACTACTTTAAGTCTATAACACTCTTGATTATCAATCACAGTCAGCCGTGTTACGGAGTTATACTGTCTCAGTAAAGCAATTCCAAAACTTATTGTATTAATTTATCATCACTAGTCCAAACACTTAGCTTTTACATCAAAGATTTCTGGTAAAAAATAAACTAATAATAAATCTAAATAGATATAAGTATTGTTTAAAACACGACAAAATGCCATTAATTTACATAACACTCTCACTTATAAAATAAACATAACCTACTCCGTCGTTACAAACAATGTTTACATTTGTGTGATTTATAAACAAAGATAAATACCAGCTGACATTTTAAAGACAACTATAGTCAATATCTACAAAAACCAATTCAATTACTGAATAACAAACATTAAAATTAGTTTAATAATTATTAATAATCCAAAATAAAATACAAATGCTGTGTTAAAACATCCCTTAGGTATCCCAAATGCCTCCTTCAAAATGTCATTACGAAATATTTTGTAGTTATTTAGTATTTCAATAATACACACACAAGGCCACTGAAATTTCTTCATCTTTCTACTTCACTTCGTTCATCAATTATGATTTTATGAATATGATTAAAAAAACTCTTTTTACAATAATACCAAGTAATATTTTGGCCAAAACTCACATGTTCACACCTGATTTTCTTAATTCTTCTAGGTAGGGCCCCTGGACCCCCCATTTTGTAGGGGGGTATTCCAAACCCCCACATCCCCCAGTATTTCCAATTAATAAACTGTGTCCCGCTTTAGACTCCTACAAATCTAGTCACCTTTAAAGGTGTTTCGCACAGCAAGCTGAAGCCTATGTCAACAAGTCTACATATCAACAAGACATGTAGAGTGGATAATATGGCCCATGGAAAAGCAACATGTTGGCATCAAAATCCAAGAGATCAGATTTGTTTAATAATTATAGTTGGTAAGGCACATGGACTTTTAGCTGAGTGTAAAAGCATCAAAGTTATGATACTGTAATGCCATAATCTAAGGTCAGAGCCTAATATCTCTTTCCTTTCCCCCAAAAAGGGGGGGGAGGAGTCTGGTTATGCAGACTCCAACCTTTAGTTTGGCCGTCCGATGGCTCTGTCAGCCTCATGAAAATGAGTCAATCACCTATTTCCCATACAAGGATTCAACAGGTTTTATTAGCAACCATCAAATTGTTTGTTTAGTTTCCGGTGAAAATGTAAATAAAACATTTCAGTTTAGTTGACTGGCGATCTTATCTGGAGGTGTCTTTGATCTTAGAAGTAGATTTTTTTAAGTGGGCCCACAGGCATGTTATTACAGGTCAGTATTTTACATTTACAAAACATCGCCGGTTTGTTCACCCATTTGGTGAACCAATGGTCGGTGGCCACTCTAGGCGACATAAAAATCTGACCAAATTGGTCGGATGGCCACGGCTAGGGTTAAAAACTAGGTATGCAATGCAGTTGTCTGCTTGCAATATTGAGAGGAGCGAGTATTTTTTAAATCAATACAAGATTGGCACCTCCTCTGCGTAAACGTGGCATTTACGTAAGAACAAACCTATACATTTGTTATAATTAATCATTTAAGGTAATCAAACCACTGACTTAAACAAAACAACAATTGCACAGAAAACTACAATATTTACAAACAGCTGATAGTAAGTTAACAGTCTGCGGTTAGATATGATCCTTATAACAGCTGTATAATTAACACACAGTAAATAAACTAAATAAAATATTTCTTCTATTGAAATACTGTAACATTGTAACTTTAAAGGGCCGTAGGGCAGAACCCTGACGTCCGATTTGGACTATTTCAGATTTATACTTTCCCATAGTTGGTTACTATGACCGTACCAAATTTTGTGCGGATCACTTCAGCCGTTCAGGAGGAGTACGTGGAAATAAAAAGCCAGAGTGTAGTATAAGAGCTACGCTCAATAATTCGATGGTAATGTTAATTAATTATGTCCTTGAGAGAGAACATTAAAATTGTGGTAATTATTTACTATTTCCCCTTCACCTCCGATCCTTTTACTATTTTAATATATTGTTCTTATGACATTAAACGTCATAAAATCGCAAAAAAATTTTTTCGCAAATTAAACATACTCACGAAACAACTGTCTCAAGAGTACTAACCCAGTCAATCTAGCAGACACTTTGGGAATCAGAGATAAATCTATCGGATGAAAATATTGAACTTACTAATATCGAGAAGCAACTATTGTTTCGATATTGCGATATAATATTCGCACACCCCCGCTCCTGTAGGGGTAGTGTGGGTCTTGTTTTGATATTGAGATATAATATTCGCACACCCCCGCTCCTGCGGGGATAGTGTATAGTATTTGCACTAACCCCCGCTCCTGGGGGGTAGTGTGTAGTATTTGCACTCACCCCCGCTCCTGCGGGGATAGTGTATAGTATTTGCACTAACCCCCGCTCCTGCGGGGGTAGTGTATAGTATTTGCACTCACCCCCGCTCCTGCGGGGATAGTGTATAGTATTTGAACTAACCCCCGCTCCTGCGGGGGTAGTGTGTAATATTTGCACTAACCCCCGCTCCTGCGGGGGGTAGTAAGGGTCCACTTTGAGAGCACACTACCTAGCACGACAACATGTGATATATTTGTGTGTATTTATCATAACCTAACCTAACCTAACTCCGCAGAGCGCTGTATGGGAAATTGTCCTTTTTCGGGGAAATTTCCCAAAAAAGGAAAACTTCCCCGAAAAGGGAATATTTCCCATACAGCGCTCTGCGGAGTTAGGTTAGGTTAGGTTATGATAAATATACACAAATTATCAGTATCTGGTAAATATCATAACCTAACTTAACCTAAATATTCTCTACTCCGGTATTTTCCCCTTTTTAGGACATTTCCCAAAAAAGGGACAATTACCTATATAGCGCTCTGCAGAATTAGGTTATGTTATTTACCAAATACAGATAATCTGTGTATATTTATCATAACCTAACCTAACCTAACTCCGCAGAGCACTGAATGTGAAATATTCCTTTTTTCCGGGAATTTTTCCCTTTTTGAACAATTTTACCGAAAATGGGAAAATTCCCATACATCGCTCTGAGGAGTTGGGTTAGGTTAGGTTATGATAAATATAAATAAATATATCACATGTTGACGTGCTAGCTACAGCAGTATGCACTCAAAATGGACCCACACTACCCCCGCAGGAGCGGGGGTGTGCGAATATTATATCTCAATATCAAAACAAGACCACACTACCCCCACAGGAGCGGGGGTGTGCGAATATTATATCGCAATATCAAAACAATAGTTGCTTCTCGATATTAGTAAGTTCAATATTTTCATCCGATAGATTTATCTCGGATTGCCAAAGTGTCTGCTAGATTGACTGGGTTAGTACTCTTGAGACAGTTGTTTCGTGAGTATGTTTAATTTGCGAAAAAAATTTTTTGCGATTTTATGACGTTTAATGTCATAAGAACAATATATTAAAATAGTAAAAGGATCGGAGGTGAAGGGGAAATAGTAAATAATTACCAAAATTGTTTTCATGAACTTGTAAAATGTAAAGCATTGATTAAATAAAAGTTATCCCTTTGAATTATTTTCTCCTGTTAACCGGACGTGCAAATAAAATATGGAAATATATATGAAAAATAAACAATTTCAGATTTATACAGGACTAAAAATTTACACAGCGCACTGCGGCTGTTAGGTTTGGTTACGTTACTATAATTTCCGTACACAACACGATCGTTTCTGAGGGTCCCATAATTTTACTTGTGATGCTGGATGTTGGCAGAACTACAGTTGTTGTGTACGGAGTGGGAACGAGGGCGTGGCTCCATGGTGTAGTACTTGTGGTTGCGGGGTGGGGGGCTGCAACAATTCCCCCGTCAAACATTTATACCGTGCGTAGTCGTCGCTGTGACAGCTGCTGACTGTGGACTTTCCATTGTCTCTAATATATGTTATTTTTGTCACGGTAACACCTTCACATTTGGCACGGTGGTTCTCCCATTTGATTACATGTAGGCCTATTCCAATATAAGAGTTTTAAATATATACAGTTATATCTTGTTAATGGGCTATTCTAGCCTAGGCCTAACCAAAATCAAAAGCCTATTCTAGCTGAGTATGTAGAATAGAGTCATCCTGTCCAGGCATTAAATATGTATTATAAAGAATGTTTCCAACAGGTATAGTAACCATAATTCTTAACAATTTTCATATTTTAAAACTGAAAAATGTATATATAAGTAAAAATACAATTTGGTTCAAATGTAACCTAAAAAACTCACCCATTACTTGAACACGACAAATGGCACAAGTATCACACTCCACATCCCAACTCCACATGGCCACAGCATTCCATTTTTTCAGCGAAAACATTTTGTCTGGTTTTGAACTATCCGATTCCATTAATATTACAAAACTAATTGCAAACAACAACCTCGTGAATCGGTTGATTTAAAGACAAAACAAACAAACTGTCAGTGTCAGTTACTGACAGGCTGACAACATCTGACGAGCTGACAGCTAAGGTGAGCACTTTTTCGCCTACAAAATTTAGAGGTTGTTTGGTCGATATCGAAAAATTTTACCAACCGGTTGTTTTATCGATTGAATGTTGACTACGATTGTAGATAGAAGTTTTCGAAGTTGGAAGGAGAATGGTGGTTGTTGGAATACAAAATGAGTAGCGCTAGTAGATTTTATGAAGCTGAAACGTTCGAAGATTTTATAGGAGTTTAAGAGTTTATAGATATTATAAATTATGGATATGGAAAGTTAATATAACTCATAATAACTGAGCCTTTCAAGTCCTTAGCTATAATTAAGCATATTACTTGGGCAAGGAATGGGTTTTATTTCATACTAGTTTAATTTATGAATAATTTTTCTCTTATCACAAGTAATTTAGAAAGACCGATTAATTATCTTAACCCTACCTCGGGGTCTTTGTATTTATGATTGCAACCAATTTGTAAATTTAAAGGCATCTTATCTGTTTAAGACCTTGTATACATTACTTAATTAACTTAGCATTAATAAGTTTATTTAAATTGGGTATATCTTTTGCCATATTAAGTGGATGTAAGGTATTTCAATTTCAAATTGTCCAATGTCCAAACTTATACTTCAACAGGCCCTAGTCGAGTCAGCTTAGAACTTCCACAGTGGTTCCCATTTCCAAGTTAACTTCTCGGCAGTTGGCAATCTCAAATCATCCAGTAGAATGAACGAACAATTGGTTGATGAAACGTTGCTGTATCGTCTGTTCGATATCGACCAAACAACCTCTACATTTTGTAGGCGAAAAAGTGCTCACCGACATCTAAGGTGAGCTCTTTTTCGCCTACAAAATTTAGAGGTTGTTTGGTCGATATCGAACAGACGATACCGCAACGTTTCATCAACCGATTGTTCGTTCATTGATTCTACTGGATGATTTGAGATTGCCGACTGCCGAGAAGTTAAACTTGGAACGTGGAAGTTCTAAGCTGACTCGACTATGGGGCCTGTTGAAGTGTAAGTTTGGCCATTGGACAATTTGAAATTGAAATACCTTACATCCACTTAATATGGCAAAAGATATACCCAATTTAAATAAACTTTGTAATGCTAAGTTAATTAAGTAATGTATACTAGGTCTTAAACAGATAAGATGCCTTTAAATTTACAAATTGGTTGCAATCATAAATACAAAGACCCCGAGGTAGGGTTAAGATAATTAATCGGTCTCTCTAAATTACTTGTGATAAGAGAAAAATTGTTCATAAATTAAACTAGTATGAAATAAAACCCATTCCTTGCCCAAATAATAGGCGGCTTGATTATAGCTAAGGACTTGAAAGGCTCAGTTATTATGATGAGTTATATTAACTTTCCATATCCATAATTTAAAGTACCTATAAACTCTTAAACTTCTTTAAAATCTTCGAACGTTTCAGCTTCATAAAATCTACTAGCGCTACTCATTTTGTATTCCAACAACCACAATTTTCCTTCCAACTTCGAAAACATCTATCTACTATCGTAGTCAACATTCAATCGATAAAACAACCGGTTGGTAAAATTGTTCGATATCGACCAAACAACCTCTAAATTTTGTAGGCGAAAAAGTGCTCACCGACAGCTAAGGGATAGCCTTCAGTTCACAACAGATTGGCAGGTCATTCGGTAACTATCGACTATCGTACTATGAACTATCGATGTGACGGTCGTAGTCGACAAGTCGATTAGCAGCGCCGTCTACATGGATATGTACACCTTTTGGTACACACACAAACACAGTCTATTCTTATTCTTAGTCTAGAAGACGGGAAAGAAAGAGGACACACAGGCGCTGCTCTGCTGTATTAATAATTGTAGGTTATCTCTTGTCTGTGATAAAACGCATCAAGTGATACCAATTAATTAATGTGTTAACAAAAACATTCCTCACCGGCCAAATCTACCTGTCAGTTTAGGGATAGGCCATTAGATCTTTTTTCAGTATAATTGTCCATATGCAATTCGGAATTACCGTTAGTAACTTAAATAAATAACTTCCAAATCATGGACTAAAAAATTCCATCCTTGTTAGATTTTACAAGTTAACTCTAGCTAGGTTTATTTAAACCATTTTGTTAAATAAAGTAACCTTTGTTCGTAGCACCCCAAAGTGGATGACGTTTTTGCTCAGAAATATCAATGTGTCTAATTAATTTCAGCACCTTTTCGAAATTTCTAATTTTATCGTAGGTAATTTATTAACAATATAGCCTACCCCATAGTACTATCGGATGTATTTGTATTAGACCTGTCTAAAAGTCCAATAACAACATCTTATGTTTTTAAAATCCTACTGTATACTGGTAATAGCAAGCAAGCATGCAATAACCTATTACAACGCCAATACTTGTGCATAATGCTCAATAGAAACGATAGTTAACTTATTTGTTTGCAGTCATTGAGCAAATATTCCTTTATGAAATTAGCCTCGGTTGATTGTCTGTTCTTGCACAGCAAATTAAATGCTAGCATTTGCAATGTAAGTAGACCATATTGTGTTTGCCCTTTTGTATAGGCCTACAAGAATGTTATGCCTACTTATTTACCAATAGGTAAATTAGTAATTGTAATAGTAATCGTGAATTTGGTTACTAAATGGCTCAACTTAACCTTCGCAGTAGGCCGAGTTTGTTTGGTGTGACTAGGCCTACGACAGTTAATATGATCTTGTCACCTTTTATTTCACATCACTCCTTACTTACCTCTCCAGTTAACTCTCCTTGACATTTTAGGCTTAGGCCTAACTTAATACCTTATCACTTGTCATTGCTAGACTTTTTCGATTGCTGCAGGATAATTTTCAGCTAATTATTATTATTTCATTTTAACTACTTATTAAAGATGTGTAATTTCATATTAATAATTATAAGGAATTAATGATTATGCTTTGTAGAAAAATAACTTAAGTTATAAAATCTAACTAACTCTTAAATCTAAAATGCATCACACTATCAGATTTAATTTCGGATCAAGAAGTCTCAGTGTCAGAAAGAAACATAAGGGGGGAGAGCGATGCCAAGGGAAGAGAAATGACAGGTCAATTTAGGTTATGAGCCAAGGGTAGGGACAGGATGGGCTAGGGTGTGTTCCTAACTCCAGGTTAAGTAACTTGTTTCTTGTCCTTATCTTTATTTTCAGTAACTCTTACTTTAAATGGTAGACAAAGTTTACAAATATTTCTTTTAGAGATGCTTCCCTCCAAATTACTCGTAATAAACTTTTAGATAAAATACTATCATAATAGTAAAATATCACAATTGTAACCGTATATATGTTGAAGTGATGAGATGAGACTCTGTCTCTGTCCAGCCTAAATAATCAGCTGCAGGTAACAGTAACAGTCGATGTATTTCAACAGTCGATGTATTTCATTCGATAGAGAGTGACTAACCGAATGACCTGCCAATCTGTTGTGAACTGAAGGCTATCCACAGCTAAGCGATGTAGCACCATAGAGTTCAATTTAGAGAACAGCGTAGAGTATTAAGAATACAATTATTGATAACGCTGATAACATCCGCTATAAAACATATAAAGTCTTTAGGACTGTGGTTGGGGCTTAAAAAATAACTGAGAACTGAGGACATACAGTGGAAAATCAAAACTCAAACCTCGATAAATCGAAGTTATCTTATTCCTCTTGAACTTGCCTACTTAACCCTAGCAGTGGACAAACGACAAACGACACATTGTGTCAAATCAAATCAAATATCTTTATTGCCACAAAACAAAATAAATTGCATTAGCATACGTCATTACAAACATTTTTCTAAAACTAAACATATTTCTTGTCAAAATAATCCTTAACATTATAAAAACTACTTTTAAGAGGGCTCTAAACCTTCGCCAAACGGCTGAAAAACACACCTCCGTATTACTCAAATTCTGAGGTTATTAAAGCACCTAGCGACCTCAAGTGAACGATAAAATGTTTCTCATGAAATTAACTAGGTTAACAAAGTTATTTTAAGGTTTTAAGTTATTGTTATACATATTTTATTTTGGGTTAAACTCAGTGAAAAGTGACCATTTTCTACTACGTAAATGTCAAACACATAAGATCAAATTAGAAAGTTTTTCTGTTTTAAAACCCTTATTAGTTATTCAAGATAATTTCCCGCTAGGCAGGATTTCATAAAAACCAATATTTATCTCATAAATCGAGTAATTTGTGAGGGTTGTTTCTGAAAAGCGCTTCGCAAAACACCCCCGTACAGAGGACGCTCTGGCGAGCGGCGATGGAACTACCACCGCCAATGAGACATTCGTCAGTGTCGCCAACCTCTGTTTCTCTACCTATTGGGACATCGGACGGACGTAATTCCCCAGAAAGGGTGTGTCCTTGCTTCAAACTACTCTAAAGACACAATATTTGCCCGTCGTCCCATACCGTCCTTCTTGATGATATAGCTAAATCAAATTTCAAATGAAATTATCTGGGCTTTTTACCGTTCAAGAATGTGATCAATATCATATAATTAAATGATTAAACCTAATATACTTTAATACACCAACAATTTGAATAAAATTAATCCTTCCTTAAACAATATTTTTCTACAAAAATTAAGATTGTTCTAGTTATTAATGTTTACAGTTGATACAAATAGTAACAATTATATTTAACGTTACCAAGTGCAATCCGTTTTATATTGGTTTTCGTTAACCGTATAGTAAGAAGTTTCTCATTAACAATCATAATTGTAACTCGGCGTAGGTACAACGTAGCTTTAACCAACTTCATCACAATCTGTTTCATGTAATTTTCAAAGTGTGTGTGGTTTTAAAATACTTGTATAACGCGGCGCGGCGGCCGCGCCGATATCCAAGAGCACTGAGCCTAGGTGACGAGGCGCCCCTCGACCAAGGGTGGGAGTGCATCACCTCACTTCCTGGAAGATCATCCCTTACAGCATTTTCCTTGTCCGCAAACCTTCAGTTCATCAGTTGATCTTTGTGACAGTGAAAATACCCCCAGTGTGTAAAAAGGCAGAAATATTGCCATTTCGTCATGTGGAAACCTCAAGGAATGAGGATGGAAGCGTTTGGATCATGATTATTATAACAGATGATAATAATAAACCATAGTCTGTTATCATACTCAAGATGTTTTATTTCTGTTTACTAGTGATAATAATGCGGAAGCGGATTGCAGACGATGATATGAATCATATTGTCATACTTTATCCCTTTTATCATATTATCTATGTTTACTTTCTCCCCTCGCATGTATAGACATAGTGTAATTCGAAAAAAGAGTCCCTGGACCAAAAATACTAAATAATTTTGTCTTGTCAAAAGAATGTTTTTTCATTCTCGCAAAACCGTAGACCTTACAAGTAACGATCGAAAGGGGCGCCAAAATCGGATGGGGGCGCATCATAGTTTCTCCCTTATTACATATAATAGCAATATTAAACTCGAATCATTACAACTTCAATTAAAAATGAAACCCCAGTTGAATATTCTCCAATCCCCAAACCATATTTTTCCTCATCTAGGAAGTACGTTAAAATAATCGAAGAGAGCCGGTTAAAACAATTAGTTGCATCATGTAACTTGATATTTTAACATTGCAATTTTCTTTCAAAGTAATGCAAGTTTTATCCAGCACACTCTCAATACGGTACCAATCAGAATACCCTGAAGTTGTCACAAATCGATAAAGGTCAAAACAACTTCTCAATTTGGAATTGAGGGGAGCGGAGGATTTGTTGTCTGATACGTAAATTTAATGTTTAAATATAATGAAGGTGCAACATGGTGAATACACAACTTTCTTCCCAATAATGCCTTTCAACAACTTAAAAATACTAATATACACAAAATTAACAAAATCAGCCTGGTTAATATTACATATTTACAATTTATTTATTTTACAACTACGTATTACGCACTCCACCCGCACCCCGCGACCCGTCATGAGCGCCCCCTAGCGTTTCCCCCCACCCCCCCCAAAAAATGTGCCTCGCCGTGCTGGAGCACGGCTCGCACTGCCCTAAAGCCGGTACTGATTATTATTATTTTATTTTGATTGATATAATTTTCCTGTTTTATTACTGAAATGTCTTTAATTCCAAACGAAGTATTTTGTATCTTAGTGCCAATTTTTATCTTTAAAACCATAAACTATAACCAATTCAATGTTTATTAGTGATTGTTACATCGGGCTACTTTTCATGTTTTTATTAACAGTTAAAATGTTGCAGTCTAACCTAATCCCAGAAATTCTGTAGCATATTACAGTACACTGTATACAAAACCTATGTGCAGTACAGTCGGGTTCTTACTTTACAACTTGTTTTTCTTCATCCATTATAAAACGTGATTGATAACTATTTATCTGAGTAATGATTCCATAATATTACACAATTGCAACGTTTAAATGTTGTGTACTATTCCGAAATTAATTATATAATATCTTAAGTTTTTACAACTATTATTTATATAATCAAATTTCACAATTATTATTTGTTCTTGGATCTATTCTTAATCTTTAAATAATCTCACATGTTTTATCATAGAGGGTACATTTTATATCCTACGGACATTTTTATTGACAACTACGTAAGAACTACATGAATTTTCTATGCATTCATACATTTTAATGTTTATACATTTGTTATTCATGCAAAATGGTCGTGACAAACATTTTGAGTTCGGGGCTAAATCCAAAGTGAGATTCTCAAAGAGAATTTTAAAAGAATATAGAAGCAGTGAGGTAACAGCCAAGACATCAGCCTGCCTCCTGCCACTGGCGGCATCGGGAGTTACCGTTGTTCGTTCAACTTCCCCACTAATCCATGGATTCCCTTTCGGTTGGCAGTAATGCGAAAAACCGGTTTAGAGGGTGGCTCGCCTAGCGCGGCCACTTGTGAAAATTGAAACTACGTGGAGCTTTGTGGGACACAGATCGTTGTACTCCACTGTGGCCACGGACCTTTAGAGCCACCTTAAGTAGGAACCTTTTTACATTTCTTTTGAAGGTGACTAGATTAATTCTTTACATTCTTGTTTAAGAGTGGTCGGAAGGCTATTGAACATTTTTATACAAAATTATAAACTGTGTGGTTTTTGAAAAATTTTGATTTGTGTGGTGGTATGTTATAATTGTGCTTGTTTCTGGTTTTACCTTTTGACGATGGTAAAAATTCTTAGAAAATGTGCTGGTTCTTTTTTTAAAAAAATAAGTGATTCAAAGATATAAATAGATGGAAAGGTGAGCAGATCAAAAGCCTTGAAGTAGGAAGCACATGATACTGCTTCATCGATTCCTGCAATTATTCTCACAGCTCTTTTGAAGAATGAAAAGAGTCTTCGTATATGAGCTCTCAGACCCCCAAATCACAACTGCGTATGAAAGAAATGGATAAATGAGGGCATAATATGCTGAGAGAAGAACTTCAGTACTGGAGAAGGTAGATAGACGTCTTAACACAAAAACACCTGAAGACAAACGGCTGGCGACATGCTCTATGTGAGAAAAAATTTTAAATTTGAGTCTAGGTGAAGCCCCGAAAATGTTATGTCATCTGCTGCAGTAACGACACTTTCACCTATGGACAATTTAGAAGAGATGTTGCTTTATGTCCAATGGAGAAATCAAGCAGTTTGGTCTAATCAGAATTGACACACAACATATTTTCATGGAACCATTGCACAATACTATTTGATTTAACATAAGAGTCAATTTCCAAATATGTTTAATTCTTGCCTGATGCGATATGGCAAGTGAGGTGTCATCTGCGAAAAGACACAGATTAACATTAATAACACATGATTTAAAGTCATTTATGTATAAAATGAACAACAACGGGCCCAGGATTGAACCCCTGAGGAACTCCGGAGATGACAACCTTCTCATCTGAGTATGAGTATGTCATACAATCTTTATCTATAGAAGGTATCTTTACTATTTGTCTACGTCCAGTAAGGAAGGAGGAAAACCATTTTAGAGCAGTGCCCCGTATTCCAATGCTCTCAAGTTTCTCAAGAAGCAGACCATGATTTACCATGTCAAATGCCTTTCGGAGATCAAAGAAGACACCCTTTACGGATTTCTTTAGATCTAGCTCTTTTACAATAAAGTTTATGAGGGAAAACATGGCATCAACTTGGGCATGGACTTGCCCTTTAAAAAGCCAAATTGACCAGAAAATAAAATACTATGTTTGTCAATAAAATAAATCAACCTATTTAAAACTGCTTTCTCAAAAATCTTGGAGAATGAAGATGTTATCGCAATAGGTCTATAATTGTCAAGCATTGCTTTTTTCCCTTTTTTTTAAAATTGGGCTTACAACTGAAAGTTTCAGAAAATCAGGGAATACTCCAGTTTCAAAAGAGCTATTGATTAGATGTACGAGAGGATTTGCTAGGGAATTAGAGCAGTATTTTAGGAGTTTGGATGACACATTATCAATTCCAGATGCAGTTTTGGGCTGTATAATGAATGTATTAAATCGATAACTTCTGCTGCGCTTACTGGTTTTAAAAAGAAGGACTTTAAAGTTGAGCTTACATTTGAAGAGGAACTCACATTCTTGCTATTAAAAGTGTTACACTGTGATATATTTATGAAGAAATCATTGAAAATGTTGGAAACCTCCTTTGGATGAATAACTAATTTTCCTTTGCTATCTTTTACAGCAAAAATAAAATCATGATGAGACTTTGAAGTGACCCTATTTTCATTTATGATGTTCCACATAGTCTTTGACTTGTTTGAAGAGTTAATTATTTGTTTGGATACCTTGAGGGACTTTGAATATTTTATACTCTGGCGATATTGAGCTTTCAATCTTAAGAAGTGTTGCCTCAGTGGATTGGATCTAACTAAATCTTTAGTAATGGAGTACCACGATCTGACTAAATCCCGAAGATCAGCCTGTTCTTGGCTTAAAGAAATATATTGCTATGAAACCTTTTTTTCTTGCACCTTACTTTCTTCTCTGGGAAAGCCTGGTCTATATTAAAAGAAATAGTAGAGGTGAAGTTCTTCATTTTTGATTCAACAGAATCTGCACTAAAAACCTCTGTCCACTGCTCAAGCAAGGCAATTGATGAATATCAACATGTTTTCATCTCTGAATGATCGGCACAAACGAAATTTTGGGGAAGCCTCTCTTTGTGGAAGCAGCTTGACTGTAGTCATTTGAGCATGGTGATCTGCTAAGGCAGTCACAAGAACAGAAGCAGCAACATAATCCTTGGGAAGACAGTGTATTCATGATCAATAAAAGTGACCTAGAGTTTTTAAACTCTCTTGTAAATGACCAAAATATGTTCCTCAATCCATGACATTCCATGGTATTCATTACACATCAACCTTCAGGTCCGAAACAGATAGGTCTACATTGAAGTCACCTACCACATAAGTGTACTATTATATTCGGTGACATCACTTTATCAAGGAAGAATGATAAATGATTGTAGAAAAACATGTGTTCCTCAAGAGAGGCAGAAAATGGAGTCGACTTATAAACGACGACAATAAGAAAAACTCTATCACAAAAGCTAACTTTTACAGCCGCCAGTTCACACTTACCCTCCAAACAAAACACCAAAACATCAAGCTTTTCAATATTTGTGTCGTTTGGGTCTGTTGTCATAGAGTGGCAGACGACACAACGTGTCGTTTGGGACCGAAAATTTTGTAACGACGGAAAACCACTAATAAACACCTCAAAAGTGAACAATATATATATCATTCGAAAGAGACGATGGAAGTCTATCTGAGCGGAACTCGATCCGCACTCCAAACCGATGGAAATGCGTCCGGGCGGAATCTGGTTCCGAGGTTCGACATGTTTTAGCCAATAGCGGAGCAGCGGCCCGCCCCTCTCACGCCATTGGACCCTTACCCTGCCACCGCCATTGCCCTCCCCTTTCCTTGACGTTAACAGTATTGCCAATGTGCTCAAGTTGAACTTTCGTACAGTCAACTATGATTTTAATGATCTAAAGTAAACTCAAGAGTTTATTCTAGTTGTTATGCAGTTTAACGGGCAAACGGGATGCACATTATATTTCATATTTATAAATGGTAATACATTAGGGGTGTGACTACAGATATACACTTGGCGAATAGTGGATTTATTTATTGCTCTTTATTTTTGTAGATTTTCAATTTATTAAACCACTAAACGTATGCTTAAATATGATAGATATATAGCACATTAAAAAAAAACCTTGTTTAAACTATTAGACTATGGAAACTATGATCAAATCCTACATATTTATTTTCTTTCCACGTCCCAACACGACTTAGAAAAATACAATGTGTCCATTTATTTTATATGGTATCGTTTATTCTCATATTTAATAGGGTTAGAAAATAAACAACTCCCTAAGCAGGTTTTTTACTTGAAAATGCATTGTCAACATAGTTTTTAACATAAATCTAAACTAGCTGATGTTCCGTTCTCCACACGGGGATCTAGCAGGCATAGAGCCAGATGTTTTTAAAAGTGTACTAGTGGTTTACAGGGACTATAGCCCTAACATATAGTTTTGTGTAAGTGGATAATCACAACTGATCATTAGTTCATTTTGATTATTAATAAAAACATTGTATGTGATATTTCCATAAGAAAATCATTAGATTTTTGACGTCCAGTGGGGCGTAGCCCAGGTAATTTTGGACATTTCTGATATTTTTCCCACCGTCCTTGGCCCTCAAGTTTTAAAATAAATCGTCATAAACTAACTTAACATCTTCCTAGCTCGTGATATTTCGTGGGGACCGAATCGCTTACGGAATTAAATGTATAGATTTACATTGTAATCAGCTGACTAACTAAATAAAACAAATCCCCATAAGATTAAAATAGAACTTTGAAAGCTTATGGGGTAAAGCTCTGAGGGTGGAGGTTTTTCAAACCCTCAAAAGGCACATCCAGAGAGTAAGAGATTTTCATTGATACCAAACTTATATAAAAAATAATAGTTTTAGGGGTCGAAAATTGCCGAACAAAAATCAATAAGTTATTTTAATAATAAAGAAGATACATCATGTTGAAAGGCATAAACATGTGTTCATTATGGAAATAACAAATCTACTTGAATGCTAACTCAAACTCTATTTCCGATGCAGAAGTTGGCTCTTTATAAAAATAGTCAAGAGATCGTAGCGAACGAGCTCATCATCATTTTACATCTCTTGTATATCTCCGTTGTTTGTCCCGTCGACCAAGGAGGCAAGTGAGCGAAGCGAACGAGCTCATCTTGAAAATGAACTAGCATTTGACAAATTCAGTGACATTAGGACAGGGCAACGTATGTCGGTCCAGCTAGTATCTTAATGTAGTATATTTCTTTAAGACGTCGAAGCAGCTAGGGCGTATTTTAAGGCGAATTTTAATGAATATTGATTGTAGGATGGGTGAGATACCTTGTGTAGCCTTGTTACACATAAAACGTGTTAAATATTTACTATAACAAAATGTAAAAATTTTGTATCAAGCCTTTTACAACCAAAATAATAGACGTTTTTAAACATGTGTATAACAGATGGAGGCAAAGTTCATAAATATTAAGAGGGATTAGTAATTACGTTCACGTAAAAAAGATAGGAATCAAATATGAAAAAATCAACAGTTTTATTATAAGAATATGGTCAGGACACTAGCTCAACATTTTCGCTCCAAGTATAGCCCGGTCATGTTTCAGCAAAAAATCATGTCTACCGAGGACGGTCCTGGAAAAATAATCGAAGCTAATTATAATATGTGTTATATGAACCTAATAATTATGTTTATTCCTATATAGTGCCGCGGGTGGTGGAACCGATAATAGTCCTTAAACTATCGTTATGCTATATTTTCCTTAAAATACGCCTTAGTTGCGTCGTCGTCTTACAGAGATATTGAGATATATATATTCAACTATTTACTTTTATTTAATCAACACATTGTTTTGAAATCTGTCAAATCGTACACTAATTGGTCAACTGATTGTATATAAAAATCGTTTTCTTACATACTAAAGAATTACTTTTAATTTATATTGTTCTTTGACGTAATCAACAAACTACGTTGTAATTTATGTCCTTTAGTACTCCGCCCAATAGTCATTATAAGCTTCAGTATAACTTGAACTGACAAGCCCAGTTACATCACGAATGTGAAGAGCATTTATTTAATTAACATAAAAATCGTTTTCTTACATACTAAAGAATTACTTTTAATTTATGTTGTTCTTTGACGTAATCAACAAACTACGTTTAATTTATGTCCTTTAGTACTCCGCCCAATAGTCATTATAAGCTTCAGTATAATTTGAACTGACAAGCCCAGTTACATCACGAATGTGAAGAGCATTTATTTAATTAACAAAAAAAAATTATCGTCAGCATTAGATAAACAGCTTTAAAAGGGAATGGGTCTAAAACCTAGGTTATTAATGAATACCTAGTGAGTTTTAATACATTAAGGAATCATAACATATTGATGTCATAATTTACTGACAAGGGGTTTTGTCAAGTTGGCACCTTTACATGTGGTAGGACGGATTTTCCTAATGATGTTACGTATACTGTAAAATTAACGTTTTAAATTAAGGCTAATTTGTGCCCGAATAAATTCGAAATGTTAATTTTTATTATACTTCATAACAATAAAATTGGACAATCTCACTTTCAATATCTCTGTGACTAATTTACGAAGGGCAGTGATCAAAACACAGAATAATTTTTACCTTTTTTAAGCTAAATCCTATAGTGAAAACCAAAATATAATTTTTTAAGATTATATAAAAAATCATATGCAAAGTTTATTCTCCATAAGAATAACATGGGGCTGAGTACGCAGGTTTGCTGCTTCGGGAACCATCGGTAAACTTTTTTGTGAAAATAACAATAGACCACAACCAGATGAAGCCATATACCAAGTTTCGCCAGTGTAGTTCATAAAACAGGATTACCCTCAAATATTCCCGTAATTAAATGAACGAACTCAGAAATTGTAGATGAAAGTTACTGCTGCTAACGTGAGTCTCAATCAAAATTTCGTCAAAAAATATCAAACAAATAGTCTTGATTCAGTGGACTCTATAGGAAATTTGTGTGTGTTTATTTTCAGTTTTAAGATAAATACCGTTAATGGTATCACAACCATACATTTGGGTATTAATTATGAATTATTACTCTACAAACTATATTATGACATATAGCTTGAATGAGGCTAGAAATTTGTGAGTAGTAGAGAAAGGAGAGTTCACCAACAAAGAGAGGCGCGAGAGGTGCGAATTTCGAGGATTAAATGCTCAAATGACGTAACCTAACTTAACCTTACTTATCCTAACCTAACCTAGGCCTAAGGTCAAATAGGCAACGTTCAAGCCGATTTGAGAGGTCAAAGGACAATTTCGAGCGAAAAATCAAGCGTTTCAGACGAATCGAGAAAAAGAATCAAATTCGCATATACATTTTATTTAAAAAATCCCTACTCGTGGGTCGATTGCGTTTAGTACCCTCAAGGTCAAATACGCAACGTTCAATCCCATTTGAGAGGCAAAGTCCTATTCCGAACAAAAAAATCAAGCGTTTTCGACAGATAAATAAACAAATTAAAGTCTTAGATCAAATTTATTTTAAAAATCCATACACGTGGGTTGACTGCATTTAGTGTCATTGCGGCATTTATAATACTTGCATTTAACTGTTAAATGGTAATGTCCATTACCACGAAAAAATAAAAATTTCAATTTTTAATCTTTCAACATTAAATTTAATTAATTTATAACGTACAAATTTCAATATATATAATTTAATTTACTTCTCAAGAGTGATAATGTCTCCCTCGGTTGTGCGTTCATCTACTAAGTTATTGTTTATCTCAAAAGTACAATACAACTGGTCAATATCTATTCAACCAATTCCCATCAGGGCTTCAAACACAATATCACCGCTTCCGGATATTCTGACCGACTTAGGATCTTGTGCGTCGAATCGGGTCCCGTCAGCGACTATCACTCTACCGATTGTTTTGGATACGGCCGCTTCGTGAATCTCATGTAACCGTTTTAAGTACACCTCATTCACGCGGTTATTTTTACTGATTTATTCGGGACGCCTTCTCTTCAACTTTCGACTGTAACAGGTATCTGGATCTGTTCTAAAGTCTAAGGTGACATCATTTATGGTACCCGCAGCGACCGTTGTCACACGGGGATACGTGATCGTACCGCTCAAATTGTTTGAAATATGAACCTCGGCCAGTGTCATAAACGCTTTCATTTGTTCGTTGCATAAACAAACAGTAAGCGACCGTTCATGGTTCATGGTTTATATGACGCACACTGAATGAAGATCGTTCCTTGATTACAATATAACCTTTCTTCGAATACTCTACTAGGCTCGTCTGTCGTATTCAGTCATATACATCAGCGCGTTAATTTGAAAGGTGAAAGCCCATCTTTCGATATTTTCATACATCAAACCTAACCAATTGGTACCGTGTAAATCGACCCACGCTCCGACTGGCTCTTGAATGTGCACAGTTTTCAGTCCGAGATTTTTAATTCTTCATATAAACCCCGGGCAAGCGTAGTTTTACCTGCACCAATGTTACCTTCCAACGTGATGGCCATGTTTGATGATGGTGTTTTACATCTAACGCCTGTCGAACCGAACCCTTGGCTTCCACGTTCAGTCTGTCGAGTATCGTTTCTTCCATCAATCATCACACTGTTATCATAAACTGTTAATATTAATTGTGCAATCTGATCGCATCTTTTCACTACAAAATCAACATCTAAATGATTAAACAACAACACGCCTACATTTCCGGTATAGACAAAGTCGAAAACACCTGCGCCAACATCAATCGAATTTTTATCCGCTAATCCAGATCGTGGTGCAATTCTACCATAACAACCGCGAGGAAATTCAAAAGATAAATCAGTTAATACCAATTGCTTTCCGCGTTTCGGCACAATATAATCATAAACGCTTTTTAAATCATATCCTTCAGAATCAAGGGAACCCCTAGTGGGCGGTGAGGCAAACTCTGTCAGCAAAAAGTATTTATAATAACCGAATTCCATTTTTTTTCATCTATATTAGATTTATTCAAAATTAGTACTAAATAAATTATATAGCTGAATGTGAAAAAATATTTTAAACACATTTAAATTGATTTAATTAAAAAAATAACCAAAAACATATCTATAAAATGTCAATGTCTTGTAAACCTGATGTCATGTTTCGTCTTATCATTCGCTAAATTTACCTTTCCGTTGTATATTACATACAGGGGGTTTTCAGACTGTAAAAGCGCCTTTATATTATTTGTTGACATTCTTTCATTCCAACTCTCAGGCAATTTAAACTTGATGTTATCACATGTTATAAGAACACGCGGTCCGTAAGAAGTAAAAATTCGTTCAATACCTTTCAACAAATACTTTTTACCAACTCCTAAATCACATAATCTTGTGAGGAATTACCATTGACTTCATTCAATATGCTATAAAAATCCTCATACATATTCATTTTTTCTTATTCGCCTATATATAAAATAATATTTTCAAATAGAATAAAAAATATAATCACATGTCGCCAGCCGTTATGTATATTTGCTCCCACAAACAACCATTGTATTTATAATTAAGATTCCCTAACAGTGAATAAGAATTTAAACAGTAGGAACAAATATTTGTAAAAAAAAATAAAAATGTAATCTAACGTAAATCAGACCCACTAACAAGTTTTAAATAAACAATACGGGATGTAATAAAAGAGTCTTACAACACTTAAGATATATTTACACTTATACTGATTCACATACAGACGGTTCTCTCATTGGCCTGATGATGACTGGTGTGACTCGTCGAAATCGATAGCCTAGTACCATCTTTTATATATGTTTACCGCCTGTATGTGAATCAGTATAAGTGTAAATATATCTTAAGTGTTTTAAGACGTCTTTTATTACATCCCGTAAGTAATAACAAGACGTAATATCCTAATAAAAATATAATCAGATAAAGCGTTCTGTAAAGGTCTATAATCATCATCGGTTAAAATTATATATTATGAAAGAGGAGACAAATTGAAAAAAACTGAGGCCTATGCTCACTTATTTCAAAAATAAGTTCAAATAGAACTACACTCCTGACCAACATGTCTCAGTTGATGAAATCCTCATGAAATTCCGAGGGCGACTGTCCTACATACAGTTCAATAAAAGTAAGCGAGCTAGGTTTGGAATAAAGCTAGGTTCTTTAAAATATGTGAGTCAAAGATCGGATACTGTTCTGGATTTGAAATCTACACGGGGAAAAAATAAGTACCTAAAGGGGTCATAGTGAGCAAATAAATAATGATTGAGTTGTTGCAGCCATACCTTGATAAAGGATACATTTGCTACATACATAACTGGTATTCAAGTCCAAACCTATTCAAAAGGCTTCTCGATAGAGATAAATATGCAGTAGGCACTGTTCGCTCCAACAGACAGAACATGCCAAAAGACCTGTCCAAACAAAACTGGAAGTGGGGGAAGCCAGATGGCAAAGCTTCGAAGGTGTGTTAGTATCCAAATGGATGGATAAGAGAAACGTGTTTTGTATAAGTACATTACACAAAGATATTGACTACCAAAGCACAAACAAAATTGTTCAGGCCACAACAAATCACCCTCGAATGGAAATAATGAAGCCCTTATCAATAGTTGATTATAATAAAGGGATGGGGGCTGTGGACAGACGAGACCAGGTATTGTCCTACGACCCAATAATTAGAAGATATAGCAAAGGATATAAAAAATATGTTTTATATTTTTGATGTGTCTCTTCAACTCTTACGTAGCTTTCAACCAAGTCAAAGGGGGAAGAAGTACCCTTTTGTGGTTCAAAACTGCTATTGCAGAACAAATTCTCCAATCTGTGCAGCCGCGGGAAAGAACATCTCCTGGTCGACCATCAACAAGTAACCCGACACGGCTTCAGGGGAGACATTTCCCCATGAATATCCCTCCAACACAGAACAAAGAATTCCCCACCAAGACGTGTGAAGTGTGCAAGAAAAAGGACTGAGGGAAGAAAGCCGAATACAGTGTAAACAATGTGTTGTGGGCCTTCGAAGGGCCTTGATCACCTTGAATGCTTCGAAGCGTTCCACACACTCACAAAGTACTGGTAGCTTAAAAAAATGTGGAAAAGTGTAAATAATGTAAATATCTTAGAATAGTGTGTGTAGCTACAGTGTCATGTGTCCTTGGATTGTTTCATCCTGTGGTAGAAGGTAAGACACAGAGTTCATTGTTGTGTAGGGTTTGAGCAGATATAGTCCTAAGTTGTGCCTGTTATAAAATTGTGTTCCTATCTCATAATAAATTTCTTAATTTAACTAAGGTATAAAATACCTGCATAATGTTACAGGTATTTAAATTCAACTAAATACCTCATTTTAAGTGTTCAAAAATAGATTTTAATTGTGGTTTAATAACAATATTACAAAGTTTTACCGAAATTTCTAAATAAACACAGACAGACATTTTTTAATAAAAAAATAAATTTGGTTTAAAATGTTGCTAGGTTACCAATAAAGATTTGTTGAAAATTTCATTTAAATATAACCAGTAGAAGTGGAGTAATGAAATACTACAAAAACAGTAAAAATAATAGGATTTCCTGGTCACATAAGGCCACTGGGAAAAGGGTAGGCGAATGGGGTTTTATTTGCTTCATGCATTTTCGAATTATAATGTCTTGAATAGTGGGATGATGACACATTTTTTAAACAGTAAGGACATTTATAAATTATATTTTTATCCGGCACCATTTATTAAGAAACAATTTTAATCAAAAAGTTAAACTTTTTTATTTTATGCATTTTTAATAGAATTAATATAGATTTTATGAATATTTGTTTGTAAATGTTGTGAATAGTTATAATTCAATTTAATATCTCTCCCGCATTCTCATTTTGTTGTAATTTTAAACAATTTTCTAACGCATTGAATACAAATTTTATATTTTCTATCTTTACTAAAATAATTGTTGTGAACATGCTCTATATTTTTAATTTCTTTACAATTATAACACATTTTTTCACTTAATTCAATTGGTGTAATATTTTCATACAATTTATTTTTATACATTGTCTTACATTCTTTAAAATAACAATATAAACCATCTTTATAATTTTTATCTTTATTAAATTCTGTAATATGTTTAAATTCGTTACATCTAAAACATTTCTTCTCCATTCATTATGATACAAATTTATGAATTTCTTTTCTTTAACTCATAATTATAAATACTACCAATTATATCTTCATTATTTAGATCTTTGATGTTATAAGTAACAGGATTTGTGTTGTTTATTTGAGAAATTACAAATATTGCTCTTGACCAATTATTTTTATATTTGTTTGTAAATTTTGATTTTGATTTCCAATTCTATCTCGATTATTAATTTTAAATTTTGATTTATTTACAAAATTTGGTGGTTTATATTTAAAAATTGAGTTTTAAAATCTTTTTTGCTTTCTTTATTTACATCGATTGGTTTCATTTTAATTGTTGAATGATATGAATTATTATAATCTTTAACTATTTTTGGTAAAATATCAATCTATCTAAAGTTTAATTAATTTCAAATTGTGCTTCAATTTTTTCATTTCGTGTTCTATCATATCTTTCAATTATACTAGATTTTTCTTCATTTTCTGTATGATATAATGTTATTTTATATTCGTTTAATATTTCATTAAAATCTTTATTTATAAATTCTAAACCTTTATCCGTATGTAATAACTTTGAAGATTTATGATCAATTTCTATTGCATTTTTTATTACTTCTTCAGATGCTTTTGATAAGTTTTCCATCTTTTTTCTTTAATGGTTTTGACCAAACATATTTTGAAAATGTATCAATAACGTTTAACATATATTTAAAACCATAATTTTCTTTTTCATAATTTTTCATTATTATTAAATCTGCTGCCCATAAATCATCAATTCCTAATGTAATAAATTTCTCTTTTTGGACATATCTTTCTAATTGGAGCATGAATTTAATTTGCTTCAATTATTTGTTCTTTTTTATTTAATTCTTTTTTAATAATTGGTTTTATTTATTTTTCATAATTTTACTTTTATTTGTTTTACAAATTAAACATTTTGTAGCAATTCGAAATAAACCATTTTTCATTTGAGCAATATCTGGATTAATATTTTTAGTTTTTTCTTACATTCATGACAATGAATTGGTTCATCCATTTACATATACAAATTATTATATAAATGGATATGTGTTATAAATGTCATAATCAAACCGATTTTATAATTATTGGAAAATACGTTGGCTGTAATACATGTAAGAGAATTATTTATGAAAAAAGGTAAAAAGAAAAAAGAATAAAAATAAACATTTAAAAAATATTTTAAGACAATTTAATCATTTTCAACCATATCTCAAGCAACAATTATGTAACTAAATATTTACATTATGGATTATAAAAAACGATTCTTTTATAACACTAAAAATTGTAAAACGATTTTTAAAAGAGAAAAACATTAAAGGTTGGATATTTTACAATCAATTTTTAAATAAAATATGTAATATTAATTTCGAATTGAGTTTTGAAGATAAAGAGAAAATCACATTAATTTTTAATAAATATTTATGTTTTACGAAGAACAATATATCATATAAAAATTATTTCCAATGATTTTCAAATATTTAGAGATAGATTTTTGTATAAAACCAGCTTATAATGATGAATTTTTAAGATTTATCATCACAAACAAGATTTAACAAACTCGTTTGTTAAATCTTGTTTGTGATTTCTAATTAAACTTTTTTTCTTATAAATGGATCTGTTAGAAGAAATTAATAATATTGGAGAATTAATATTTAAGGAATATAAATCATTAAAAAGTTTAAATTTAAATGAAAAATATAAAATTGAAAAATTTGAAAGAACAAAAGATAAATATGGTTATTCAATTATTTTTGAATTAGAAGATCGTAAAATACATTTGCCAAATCGATTTTTAAATATTATTGATGATAAAAAATTAAAGAATTAAACAAAAAAGAAAATTTACATTTGACTGTCACAGAATTTAAAATTTTTAAAGATAATAAAACCGCTTTAGTTAAATTTGAATAAAATATTATTTGAATATTATAGAAATTTAGATTTTTACTGGTTTAAAAAAACATTTTTACAATTTTTAACTTTATTTTTTTAAACAAATTCTTTTAAATTTACCACTTTATTTTGCATATTGAATTTGTTCATTTATTGATTTTTGTTAAAAGATTTCTGTTAAAATTTACTATTTTATTTTGCATATTGAATTTGTTCAATTTTACTTATTTTCGTTAAAATTTACTATTTTTTAAAAATATTTTATATATTGATTTTTTTCTGATTTTTGTTTAAGTTTGCTCATATTGTTTAATGATATTGATTTTGTTTAAATTTATTGATTTTTCTTTGAAATTTGCTGATTTTTGTTAAAATTATGGGTAATTGAGTAATATTTTTTTTTATTTTTTGAAAACAGAGATTTTAAATTCGTTTTCTGAATTCGCCATTTTTTGGCCCAGAATCGGCATAGTAATATCTACTTATATATATATATATAAATATATATATATATATATATATATATATTTATATATATATATATATATATATATTTATAAATTTGAACGAATGGTGTATTTGGTATCAGGGGACCTCAAAATGAAAAGTTATCATGGTCTCGGGTTTAAGTCTTACCCTGAGAACTACGGTAATAGCTTCTTCCCTATAGGGGAAATTCGCTCATTATAATTATATAAAAAACGAACTGGAAAAGTAAAAAAAATAACATTATACTTAACAGTTTCAAATCAAAACCAAATAATCAATCATAACATATGTTTATAATCAGTGAACTGCCAAAGTTTTTTTTAACAAATTTTTTGGTTCATTTTACAATATGCTTACATTACACACAGAAGAAAATAACAAAAGGAAAAATAACATTATTGGGTTCGCTATGTTCAGAGACAACCGGTAACATGAAAGAAATTAGATCAATAACAATTGAAATGTTTAACATGACATATAGGATAATTTTACTAAGTTAGGTCATCCATAACGTCTGCCTCACCTTGAGGAAGTCAAACGTCGTTGAAAGGTTGGCTCTCCAATGTTAAAGGTTACCGCTCCGGGACAGAGGTATACGTGTGACATAAACTTGCTGGTATTTCTTCTGATTAAATTTAGAACTGTGTCAAGGCCGAATTCTTCATGTATTCATTCATTCATGTATTCATGTATTCATGAATTTCGAATATACCAAGGACAATTGGCCGCAATTCTTAGAACTTTGTTTTGGAAAATTTAATTTACTAATGCACATTCCCCAAACTGAACTGTCAAAATACAGCAATACTAGTGTTGTTTAAAGTTATTTAACATCCATCCCAGGATAAAAAGGACATCCCTAGGATATCCTGCTATGCCCCTGGATAATTGTGGTTGTTCCAGGGATGTCCACGATATCCCCGGATAACGTGGATATCTTGGGGACATCCCGCAGACATTCTCTATATCCCAGACCAATTTTAGTATAATTAATTGTAAGTTTTATTTATAGTTTTAGTATTTAAAACAAATTTAATAACAAGGATAATGATCAGATATCAACAATAACACATGAATAAAGGAAGTATTAATTTACAGTTTATGTATCGATGAGTTATGGATAGAAATATTACAATTTATAAGAAAAGAAAATACAAATTGCATTATTTTTTACCGGTACACCAGCGAAATTAACGGCTAATTCCAACTCCCAATGAATAAATACAAGAAGCGTACGACTAGGTAAAATTATAAAATCTTTTAAAACTTAATATAAATCGCAATATGAACTTAAACTTACAGTCTGCCTGATGAGTGGATGGGGTACATTAAAAGTAGGCATATGGTGTAACTATGTGCTTTCAGGAAATTGTTAGGCCTAGGTTGTTTGCTAATCAATTATTTTAATTAGCATGTGTCTCTGTTCAAGACTGGTCAGATTCAGTTTTCTGAGGCCAAAGTAAAACATATTGGATTCAAGGATTGGCTCAGACCCTAAAGCTATCAACTCCTTATATGAAGACAAATCAAGGAAAATTATAAGAAATCTGTATATTAAAGAAGGTCGTTTAGAATACTATGATTAGGTGCAGTAGGCTACTTCATTCTAATCTCCAAGGTCTAACATTTGCAATAGCCTTGACACCTATCAAAGTAATTACAATTAGTTACTTACACAATTGCCTTAAGTTGTCATAAGTTTAAATCTCTAACAGGGGCCTGTATATAATATCCGATATAGGCTACATAGATAGTTATTTTGTAACACCTTTGGGCAGTTACGTTTGTAATTAACTGTAATAGTATCCACTGAGGATCATCGAGATTTACACTACCGTAATTAGCTAAACTCTCAGATAGTATAGTGGTAGCCTAATATGGTTAATATTTACATTTGAACTTTTGAACAAATTAAATTATTATAAATATAGGGAACATATTTTGTGGTCATTAAATTTAACAATAGGCCTAAATAAACAAAATTAAAAAAGGCCTATATTTAAAATGTAAAAAAATGATTTAAAAAATGAAATTAAAGAAAGACAATAGAAAAAATAAATGCTCGTTTGATTTATCAGATAAAAAACAAAACAAAAAATGAAATAAAGTGAAAATATGTTATTCAATACATTAACCCAATAAGGTAGTAATTTATTCTATTCGCAACAGGATTTGATTGGTGCTGCAATCTAGTAGCAAAACCTGTAACTAATGACTGCGGATAACTACGGTTCTCTCCGCTAGAGGCGCGGACTACCTATACCTTATTGGTTAGTGGCTACCTAACGCAGCTATGCCACTGGTCGTGATAGTCGTATGGGCTAAGGCGTGGAAACACCTTTGGCCAGGTGTTGATACGAAGTTCGTAAGTTCTATTCCATACATGACCAAAACTGACCAGTCGTGCAACTCACAATGAGTTAACCGGTCTGTGGCAACGTTGGTGGGAGGGCCCCAAGTAAAATAAATGGTGGCAGGCTTGCTTGAAAGTTGACGGTATCGGTTAATTTGTTGTGAGTTGCACATGGTCAACACTGATTTTGCTACTTTTTACTTATGTCTACTCTGTGTGTGTGCCATCGCGATTCTTTAAACTGAATGAAAACAATATTTTAATTAAAATACGCCATTAATCCATTTAAAACACAATTTGTATATTCCAGTTCAAAGGTTTTAAACATTACAAGCCAGGAACGACACCAGCTATAGCCGCCTTTAAAGAAGGCCACGGTGTTCGATCTGGCAACGTCGCCATCTCACAGAGCAGAGGGGTCACTGCCGGCTCAGAGCCCATTGCCGCCAGTTGAATAACGCGTTATTTTAAATAATTTTAGTTATATTATTTTGTTTTGTTGGAGTGAACAAATAGAAAGGGCGTCAGGGATTGTTGATAATGAATAAAATAACCGACAAACAATATTAAACATACAAATTCACAGTAAACTAAAAGTCCGAGGGATGTCCCCAGTATACCCTGTGGTACATCCTGGGGTTGTCCTAGGGCTTCAAAATACAATATCCTTTTGTGGTCCGAGGGATATCCTCAGATAATCCGGTGGGACATCCTGGGGATGTTCCATGGCTTTCATTATCATGTCCTGATTAGGTCCAAGGGACATCCCATAGTCATCCTGAAGGATGTCCCCAGGATGTCGCGGGGAGAGAACATTTTTGTGTCCCCTGGGGACATCCTGGATCTTTCATGAGGATGTCATGGGATGAGATAGGGATGATCCTGGCATATCCTGCATATCCCACTGTGATGTCCTTGGGATGTCCTGGGAACAACCTTGTGCCGTGTGGCCCTCATGCATCAGGAGGTGGGACAATATTAGTTAAAGGAAATACTAAGCACCATGAACTTCTTGTCCTTCATCTTCAAAACCTAGAAGCTGTTTCCGTAAAAATATGTTAACAAGATGGCACCAGCTTTTTATTAATTTCAGGTTACTTACCGCCAAATAAACGATTTAGTGACGAAGATTTCAATAGTTTGTTTTATCACAATAGTCTTTCTATTTTATTGGGAGATCTTAACTGAAAAAACACTCTATGGGGATGCCGCACAACCAATCCAAAAGGTAATAAACTTAATGACTTTATGATGCAGTCAACTATCATTATATCAGCTCCTGATGAGCCAACTTTTCACCCATGGCAAAGAAACCAACAACCTGACATTTTGGATATTGTTTTATTTAAGAATTTTAATGAAAATATAGTACAAAAACTCTGTGTGAGTTAACTTAAGATCATTTACCTGTAATTGTAACATTTTCCATCAAACCCAATACCGTCATGCCTCCCAAAAAACTAATAGATGGGAAAGTTGACTAGGCAGTATTTCAATGCGAAATAGACAGTAACATTGCATTGCCTATTTCTCTGCAGTCTTATCAAGACATTGAATTTTGAGTACATCAGTTTACTGAATAAATACAGAGTTCAGTCAAGAAAGCAATACCCAAGCCACCAAAATCAAAACCTGCTTTTTTATACGATATCCGGAAATAATTCTTAGTTTAATTAAAGAAAAACACATTCTCAGGCGGCCATGGCAAAGGCACAGACTTCCAGAGGATCGTACTCAGCTTAATAGGTTAGCAAGAAAAATAAAGTTGGAATTAGATATTTTTAAAATTAATAGTTATCAAAATGTTTAAATTAAATTCACCCAGGGGACGATTCAATGTTGCAAGCAACAAAAATAATACTAAGAAAACCTTCTACGAGGGTTTTTCATGTCCCTTCAAAAAGGACATGAAATCTACCAGAGTGACTCCGAAAAGTGTGAAGTGTTTGGTGACTTTTTTGAAGATGCATTTTCTCCAAATCCCACTCCTAATATGGCTACTGAAAATGAGGTAAGCAACTTCTTAGATGGCGCGGTTTATTCTGCAGAACTTCCTATCAAGTATATTTTTGAATCTGAGATTAAAACATGATTCATAACATACTGTTGAAAAATTCTCCTGGTTATTATTTAGTTACTAATGCAATATAATAAAAAAATCTTACTCCAAAAGCACATCAGCTTCTTAAATCTATATTCAATTCAAGTCTACATTTAAGTTACTTTCCTTTGGCCTGGAAACATCCAGAGGTTATTGTTATAAATAAACCCAACAAACCTACAAAACTCCCCTCTAGGTACAGACCCATTAGCCTTTTACCTAATCCGTCGAATGTTTTTGAAAAGTTGGTTCAGAAGAGATTGTGTCGTTTTATTGATGAAGCACAGTCTATTCCTCCCCATAAATTTTGTTTTCGGCCAAATCACTCGACAACTCAGCAACTTGCAAGACAATCACAAACAATCGTACAAGGTTTTGAAAACAAAATGCACTCTGTTGCTTTGTTCTTAGATGAAGCTCAGGCTTTTGACAAAGTCTGGCATAAGGGTTTTCTATAAAAACTGTTTCATATTGGACTTCCAAATTTACTTAAGAAACATCATAATCATCCTTTTTAGAAAATCATACTTTTTCAGTGAAAATAAACTTCACCTATTTCACTGTTCGTCGTATCCGAGCCGGTGTACCTTAAGGCTCTATTTTGAGTCCCATTATTTTTAATATATTTATGTACGATTTGCCAATCCCTACTTAGACTACTCTCTCTCTTTTCGTTGTCGATACGGCTTTGGTATCTCAACATCACAACATTGAAACTGCGATTGACATGCTTCAGACTGACCCAGACCAACTAGTGAACTGGTTCACAAATTGGAAAGTTGCCCTTAATCCTCAAAACATGAGAAGCAAAAGTTTTTTCATTGAGAAGACATAACCCACAAAGAAGTATTGAAATTCAAGGTATCCTCATCCCTTGAAATGGAAATGCTTAATCTGTTAAATACTTGGGAGTTTTATTGGATACAAAGTTAAATTACAAACAACAGTGTAACGTGTTACTTTTTAGTGAAAAGAAACTAGGTATTTATTTTATAAAACTATTTTAAAAATTATAATAATAACAAAAAAGTAAAATTATATTTTGTTTATTGACAAATAATCAATTGGTTGAGTCGTAATCAAAAGGTAAACACGTTTGGTTCGGAACAAAGCTCGCCGGCGGCAACCTGCAGCCTGCGGAGTCGGCGCACTCGGGTTCTGCCTGCACGCTCCTGCTAGACGTGGAGCATGCGCCGTAGGACAGCGCTCCGCAACAAAGTCACCTTTCACCGCCGCCGCTCCAGACCGGGACAGTCCTGGATCGCGATTCAACCGAAGTTTTTGGGTGTGTTGTACGAGTGACGAGTGACGAATATTGTGTTTGCTGTTACGAGGATAATAGAAAGGTAAACCTATTGGCCTTTTTTTAGAATTAATTTTCTAAGACGAATTTCTTGATTTTAAGAAGAGTTAAATTCAGGCAAATTATATAATTGTGTTGAGCCAATTCATTGGTGGCGGAAAATATTCAGTGAATAACTTAATAAGTTTCAGTCGAAATAATGTAGCTTCCCTATAGTTTCGATCTGATTATTAAATTCAGTGCATATTTGCTGAATTTAATATTTGCTAATCTTAATATTTTCTGATTAAAAATTCAAATTTTGTTTGTACGAAGTGAAGAATCCATTTAGTCTCGAATTATAAAAATTATTTTCATTGGGAACTCGCCCATTCCGAAATCCGAGCGAGTACCATTTTTGATCCTTACTACTCCAATTACTTCCCTGGAGATAACCTGTAACCATTCCGCAGGTAATCCAATTATCCTTCCGTCAATATTTTTTTTTTGTTTGTTTTTGGGTCCAGTAAAGTTGGTAATTGAGGGAAATTTGTTTTTTAAATTATATTTTAGGTGAGAATATAGTTGAGTTTTGGGTTGATTATTAGTTATCTACTCTTTTAGTTTTAGAGAGAGGAATTATCGAAACGGTAAAAGGCTGGCTAGTTGTATTTTGAAGTAATTGTATAATTTATTTACCGTTTTAATCACTCTAAGTAGTTGATGCAAATGTGCTTGTTGTAGGGTGTTGCACCATTGTCGTACGATTACATTTTTTTCCACAGGTATTTTGCTTGCAACACAACTGTGCTAAGTTAGAGATAACACCTAGCAGTGTAATTGAAATCTGTTTATTGGGTCACCGTTAGCCATTCCTGTTTTCTGCTTGCTTTGCATTACTGATTGCATCTTGCTGGTTTTAATTTCCTAAATCCTGCCGATGCCTGGGTAGAATTGTGTTCACGTTTGTTTTACTTAACTTACAAACTATTGACTGGACCTAAGTTATGACCCGTCACACCTAAATTTAATCCTTTGAGACCGCCAAACCTGTCACCTTGGTGTGTCCATTTTCCTTTCCTCAGACACTTTTCGAACACTATTTTTGTGTCTTACGAATTTAATTATACTGGTCCATACTGCTTAAGAATTTTACATAGTATTACGCTTTTGGAACACGACTTTTTCCGAATTCAGCAGCCCATCTAGCCAATAAATTTTATTTTGAACTGCAGCGGGGGGAGGGGAAACCTAATGGTTGGTTAAGGGGCGGCTGGAGCTTGTAGCGGGGGGAAACTAAATGAGTATTAATTGGGGGGTTATTGCTGGGTTATTACTGAAGTTAACTAAACTGATGAATGACTATTTAAGCGTGCTAGCTCTGCTACTAACTATGATCGGTTGATTGATTTACTTGTTCGTAGGCTACTGGGAAAAGCTGTTGCAGTCTAATCCCAAACCTGTATTACAAACTAATTCAATGATTGATTGGAAACGTTGATGGGCTACCAGAGGGCGGAGATCTTTAACCCAGAACCAGAATGAGCCAGCTTTGATTTTTAGAACTAACATGGGAATAAACTAAACCTTTCAAACATTGACTGAGTTAAGACTAGACTAACAACCTGGTGAACTATTAAAACGATTTCCCTAAAACTGGGAATGTTACTAAGTCTACAATTGATGATTCTAATGCATTTTCAGGGTAATTGATGCTTAAGGCAACGTGGTGAAATTGGACATGAAAATGAATGCCAGGACAGGAGTCCCTGGCAATAAATAATTAGTCCTACATTTCCTGGCGTTGGGGCGCAAACCAATAAGGTTTGCCCCCCCCTAAGAAGGAGTTTAGCCTTCCATTTGAAAAGAATGCTACAACTTAAAACTACTACTTGGCATGGAAGAAATCCTGATGGAGAAATCGGTTATCGTCTCTACAGTAGGAAAGACGGGGAGAAGATCGAGAAGCTTCTCGGCGCAGAACGACACAGCTGTTCGCGTGACGAAACGGCCGATTCGGACATGAGAGGCAAGCACCAAACTACGATTATGGAGCTCGCCCGTCGCGGTTTGAAACAAAAAGCCTAGTCGTGACGTTAAACGTCACAGAACGGCCAAATTCCGGCCTTGGCTGGTCAAGTTTCCTAACCCGACCAACATTACTGGATAAACTGCAGAATTATTCCAATAAGGTTATTTTAATTTTTATTGTAAAACAACAGCCACATATAGTTTATTGAATAAATAAAAGATTGGTACCTCCAGTCTGATTTCCAAAAAATATCTTTTCTAAATTATCTGGAGTCATGATGAGCCAACACTGAACAATTGATGGTTTAAATAACATTCCATACATGTAAAACTGAACGACTCTAGTTTAAATTAAGTGGCTCATTTAAAGTTAACGTTTAAGTAAACTACAAATTAATTGACCCCTGGAACCGACTAATGACCCAGCTCGGCTGGCTATCCTGGCAAATAGATTTTAGTGTACAATATTTTATCGTCCTGCAAAATAGACGTTACATTTTGGCGCCCGAACAAAGACTGTTATTTTTAGTGCGAGCTTAAGGAATTATACTCGTATATCCCTGTGGATATCAAAAGGTCCTGACGTTATTGACTTATTCAAATTATTCACGATTTTGTCTGGGAATAAGCGATTGCTTACACTATGATTTACAACTTGAATATTTTTTTGAGACCTTTTCGACAGTTGTTAATTTTAAATATAGGCTATTAGAGGACAAATCCTCTGGTGCTAAGCCAAAAATTAAACCTACTACTCTGACGAAGACTCATCTACAAATCCACCTACCAAAACGACAACTACTGTGACAAAAACCCCTCCCTTATGTTAGATCCAGACTGTACCTACGATCTCGGTCCCTACCACTACAAATGTTAATTTGGCGTTGCCACAACCACAACAGATTGATATAGATCTTACCCCTTCACCTTCAGAAAATGATGCACGTGTACGATGGGTTTATAAATTACAAAGATCTGAACTAATACTTGAACTTCAACGATTCACTTAAATGATGAAGGTACAGTTGCAGAACTACGAAAACGTTTAGTTAATTTTTTAAGATCACGTTCCCAAGCTGCTTCATCACTTCCCGAGCGTGTTATGAATCAAATGTCAGTCGGCCTAGCGATAACATGTATAGCCGGTAATTTTGGAAAGGCCGCAAAAACAAATGTGGTTACGGCCGCAGAGCAATCAATCTTTACGTATGATGTTGGTATTGATCCAAGTGAAGGACTTAGTATTAGAGAAATATTAGGATTAGCCCCAAACAGTGATTTTAGAATGGTCCAAGAAAGGTTTGTCGAGTTAAATGGAAAGAGCGTAGGTGATTTAAATAAAAATGTAGTCGAAACGAACTGGGAAAGTGAAGACCCCTTAAACTTCCCGAAACCTACTTTTGGTCCTTCTTATACATTAGATAGTACGAGTATTCAAAAAATGAATCTTCCCCCTTATCAGCATCAGTATATTCAGGAATCTAGTACTTTTCCAGAAAGTAATGTTGAGGTAGGAACTCGGGATTCGCTCCATTTGAGTTTTCCTTATAAACATGTCAACTCGTCGAACGGGAAGAAAGATAAAACTATAATGGAAGTATCTTCTATATGTAACCAGGTGAGAAAGTGGAACCTAAAATTCGATGTATGTAGTCATCCAGTGTCATTTTTAGAAAGACTAAGTGAACTTGCGGAATCATACGAAGTGCCACCGGATCATTTGTTGAAAGCACTCCCTGAACTTTTTAAAGGTGATGCTCTTTTATGGTAGAGGAATAATAAAACACTGTTGACGTGTTATGATGACTTTGTGACTAGTTTTGAAGAACAATACTTACCCCCAGATTTCAGGCGTAATTTAGATGAGGAGATCTTACGTAGGACGCAAGGCGAGAACGAGCCTATCAGAACTTATATCGTTGCTTTGATTACATTAATGTGCCGGTATGGTGGTTTTAGCAAAAATAATGTTCTAAACCGACTGTACTCCAACATGCGGCCCGAGTATAAATTAATGGTCCGTAGAGATAACGTTAATTCTGTAAGTGATCTTATCAAACAGGCTGTAGGCTATAAGAGATAAGAAGTGTTACCGGCCACCCCCAAATCCCCGAGACAGCGTATGCTCCTCCAAGAAATAAAGATTTCACGTCTTTCAACGTTGATCAAACAACTAAATCTGTTTCATAACTGTCTGCCAGAGCATAGCTATCAATGTCCTAATCCCTCTTTAACTAGTAATATTAAAACTGACACTATCACCCCTCTTACGAAGCAGGAAGAACAACAACTAGATTTATTTTTAAAAGACCAACTTGCTCTTTTTGAAAATGTGAAAGGAAGGACAACATTAGTGGAGCATAAGATTCGGTTCAAAATTGATATTCCAATCAAACAGAGACACTATCCTTGTAATCCCAAGATGCAAGAAATCATAAATAAAGAAATCGATCAGATGTTAAAAGATGACATTATAGAACCGTCTTCAAGCCCTTGGAGTAGTCCCTTGGTATTGATAAAGAACCCCTCTGGGAAATTTCGAATGAGTTTAGACGTAAGACGGGTAAATCAATTATCTGAAAAGGATGTGTATCCGCTGCCTCACATAGGTGCGATACTAGATAAACTTCGAGATGCCTATTACATAAGCAAACACACATAAACAAAACAACCTCAATACACATTAATTTTAATTGAGAAACTCAAATTTTGGGATTAATCCTTTGTCGGGAGTACAATTTTCAAATAAACGTTATAAACTTTATTATTATTAATATAAATAAATATTAATATAATATCAATTATTATAATAATAAAAATAAACTTTATTTTGAAAATTGTACCCCCAACGAAGGCTTAAGCCGAAAATTCAGTTTTTCAATTAAAAACAAGTGTATTAAGATTGTTTTTGATAGTTAAGTCTACTTGAGAGAACTGAAATTAATAGGTCTTTCAGTTTTAAGTCGGATCAGTGAAATTAAATAATTTCAAAATGTGCTAGTATTTCACTACTGTAAACATGTTATCTCATAAAAGGCGACACAGTTTTATTAGAAAAAATATAAGCCTGAGATAAAAAAAACGGCATATTAGTTTTTATTTCACTATTGTAAACATGTTATCTCATAAAAGGGAACCGACTAATGACCCAGCTCGGCTGGCTATCCTGGCAAATAGATTTTAGTGTACAATATTTTGTCGTCCTGCAAAATAGACGTTACATTTTGGCGCCCGAACAAAGACTGTTATTTTTAGTGCGAGCTTAAGGAATTATACTCGTATATCCCTGTGGATATCAAAAGGTCCTGACGTTATTGACTTATTCAAATTATTCACGATTTTGTCTGGGAATAAGCGATTGCTTACACTATGATTTACAACTTGAATATTTTTTTGAGACCTTTTCGACAGTTGTTAATTTTAAATATAGGCTATTAGAGGACAAATCCTCTGGTGCTAAGCCAAAAATTAAACCTACTACTCTGACGAAGACTCATCTACAAATCCACCTACCAAAACGACAACTACTGTGACAAAAACCCCTCCCTTATGTTAGATCCAGACTGTACCTACGATCTCGGTCCCTACCACTACAAATGTTAATTTGGCGTTGCCACAACCACAACAGATTGATATAGATCTTACCCCTTCACCTTCAGAAAATGATGCACGTGTACGATGGGTTTATAAATTACAAAGATCTGAACTAATACTTGAACTTCAACGATTCACTTAAATGATGAAGGTACAGTTGCAGAACTACGAAAACGTTTAGTTAATTTTTTAAGATCACGTTCCCAAGCTGCTTCATCACTTCCCGAGCGTGTTATGAATCAAATGTCAGTCGGCCTAGCGATAACATGTATAGCCGGTAATTTTGGAAAGGCCGCAAAAACAAATGTGGTTACGGCCGCAGAGCAATCAATCTTTACGTATGATGTTGGTATTGATCCAAGTGAAGGACTTAGTATTAGAGAAATATTAGGATTAGCCCCAAACAGTGATTTTAGAATGGTCCAAGAAAGGTTTGTCGAGTTAAATGGAAAGAGCGTAGGTGATTTAAATAAAAATGTAGTCGAAACGAACTGGGAAAGTGAAGACCCCTTAAACTTCCCGAAACCTACTTTTGGTCCTTCTTATACATTAGATAGTACGAGTATTCAAAAAATGAATCTTCCCCCTTATCAGCATCAGTATATTCAGGAATCTAGTACTTTTCCAGAAAGTAATGTTGAGGTAGGAACTCGGGATTCGCTCCATTTGAGTTTTCCTTATAAACATGTCAACTCGTCGAACGGGAAGAAAGATAAAACTATAATGGAAGTATCTTCTATATGTAACCAGGTGAGAAAGTGGAACCTAAAATTCGATGTATGTAGTCATCCAGTGTCATTTTTAGAAAGACTAAGTGAACTTGCGGAATCATACGAAGTGCCACCGGATCATTTGTTGAAAGCACTCCCTGAACTTTTTAAAGGTGATGCTCTTTTATGGTAGAGGAATAATAAAACACTGTTGACGTGTTATGATGACTTTGTGACTAGTTTTGAAGAACAATACTTACCCCCAGATTTCAGGCGTAATTTAGATGAGGAGATCTTACGTAGGACGCAAGGCGAGAACGAGCCTATCAGAACTTATATCGTTGCTTTGATTACATTAATGTGCCGGTATGGTGGTTTTAGCAAAAATAATGTTCTAAACCGACTGTACTCCAACATGCGGCCCGAGTATAAATTAATGGTCCGTAGAGATAACGTTAATTCTGTAAGTGATCTTATCAAACAGGCTGTAGGCTATAAGAGATAAGAAGTGTTACCGGCCACCCCCAAATCCCCGAGACAGCGTATGCTCCTCCAAGAAATAAAGATTTCACGTCTTTCAACGTTGATCAAACAACTAAATCTGTTTCATAACTGTCTGCCAGAGCATAGCTATCAATGTCCTAATCCCTCTTTAACTAGTAATATTAAAACTGACACTATCACCCCTCTTACGAAGCAGGAAGAACAACAACTAGATTTATTTTTAAAAGACCAACTTGCTCTTTTTGAAAATGTGAAAGGAAGGACAACATTAGTGGAGCATAAGATTCGGTTCAAAATTGATATTCCAATCAAACAGAGACACTATCCTTGTAATCCCAAGATGCAAGAAATCATAAATAAAGAAATCGATCAGATGTTAAAAGATGACATTATAGAACCGTCTTCAAGCCCTTGGAGTAGTCCCTTGGTATTGATAAAGAACCCCTCTGGGAAATTTCGAATGAGTTTAGACGTAAGACGGGTAAATCAATTATCTGAAAAGGATGTGTATCCGCTGCCTCACATAGGTGCGATACTAGATAAACTTCGAGATGCCTATTACATAAGCAAACACACATAAACAAAACAACCTCAATACACATTAATTTTAATTGAGAAACTCAAATTTTGGGATTAATCCTTTGTCGGGAGTACAATTTTCAAATAAACGTTATAAACTTTATTATTATTAATATAAATAAATATTAATATAATATCAATTATTATAATAATAAAAATAAACTTTATTTTGAAAATTGTACCCCCAACGAAGGCTTAAGCCGAAAATTCAGTTTTTCAATTAAAAACAAGTGTATTAAGATTGTTTTTGATAGTTAAGTCTACTTGAGAGAACTGAAATTAATAGGTCTTTCAGTTTTAAGTCGGATCAGTGAAATTAAATAATTTCAAAATGTGCTAGTATTTCACTACTGTAAACATGTTATCTCATAAAAGGCGACACAGTTTTATTAGAAAAAATATAAGCCTGAGATAAAAAAAACGGCATATTAGTTTTTATTTCACTATTGTAAACATGTTATCTCATAAAAGGGAACCGACTAATGACCCAGCTCGGCTGGCTATCCTGGCAAATAGATTTTAGTGTACAATATTTTGTCGTCCTGCAAAATAGACGTTACATTTTGGCGCCCGAACAAAGACTGTTATTTTTAGTGCGAGCTTAAGGAATTATACTCGTATATCCCTGTGGATATCAAAAGGTCCTGACGTTATTGACTTATTCAAATTATTCACGATTTTGTCTGGGAATAAGCGATTGCTTACACTATGATTTACAACTTGAATATTTTTTTGAGACCTTTTCGACAGTTGTTAATTTTAAATATAGGCTATTAGAGGACAAATCCTCTGGTGCTAAGCCAAAAATTAAACCTACTACTCTGACGAAGACTCATCTACAAATCCACCTACCAAAACGACAACTACTGTGACAAAAACCCCTCCCTTATGTTAGATCCAGACTGTACCTACGATCTCGGTCCCTACCACTACAAATGTTAATTTGGCGTTGCCACAACCACAACAGATTGATATAGATCTTACCCCTTCACCTTCAGAAAATGATGCACGTGTACGATGGGTTTATAAATTACAAAGATCTGAACTAATACTTGAACTTCAACGATTCACTTAAATGATGAAGGTACAGTTGCAGAACTACGAAAACGTTTAGTTAATTTTTTAAGATCACGTTCCCAAGCTGCTTCATCACTTCCCGAGCGTGTTATGAATCAAATGTCAGTCGGCCTAGCGATAACATGTATAGCCGGTAATTTTGGAAAGGCCGCAAAAACAAATGTGGTTACGGCCGCAGAGCAATCAATCTTTACGTATGATGTTGGTATTGATCCAAGTGAAGGACTTAGTATTAGAGAAATATTAGGATTAGCCCCAAACAGTGATTTTAGAATGGTCCAAGAAAGGTTTGTCGAGTTAAATGGAAAGAGCGTAGGTGATTTAAATAAAAATGTAGTCGAAACGAACTGGGAAAGTGAAGACCCCTTAAACTTCCCGAAACCTACTTTTGGTCCTTCTTATACATTAGATAGTACGAGTATTCAAAAAATGAATCTTCCCCCTTATCAGCATCAGTATATTCAGGAATCTAGTACTTTTCCAGAAAGTAATGTTGAGGTAGGAACTCGGGATTCGCTCCATTTGAGTTTTCCTTATAAACATGTCAACTCGTCGAACGGGAAGAAAGATAAAACTATAATGGAAGTATCTTCTATATGTAACCAGGTGAGAAAGTGGAACCTAAAATTCGATGTATGTAGTCATCCAGTGTCATTTTTAGAAAGACTAAGTGAACTTGCGGAATCATACGAAGTGCCACCGGATCATTTGTTGAAAGCACTCCCTGAACTTTTTAAAGGTGATGCTCTTTTATGGTAGAGGAATAATAAAACACTGTTGACGTGTTATGATGACTTTGTGACTAGTTTTGAAGAACAATACTTACCCCCAGATTTCAGGCGTAATTTAGATGAGGAGATCTTACGTAGGACGCAAGGCGAGAACGAGCCTATCAGAACTTATATCGTTGCTTTGATTACATTAATGTGCCGGTATGGTGGTTTTAGCAAAAATAATGTTCTAAACCGACTGTACTCCAACATGCGGCCCGAGTATAAATTAATGGTCCGTAGAGATAACGTTAATTCTGTAAGTGATCTTATCAAACAGGCTGTAGGCTATAAGAGATAAGAAGTGTTACCGGCCACCCCCAAATCCCCGAGACAGCGTATGCTCCTCCAAGAAATAAAGATTTCACGTCTTTCAACGTTGATCAAACAACTAAATCTGTTTCATAACTGTCTGCCAGAGCATAGCTATCAATGTCCTAATCCCTCTTTAACTAGTAATATTAAAACTGACACTATCACCCCTCTTACGAAGCAGGAAGAACAACAACTAGATTTATTTTTAAAAGACCAACTTGCTCTTTTTGAAAATGTGAAAGGAAGGACAACATTAGTGGAGCATAAGATTCGGTTCAAAATTGATATTCCAATCAAACAGAGACACTATCCTTGTAATCCCAAGATGCAAGAAATCATAAATAAAGAAATCGATCAGATGTTAAAAGATGACATTATAGAACCGTCTTCAAGCCCTTGGAGTAGTCCCTTGGTATTGATAAAGAACCCCTCTGGGAAATTTCGAATGAGTTTAGACGTAAGACGGGTAAATCAATTATCTGAAAAGGATGTGTATCCGCTGCCTCACATAGGTGCGATACTAGATAAACTTCGAGATGCCTATTACATAAGCAAACACACATAAACAAAACAACCTCAATACACATTAATTTTAATTGAGAAACTCAAATTTTGGGATTAATCCTTTGTCGGGAGTACAATTTTCAAATAAACGTTATAAACTTTATTATTATTAATATAAATAAATATTAATATAATATCAATTATTATAATAATAAAAATAAACTTTATTTTGAAAATTGTACCCCCAACGAAGGCTTAAGCCGAAAATTCAGTTTTTCAATTAAAAACAAGTGTATTAAGATTGTTTTTGATAGTTAAGTCTACTTGAGAGAACTGAAATTAATAGGTCTTTCAGTTTTAAGTCGGATCAGTGAAATGAAATAATTTCAAAATGTGCTAGTATTTCACTACTGTAAACATGTTATCTCATAAAAGGCGACACAGTTTTATTAGAAAAAATATAAGCCTGAGATAAAAAAAACGGCATATTAGTTTTTATTTCACTATTGTAAACATGTTATCTCATAAAAGGCGGCGCAGTTTTATTAGAAAAAATATAAGCCTGAAATAAAAAAACGGCATATTAGTTTTTATTTCACTACTATAAACATGTTATCTCATAAAAGGCGCAGTTTTATTAGAAAAAATATAAGCCTGAAATAAAAAAACGGCATATTTATTAGTTTTTAAATTCATGTTTTTTGTCAGTCTGTTTTTATGTGTTTTTTATTTAAATAAAAGTTTAATAAATGTAAATTTTCAAAATAAAAAATATATTTTATTCCAAACTTTGTTGTATATATACCAAATACTTAATGCTATTTCGCTATTAAATTTTGTTATGAAATTTGTATTTAAATTATTCACTATTTTTTTTATTAATGACATCCACTTCAACATTTTGTATGGTTAAATATCTTTCAAATTTATTTTGTTAAAGTCCAAAAACATCAAACCTTTTTCAGCGAGGAGCCTTTTAGCGAATTTCCCCTATAGGGAATTAGCGAATTTCCCCTATAGGGAAGAAGCTATTACCGTAGGTCTCATGGTAAGACTTAAGCCCGAGACCATGATAACTTTTTGTTTTGAGGTCCCCAGATGCCAAAAACACTATTCGTTCAAATTTATATATATGTATATATATATATATATATATATATATATATATATATATATATACAGTATATATATCTATATATATGTGTCCGTTAACACGATAACTTGAGTAAAAAACGTCCGATTTTGATGAAATTTGGCTGAAATGTGTAAAATGACATTCATGACTTTAAGTTCGAAAACCAGAAAAATCGGACCATGAAAAGGGGGGTTTTAAATTTTCCAAAAATCAGTTTTTTGCATTTTTCACCCTACAATTTTTAAATACCCCCGTAGCAGCAAACCTGCATACTTAGCGAATTTCCAATGCATATATATTTATCTTAATGCCACGTAAAGCTACATACCAAGTTTCATCAATATACATTCATAAATAAACAATGTATGATATTTTAATTATTCTCCATAAGAATAACATGGCGGCTGAGTATGCAGGTTTGCTGAAGCAAGGAACACAAAAAAATGGGGTTTTATGCTTATATCAATATAACTCAACTAGGTGAAGTCACTTAACAAATTTCATTAATTTATTTTCATAATTAAGGGAGATAACACGTTACTTATTCTCCATAAGGATAACATGGGGCTGAGTACGCAGGTTTGCTGCTATGGGAGCCTTTGTCAAAAAATTGTTTTTTTGAGGAAATATCAATGGTTCACAACCAGATAAAGCCGTATACCAAGTTTCGTCAGTATATGTTCATAAATAAGCGAGATATAAAATTTTTATTTTCCTCCATAAGAATAACATTAGACAACGTACTGTGTTTAGCACTTTCAATATCTCGGTAACCAATTGACGTAGAGAAATGATCAAAATACCAAATTGTGTGTTTTTTTAAGCTGAATCCAATGGGAAAAAATAAAATCTGACTATTTCCAAAATTATATGTAAAAAATTCAAAAAACCCATTTTTGGGGTACAAAACCCCCCCAAAATACCCCTTCGGATAGAGCGATCTGGCTGGTTTTCGAACTTAAAGTCATAAATGTTGCTTTACACGTTTATACCAAATTTCATCAAAATCGGATAATTTTTACGAGAGTTATCGTGCTCACGGACACATATATATATATATATATATATATATATATAGATATATATATAGATATATATATATATATACAGTTTCGAACGAATGGTATTTTTGGGGTCTGGGGACCTCAAAACGAAAAGTTATCATGGTCCCGGGCCTAGGTCTTACCATGCCGACTACGGTAATAGCTTCTTCCCTATAGGGGAAATTCGCTAAAAACTTAAAAATTTTTGGTTTTGGTAATTTTGGTTTTGACCATGTTATAGAGCTTAAAAAAACAAATAATTCAGTATTTTTAATTATTAACCTAGGTTAAGTGGTTGCGGAGAAAATCCAAAAAAACCTGCTCATAAAATCTTCCATGTTAATCTTATGGGAAAAAGGTTTTTGGCTTTTCCTCAGTTTATTTTAATGTAAACTTCACATTTGCTTTTACCAATCTGTTCAGTTCCACAAAACAATCATTTTGGTGTTTAAATTGTGATTCTACGCCCAACCGTTGCTGAGATATTCAAAGTGCTAAACACAGTACGTTGTCCAATGTTATCCTTATGGAGAATAAATAAAATTTGATATCTCGATTATTTATGAATGTATGTTGATGAAACTTGGTATGTGGCTTCACGTAGTACTGGTATATTGATATTTACACAACAAATTGATTTTTTGTTGATTATTCCCGTAGCAGCAAACCTGCATACTCAACCCTCATGTTATTCTTATGGAGAATAAGTAAAATGCAATGACTCCCATAATTATGAACATAAATTAATAAAACTTGGTATGTAGCTTCACTTGGTTGAGTTATATTGATAATTATATAAAACCCCATTTTCCTGTTCCTTGTTGCAGCAAACCTGCTTTCTCAGCCCCCATGTTATTCTTATGGAAAATATCTAGAATGTTACATAGCGCTTATTTATGATTGAATATTGATGAAACTTAGTATGTGGCTTCGCCTAGTTAAATTATATTTATATTTGCATAAAAACTAATTGTTTCTGTTCCTTGTTTCAGCAAACCTACGTACTCATTACCAATGTTATTCTTATGGAGAATAATTAAAATCGCTTATATGTGAATATATTTTTATGAAACTTGGTTTGCGGCTTTATGTAGTATTAAGACATATATTATGCATTGGAAATTCGCTGAGTACGCAGGTTTGCTGCGACGGGGGTATTTAATATTGGCATAAACTGATTTAAAATTAAAAACATTTACCAATATTTCAATATTTATTATTTTTCAACCTTGTATAGGTTTTTAGATTTGGATTATAAATTTCGGAATAAACAGGACTTTAATACCTGTACCTAACTTAAAGTTTGTTTTTTTGTTGGTAAAAAACACAGTTTTAATTTATACTACTGAAGTTATTCGGTTATTTATAACTATATAGAGTTCCACATTCAAAATTTGTACACCATTTTTGTAGACAAATGTTAAATTTAAATGGTTTTTGCTTACTAACCAAATGGTTATAATTTTGAGGTAGGTTAACAAAGAAACTTAATTTTTAGTGGCAAAACATAAAAGGGTAGTCTCCTATTTTCAGTCACCAAAACTAATCTCCTATGAGTTACTTGACTCTTTATCACTAATGCACATTTTTTTCTGTTTAAATTTTGTTAACTTTTCAAATGTTGAAATTTTTAAAAATTCTTACTACTGTATAACCATTTGAATACCTATTTTAATAGGCGCCATTGTTAAATAAGATGTCGCGCAACACAAAGTTTGTGATTAATTTGTAATGCTAGTACATCAACAACCATACCAAGTTCCATTATTTCTCTTAATCAATTTTGAGAATTTGAGATTTTTGTAGAATAAAAAAAAAACACCTAAAGAGACATAAGCAAAAATCAAAAATAGGACAATAGAATTGCATCAAAAATCTTGTTTCACTATATAATAGTATGGTCAGGGCCGTACTCAGCTTTCACGGGCCCCTGGCAGGCCTGATGGTGTGGGCCCTTGTTGCCATCCGGATCCAAAAGTTAGTGACTTTTTTAAGACAATAGTGCCTTAAAGAAGACTCTGACCCGACCGACCGGGCCCCAGGGCAGTTGTACCCCCTGCCATCTCCCCCCGTAGTATGGTGAATTTTCTGTAATTTGAACACCTTTTGTTGTACTGAATTTAGTGACAAGATAATATAGATATCTGGTCAACATTGCCTGTTGACAATTTGTAATGTATGGCTTATTAGTATTACTCGTAGCAGTAACAACAAACTTATTTCTAATGGGCGAGTGGGTGTTGTTCACGCTGTAACAATTTAACCTTTTCTCCACAAGCTCCCTATCGGTAACGCTAGATAGACCACGATGGTAAATTTGAGGTTAGTAAGTCAGATCTCAACAGGCTTGTCAGTTGCAAAGAAAGCCGGTTAAAGTTTGCAAGTACAATCAGCCAAACTTTAAATGCTGCAGTGACGAATCTTCAATGACCTTTTGGTTGAATGTTTAGCAGATTATTCAGACGAATTGATGACTAGGCCCTAATGTGGGTCCGGCTAAAGCTGGTTTTCCTCTAATTTCAAGCCAATAAATAGCAGCTGGTAAAAAGCCTAGTTTGACGTTTGCCCATGTTTTAGAGACAATAACTGGGATGTTATGTTTTCTGAATAAAATACATTTTGAAAACATTCCTCATGCTACTAAACTAGTAAAATAATGTTGAATAAACTAGTAAATACTTTCAACATCACAGTGCATGCAGTTGGATTTTTAAAATATAATAATATCCTTTCATAAGGCAGTGTTATTAGGTTGCATAACCATTTCAGTGCCTCAAAATGATGTAAAGCCATGTTTACACTATGTACCAAAACGTGCTATATGTTACACATAGCAAAAGTTATATAACATTTTCGAAAAGTTTGAAAAATACTTATAACAGAATCTGCTATATCTAATATTTAGCAGAAAATATATAACATTTGCTATGAGTAGAAAATTTAAGTTTTTAAACTGCTACATAAAACATTGCTATATCTAGCAGATTCTGCTATATTTAGCAAAAATCGTGTTGTCCTTTCAGAGTCGTTAAAGATCAAAAGAAACGGTGCTAGATATAGCATTTGCTATATCTAGCAATGTTATATGTGGATTTTTCGACTAGCATCTGCTACATGTAGCATTTTCTGTCAGTTCGTCAGTTGAGTGGAAGGCACGTGGTGTGTCAGTCGAGTGCGGAGGGCTTAATTTTTGATTTGTTGTTGTGGTTAATTGTTTCATAATGGAAGGTTGCGATGGTGTGTGGGATAGAGATAAAACTATAAGTTTAATGGAGCTTTTTTGCGAACAGCCGGCATTGTGGGACACAACATGCCCGGATTATAAAATCCGTAATAAAAAACATGACGCCTGGGGAAGCATCGTGTTGGAGATGCAGATGGAAAGAGCCGAGGTTGAAAGGAAAATGCGATGTTTAACTGGTCAATTTCAAAGATCTTTTAAGAAGAAAAGTCGGTTCCGGAGCTTCGGAAGGACAGGTCAAGTGGTTTTATTTTAATAGTATGATGTTAGGTTACATTTGGTCTTTACATCTCGTCTCCGCGACATTTTCGCTAATGGAGAAAGGTTTTGCTACATGTAGCATGTAGCATTAAAAAAATCTGTGATTTTAAATGTTATATAACATTTGCTATATGTAACATATAGCATTTGCTACATGAAACATCTAGCAGGAGTAAAAGGTTCCAAATTAAAATGTTATATAACATTTGCTACATATAGCAAATGATACATATAGAAAATGTTATATAGCATGTTTTGCTACATGGTGTAAACCTGGCTTAAGTAAATTGTGCTTCTTCCAAGATGTGATGGAACAATACTTTGCCGTACATGTTTCATTCTTAAAGCGTGAAAAGAACAATATATGTTCCTTATTGATATTAGTCTTTGCATTTTAATAGTAAACTCAGTTGTTCTTTTGAAACATTATGATTGAATCCATCTATGGCCAAGATAGTCTGTTTGATAACCCAATAACCCATCTCGTACAATCATAGGCGTAATTCGGGGGTGGCAAGGGGGGGGGCAGTTTCCCCTCCAATAATTTGGTGAAAATATTATTGTAATATATGAAAAGTTACAGTAATCACAATCACAACCACGTTTGCACCTCCAATCAAAATACAGAAATTACGCTTATGGATAAAATTGAGGAAATATACCATAGAGATTTAGGGATGCGCAAATTTCACTTGATCAGAACTTTAGTTTCGTGAAATGCACTCTGAATTTCTCGGTGCAGTCAAATTCTAATAAAATATGTAAAGAAAAAACTCCAGCACTTTAGGGACAAAATTAGAGCAGGCTTAGTATGCTATTTTATGGGCTTGAGAAACAAATACTGGTTATAATAAAATGCACAATGTAATTCAGATTTATAAAACTAATTTAAACCAGTAAAATCCTAACTATCCAAACTGTGAAAACATAAACAGCTAGATTATTTGCATAGCTGGCTGAACAAACTAAAAATACAAGTTTAGCCGATTTGCTCTGTTTCTATATAAAGTGTGTGTCTAAATTAGTTAATCTTGAAATAAATCCTATTTTAGGAACCACTTTAACACTTTCAGGGATCCAGTCATTACACACTTGGCATGTCTACCTGCTTCACCCCCACAATACTAACTTGTAAAGCCCGACCCGCCTCAATAGATTATCCTCATTTTAAAAATCAAAAACATTCCAAGTAATTTCAGTGAGCAAAATGTTGGTACCTAACACAAATAATGATCATAAAAAATCAAAATATTAACTATTAATGATTTTTTTTGTGTGAACTACATGCGATATTGAAATTCTGCTCACTGTTTTTTTCTTGTTCTTTAAAATGAACTATAAATCAACGATTCTGGATAACCTATCGAGGAGGGGCGAGCTATGAAAGTTAACATTGGCCTCATGGGAGAAACAGGTAGAAATGAAAATTTGTGCTTGACTAGACCCCGCTCTTAAGATTTCAAACATTGCACATTTATAAGTAAGTTCTGTTTCAATGTTGGGTTTCAAGTTCATAGTTTCATGATACTTTACCGATAATTCTTTCGAGATTATGGTTTTACCAATTCAATGTTGTGGCTATCAATAGATTTTAAAGTTAAATTTCTTGAAACCGAAATTTGGCAATTTTTACTTGAAAGTTAACTACTTTAAAGATGGGACTAAATATTGAACAACAAATGTGACACAATAGACCAATGGGGTAGAAGAACCCTGAAGGATATTCAGACATTTTCTGAATTTTGACACATGTACGAGTTTTAGTGATAATTTTGAAATACAATACATTATAGTTTTGTTACAATAACAACTTCAAATTTTGTATGGCGAATTTCCCATTTCAGTACAATGTATGCTTTAATAGGAATAGCTATTAAAAAGAGACCCCAATATCTATCCAAGTTTGAATTAATATGAATTATCCATATACAATGTTTATGAATTCAGTAGCTAAACTTATAATTATTCAGTAGAAGCCATACAGGCAGAAATTGAGTGTCATAAACATATGATATTTAAGTGTTAAACTGAAGTTATTATGTGTGTTGACAGACAAACCACACAGCAATGTTTGATGATATCATTAAAAGACAGCCTAAGAAAATATACCCATTTCAACTTTAGGACTAGAAAAAACCAGACAATGAAACATGTGAAGGTATATTTTGTTCAAAATGATCAAAATGATCTACTTTCCATAATGATGTTTGTTTTACTACTTGAAACTAAATTATAAAACTTTCAAAGAAAAGAACAACTATCAACTATCATTACAAATAAAAAACGAAAACTTCCTCTACCCTTATCTAAAAACAAGTATACAAATGGTATATCATCAGTCAGTTAGAGACAAGGAATAAATTTAAGTTAGCATCAACTAAACTACAGTCTAACTCTCTAAGCTCATTGCTTCACTACTAATCTTTGGCTAAAGGATAATATTACTACAGAATCTACAACATTCTAATTTACATCATAAAATAGAACAGATACAAAACACTCAACCTCTTCTATATCTAGCTACATGTAAGTTTGAATTACTATTAGATGTGCCAAATTAACTAGTGTATATGACTTAACTGCTACACTATATTAATATCAGCAATATGAAAATCAAAGGATAATATCAGTTAATGAGCCAGGCAAAAGAAAATTTAATTGGGGGTTCAAACACTATCGAATAAACTGAATGATATTTAAACAACCGTAACCAATATTTGGTAGATATATGTTAATGTTTTAATCTTAGTTTTAAATGTACAATTAGGAATCTTACAGGTTAAAAAATAACTACGGGTCTTAAAGATGTAGCCAAGATGTTGGAAGAATCATACATGTCGAACACCTGATGTTTTTGGTAACGTTCATTAAAATTACATATCATTTATAAAATGTGTATGCAATACCTTATATTTCCCAGAAAGGAAACACTACATTGGTTAACATATTTTATAAAATATTAGCTTTAAAATAGGCAAATCCCTGGCTACACCCTCGAGTGTAAAAGTTGAATAAATAGATTATTTCACATTCTAAATGATAAATCCTCTTTGGCTCACTTGTTATAGGTTTAATATTTTTTATGTTATTATCACTGTCTACTCTAAAATATATGGTTTTACAGAAGAATAATTTTTTGACAACAAAGAAACTCAATAATAAAATGCAATTTTTATTTATACAATTAATTTCTGAAAATATCATAACCTAAAAGGTAAAATCTTGCAGACTTCCCTGTTCCTCAACTGAATTTACTGTTTTTCATTTGGTTTATTACATGAATAAAACCAGAAGAAAATTAATCTTGAAATCAAATCGGTCAAAATAGTAAAATAAGTGACAAGAAAGTTGACTATCCGGAGGCACTTGGATGACCTGAGTGCTCCTTAGAGGCTTTTAAAACAAAATAATTGATGAATTTGAACTACACAAACTCTGTCAGTGAATTAATTCATCATATATAAAAATGGATGCAAGGTAAATAGGGGAGTGGCAAGTAAGAACTACCAGAAAAACATACTGACTTCTCTTGAGAATAGCAATCGATATACTTTTATTATTCTCGTATTATACTCGTATCAATCAAATAGTTTGCAAACTTATAGTTGGAAGTTACTGAGTCTTCAGTCTGTAATCTGGCCTTGCTGATTTTATTTAGAACCATACCAATGTTTTTGTTAACTATTAACCCTAACTTCATAAACAATTTACAATCAGTATCATGTGTAATGTATATATGCATTTAGCATTTTGACAAGCTATTTTTACTCTATCTATATAAGAGTGATATAAAAACTGTAAAACACATATACACCAAATTTAAAGACATTTCGAGTGATTCCATCAATTGTATTGAAAAAATAAACTACTACTCCTCAATGACAAAAATAGCATTTCTTATAAAAGGAACAGTTTGTAAGTTGTAGTTTTATAGACAGTTTGTTGAACAAAGATCAAAGGCACTGCTAATACAAAAATTACAGTGATATTTAAATGTTGATGAAAAACGTTATTATGTTGCAAAAATTGCAATCAACTTTGGAAGTAATGGTTTGTCTAACGCAAGAAATACCAATCGCAGATTTCATTTTTAAATTAAATTACAATGAAGTTCAGTTCAACATAGTGATATTTGAAAGGCATTTTACATATCAGTATTCACGATAAAACTTGAAAACCCTTTTATTATTTCAACCTGAGTTAAATTTACGTTTCCAAGTGTGATGTTATAGTGTAACATTTTAAACCAATTTCTTAATGATCGATCATAAAAAATGCACACTGACATTTTATTCAGATACTTTTAGTTTCGGTTAAAATCACAGTTTCTTTTAACTTTGTAACTGCATGAATGGAAAATATATCGAAGGTAGAATGAGGATTAAATAACCTAATTTCTTGAACACACACTACTAATACAATAAATAATTAAAATGCAATAGCTCCACACTTAACCAAAAGTAACTTACACCTAACGTCTAATTATAAATTATATCTTCAGTTGTAATATAACAATTAACATTTCTAAACACTACCAACATCAACAAATTTTTACAAAATAATAATATGGTAATAAAATTATCAAGTGACTTATATAAATCTTAAAGTAGTATTTATTTACAATGAGATCTATAACTGCTCAGTATGAGTGAGTTATTAAAAAACTAATCGTAATCAGGATTATTTTTTCAATGAGACTTTTGCTCCATAGTTTGTGTTAAAGTAAAATAAGCTTATTTCACACATAATATATTGTTGCCATTTAGATATAAGAATGATTTGTAATGTTGTAATGGTGGCACTGTTGGAAATAAATACATAAAATTTATTTATAAAGGGGAATGAGTGGAGCGAATTTGGAGAGTTAAGAGCAAACCAAGGCCAAATACGTCGCAAATGCTTCATGAAAAGATTTGTGATGTCATCATTTGCTTCGTTCATATAATGTTTTTATATTTTTACCTTTTTTTAGTTGAGGAGCTGCAGAATTAATGACTGTTTCCACAGAACTTCATTGGAATAATTCTTCATGGTATATATTTGTCGTGATTGCGTTTACATCAATTTCTTACTTGAAATTTAGTTTTTATTTAGTGATTAATAGCCAATCAATGCTTCATTCATCAGAATAACAGAGGAGTTTTCTTTAAAAAATATCTCCTAGACATATTAAATGCATAAAAGCTTATAATGTGTTGTTGTGTAACATTTTTGGTAGAACGATCAAATTATTTACTTCAGGAAAAATCAAACTAATGTGCAAAATTCTATATATTTTTTTTAGTAATTTTCTCATTCATACTTAGCATTACAACTTTAAAAAATTAAACAGGTATTCAAATCTTTTAAAACAAACATTTGTGAAAACAACAAAAAATGCAGTGTATAACGTTGTCAGATCAAAGCTAAGTGGGGGTTTGGTTAGCTTAACGTGTAGTTATAAAAATAACAATATAAACAGTTCTTACAGAAATATCACGTTTGACTTTAATTATATAACTTTACAAAACTTACCCAGTTTCACCAGTACCTGAACTTAAAACTAATTTATCACTTTGTCCAGGAGATTTACACACTCTAAACTCTTCCTGTAACTGTTGTCTTTTCGACTGTACAATATTGCAGTCTCTTGGCTCCACACGTATAGTTTCCTGTTCTACTCCTGAAACATAAGTTGAAAATTGCTTTAATTACATTGTCATAGTGATAAGACAAAACAATCTTGAAAAATTAATCAAAATTGTACAAGTATTTAAATTTATACTGAGGTGTTATATAATTTATACTATTGTGTTTTATTCTAAAAGTCTCACTTCGACACAAAATTTCAAATAAATCAATCACTCTCTGTCTAGTGCTTTTGACACTGAAGAAACTACCTACCTATAAACCGCCACTCAACACGGCTGTATTTCCATAAGAGTGCACGGGGCAAGTGCCCGGGGCCCCGGACCCAAAGGGGGCCCCCAGGCCACGAAATTGGGACTCCACGGGCCACTAAGGGGGACCTCGCGAGGCAGGGTTTTATTTTTGTTCTGAAAAATGTTGATTATTTCTCAACTGACAATAATACAAATTTTAAGTTGTAAAAGATGTGTATGCAGTGGCGGATCCAGCTTACAGTCTGGGGGGGGGGGGCGAACTTAGTGGTGGAATACCCCCCTCCCCCCCGATTTTTATTGTTAAAAATAATAATTGTAATATCAAAAAGTAACCAAATATTAAAAATAACAGTTGAACCCAACATGCACAAAGTGAACTGAACTAAGACAGAAAAGGCAGAACAGCATGCATGCGCAGTGTAAGGGTATGATCACTAATAATATCACGTGGGCACAGTGGATGCGCGGTCAAACTCCCGTTGTCATGGTAACGTCACTACGCACCACTCTGCCTGCACCTGTGCACCTCACCGCCCCACTCACTCGAGCTACCGCTGTTGTATCTGAGATCTGATTGATCTGATTGACACATTGACACTCACAACAGAATGCACACTACACAACGTCAATCTTGACGTTTGCCCGGTTTGCCGGCACCCAAAAACATCCCAAATAACCGCGACGGTGGTTTCGCGGGTAAAAAAAGAAGCAGGGTAAGGTCAGGGCAGTTGCGTCGTCGCGTCAGTGCAGCCAACTGTCAGGTGTCACCAGAAATAAATTATCACTTCCACTGTTTATGCTTGATTCCCCAACTTTATTATGCGTACAGACTGTTTAGAAAAAACCTGTGGTAGGCAATGCACAAGTTGGATTGGCGATAAAGAATTATTCACAACACATTTAACCAGCTGCAAATTAAATCACTGCACTATTTTTATACAGTATATATCAAACATTTCTGAAGTTCAGGGGGGGGCGATCTCTCCCCTCGCCCCCCCCCCGTGGGTTGTTTTGCCACTGTGTGTATGTTCAAAATAAGTCTCAATCCCAAGGTCATTCACTAAGGTCATCAATAATGATTATTACTTTAAATACCGTGTGTGGATTTGATGAATTTGCCCCAATCCAGTAACAGGAATAGGCTAGGTACGAATTGAAATGTAACAACTGATGGTATTGTAGATCACTTTGTTTGCCGAGTATAAGTTGTAGATATTGTTTATTTGCAATAGTGGTCCCCCTTGTTAATACCTAATTAACATTTTCAAATTTAGGGTTAAGGAATTCCTCAATACTATAAAGAGCCAGATTAAGTAAAAATATAATTTTAGCTTCTGTAAGAACTTAACTTTGTTATCTTCCTTTGTAACTATGCCAGGTAGATTTCTTAAGAAATAATTTACGACGTATGAGGTTTCTTTTTTGAATAGGTATTTTTCCTCCTGGTATCATAATTATGAGATACTTCTTTTTAATTTATTTTATAAATATGTCGAATAGTTTCAAAAACATATAAACCATGTACTGTAAAAATCCCCATTTCTTTAAAATAAGGTTTTATTGAATCATTATATTTTAATTTTGTATTAATCTAATGGCCTTTTTTGCAAAGTTAAGATCTTTTTCAATTTTTTTTGTGTTGTTCCACCATAAACTCTAATTCCATACCTAACATGTGATTCCATAAGAGCATCATATATAATTTTTAGAACTGCCTTGTCACAAAGAAAAGACATTGTCCGTAAAACGTACAAACCAGAATTTATTTTACTTACTAAATAATCAACATGGTAATTCTAGCTAATATGTTCATCAAAAGTTAGGCCCAAAAATTTAGAAGTTTTAACTTGATTAATAGTTTGGTTATCTATAAGGTGAAGTGGAGTATCTGGACCCAGGGGGTAAACGGGCCAAGGTTTTTTTCCAGAAACCTAAGAGGAAAATTTTATTTTCACCAGTTGGAACATCTGCTCTATTGAAACTTCTTCTTCAAATAATGTGCTTAACCTTTTGGCGATGATAGTTATGTAATGGTGAGATATGTCGCCAATAATAAATGTAGACGTACTAAATAGAAATATGAGTATATTTTATTCCGAAGGTACAGAAGTGTTTGTATTTGACAAAACAGTAAACAAAGAATTAATTAACAAAAAATATGTTATTTTTAAAATAAATAATTATCACATGGCGTAGTCGTATCACAGCCACATACTCCCCTTTCAGTGACAACATAAAAGTTCAAGTGGAATACTTTGCAGGAAACCTCACAATGCTTCCAAAACGAGTTTTTGTTTTTGGGGTACTATCAGGGTGGATAAGTTTGGGGTTGCTTGAAGGCTGTATCTTGCTGTCAAGGTTCTGTCGTTCCGGGAGAGTTTTGATTTCAGTTTGTTCCGCTTTAGTATCCTTTAGATCAGGTGTTTTCTTAAGTGGTTGACTCATCGGGCTGACTTCCTTGCATCAAGAATACTGGTTTAAGACGATCGGTGGAAACAGAGTCTTCACCTCTTGGAAGTTGGATTTTAAAGACTTTGACACTTCTCGATAAGAATTTGAAATAAAAACATAGAGAGGAAGTCATAAGGTCTGGATGAAAGAAAATTGATCTTTTCTGATGATGTCGAAAGGGTACAGGACAAATTGATTTAACGTGTACGCAGAGTTGTGATCCTAATGCGGGTACCTCTTTTGAAAACAATGAATCTTCAAAGAAATCAGCAGGGAGTGTAATAGATTCTCCGTAGACAAGTTGAGCAGGTGAAACTCCAATTTCAGGGATTACATATGAATGCAATCCAAGTAAAACAATTGGAAGTCGAGAAACCCAGTCGTCAGATAATTGAGCTTTGAGAGCTGACTTTAAACAACGATGCCAACTTTCTATAGCTCCATTAGCTGCTGGATGGTAAGCTGTGGTCTTGATATGCTGTATCCCAAGCATAGAAGTTAGACAGGAAAATAGTTCACAATCAAACTGTCTTCCTATATCAGTTGTAATAATACGAGTAATACCAAAACGAGATATCCACGACTGCTAACTACTTCCTCTGCAGTTATGCTTGTGATTGGGATCGCTTCAGTCCACCTGGAAAATCGATCAATTATCGTTAACAGATATTGAAATCCTCTTGAAGGCGGTAATGGTCCGACAATGAACACGTTGATGTGATTGAATCTCTTTTGGACAGAAGGGTAAGAAAAAAGTTCGCTAGAAGTGTGTCGCATGTTTTACAGCATTGGCAAAGAATGCAAGTTTTGGCCCACATCATGTTTTAGGGAATGCCAGCAGAATCTCTCATGGAGTAATTTCACTGAGCTGGCAATTCCAGGATGGGAAAAATTATGAATTGAATCATAGAAAGCTCTACGCTAATGTTGAGGAATGAAAGGACGTAGTTTGCCTTTTGAAGAATCGAAAATCAAATCTAAGCCATCATCAAGAGTCATTGTTTTTAAAACGTATGCTGAAGTATTCAAATCCCGAATGTGTTTAAGCTCATTACATGTGATCTGAGAATGAGTAATGTCGCTTAGAGATACATTTGATGGGATGGAAATTTCTGCAATTCTAGAAAATGCATCTGCCGAATGGTTAAGTTTTCCGGGTATGTATCAGATATCTGTAGTAAATTGGCCTACTATGTAATCGAGATGTCTTAGCTGCCTAGGAGTTGCTTTCTCCGGGTGCTGTTCAAAAGCATAGCTAAGGGGTTTGCGATCAGTTAAAATACTAACATGGTGACCTTCTAACAAATGTTTGAAGTATTTGACTGCTTCATATGCGGCTAGAAGTTCACGATCATATGTACTGTAGTTTTGTTGAGTTTTGCTAAGGGCTTTAGAAAAGAAACCTATGGGTTAGGGAATGTTTCCCCTCTTCTGTTGAAGTGAGGATCCGATACAGAAATTTAAGGCATCAACAGTGAGAATTAGAGGAAGATTAATGGAAGAATGATAAAGGATGTTGCATTTGCTAGTTCTTTTTTCAGACTGTTAAAGGAATCTTTTGCGACATCATTCCAAACCAATTTACATATTTGTCCTTTCGCTTCGGCTCTGGGCAAAGCCCCAGCAGCACACATCGTTGGGCCATCGTCGGCAAATTACGAGCAATTAATATATATTTAATATAATTATAATAATAAAAATATAATGTTAATTTATACCCCATCAGCACAAATCGTTGGGCCAACGTAGGAAAATGGTAAGCCAAGGGTTGGCGCGAGGTTGGCTTACCTCGGTTGAAAACAAGTAGACACAAGAAGGCGAGTTGCCAGTAAATATAAGATCATAACAGCTTTTAAATCGTCAAACACTTTGAGACAGCAACTAACTAAAGTAAAAACTGAAAAATGAAGAACAAGCCTCAAAAAACTGTATCTAGTGTATCAAATGTGAATGTGAGGGTGAAAATATAGGCGAAACTAAAACGCTGCTAAAAGTTTGTATAAACGAACATAAAAGAAACACAAAAAATGGCGAAACTGTAAAATCTAAATTGGCGAAACACGCCTGGGAAAATGGTCATAAATTTAGTTGGGAAGAGGCAAAAATTATACATCATGAGTCTCACTATTATAAAAGAAAGTTTGTTGAAGGGGCATTAATTAAACTACATGAAAATCCGATAAGTCAGAGTAGTATTGATGTCAGGCCACTATGGATTCCCTTAATTAAAAACCATTTCAGTCGGAAATCAACCCACAAACACACGCCAGTTCCTTGTGTTCCAGTTGCTCCCGCGTCTAGAGTTCATCCAATGCGGCTACTACACATGCGTCCGTGATCGCCCTTGGAGGAAACACGGCCACCTGATTGCATGACTAGTTCCCAATGCTCACCTTGGAGGCATGCGGTAATCTCTATGAGGATATTGTACGGTTGCCCGTGTAGCATTCTAGGAGGAATCGTGCAATTTTTGGTTTTCGTGTCATGTTCCCATTGACACAGATGGGAGGGTAGCCACAGCTGTGTCCTCACGTGCCCCTGGCGGTAGTGGGGGTAACGGCTCTCCCCCTCCACTACCGCCAGCCACTAGTCGAGTGCGCAGTCCGGTAGTGAGTTGAGTTGAGTGAAGTTTCCCGTTTTTGCCGTCAGTTTGGAGGCAACGATGCAGAACAGGTAATGTATTGTCAGTTTTACATTTGTTCGTGTATATAAATGTTGTGTTAGCATATTTGATTTAAATGTTGTGTATTATATTTGATTTTTGTATATGTATTTGTTATTTTTGTGTTTGTGTAAATTAAAATTTAAAAGAAAAAGATAAGAAAATAAAAAAAATGTAGGTTAGTTAGGTGTAAGAACTTGATATTTAGATGTAAGTAGGGTTCACTTGATAATGGGAGGAGTTTCCTTAACTCCCGAAATGTAGTGTAGTTTTAATGGTGTTTTTAGTGGTGAAAGTCCAAATAAATAAAAGAATAAATATATAATTTGTTTGATTAGTATTAAGGGTCAAATTGTGATGTGCTAAAAATTGTTTAAATTTTGTTAGTTCTAATTTGGAAGATGTTTCAATGTTAGTGCTTGATCTTCCTGAGGTTTTAAGATTAATATCATCTGCATATACACTTAGTTTACTAGTTGGCTGAGTTAAAACATTTAGAAGATTTTAAAGATAACATATAAACAAGAGAGGGCCCAAAATTGAACTCTGTAGGACCCCAGAATGAATTTTGTTCAAATCTGACTTTATTATATTTTGTCAGATATGAGAGTTCTACAAATTGATAATGTTCCTTTAAGTATGAACTGAACCAACCATGAGAAATTCCCCTAATTCCTAACATCTCAAGCTTGCCAAGAAGTTGATTCTGTCTCTCTTGCAATAAATAACGTTTAAGCTACCCGTTGTATAATGTATTGAATCCCTTCAATCTACAAATCTAACAGTAATAGTTGTGGTTATTATTATTAGCCTAGGGTTGAACCCGTACTCTGAGTTTATCCACGGCAAACAAATTGTTGTATGTGGAAAAGTATTCACATTTTAAGCTGCCGATTTCCTCATTACAAATGTTTGTGGTAAAGTAACTATACGGGATTATTTTATTTATTTATACAGTTTTGTTGTTTTTTACCTACCGGTACCAGTAGTTATAATGTTTTTTATTGTAAACTAACTGAATATATTATTAGCCTATTGGATATAGGCTTAAGAGAGGTAAAACCATACTAAATCTTGAAAGGAAAATTAAATACAACATTTTTATGTTGTGAGTTTTTGAAGTTTTGATAATAAATTAAAATTTGTTATTTAATTGTGTATTTGGTGAATTTATAAAAAATAACTAGTGGACCTGTTGCTCTAAATCGAGCAAAACAAACTTTCATTGTTTATATCATTTATCAGCTGTTCTTACTGTTTACCTGTATTTTACTGTATCATCACCAGTTTTAGAGTGCAACTGAATTCAAACTACTCTCCATGTTATATTTATGGGAAAAAATTGAACTTTGAGGGTGTCCTGTGCCCTTCAGCAAAATAGTATTGGAAATTGAAAACCACCTTGCACAACAACGAATCTGGGCCATTTTTTAGACACCTTAATCATTGAAATTGGTTCAAAAATAATGGAAGAGTTCTGTTCACAAAAATCGGCTTAGCGTATTATAGATATAGATCTATATATATCTATACGCTAAGCCGATTTTTGTGAACCTTATCTATATAAGGTTATATCACGGAATAGAAAAAAATGACTTTCGTATATTCATATACCTGCATACATGCTTTTATTTATGTTACGGGAAGCTAAATTTTTGGATATGCCCGGGGCCCCAGAGGTCCTAAATACGGCCCTGCCACTCACCTGTTTATCATACTGTTTAGTACTGAACAAAAAAAGGTCAAATCTAAAAATCAAACAGAAAGAAAGAGAATAATACAAATTTTAAGTTCTAAAAGTTTAAATATTTCAAAACTGCAATACAAATTTGTTTGAGAAATATATTTGAACTACAAAAAATTAATTTCACTGACCTCCCTCTTCCTTAAGAGTGTTTTGAGCAGGCTGTATTTCAGGGTGCTTCCTCAATAAAGTCTTCTGTAGTTTTTCAAAAGTGGCACTGCAAGTATAAATTTTCCTTTTCACCGGCTCACTCTGTGGGCAGTACCGGGAACTTACAGCATGTTTCCCCAGGTCGAAGGATCTAAAGCTGACCAGAGATGGTTTCTTCTCTACAAGTTCTGATGAACCGATTTTACATTTTGGTGAACTCTGAATATCTGCTAAATGTTTCAACCTCTCAGCTTGGCTAGTTCTATGCTGCCAAGGAATGTGTTGAAATCCGTTAACATATGTAGGAGTATTCCCATTCGGACTGTAATCGATGAGGGGGTTCCTTGTCTCTGAGTGTAAGTACCTGGCATTATGCACCTCGTGCTTTGCTAGCACAGGATGGCATGCTGGGTGCAGGTCACCATTAGAGTAAATATTATTACTTGAATGTTTGCTGAACTCAGTGTTGAAGCAAAATCCATTCTCAGGGAAATCATGTTTGTCAAGGTTTTCATCGAATGAAGCCGTTTTATACTTCTCATTTCTGCGGAAGAATTTTTTGAACACTCCTTGGTTGGCCACTTCATTCTGATTTAGCTTGGGAGCACTGATGAAAGTACTCAGTTTAGAAGGAGTATTTCCAGTGCTCGATCTTCGTAGCAGATTCGGTGTTCCATATCCGACATAACGTCCATTCTGATGTTCAATGCCTCGGTTTGTATACATTGATGCACTTGGCTGCATAACAAATTTCTTTTTCCCCTTAGAGAAAGGATCAGACACACTCTTATCGAGTTTTTTATTAATGTCTGTTTCTCCTCTCAACATAATCTTTTCCAGTGTTTTTGATATTGTTTTAAACAGCCCTTCCTCATTTTCATTGGCCTTTTCTTTCGGGATACTGTATATTGGCTGATCGTAAACAGTGTTGTTGTTGGAATATTCATGATCTTTTGGATAAACTTTGTTATCGTCAACATCTCTGTAAACATCATACCTTAGAGACAGTGGACTGGGAGGTACACTGAACACTAATGGACTACTTGGTTTTGCTCGTTCCATTCCATTTTTTGTTCTAAATGTTGGAGACAAGTAGTCAGATCTAGTTTTCACCTGCAAATCTTCAATAATGTGCTCAGCTTCTTGGATCAGTTGACGATATTTTAAATCTCCCTCTTTATCAAGATCATTCAAAACCACTCCTGCACCAGGAGGGCTTGGGAAGTTGTTGATACTTTGGTTGGCATGTACGGATAGAGAATTTGAACGTGGTTTTGCTTCGGATTCTGGACAATGTTTATCCTCCAAGCTGTTTCTGCGCTCATTAAAGTTGGAGTCAGAGCTTATCAAATTAGATATGTAGTGGTTTTTGATGTATTTCCCATTGTAGTTGGGAGGAATTCCTCTCTTCCTTAAGGATACTGGAGTTCCATCAGCACTTCTTGTCCCGTTTCTTTGATTATTAATCAGTCTTTCCATCAGAACTCTATTTAGGTTAACATACTTCCCAGGTATTTCCCCCCCTCTAGGAACTGGCTCTCCAGGTAAACACCTCCTCCTCTGTAGCTGGATAGGGCTGAGAGTTTGTGAAATAGATTCACATGAGTTGTTGTTTTCCAGACTCTGACAACTCGATTTTCTGTAAGTGCCAGAATTACACCTTTCATGTGATGACATCAAAGGTGAATCAAGTTTCTTCCGCCCGTCTTCTGCCCTATTTTGAGAGCTTCTGCGGGAATGTCTGTCACGAGACTTGTGGGTTGATTGCCGCTTCATCCTCGGCTCTCGCACTCTCTGCGTCGCCTTCCGAGACACTTCAGGTGTGTGGCCGGGCAGGTGATGATATGTGCAATGTCCAACCAGCTGGGCTTTACCTGGAAAAAATATACATTTATGGTTTATGTATTAATTTTCGTACACAAAATATGAGGAATACAATGTTAGTTCTCAGTTCCTAATCAGTTAAAATTTTCTGTGATTTAGTTGACATATTCAATTATACTTAAAAAAGAAATGTTCACAATTATTTTTACCCTCTAAAGCTGTAATTTTGTACACATGTTTGGTGTCAACTAGGTTATTATCTCCTAAATGTAATTTTTGGGGCTTGAAAAATCCACTTTTCGGACTATGTTTCATGGCCCTTCCAAATTCTGATGTCAATCATAGAGTTCAACATTGATTAATTTAAATAGATGCAGTTACGTCTTGCATTAACTAATTTTCTCATAATGTCTGGTGATTTTTGGTGTAGCCAACTATGAACTGATTGCCTTGTAACATCTTATATGTATATTTACTGTTGTATATGCGAGTACAGAGTAAGTGTACACAAATATAAGTTAAATTGTAAGGAGTATTCAGTGATTTCTCATAGTTATAACAAATCAAAATATAGGTATAATGATAGTTTAAAAAATGTTCAGCCACTCTGTTAGGTTGAAGACTTTTGCTTTTACCTCCTTCATCTAAAACAAAAAAGAATCAGTAATTTGTATATGACACTGAAATCCTGTATTTTCTTTTAGCGAATTTCCCCTATAGGGAAGAAGCTATTACTGTAGTCGGCATGGTAAGACCTAGACCCGGGACCACGATAACTTTTCGTTTTGAGGTTCCCAGGCCCCAAAAACACCATTCGTTCGAAACTGTATATATATATATATATATATATATATATATATATATATATATATATATATATATATATATGTGTGTGTGTGTGTTCGTGAGCACGATAACTCTCGTAAAAATGATCCAATTTTGATGAAACTTGGTAAAAACGTGTGAAGTAACATTTTAACTTTAAGTTCGAAAACCAGCCAGATTGCTCCATCCGAAGGGGTATTTTGGGGGGTTTTGTACCCCAAAAATGGGTTTTTTGAAATTTGTACATACAATTTTTTAAGTAGTCAAATTTTAATTGTTACCATTGGATTCAGCTTAAAAAAACACACAATTTGGTATTTTGATCATTTCTCTACGTCAATTGGTTACCGAGATATTGAAAGTGCTAAACACAGTACGCTGTCTAATGCTATTCTTATGGAGAAAAAGAAAAATTTGATATCTCGCTTATTTATGAACGTATAATGATGAAATTTGGTATACGGCTTCATCTTGTTGTGGTCTATTGATATTTGCTTAAAAAAACAATTCTTTGCCAAAGGCTCCCGTAGCAGCAAACCTGTGTACTCAGCTCCCATGTTATTCTTAAGCCGGGCCATAATATCTCCCTTAATGTTTCATCAAAACCAATAAACGAGCCATCATTTTTACATTCATCGCTAAATGTGAAAAATAAAAAACCAATTCATAACCATGAAAATGATTATTCAATGGCTTATTCTCACTTATTTATTTGTCAACTCTCCATCTAAAGCTCCATCTTACAGCGACAAGTTGAACTAACTCAAAACGGGTGTTTCATCGCAAGCTGCTCTTAGGAAGTTCTAGTGTTACCTGTATTCTTTAAATTAGTTCTAAGTAGTTTTAGAAAAGTAATACTGAATGATTGGACTTATCTCTACTATGAGAAACTAAAAAAATGTAGTTCATACAACGCAACTACTAGTGAAGGCATGCTTTCAATGTTTAACAAATCATTAAATTACTAACTGAAGGAGTCTATACATTACCAATTTCTATAACAACAATAAAAACGCCAAAATACATATTAATTATTAGCTCAGGTGAGAATGTTGCAGCGTTAAGGGTTCTACCATGCAGTTTACAAATCTAAATTGCAACAAAACTAAAAAAAAGAATCACCATGGGCCAGGATAGGCAATTTCAATGTTAAAAACCAAATCAAACTTTAAGTTTTATGTCGATTTTTGTGCACTAAAATCTTAATGCAAATTTGATTATTTTGACCTGATATGCATTAAAATAATATTTTAATATAAAAAGGGATTTAATGAAAATGTTTTGCATATTGTGATTAAAAGTGAAGTAATCCACAGCAAATTATTGCCAGAATCTTTTTAAAAGATGTAATTTGCTAGTACTACAAAACGGATTGGACTTGAAGAATGTTCATGTACCTGTGTTAGAAGAGAATATATTAAATACTGTTCCGACTTACTGGAGTATTCTGAATCAGAATGTGCCAGCTCAACCAATGACCCGTTGTCAATGAAGTCTAGGTCTTCCTGCTGTAAGCTGTCTGGTAAATTGCTGTTATCTGTTCTGTCCTCTGCAAACATTTAAAACCTACTGTATTGTTCAAATTTCAATTGAACTTGAAAAGAAATTCCAGCTTTTGTTATTTAGTAACAAGTGTTGTCTCTCTTTTACTACAAATGCTATCCCCAAGGATATCTCTGCTGCAAGTGAAGTCGATAATTTTTCACCAACATCTCTTGCCTTTGGAAAAAAAAGATTCATTGATCGCAACAAAATCTAACGAGTAATTTGACATTTCTAAAACTCTGGATAGTTTTTGAATATGTCTCAATTGATGATTTCAGAGATATTTTTGAATTATTATGGTGGTGATGATAATTTTTCCCTACAAATGGCTTGACAATAAGGCAGTAAAATAATAATTCTCATACTTACCATTTAAGAAACCTTAATGAAAAATCTATTCTGAGTTTTATTTGAAAATTTGCATCATTGAAATAAATATATCGAAAAGTGGAAGTGAAATTTTGATCTTAAAATTATAGCAACATATTAATCTAAAACTAAAAAGTAATACCTTGATAGGATGAATGTAAATTGAGGAATTAAACATAAAAATTATCTTCTCCCAGTTTCATATATACTTACAGTGGAAGCTCCAGAGTGAAATTCTAAATAAGCAGGATAAAGCAATGCAGTCACACGTGCAGATTGCCAACGTGCTTTTAGTGCTGTGCAAAAACCATAAAAAACTCCACAACTCACCGTAATCCGCCTGGTCTTCACAGTCCGTAGGGTCACTGTCGCTCAGTATGTCAGTCTCTTTCTCGTAGACATAACTTTCATCATACTTTCCCAACATTTCGTTCAGTGTGACATCATCATCTGAGAAGTCGCTCGTGTTGCCATGATGTTCGTCTTCGCTTGCTGAGCTCGGGGAGGAGGAAGAAGAAGAGGAGGATGCTGGGACGCGAGGTCTCAGAGAGTGGTGGCACGAGCGGTTTGGCTGAGGTGAGCATGTGGTCACAGCATTCAGGTGTTTCTTGCCATTTAAAACACTGCAACAATTTGTTCAGTGGTTATTTATTTATATATCCAACCCCCAAACCAAACTTCTACACATAGCATCATGAAAGTCAGTTTATACACTCTTTAGTTAATAAATAAGAGGGGATTTTAAGAAATTCTCATATAGAGTATAAAGTTTCATGTTTTTTAACAGGTATTTTAATTGATCAGACGATAACTTGAGCATTTTTCAAAATTCAGAATAGCTTAGAATATTAACCAAATAATGGAGTATTTCCCTAGGTGAAGCAGGGAAGTGCACTAGCTAAATGTTTTATAAATAAATTAAAGATTTAAAATATTTGAGGGTTTTTAAAGTACGAGGACATAACCAGTCGTGATTTACTATTCAGGGTGTTTTGGGATAAGTGTAACCAACTTCGCCAAATGATTCCTTTCATCAAGACAAGACAAATATGTCCTGTCAACATGGGTCCGGAAACCGTTCGTTTCGGACTTACAGCCAAATTCGGGTTTTTACGATTTTCAGTGTACTTTATTTTTGTTTTGGACAAAAGACACTGATCATATTCATTATTCTTATATGAAAAGATAGGTAATTAGCAGTAGAACAGAGGCCAATAGTTATACCTTCGACAAAAGTAATAGGTTCACATTAGTCTCACTTTAAATGTAAATTGTTTTCTAAAAAAGTTAATTTTAATTTTTGAAATGTTGTCAACCGACAATAATGACGATCAATCACGCTGCAACTTCACTAAAAGTTTCCTTTTTTTTATGGAGTACAAAACTTCATCATTGGTTTGTAAGAAATAATTCAATTTAAATCATAATTGTCGGTTGACAACGTTTCAAAAATGAATATTAACTTTAAAATTGACTTTTTTAGAAAAAAAAAACATTTAAATTGAGACTAACATGCACCTATTACTTTTGTGGAAGGTATAACTATTGGCCTCGGTTCTACAGCTAATTACCAATATTTTCATATAAGAATAATGAATGTAATGCTATAGGATCAGTGTCTTTTGTCCAAAACAAAAATAAATTACTCTGAAAATCGTAAAAACCCGAATTGTGGCTGTAAGTACAAAACGAACGTGTCCGGACCCATGTTGACAGGACATATTTTTCTTGTCTTAATGTAAGGAATCATTTGACGAAGTTAGTTACACTTATCCCGAAACACCCTGTATGTGTGAACTAAATAACAATTTTTAATTGCTAGTGTCATTTGTGTTTTGTTTAAAGTTCACAAAATAATTGTTGTCACAAAAGTCATTAAATAATAGGACTAACACTATTTGCCTGAATATATGTATTGTCCAATAAAAACCAAGACTTTTCATCACATAGCATCAAAAGTAGCTACTTTCGATATCAGCTGTAAATATCGAAAGTGATACTTTCTCACTTTATTGCCGGAAAAACAGCTGGAGATTTTCCCTCACTGAAATCAGTTGATCTTATCCATTTAATCAGCAGTATATATGGAAATACATTGTGATCATTTAAAATTAGCTGTTCTTATTGATCTAGTTAAGGCTGTCCCACACACCTCGCAAATACTCCGAACATTCGGACTTAGGCCGAATGTTCAGGTGTATTTGCGATAAGTGTGGGAGCTGCGCTAACTTTTGAACACGGGATGGAATGTTCAGTGAACATTTGGAAGAATGTTTGGGAGAATGTTCAGGCTGGTTTGCGGAAGTATGGGACAGCCTTTGGCAGATAAATATAAATACCCCGTCGCAGCAAACCTGCATACTCAGCGAATTTTCAATGAATATATAACATAACACATTAAAACACTTAACAGGATTCATAAGAAATGTATTCACAAACAAGCGATATTTAAAATATTAATTATTCTCCATAAGAATAACATTGGGGATGAGTACGCAGGTTTGCTGCAACAAGGAACACAAAATAATGGGTTTTTATGCAAATATCAATAGAACTCATCTTAGTGAAGTCACATACCAAGTTTCATCCATATACATTCATAAATAAGCGATATATAACATTTTAAGTATTTTACATAAGAATAACATGGGGAACAAGTACCTAGGTTTGCTGCTACAGGAACCATAGGCAAAAAATTGTTTTTTTGTGCAAACAACAATAAACCACAACCAGATCAAGCCATATACCAAATTTCGCCAGTTTATGTTCATAAATAAGCGAGAGATACAATTTTTCTTTTTCTCCATAAGAATAACATTAGACAACGTACTGTGTTTAGCACTTTCAATATCTCGGTAACCAATTGACGTAAAGCAATGATCAAAATACCAAATTGTTTGTTTTTTTAAGTTGAATTCAATGGTATAAATTAAAATTTGATTTAAGTTAAAATTACATGTGAAAACCCCAAAAAACACATTTTTGGGGTACAAAACCCCCCAAAAACCCCCCTTCGGATGGTGCGATTCATCTGGTTTTCGAACTCGTTCAAATAAATGGTACTTTACACATTTGTACCAAATTTTATTAAGATCGGACCTTTTTTACGAGAGTTATCGTGCTTACGGACACATATATATATATATAAATATATATACATATATAAAAATTTGAACGAATGGTGTTTTTGGCATCTGGGGACCTCAAAATGAAAAGTTATCATGGTCTCGGGCTTAAGTCTTACCATGAGACCTACGGTAATAGCTTCTTCCCTATAGGGGAAATTCGCTAAAAAATGTAAACTCTATTGTTGTGTGAAATGTTACTCAGCAAACCTGAAAAAAATGTTTGAAAAATATTTTTAATTATAAATATTATTTACAGTGTAATTAAAAGTATCGATCATAACTCGTACATAATGTGCTATTCCGATAAGCGAATACGCGATTCTCGGCTGCCACCTTGCAAGGTAAAATCTATCGCCTACCGGAAAAGATCACTTTCGGCATTAGTAATGAAATATACAATCGAATCCACTTGAGCACTTACGGACTGAAGAACATCGCAGTGTTCTGAACACCGTTGCAGTTCTTGATGTCCCGCAGGTGTTCCTTGACCAGCCTCCTCTTCTCCCTGGACCGCGGGGACAGACAGTGGGTCTCGTCGCTGGTCTGCTTGCAGCCACTGGACGACAGAGTAGAGCTGCTACCCACGGTGGAGGAGGTCTCACCTTGGGAGTTGTACGACTTACTACCTGCAAACACCACAGCAGGACATGTTAGAGGTTAGAGGTTTAGATTGCTGGGTTAGGAAACCTTGGCAGAGCCATTAGGCAAGTCTTCCACATGTGAATATTGCGCAGGTCCCCGGAATGAGAGGAACTAGCAGGGATGCAAAAGGTGGGACGGGATAGAATTGCCAATCAATCTTTTACAAGACACACCCACGACTCCTGTGAGCTGCCCATCAGTTCTCCAACAGGTGGTCTGCTGTGCCCTTCTAGTATGACTGACATGGTATCCATGCTTAACACCTAGGGACCACATCTTAGGTAGGACTTCCCCGTACCCGGCTGCTACAAACAAGGAGGGACCAAGGTGAAAGAGAAAAGCTTGTCATAATAAATAGCCAAAGGACTTAACCACATATTATGGCATTTTCATTTTCTGTAACCAAAGTTAATTTCACATCTGGTAAACCAGTCTGAATGTCATCGTGGGACAAAGACATGTATGTCGATGTTTTATTCACTTGGGGAAAAATTGGTTTAAACTTTTAGAAAAGACTAAATCTGATGTTCTTTCTTTGTTTAGAACCTTAGTTATCATAATTGTATCAATAATTATATTCGGAGATTGAGCTTAGCCTGGCAAAAATTGAGTTAGTTAGCCTTAGTAGTACATGTAGTAAGTACATTTTAAATCGTTAGTAGCACATAATATAATCGTTTTTCAACCATGAACATTCTGTTTTTCTATCAGAATTGACATAGCAAGTATGTTTATTAAATTACATTTTACATTTTGAAAAAATTAAATGTTGGGAAAAAGTTTCAAAACTAAGTAACACTAAAAACGATCAGATTAAGCATGCAGGGAGAAATGGTGACCTGGGTGATGTTATTCATGGCATCAAATTATTTTGATATTGTATAAATTTGATTTTTTTGGGTTATAGGTTAAGGCGATTTTCGTGAAAACAAATTTAAAAAGTAGAGATGAACGAACCTCCACTGGTCTGGGTAGACCCTAGCCACGGGTTGGTCCTGATCCTATTCCTCTGTCGAGGGGAGGCCCCTGGCAGGTAGGGCGAGGTACACTGATACGCGTTCGGCACACTAGACAGAGAGTCTCCGGACTCCTGACTCTGGATGGAGGATCTCTGTTGGCTCTCGTCGTAAGACTCTGTCCTCCGATGTAGACCATTGTGCGAAGCATGAATCAGCTTGTTTTCCACCTAAATTAATACATTCATTATAATCTTCCAATTGTCAGCTAAGAAGGTTGGATTCTTTTGCAAGATATCCAACATGTGCTTAAGTTTGAGTTTAGTTTCATCTTGTAGTATATCAAGTTACTTTTATTTACAGTCTTAACTTTGTCTCTTGAACAACACAAACTGAAGATCTAATTGAAATCAAAGAGACTAAAATACAGGCTATAGAAATCTTTTGGGAAAAAACTTGGTGTGACGGTGTGAGAGACCACACGCCAAATCATACATAGCAAGAACAGCTACTTTCATTATGATATGTTAAATGAGAAAGTGATGAGGAAATTACAGGATTTGTTTTTAAAATGTATCAGTAAAAAAGTAAGTCTAAAATTTATTTAAATAGAATATTTAATTTTAAAAGTTATTACAATGGTAAATTGGCCTCTCATTTCAGGATGCAGCATGGAATAATTCATTTTGCTCCTTGCATTCATTGGGTGACTAACATTTTAACCTAATGCTAGAGTGCAATAACTTTCACCAAAAGCAAAGAGTGAAGCAATTTATATTATTAGACACTCCTAGGGATTCATTCGAAATAAACAATCAAACATATAAAAAGAGAACCCATAATTTAATCCAAATTCCAAATCCATACCTTAGGGGTGGACACCTGTGCTGAGGGAGGCACTTTCCCCAACCTGTCCACAATATCCTCCTCTGTGGAAGACTCGGGAAGATCACCCCTCTTTTTCTTAGTTCCATCTTCCTTTTTATGCCGCCCTGGCCTCGGACTCACCACCGTTATTGCCATGGAGGAAGGCTGAACCGACCCCACTTTGTAGGTTTCGGGCACTGCGACTTGTGAAGTGACTCTTCCCGCAGGATTAGCCGAGACCGGCTGCGAGTGGAAGTAGTGGGTGCCTGTCCGGATGTTTATGTAGTACTCCGGAGGGAAGGAGGTGCCGGGAGACGTCCCGTCGGTAGAGTATCCCGTGGAGTAAGCTGACTCGGGGGAGGAGAGATTGTTGATGGTTCCGTGAGTCGTGTTGGGCCCCAGGCTCATGGGGGCCTTGGCAGGTGCACTGACATCGGTGGCTTGTATGTTCCAATCTCTTTTGTCTCCATTGTGGGTAGGACTTTTTTTACCCTGGAAAGATGAACCAATTAAAAATGTGTAATGTGAAAAGCTCAAGATAAAAATATAACAGATAGAAAATAGCATATGATTTATCTTTTGTAAAACACGTGTTCTAGTTAATAATAAGTTTCAGATTGCCATTTTCTCTTTTTTACAGTTGATTTCTACATATTTTGAGGCAATAATTTGGTAAAAGTATTAAAGTAGCATTGTAGATAAGAAATCCTAAAGCCGATTCGTCATGTTGTTAAAATCTAGACTTAAATAGATATAAGATGTGGCAGTTCCCATACAAAATGTAGTGGAACCAGACTCACCTTGCAGAGGAGCAACCACAAAACAGGATACTGAACATGTAAAACTTATATTTATGGATTTAAAATAGCAACAGATCAGAATTCTAACTGTTTTGAAAGTAATGAAATTACACAACACTGAATAATATCTACAGATAAAATTACTGTTTCCTGCTCAACCTTAACTATACCATTCAATCATTATATTACAATGCTTTAATGTTTACATGTTTACTATAATGTTTCAATATGTGTGTGCCTGTGTGACTTGGTAAATATATTCTGGACCAGCAGTTGATTCATCATTATACATTTATTTTGTACCCGATATTTGTTTTATAACATTGTAAAAAAGAGTATACTTTGTAATATTTATGTTTAATTTTGTAAGCAAAATCTTTAAGTCAAAGTTGTGCGAATTTGGCAAATCGCAGGATGATGGGAGACGGCTCAAATTAAAGGTCTTGATTCCAGGGATTCGGGAAAAATAGCAGTATTTCTAAAAAGTTACCAGCAAATGATAAATAACGTAAAATATTCTCCATAAGAAAAGCATGGGGATTTAAGCAGACGTTTTTAGCTTTGTTTACTTTAAACTTGTGGTTATATGTGTTTACTTTGTACGAAGTGACATGTGTTCTTTTGCTTATATTATTATTTTGTTTTCCTCAGCATGTAAAGAGTAAAACAATTAGATGAGGCAGAGTATTCGAGCAAGGTTAGGGTCTTCAAGCCACTAGTTTGTGCTATTTTCCTATTCCTTGCAATGATTACATATTTCAATAAAAATTCATGGTTCTGGCATAAATTTACTTCAGTAGGTATTGAGTTCAAAACAAGTTAATATTATTATTTTTCGTAGTATATGATAAGAAGCGTCTTATGAAACTTGCCCAGTAGTTTTTCTGTACCTACCTCAGCTTCGCCTTGTGTCTAAACTATGATTACATAGGTAAAAAACACTACTTACGAAGCATGAAACATACTGACATCTTAAACGTTTTTCCTCTTATGCAATTTCAGCTGTCTTACGTTTGAACATCAGAATCAAAGAAAAATCAACCCTTTAAAGCAAATGGCTTTGTCCGTTAATAAATTAATGGATCAGTCAATGACAGTTTTAATACTGTATTGTAAATCTTGACTTTAAATGATATTTGTTGGGGTAGCAAAGAGGTGATTGTTAGTGGGTTATCTTTTTTGGGTCCCAGTTAATTTTTGTATAAATATAATCTGAAATAACTTTAATTGTAAACTTTCATTGAACACAAAGGACAAAAAATAATTATCTGGCATGGCTTCTTTCTATTTTCATCCCTAAAACTGAAGAAGGATTTTGAAGAGATTCAATTGGTCCACATGTTATTAACAGTGTATGTTAAAACTATAATTACTAGTACTGAAAAATCCCAGACTGATCCATCTATATGAAAATATACTCTAAATATACTTACATACTGTCTTTCAAATGAGTTGGATTCAATATGACAAGGAGAACTGCCAATGATTTTACTGCAATTTCCAGATTTTTTTTCCTCTTTGTTTTTGTGTTGCTTTTTTCGAGATCGCACGATGTGCGTTTCCATCCACGTGCGCAGTTTCGTCCCAAACATTTATACTGGTAGCAGTTCTGCCTTTTGATAGAATATTTTCTTCCTAACTTCAGCCATTGAAAGCAGTTTGATATCTTCTCAAATTGTTATCCATTGTGAATTGGGAAACTCACACACTTGTGATAGTGTTTGCCCATCAATTTGCTATTCCATTTTTATCTCCTGTAACAAACCAAAATAATAAACAGAATCAATATTGATTCAAAACATCACCACCTCTGGAAGTATATATAAGTGTTTTTAGATTAGAAATGTTGTGTTTTCTATATTTAAAAAAAATACTGTCCTCAAGCCCTTACTACAGCATTATTTATTATAAACAATGAAAACAATTTAAAAAACCTTACAAACAAGTATACTAATCTTTTTGGCTACACTTTATTTTATGAGTCTAAAGTATATTTTGTATACTAAAACCAAATTATTAGTAACAAACAATTTCACATAACACGACTTCATAATACATACTCCCAAACACTCTTGTCCTTCTAATCTCTATTTCTTTAACAAAATTACAAGTGATCAAGTGAAATGTGTTTCATATTTACATAAACTGTTTCACTACAAATGTGTCAGAGTTTCATCCACACAACTATAGTCAAACCAATAAGACATTAGCTACAAGAGGAGCTCTTGATGATTTATGAATAAATTCCAAAAGACAATATTACTATACATGTGCTCTTAAAAATCATTCCAAAGAGATACAGATGATACCTTATTTAATTTTTCACACATCATTAAACAAAGAAAAAGTTCAATAACCCTTTTAATATCCAACAAATATTTCTCAAGGGATCAACGTAATAAACGTGATTTTTATAATTTTAAAGCAATCATTTTAAGTTCCGAACACTAATCTCTCCCTAGAGTAAGTTCCATCTTGGCCTCCACAGGCTGTGCAAGATGTAATTACATTCCACAAACTTTGGCACTTAGAGCTTCCGTAGTTCACAGGAGAAGTGCTAAACTTAAACTAACACATCAATTCATAAAGACTAATGTTGTCACTTGCTCAAGTGAGGCAGCTTGTCATAGTTTAGATGTCTGAAGAATTAGAGACATCCCCCATATTCCCTGTTCAACCAACCCAAATATTGACATTGTGCCAAAACTTGAATTCTTATTCCAAATTGAACTTTTAAATCACTGCTGATTAAATTACCGAGAAAATTGCTACGATGGGCATTTTTCCTATTCTAAAATAAGAAAATTGTTTGAAAATATGAGTCTCTTAAGAACATGCTGAGTAGTTTATATTTGATAACTATATAACTATACAGTTCAAAAGTATTTTAAGGATGTATATTTAATTGTTTGTATTTATTTATTGCTATTTAATTGTATTTATTGATACATTTGTAAAATGTGATTTTTGTACTGTGAGTAATATATTTTTTAAATATAAACAAACAAATTGGCAGCTTGTAAAATAGATTTTGTGATTTCCCACATTCCAATCTTGCTGAACCCACAAGTTTGGTAGGTTATTAATTTCACCTGACCCTGTTTCCTTAATGCATTATAATGTGTGATTTTAGAGGTTTATTACTTGGAGAAATTTAATTTTCTTTGTAGAAGGAACAAATTAAAGTCTAAATAAGTAATGAAAATCAACATTAACAAAAAAAAACAAAAACTAGTAATTCCTTGCCTCTGCATTTTTAACATTGTAAGGAGGAAGACTTATTGAGGTTTAACAAACCAGAAACCACTGACGAGTGACTGTGGTTCAATTGGGGTTCCTCAGACCTCAGACCTCCCATTGTTCCACAACTAATGAGAGAGCTTTCTAAAGCTCTACATTTTATTATTTCCAGTCTCATTTCCCAGCAGAAATTGAAGCTTGGCAAATAAAGAACACAAAATGCTTTGTTAAGTTAGACTGGATATTACATTGAATCATTATTTTCACCAGATCTATAAATTACTTAGGTTGGTTTTAGTATCATAATAAGTAAAATCCAAAATAAGTGGTTTTATAATCCATAATGTAGATCTTTCATTTGACTCTAACTATATTATCAAAATGAATAATTCTAAATTCAAACTAAATTGTTACTTAGTGATCTGGCAAACAAACATAACCCAAAATGAAGTACAGAGGTTATTTTAATGTTGTTGGACAGGTTATTATTACATCTTTTTGTATTATTAGTATTTAAAAATATCTAAAAAAACTTGCAAAAGATTTCTAATGTTACTTGGCTGTTGGTGCTTAAGAGGTTTACTGAAGCTTTATTAAATTTCCTATTGTAAAGCGACTGGAGGATCAAAGTGTGGTATTAGGATGACCTGAATATTTATAAAGGAGCTTGGGGGTTGGATGGGATAGAATATGATTGGGGAGGAAATTACTATCATACCAATCAAAGCAAATTATTAATAATATACCCAAAACAAAAAGGTATCTGGGAAATTATACAACTGTGATGTACCTGGTACACCATATGCTGCTCATGATTGGCTTTCCAGTTATTTGACCAATAGAACGAAATGTGTTAAAATCAATCGGGTTCTTAGTGAGATGGGAATGATCACACATGGGGTTCTGTATTGGTATATGTAAACTACCTTTATAGTGCTAGATTAAATGACCGAATAACATCCTTTGGAGATGACAAAGATCTTATTGTCACATAAATAATATGTAGATTGGATCTGAAAGTAAAATTTCAACTGATCAATAATATTTAAAGTTTTGATTAAAAAAAATGATTCTCAGAACCCAGAAAACAAACTCTATTGACTTTAGTTTAAAATGATGTTTTGAATTTTGCAATAGTATACATGTCTGCAATAACATAAACACCTAAAAGACTGAAATGTTCTGAAATTAAAAGTAAAGAGTTATTTTCTATCTATCTGGGTATAATTTTGGACAGGGATATGAGCTGAAAGACTCATATAAAATTGAAAGAGAAGCCCCAATCAGAGATCACACTATTTTACCATTTAAGAATCTTATGCCCAATCCAAACGATGCAATGTTTATACCTTGCATTGCTAAATAGTAAGATCAAATAGGGAATTGTTTCTTGTGGGGCATATACAAATCAACATTAAAATCTGTAGATACCATTCCAAAGTGATATGGGGGATTTTGGGGACAACTCAAAATTTTCAAATGTAAACCCCTTTTGAGTGACCTCTCATTTTAAAGAGCTTTAAAAAAATAGGCGAATAGTGGAGGTTGGAGGTCTGTAGTGTTTCTATCCAAAATGGCAGCTTATCAAAGTTTTGAATATAACTCATTCTTAAAACCTGGCGTCTAAGACTTTTGGAGTTTTAATTTCACCTTTAGTGACTTAAAACTGAACTGACTCTTGAAGAAATGTTATTAAATGAAGAACAGGTCTCTTTTGTAATATTTAAAATTTTGGGAACCCGCAAAAATGGGAGTTTTGGGAGCAACTCAAAAATTCCTAATGTAAACCCCTTTTGAAGGGGTTAAATTTACTTTTAACTGGCACCCTTCACCTAGGTTTAAAAAGCTCTTTAAAAATAAGGGGTGGCTCAAAAGGGGTTTACATCAGAAATGTTTGAGTTGCCCCCAAAATCCCCCATTTTTGCGGGACAAAAATTTTAAATATCACCAAAAGAGACCACTTCTTCATTTAATAGCATGAGTCTTTCCAGTTTTAAGTCATCAAAGGTGAAATTAAAACTCCAAAAGTCTTAGACACCAGGTTTCAAGAATGAGTTGTATTCAAAACTTTGACAAGCTGCCATTTTGGATAGAAACATGTTAGAGACCTCCACCCTCCACCATTCGCCTATTTTTTAAAGTTCTTTAAAATGAGGGGTCACTCAAAAGGGGTTTACGTTTGAAAATTTTGAGTTGCCCCCAAAATCCCCCATTTTTGGAGGACACTCAAAATTGTCAATAACGTCAAACGATACTTTGGGTTAAGTTAGTATCGTTCCCCAAAGGTGATTTGTTTGTTTTAACAAACAAAAAAAAGGGGGGGACGGACTTTTTTTACACACTGTATAAAGTATTAATGTAGTTTTTTTTCGTAAGAGTAGAAATTTGACACTCTTTGTGAGCTTGTGTGAACTCAGGAATTCAGGTAAGAACTCAGGAATGTTCTTAATTTAGAGTTCCAAAGCCCTATTTAACTTACATTGTAAAATATTTAATTTTATATTGGCAAGACCATTTAACAAACTGCCACCAAGAATTAAAAAGATTAAAAGGTTAGGAATGTTTTTTAAATATGAAAAAGGACTGTTTGCCACATTTGGGCAGGGAGAGTGTTAAGGAGCCTTTTTTTAAATTATTCATTAATGCAGATCTTTTTCTATTGTTATATAGGAGAACAAACGAGCACGAGTAAGATGGTTTGTGAATTTTACACCATTTAAGAGTTTCTACTTAATAAACCCTAGATACTTATAGTTCACACACACACACACACATATATATATATATATACACATATACATATATACATATGCATATATTATCAATTATGTACTGTAAATTAATACCACTTATCATACAACTGTAATGACAACTAGTTTTATAAGATTAAATATCTTTAACAGAGATGATACGTCACCCACCTATTTACATGCGCTTGGCTGTACATATATATATTTTTTTTTGTGTTGTTGTATAGTAAAATAATTTAAACAAATTTTGTTTGTGGAATCTTTAAATATTACCATCATACCAATAATAGCAAAGTATGTATAATACAAAAAAATGTAGGTGTTGGTAAAACATGAATAACGGTTAAGGGCAAAGCAAAAATTGTGTCATTTGAACCAATAATGTAAGATTTAAAATCAGTTACCTTAAATTTGTTTCTAAGAAATTAAATTTTCAATAAACTTTTACACTCTATGAGTTCATATTAAAAATATAATTTATGTGTTTTGATTAATATTAGCAGATGAACGTCAGAGTATGTAATTTTAATATACCAGATGTCATAATGCATTAGTGCTTTTTTTAACCGTTGAACGTTTCCCAAACTAAATATATATAATTTTTAAGAAGGCTCGAGCAAAACACAAGTGGGAAATTTATTATTTCAGAAAAGAACTGTCCTTCTTACGATTCTATTACACAAGTTGTCAGGAACTGCGGTTGAGTGAGGAGTGGGAGGGTAACCCGGAATCCCACGACCATCCTGCGGGAGCCTTGGTCTGTAATCAGGTTGAATAACAAGAGCCGTTCCCTAGGGACTTGGCCAACTGTCCTCTGAAGGCACTCAGACCCTTGTAATGCATTATTCATTAGTCTTTAGATAGCTTAATTATTTAGAGCTAATTTGCTCCAAGTTTTCTACCAATAAAAAAAGTTTTGGAAACAATTAAATATCAAAAACTACTTAAACAATTTTCGGATCATCCCAATACTTCATCTAAATCTTGGTGAAATAACCTTAAAATAATAAGACACGTCTTATTTTTAAAATTTAAAAGTTATTTTGGAAGTCAGATGCTAAGATTATTAATGATTTTAAAGGTATTGATTTGATGACAAATAATGTTATAAAAGTATCAACACGTGTATACTGAATATGATAGTACTGAGAAATGTATGACCAGGGATTTGAGGAATTAGCAGATTATATAAAAAATTCCGAAGTCTATGAATATTCTTTAGCCGTAAAATTAAATATGTTTTATTCCCAAAAGGCAAATCTAGATGAAATTAGATTTCTGTTAACCCCAAGTACATGATGGAAATGCTGATTTCAAAGGGGAAAGGTTACTCTACAGAAGACGAGATTCTATTGTTAGCCTAGTGTAAATATTAAGCATTCCTATTATTAATGTGTATACTTCTTTATCCAGTGAATTAAAAGCTGGTAGAATTACCAGATGCGTTAAATGTAAAAGAAACCGTACCTACTAACCCGATAACGTTCTTTGCGTTGCTTGGATGCCAAACAAAACTGGAGTGAGTTAGGAACTATAACGTATGATTACCGATGTATTTTTATTCCCGAATTAATACAGCAAAGATGCATAACACCAAATCCTTGAACGAATTTAAAAATAAGACAACGTTTAAACAGTTTGTTCCACGTTCCAATTCGAATGGACTTGCACATAAATACCGATCAATATATTTATTTCACATAGGACTGCGACTGCTGTATAAGATAAGCTCCCGAAATTTTATTCAGAATTGAAATGACGAAAGCCGAAAGGAGCGCAAATCAGCTTTCAATTGGGGAGACAAGATTTATTGCTAGAGGCACGTTTCATTTGTCCTGCTAATGAAATGGGCCCCGCACTGGGGCGAGGTGCTAACAAAGATAGGTATGCTAATGTGAATTTACAAAGAGGAGGGATGGAACTGAGGGGAGGCAAGGGTGATCCTGGGGGAGACTTGGAGGTAAAACTGTTTGGCCGTGTTTGGAGACGAATCGGCCACTAATGGCTAAAATCTAAAAAAATAACAAGGAAATCTAAAATTTTATCGTTGCCTTTCTTACCCACACTTATAACAAAACAATATTGCACTTAATTTTGTAGTTATTTTGACATTGTGTACTAGTTTAATATGCTTACTTGTTAATGAAGGACTCTAACTATGATTTTGCACAATGTCCCCTCAATCGTTCCCTCTCGACATTTTATCTCTCTAAAAAAATATAAAACTTCAAAGAAAAGATTACGAATATTTACTCTTGATTAACTTTAGCGTACATGAATCAAAGACGAAAATTTCGTGATATAATAACGATGGTTTCGGCAGAAATATGAAAAATGGCTCTGATGACGAGTCAAAAAACAACCCCTCGAGGCACGTGATCATTAGAAACTCATCAGGGATGTGAAAATCTAACATCCCTTCACCGACTGTGAAAGTCTTTCAGGGTTTCATCGAAAGTCTCAGAGAAAGGGGTAAAAGAGAAGACTAATCTTTATCAAACAGATCCAGTACCAAAGTAGTTAAGTACAACAACAACACGGTTACGGAGTTAATTAGTCCTCTAGTACAAAATTGAAACGTTTTTGTTATTAAAGTTTTACAAGTATTAAATATACTAAAATACTTACTTTTCCGCATGTCCGTTTACAAATACGCTTGAATTTCATTCTTGACACTCCGTCATTCATCTGCAACAAAGAATACATTATTTTCAAGAGGAACGAACACACTTATAATGATCAAAATATCTTTGTAATCAATATTATTAATAAAATAAGACTTGGTTTTTTCAAGAAGTTTACTTACAAATTGTTATTTACTTATAATTCCACCGCTAGAACATTAATGGCAGATATAACGATTTTTCGGCCTGTTTGTAAACCACACCTTCACATGCTCGTTTAGACGATTGTTTCACCAACGACAGGGTCCCTCGGAGAAGAGGGGGATACAAACAGCCCCACCGCCACTCCCCTTCCAATGTATAGTCTACGCAAAACTAAATGACGTTTCAAAACGAAAGTAAAAAATAAATAAGGAGAATCTAAAAATCCAAAACTGTGAAACAAGAATTATGTAATGTATATCAGTTTATAACGGCAAATGAATAATAATAAACAAAATTAAAATCAATGACGTTATAAAAATAAAAAAAGGTGGTACAAAATATATTTATTTATACTAATTTTATTTACAAACATAATTTGTACGTATAAATATCCTTGGAGATAGCAAATGTTAAGGAACCGAAGTTGCTCGATGACACGATCTGTTCGCCTTCCCATCAAGGTAATGCGTCGACGTCACTGTGGATCTCAGAACCAAAGATAATATCATGTTTCCACTCAAAGTGACACATTGTAACTGTAAACAAATATAACTGCAAAAAATTAATGGGAGATTTTTACAGTGTCATACTAGTTGGGATATTCTGACGTTTTGTATCTTAGTTTTTGTTTGAATGTAGTGAACCTACTATTCTAATTACGAAGACTCTTAAAAATGTATAAAATGTAATAATAAGTTAGGTCTTGCTTTGATACAACATTAAAACTGTTGATAACGATCTCTGAAAATATGTCTGAGGTACATGACTTTATATTATAATATTATGCAAAACTGATTTGATAGGTATACATGCACAGTTAGTAAACACTTATCTAGTTTATATATTATTTAATTAGTTTATCTATATAAGTGATTCTAACTTCAACTTTCAAGAAATACAAATATTATATCTTTAGACCTGTATATATTTTCCTATTACTTAAAAAAACTTACTACCCTCTTTGTTGTATCACTTGGGTAGGAGTGAAAAATAAAACATACTGCTCTATTTTAAATTAATAAAAAACCTATCAGCGTGATCACGCAGTGTGACGCTAAGCGTCACGCTATTTTATATAGTGTAGGCGTCCTTCGTAACCGCTCCAAACGCCATCAGCGGTGTCGAGCCAGCTGATCTTTCGAACCTTTAGTGGCGGTTCGCGACGGCGTCTCTCCCCCTTGCATCTACACCAGCGACCGGAAAGCACCCCTCCCGCTCAACTGGTTCTGAAAATTTCTCCAGTTTGCTTAAGTACCGTAATTATAATAAGTTCTTAGTTTCAGAAATGGTAGGCTAGCCGGCAATCGGAGGGGCAATCCCTTTTGGTACCCCCCAACCAACTGATTATGTAGGAATTGTAAATTGGTCGAGGTTTCGGCTCGACCACATGTCAGGTTTCAGATTGCCTTTTTAGATTCAGGCCTTTCCTCTACTCAGAAGACAATTATTAATTAACTATCATATATTATCCAATACAGTTATCAGTTTACCAGGTTTAGGCACTTGTAACAATTTCACTATTAGGTCTGGAAGGATATTTATTAGTTATTAATAGTTTAACTCATCATCAGAGCTGGCTGGTATAGCATTCTGGTCTGGTAAAGATCCATAGGTCTCTGGACACCCAGTCACGTTTTCCAACCCCCAATTAGTTTTTCAGTACTTATTAGCACCACATGGCTTGGCCAGACCTTGGCCTGCCTAATCAGTTGGCTAGTCCTAAATTAGCCACCCCTGTAGCCATACAATAACCAGTCAATACTTCCCGGGCAACATACCCAGCTTTAACTAGTAAATGTTTCATTCCTATCCCCCCGCTACTTATGGTCGCGGTAACAAGTAAATATCTTTTACCCTCCCCTGCTACATATGGTAGCAGACACCCCAGACCATTTTCTGTTTCAGTCAGCTCTGTAGGGTGTAAAAAAATTGCTTTTGCTAGGGTTTTGTCTTCTGAGTAGAGGACAATTTAAAATTTGCACCGCCGACACTAGGGGCTTGCTAGGACTTTTAGCTTTAAGCAAATTATTTTTCCAAATTAAATTCTAGGATGGCCAATTTTGTAGGTGCAGATTGTTTTTGTTTATGTTTGTTGCAGCATAGGTATAAGTGGCATCCATCTAGTTTCCAGCCTGCAATGTTACAGTGTATGGTGTTTCAGTGTTTTTAATAATTAAAGTGTAAGCCTAAAGCAAGTGGCAAATATGGTCTTAAAAATATACTGTGGAGAGTCCCAGGTATAGTGGATTAAAGGCTCCCCAGTTTTCTATTAAAGCTAATGCATATGGCAATACAAGGTGTATTTTCTTTGCCAGCAATGACCATTTTTATTTTAATGTTAAACCACACCTTGTAAGTGTTAAATTCAGTGATTGTTTATTATAATACCCTGAATAAAGTATATTTCCATCTCACCAGTGATTATTACCAACACTATTGCAGTGTCTGTGCTGTACCATTTTCTGTGCTGTGCATTGTCTCGATGTTAATTTATTTTGTGCTGTAAATTTTGTGTTTTAAGTTTAAATAGGTGTTTAGTGTAATATATTGGCCATCCCTAGACACATTAACTTCAAAACCTATTTGGCAAAACAATATTCAGGCAGGAAAGCTATAATAGGGAAATCCATTTATAGGCCCTAGCGGTCATTGTACTGCAGTCAGTTTTTAACCTGTATTGAGGTGTTAAGTGGTTTTAGGCTACTACTTTAGGATGTAGGAATACTTGATAGGGTCATATTTAAGTAACAAAGTAGGTTTCTGTAGGAAGACCAGGCCCATATATAGTTTTTGACAGGTTTTAAAGTCAGTTTTTCCGCCCAGCCAAATACCAGCCATGGGTCTTACAGCAAGCTATTAAATGGCCAGCAGTGAAATAGATTTTGTATTTTTGCCTAATACTATAACACATTAGGGATTTACATTGCATTTTGCCTAATTTTTCATAGTTAAATCCAAGTAGCCTTCCCTGCCACTATTATAATAGCGCTAGAATTCAGGGCTTGTTTTAGCCAATAACAGCAATTAGCCAATACCTCGCCAGGTACAGCAAGCTGTATTTTGGTTCATTTGGGGGTTTTAGATGACCTTAGCCTATGGTTTTTCATTGTATAATACAGAATGAGGTTATGTATGAGTACAAATGTAGTTCTTTTGTAGGGATAAAAGCCTCAGTTATAGCTTTCAGCCACTTATAGTTAGTCAGTTTATCTGAAATGAAATACCATCCGGGTTTCTGGGTTTATTTACAGTTATAAAGTAGTTCTAGCCTTTATTTTTGCTAGTAATACTTCGCTTTTTTTAAAGCAAGCCAGTTATAAAGTTTTTTATCCATTGGGCTTTTATTATTGCATTGTTGCTCGAGCATTGAATCTGCCAATAGAAATCCCATAGCGACACGTCACAGCTGACGTCACACGGTTGGCGATCATGCATTCGCAACTTCTTCGGTTAGCTAACCTAAAGTTAACGGTTTTGTTCGACGCTCGGTGCATCTACATTGCTTTTGCTAGTTAAACAGTGAGTTTAAATTAACTTCAGTTTTTTATTTTTGAAACTTAGTCTTGATTTTTTAGCGAATTTCCCCTATAGGGAAGAAGCTATTACCGTAGTCGGCATGGTAAGACCTAGGCCCGGGACCATGATAACTTTTCGTTTTGAGGTCCCCAGACCCCAAAAACACCATTCGTTCGATACTGTATATATATATTTATATATATATATATATATATCTATATATCTATATATATATATATATATATGTGTCCGTGAGCACGATAACTCTCGTAAAAATTATCCGATTTTGACGAAATTTGGTATAAACATGTAAAGCAGCATTTATGACTTTAAGTTCGAAAACCAGACAGATCGACCTATCCGAAGGGGTATTTTGGGGGGGTTTTGTACCCCAAAAATGGGTTTTTTGAATTTTTTACACATAATTTTTGAAACAGTCAAATTTTAGTTTTGACCATTCGATTCAGCTTAAAAAAACACACAATTTGGTATTTCGATCATTCCTCTACGTCAATTGGTTACCGAGATATTGAAAGTGCTAAACACAGTACGTTGTCTAATGTTATTCTTATGGAGGAAAAGAAAAATTTTTTATCTCGCTTATTTATGAACGTATACTGACGAAACTTGGTATACAGCTTCATCCCGTTGAGGTCTATTGATATTTGCTCCAAAAAATTGTTTTTGCATAATCATCCCGTAGCAGCAAACCTGCGTACTCAGGCCCCATGTTATTCTTATGGATAATAATTAAATGCTCTGTCTCCCTTAATTATGACCACAAATTAATAAAAACTGGTATACGACCTCTCCTAGTTGAGTTATATTGATATTAGCATAAAAACCAATTTTTTGTGTTCCTTGTTGCAGCAAACCTGCGTACTCAGCCCCAATGTTATTCTTATGGAGAATAATTAAAATTGTATATATCACTTATTTGTGAATATATTTTTATGAAACTTGGTAAGTGGGTTTATGTAGTATTAAGACATTTATATCTCCATTGGAAATTCGCTGAGTATGCAGGTTTGCTGCGACGGGGGTATTTTACTCCAGTAATACCTAGGGTTTTCTTGTTCTACGCTTAAATGCATTAAATACTCGACTTAGTGGGTTTTTGTTTAGTGTACAGATTCTCTTGACTTAAGAGTGACCCACATTTACATTCAATTTTGATTTTAGTGTAGATTACGTGTGACCCTGTCTGTTATTCGAATTTTTTGTTAGGTATAGGATTAGGGGGACCGACCTCAATTTTATTTCTCAAATAGACACTTCTGGTGTCGGTCGGCCTTTTTCTGCATTTCCCCTTCAGTTTAATTTAAATATGAGCCAGCCAAGCAAATTAATAGGTGTCCAGGTCCTTGGCGACTCTTAAGCCAGGAGATTTTTCAAATTTTCACAAGCAAATCCGGCATTAACCGGGACCTTACGGCCAATTTTAGTTAAGAGCATCTCTGGAGCTAGGATAATTGACCTCAAGGTTTTTGTGAAATTAAATTTTTCTGCAATACAGTCAAGTATTCCCTTACTGTTTTTCTTAGGTACCAACGATTTTTTAGCCAATGTAGATGTAGCAGTATTTAAGAATTCCTTTCTGTCATTTTTGAGAATATTACGTCGAACTTATCCTGGAATGGCAATCGTTTTCATGAATTTGCCGATTTATCCGAGGATAAGTGACTCCACCCAAGCACTTGCCCGTTTGCACAAAGTTAATAGATTTTTGCTTACCCTACGTTCTGATTCAGTAAGAGTGATAGAACTCCCCGACGAATTAAATCAGATGAAGTTTTTTCATGCATATTATGGGAACTCTATGCGTCGTGATTGCATCCATTTCAACAACAACGCATTTAGAAAGTTAATTCCTGTAATAGAAAATTCCCTTTCACAGTTACCGACGTAGTTTTTTTTCGCATCCTTGTCTTACGCAATGACTGTTTATGCTCCAGAGAAGTCATTTCTTGGTAAATCTCATCCGAATGCTCGGCCTAGGTCAAATTTTTTGCTTTTCTTTCCTCTAGCACAATGAAATTTTGCATTTAAAGAAATTTTGTAAAATTCTTTTTAGGACAATTCCTCATTTTCTGTGTTGGGCGCGTTACCTCGGGTGCTCCTTTGCACTACTATTGATTTTTTTCAGTGAATATTGCTTACGGGGTAAAACCTCTAGACTTTCGGTGTTCTTGTAATTAAGATTTTGTACTTGTAGTTAAAATATTTTTTCTTTCTCGCAGCTCCATACCAGTTCATAGATTTTTTTGGAAAATGCCCTCTAAGGTGTATTCCCCCGAGGAGCTGCCTACCGGCACTTCCTGGGTCTGCACCCTCAATGCGCAGGATGCCACCAATCAGTGCCACGTGTTAGGGATCACACCTTCTACGACGTTGTCTATAAACAGGACCCTGCTGAGTGACTACCTTAAAACGTTGCAAATAAATGGCGGATCCAAACCCTTACCCGTAAATTCTAGGCCGGATCTAACCTCCCCAGTCACCACCCAGCAGTTGGAACCAGAAGATAAATCCTCTCTGGCCCCCAACGCAGCTTCGAACCCTGACGCGGCTACCATCCCATTAACTCAATCGGCGCCGGCAACGACACCTGGTGCTACCAAGGAACAGCTTGATAGTAATGCTAGTACCGCCCAAGATATCGCAACCACCAGTTCTGACAGCGGACGTTCACCTGCTGTGAATTGGGCCCAGTTAGTCCAGGACACCGCGTTAGCCGTGGGCCAACAGGTGGCCGCTGCTATGACCAGTTGCCGTTCACCTCCGCGCGCAAATCACAGTACCATGAGGGTGTTAGATGATATGGTTAGGGCCTTGCCAGTGACTACTGGTGCCGACCCCCACAAATTGGCGGAGTTTCTTATAGCGGTCTCCAAAATCACCAATCTGAACCTCTTTGCCGACCAAGATGTTTTGTTGGCGATTCTTCCCCGCACTGCGGAACAATTGAGAACCTTCTGGCAAAATGGAATCGCCGATCACGGCAAGCTCATTCAGGTGGTGCAAGGCGTTAGGGACTTTTTCTTACCCGCACGAGTTAGGCACACGATCGTGACCACTATGGTCTACAGGGTTCAACGTCCGTCAGAGTCCCTTTCCGAATTCATTGAGGGCATCTCTGCGTCTTCATCCTTGTTAATGGCCGATTTTTCTGAACGTGATGTGCTCGACACAGTCGTCAACGGTCTCAATGCACCAACGCGGGCGGCTCTTGCGGCCTTTCCGGCAGCGTGTAGTCTTACAGACCTCCTGGCCTTGGTCCCCAGGGTTCGGGTGGTCCGCGCTCTGGAGCAGGGCCAAGCCTTTTCGCAACCAAACACCGCGCACCACAGTGCCGGGCACCAGCAGCAAAATTTTCCAAATTTTTCCCACACATATCACAATAATTATCGACATGACAACCGACGGCCCTCAGCCCAAGATAATAGGAATTTTCCCAATTTTTCTAGACAAGCATACGCACCCCGCATTCCGCAGTTTCCATACCACCAAAACCAGCTGCAGCCATTCAGATCTTTTCAAGCTCCAAACCAATTTACTCCTCAACGCAACTTCACTCCACAAAGTCAGGGACAGGGAAACGCCAGAGGGGGGCGCCGTTAGGTGCCTTAGCGCATCCCTTGGTTCAAACGGTAAAGCAGGTGCCTGTCAACCGAACCATAACTAACAAACCCAAGGGTTCACCAAGTATACCGGCTAACGACTTATGCTACGTCACACTCGATTTCAAGGGATTATTTAAAGACGCGCTAATTGATACCGGATCCTCGTTTTGTTTGTTGTCCTCCGACACTTACCAGCTCCTAAAGCGCCATACTAGAGCAGTGGTGGATAAACAACCGACATCTTTTTCTGCCATATCTGCCGCGGGTGAACCCATCAGGTTCAAGTTTGTTACTAGGATCCATTTTAAAATTCAACATCTCTCTTGGACTTTTCCCTTTTTTGTAACGGATAACTTGCCAGTTCCCCTATTAATAGGCTCCGATTTTTTGACAAAAACTAAAGCAGTTATTAACATGTTCACACACACTCTCAGTTTCCCTTATGGATCCCCAAAGTCCCCAACAGCTTTTCCACTCATTTGTACCTCAGTTGCTGAACAACCAGATCATCCCGTCATGGGGGAAAATTTGAACCCCCAACAGCAACTTTCAGTCTCACAATTAATTTCTCAGTTTCCAGAAACAATCACCAGTAAGTTAGGCCGAACGAACCTTTTGCAGTATCATATTAAAATCAAAGAACACAAAATTATCCGCAACAAACCTTACCAGTACGCCCCTCCCAAACGTCAACTCATGCGACAGCATATTGATGACCTCCTCAAGAAGGGAGTCATCCGCCCATCTACCTCGCAGTATGCCTCCGCCGCATTTTTAGTCCCCAAGAAGGGCGGGAAAACGCGCATGGTGGTCGACTACCGTAATTTAAATTCCATTCTAGAATTAGACGCCACTCCCATGCCCACCATTGAAAGCGCCTTTCAGCACTTGGGACAAGCACGTTGGTTTACGCTGTTAGACTTAAATTCAGCCTACAATCAGATTCCCCTTGCGGAAGCGTCTAAGCAGTTCACCTCTTTTGTTGTACCATGGGCACAGTATGAGTTTAATTTTCTCCCTTTTGGACTTGCGTCTGGTAGCATGGTCCTCACCTCATTGATTGACAAAATTTTTGGCGATATTAAATTTAATTACGTTTACAACTTTTTTGATGACCTATGCGTCTATAGCGACTCCACCTTTGAAGACCACTTGGAGAAGGTTAGGCTAGTAATCAAACGCCTACGCGACGCAGGCCTCACCATTAACCCAGAGAAAATGACAGTTGCTTCCAACAAAATTCAATTCCTTGGACATGTTTTTTCTAATCACACCATTTCAATTCACCCCGATAGGACACGACCCATATACGAATTCCCCACACCCAAGAACATTAAACAGCTATCCCGTTTCTTGGGAATGACAGCTTTTTACGCCCGTTTCATCAAGGACTACGCCACCATCACCATGCCACTTAACCATTTAAAGAAAAAAGGCGTTCCTTTTGTTTTTGGACCTGACCAAGTAACAGCTTTCCAAACCTTAAAAGCAGCCTTAGTCTCATCAACCATTCTCCGCATGCCCGATTTTGATAAGCAATTTGTCGTTCACACAGACGCGTCCGGTTCTTCAATCGGAGCGGTCCTTCTTCAAGCCCACGGCGATCAGCTTTTCCCAGTTTCTTATGCATCCCGAGCCCTCAGCAAACATGAACTCAACTACTCCACTTTACAATTAGAATGCCTGGCCATAGTTTTTGCACTTCAGAAATACCAGCAGTATTTGGAACACCGAGAGTTCGAGCTCCACTCAGATTGCTCGGCTCTCACGTGGCTTCTAACACACCCACGCCAGATGGGGCGAATCGCTCGCTGGGTTTCCTTCATAAATTCTTTCAAATTTAAGATCTACCACATTCGCGGCAAGGACAATGTCATTGCCGACTGCCTTTCCCGTCTTTTTGAAAACACTGATACAACAGAAGTCACGCCCCCCGTTCAGCCACCAGCAGTTTTCACCCTCTTTTCTCTTCCTGAGGTATTCAAGGACATCTCCAGCCATCAACTGGATGATCCTGATCTTATGAAAATTATTAGATCACCCAAAAAAACCCCAAATTACTCAGTAGATACCAATACACTTTTATACCGTCAACCCAACCAAACCAAGCCCAGGGTAGTAGTTCCCACCAAGCTTTTTGATCTCCTCTTTTCATATTATCATGAATCCCCTACTTCGGCTCACCTTGGCATCAGTAAGACCCTCGCCCGCATCGAACGCTTTTTCTGGGCACCAAATCTCAAGGCCTATGTTACAGATAGGGTACGGACTTGCGTCAAATGCCAAAGGTGCAAACAGGCCCCTAACACTAAAGTAGGGAAGCTGGCCTCCGAACTCGTAACCCAGCCTTGGGAGAAAATTTTCATCGACCATATTGGCGCTCTGCCGCTTTCTCTCAATAGAAATAAGTACATTTTAACTGTGGTCGATTCCTTTTCTAAATTTTGCCTTATGCTCCCCGTTAGGAATACTAAAGCCGAGACCACAGCTGCAATTCTCAGCAAGCAAGTTTTTTCAATTTTTGGCCCACCTAAGTATCTAGTTTCTGATAACGTCTCCAATTTCAAATCAGTTGTAATCAAAAACCTTTGCATGGGCTTGGGCATCCAACATATTTACACCAGTCCGTATTACCCGAACCCGTCACATGCCGAGAGGGTGAACAAACAAATCAAAATTGCTATCCGAATATTTCACAACCAGCATCAAAAGCGCTGGGACCAGGAACTTCACTGGTTCCAGATCGCTTTTAATTCCGCACGCCATGAATCCACCAAGGTTTCCCCAGCCCGCTTGTTCCTTGGTCGGAACATATTTCACCCCCTGGAGCTACACTGGAACTTGGACCGACTAGTCGACGGCCAAACTTCCCCACAATCTTCACAAGAAGAGTGGGAAAAGGCCGTTGAAAACCTCCAGAAAGCTAGGCAGAGTCGGCAGCGCAAATACGACCTGAACAAGCTGCCCAACCCTTTCAACACCGGTGATTGGGTCATGTTCAGGGAACATCATCTTAGCAAAGCTGCCGATTCAATCAACAAGAAGCTGCTGCCTGTCTGGTCTAAGCCATGTGTTATCGGTTCCTTTTCTTCACCCGTAACTGCACGACTGTTAAACCCTTCCACGGGCAAACTCATTAGGAGCGCCCATGTCTCACAACTCAAAAGATTTTTTCAACCACAGTTTTAAAGTAATTACCTCTTACCAGACCAGAACCGCTATACCGAAGTGATATTAGGTTAAGTTTTTCTCTATCTGTCGCTGTCCCCGCCAATGCCCGGGGGATTGTGAGTCTAAGGGTATCCTTCGCTGATGGGCTGCCCTACACGTTCTCCCCCGTGCGTTGTCGGCAAACTCTGTTTCCCCTCCCTTTTCGTCTTCGACACCCACACTGGGTTTTGTAAAGAATTTCTTTATGACTTAAAATGACTTTTCTGCGGTTGGTTACCTTTTTTTTATTATTATTTCTTTTACCTCCGCAGGAAAGGGCCCAGTGGTGGCACCTTCTGTGTCGACCTGACGTCAGTCGAGTGTCGAGAGACAAAACTCTTCTCATTTTCTTTCCTATCGTACCCTTGTTTCATTTTCAGCCTTCTTAGCTTAATTAGTCACTAAGGTAGTAGTAGTTAGGTTTAGGGAAAACTCAGATTATTTTAAAGAAATGCTAGTTATATTTAAATCCTCAGATTATGTTAACAAGGTTATACAATTTACTAAGTTTCAGAATTTTACAATATTTACATATATTAAGTAGGCACCGAACTAGACCACCTACCAATAATGGTTGAACCCGACAAGTTGTCAGGAAAGGAAAGTGCACTCTCTTTAGACCCAAGCACCCTTTCCTGAAATATAACCGCTCAACACAGCGACCAAATGCGCCATTCTCCCTGCGCACGCAATCGCCTGCCCAAAAAGTATCGTATGCGAATTCTCAGCAAAAAAAAAATTTCATTTCAAGATTAAATCAATTACATCCTTCCAACCTCCTTACTTCACAGTTTTCTTACGGCTTCCGCGAGCCCCACCAGTCTAACCTTGGTTATCCGGTGCCACTCATGGGTCAATCCCTCGGTTTCCCTTTAGGAACCGACCAACCCGTCAGTGATCGGACCGCCGCCTTGCAAGCCACCGTCAAACAACTCCAACACGACAGTTCCCTTTTACAACTCCAATGATCTTAAATCTTTCTTTTCAACAATATCTTTCTCCCCAAGTATTTTTTACATAGTAAGACACCTGCACAATCAAAAAAAAAAAAAATAAAATAAAATAAAAAAAATAAATAAATAATTTAAACCCAACCAACCAAATCTAAGCCAACCCTTTTAAAGCAAAATACTACAGCCCGAATCAACTCAGTGACTCAGGACAGCTCCCAGTGAATTACAGTGAAAAGTGATCCCCCAAAGACAGCTACAGGACCTTATCAATCAAGTTGACGATACCGAGAGAACGGCAACAAAACACTCTGATGCCCAGCTGAACCGCAACACTATCCTCACCAACAGCGCTCCACCTTCAACCACAGCGCGGTGATCCGGACGTGTTGCGAGCCACCACCGCTACTGCCTACACCGGACCAGAGCCCACTTGCTCCATCAGCTCAACCACATCAAGTCCTCCTCTCGGTCATCACAGCAACCTCAACATTTTGATTCGGTTCACCTCACACCTCCACCTCAAGTTCTCCGATGAAGTGCTCATAGTGAAAAAAGACTTTAATCCATTCAACAACTAAATAGCTTAAAAAACCAAACAAAAAATACAAAATTTTTGTGCGTGCAGATGTCCGTCCCTTTTACACCAAATTAAATCAATCTTTTTCACTCAGTTTTCAATTTTGTTCTCAATTAAAGTCAGGTACGTTGGGCCAAATTCAACTGTCGTTCCCCTACAACCGATCCTCCTTTTGCAGGGGGGGGGGGGGTGGATCCCGATCCCTGCCGTTGTTGGTCAAAATAAACATTAGCAATCTTCCCCAAAAGAAACACGGCGACCGAGGTTCCAAGATGAAGTCGGACTGGTGCTGGCTTTTTGGCTTTCCTCGTCTGCTCGCGGCTTTCCCTGAATCCAAACCGGGAACATGATATCTCGGGACCACGAGCATGACAGAGGGAGCAAAACCGAGCGAATTTCTCAAACTCCAACATCTAACCCACACCTTCACCCACCTTCCAACAAACTTTTTTTGTTTTCACTTTGGCCTTAGGGGGGGGGGGTGGTTGTGACGCTAAGCGTCACGCTATTTTATATAGTGTAGGCGTCCTTCGTAACCGCTCCAAACGCCATCAGCGGTGTCGAGCCAGCTGATCTTTCGAACCTTTAGTGGCGGTTCGCGACGGCGTCTCTCCCCCTTGCATCTACACCAGTGACCGGAAAGCACCCCTCCCGCTCAACTGGTTCTGAAAATTTCTCCAGTTTGCTTAAGTACCGTAATTATAATAAGTTCTTAGTTTCAGAAATGGTAGGCTAGCCGGCAATCGGAGGGGCAATCCCTTTTGGGACCCCCCAACCAACTGATTATGTAGGAATTGTAAATTGGTCGAGGTTTCGGCTCGACCACATGTCAGGTTTCAGATTGCCTTTTTAGATTCAGGCCTTTCCTCTACTCAGAAGACAATTATTAATTAACTATCGTATATTATCCAATACAGTTATCAGTTTACCAGGTTTAGGCACTTGTAACAATTTCACTATTAGGTCTGGAAGGATATTTATTAGTTATTAATAGTTTAACCCATCATCAGAGCTGGCTGGTATAGCATTCTGGTCTGGTAAAGATCCATAGGTCTCTTGACACCCAGTCACGTTTTCCAACCCCCAATTAGTTTTTCAGTACTTATTAGCACCACATGGCTTGGCCAGACCTTGGCCTGCCTAATGAGTTGGCTAGTCCTAAATTAGCCACCCCTGTAGCCATACAATAACCAGTCAATACTTCCCGGGCAACATACCCAGCTTTAACTAGTAAATGTCTCATTCCTATCCCCCCGCTACATATGGTCGCGGTAACAAGTAAATATCTTTTACCCTCCCCCTGCTACAGCAGAAACCCCGTGATTAATTTGTTATTGCACTTTTTGAGTTACTAATAACTCAATTTCTAAATGTCTAAACAAATTAAAATTAAATTCTATCTAATAAACACATGTGTTACTGCACTGTCAAAACTTAGAAAAGTTAGTCCAGTCTGTTAAACGAGATAAGTTTTCTGCAGAGTTTAATACACTGTCCATCAACTCTCGCGTTGGATTGTTCGACAGATGATAACGCGGTTTCTGTTTTGTTCTATAACTTGTTATCGCCGCCAAGGCCCAGATAAGGGGGAGGGGGAAGGGGGAGGTCTGAAACTGACGGAGGGCGATGATTCCACCTTAGAACCGTACCCACTGAGTGGATAATCACAAAACAACGCAACCCTTCCCAGCAACTTTGATTGTTTAGGGTCGCGCCAGAATCAAGAGGGTTGTGTGTTGGGGTCCCATCAAATCACTTTTTGAGTTAGATGCAGACAAATTAATTAATTTTAACTATAAAATAACTTTCTGTTAAGGCTAAATGAATATTGGTGGGAGTACTGGAGAAGATAAAAATTAAATAGTTATGGGGAATATCCTAAAATGTTATTGCGTTAGTTATGCAGTATGTGGAGTACATAATACAGTACCTATATGATTGTATTCGGTATTTTTACCGATATATCGATTTTAATTATCGAATCAATAAGAATTAATTATAAAAAACGCTGGTATATTTTTTAAAAAATATCATCGAATAAATTTTTGTTTGTCAACAAACCAACTGATGTTTGTTACGCATGTTTGTAAGTTGTTTAGTTATTTATTACGAGTGAACCAATTACGGTGAGGATTCTGCCAAGATCCGAAGAAGAAGCTTTACATTCCGGACAAAAAGGTTTATTCCATCTGAGAAAAATGTGTGAAAATGGCCGTCTGTATTACGGAAGAGTTCCCGTTTTGGAGACGGAAGTTAATGCGAGTCTTAAAAAAGTCAGTTTACGTAATGGAACCTGGTTTAAACATACTAAGCTTCCCTTTTAGCGAATTTCCCCTATAGGGAATTAGCGAATTTCCCCTACAGGGAAGAAGCTATTATCGTAGTCGGCATGGTAAGACCTAGGCCCGGGACCATGATAACTTTTCGTTTTGAGGTCCCCAGGCCCCAAAAACACCATTAGTTTGAAACTATATATATATATATATATATATATATATATATACTTTTAAAAGTGTAAATTTAAAAACAACACTTGTAAGCTTTCCTTCATATATACATATATGTGTCTGTGGGTGCGATAACTCTCGTAAAAAAGGTCCGATTTTTATGAAATTTGGTAAAAACGTGTAAAGCAGCAATTATGACTTTACGTTCGAAAACCAGACAGATCGACCTATCCGCAGGGTATTTTGGGGGGGGGGGGTTGTACTCCAAAAATGGGGGTTTTGAGTTTTTTACATATAATTTTTGAAAAAGTAAAATTTGTATTTTGTTCCATTGGAATCAGCTTAAAAAGACGCACAATTTGGTGTTTAATCATTGCTTTTCGTCAATTGGATACTGAGATATTGAAAGTGCTAAACACAGTACGTTGTCCAATGTTATTCTTATGGAGGAATAGAAAAATTGTATATCTCGCTTATTTATCAACTTATCCTGACGAAACTTGGTATATTGCTTCATTTCATTGTGGTCTATTGATATTTGCACAAAAACCCATTTTTTTGCCGATATTTCCCCTAGCAGCAAACCTGCATACTCAGCCCCATGCTATTCTTATGGATAATAAGTAAAGTGTTATCTCCTTTAATTATTATGAACATAAATTAATATAACTTAATATGTGGCTTTACCTAGTTGAGTTATATTGATATTTGTATAAAAACCCATTTTTAGTGTTCCTTATTTCAGCAAACCTGCATACTCAGCCGCTATGTTATCCTTATGGAGAATAATTAAAATGTCATAAATCGTTTGTTTATGAATGTATATTGATGAAACGTGGTATGTGGCTTTATGTCTTCATCACCGGAAGTTGCTTGACACCATCTTGGAGTTTTGTTCCATAAGGCCAATGTTAACTTTGTGTCTCCATTATTCCTCAACTGATCGTCAAATACAATTCATTTTGGTGTCAAATTAAAGGTTTCGTCGTCCTCTAGGGAAATACAATGTCAAATTCATTAATTTGGGTATCACAGTTTCATAATGAATAGTTTGATTGTGAACTGAAACACTGTAAATGTTCTCAATAATTTGTAACAAAATCCAAATTCGACTATTGTATTTCCCTAGAGTACGACGAAACCTTTAATTTGACACCAAAATTAATTGTTTGTGACGATCAGGTGAGGAGTAATGTTGGCACAAAGTTAACATTGGCCTTATGGAACAAAACACCAAGATGGCGTCCGGCAACTTCCGGTGATGAAGGCTCTTAAGATAAATTAATATGCATTGGAAATTCGCTGAGTATGCAGGTTTGCTGTGATGGGGGTATTTTTACATTACAAGGTTGCGAAGTAAAACACAGAATACAAAATACTGTAAAGTTTAAACACTGAGAATGGTGTGCAAATTCCATTGCACTGGTGGCTAATGTCGGTAGAGGTACGTGAGTACCTAAACATAACCAGGAAAACCCGATCGTGAGTGGCTTGGCTGATGCATGGGTTAGTGGAAGGTGCCGTTTCTTAGACTGCTGGATAAAAGAGCGTCAACTGCATTGAGATTCATATAAGAATCAGCTTGGCACATAGGTTAAATCCACCATTGTTATTATAATTTAATTTGTACCATTCAATTGTTTGTTTCATTTCCTACTCTAACATAACATGTCTATATATTGAATATATATTGAACCCTGAATTACACTAGTATGTTTCTTCGTTGATTCAGTATTTAAAATTGAGATACCGTAAAAAAGTATCGATATATCGGTAAAAATACCGAATAAAATCATACTAAAGAGGTAATCTGGGTAAGTACCGTTATTGCTAACCTTACACAGTATCATGGAATAACTTAGGTTTCTTTATATTTCTGACAAGTCCTTATCTTCATTGTTTTAGATATATTTTGTACATACCCGTGTTGTAAGTTGTTTGGATATATAAATAAGCACTCATATGAATGAAGTATCACGGAATTGAATCTATCTACGCAGCCCAGCGCTGCTGAGGGATTAGGAAGGTCTTAAAATCCCAACTGTGTTTTCTCACCAATCTGCCTTGGGCAAATACATTTTTGAAATAAAACCAAAGTTTTATGCTCAAAATGAAAGAAATCAAAACAATGTTAGGTTTTCTTACGGAGTATCACAAACGACGAACGAGAATACTCTTCGCATTAAAGAGAATATCTTATCTATTTGTTAGATATTTGTCATATGCACATGAACGTTCTTATTGCTGATAATAGACTGTCTCAAATGTTCTCCAGTTTAATACACTACTCAGGATTTGAGGATCACAACACTTTAATTTGGCAGACTACAATTAGTGTGTTTTAAATTATCTCTTCAAATTAAATTGTAAATGAAAACTTTAGCCTAAATTAATAATATAGGTGATTGAATAGAATAAATGAAATTTAAATGTAATTACAAAATAGAGACATTTAAAAGCTCTACTCATTTTACTTATTACTCTGAAATATAACTGTAATGGCATTTAAATTGAGCAAACTTATATGGCACGGGGCCATATTGGCCATTTACAAGTCAATAACCTTACCATTAAACAATTTATTTGTAAAGATTTCTCCTAATTACTCCTCCCCCTTTCTCATTTGCTCCTTTTTATTTTATACTTTTTCAATAGCACTTCATCTCACCTCACCGTTAGTTCAATGAGTGGGATAATCGCGATACGACCCTCCCCCAACTTTGATTGTTTAGGGTCGGTTTGAATAAGCGACGAATCCTTTGACGGCACCGCTACTAAACTACGGAATGAGCGGAAAATATTATGCTCAAATCAAGAGCACACTTACACTTAAAAGATAAATCGCAGTGTTCATTAACTGTTTAAATAAATTATTTTACTTATAAAATGGGAGTAAAAATAAGTTTCTGCAACTAAATAAAATTAATGGAACACCAAATTCACGATAAAGGAATCAACATTTTAGAGGAACATAAGAATGATAATCTGCATACAAGAATTACATTTGCTCTAAATTAAAAACATAATTTGTAGGTTCGAATAATGTTACGCTACTTAGAATTTAGAACAAATCTTCAATACAGAGAATAAAAATAAACTGGTACAATTAACTATCAAAAGCAATAAATTGAATAGAATATTTCAGATCGTGTTGATACATTAACTTATGGAATAATAGCTATCGGAACGAGAAAACATCAGTATAAGTGAATGGGACCTATTCAAGCGGGGTAATCGTAGAACCCAAACTGCTTGAATTTGAACATCTGGCTTTACTTTTAATTTCTTTTATAATCTAAACATTTAAATAATCAGCCAAGACCACTCCCTTAAACACTATTCCCCACTGAAACAGCTCACGCAGCGTTGCAGTCACGATGGACGTCACGATAAAACGAGGAAGCGGATGACGTCACAGGGGTGGAAACAATTTCACCCCTACACGAGGGATTTGTCCCGAAATCTCTGTACTTTCACACCTTGAGCCCCCATATGTTGCAGGCGCTTTTATCCCGGCAGGAAACTGATTTTATAATTATAAAGGGGGTGGAAAAATGGGTGATAGAATGGGTTTTTTGAAAGGTGTTCTTGAAGGATCTTAGAGCTAACTGTTATAGGTTGCTGTTACTCGCTATGGAACATTATCGCTTATCGGAAATATTTAGTGCATGTACTATCGATCCAATTTTAAATCAAAATTGTGTTTATTGTATGTATAGTATATAGATAGTTCGTCAATACTATAACTACAGAGATAATTAAATATTCAAATTAGTATTATATTTGGATTATCTATATTTATTGACATTATATATATTAGATATTTAATCATTTAATTTTCAATGGGAAAACAAAACTTATCAATTTCAAAACTGAACGTTAAATCTAAAATTCAATCTTTGAATAAACCATATCTTTATAAGTTTGCTAATATACATACACTTGTTTGGTAATATAAATTGCAAATGCACATCAATCAGAAAAAACACAAGAAAATAAGGCAGAATCAGTATAGTCTAGCATATTTCGAGTTGTCCTGTGAACATTACTTTGAACTGATATTATGTTGCCATATTATATTATATTACCTTTTTACCAGCTGAGTAAAAGCAAATGCCTATAAATAGGTCCGACGTGTTTTTGACAAATCTTAACATAGTTACAACTCAATTATTGGCAGACATGACGATTTCTCACATAAAAAGATTACTTTTAAAGATTCGACCTAACAAATATTTAAAAAATTAAAGATTAAAAGTAGTTTTCAGTAACTGCTTTTGTCTATGGTTTTATTATTTAAATGAATATCAATTTATTTTTAACTTTCAATTAAATATTTTCTTAACATTCACGAGTATTATAAGCAAGTCATTTTTAAGAATACGTAAAAATATTGATACGAGAATATTAAACTGTTTTATGGGATTTATTCAAGACATAGATGCTGTCGAGTGAAATAATCAATGCAGCATTGCATTTCTAATACATATTTTATTTAACAAGACTAATACGCGTAATCAGTTTCTTATATGACCATTCTGTTTTAAAGATAAGAAGAATAAATAAGGATGGTAAAGCAGGCCCCGACTATTGTGAGAGATAAGAATACACGGCCAGCTTCCATAATGTGGAGATAAGGATGATGAAGGATAGCCGGCAGGATCCTTCCCCTACATCGCTCCTGCAGGATTAATGAACATGCCCTTAGGACGTTGGCCGGACTCTCATGACTCGCTCTGTCTTCCAGCGCTAGAATCTCTAACACCTTGGTTAAGTACAAGAGTATTAAACATAACAAAATGCGCCAATAAATCGTTTAAATTGTTAATAGATTAAAAGAGGTATATAATATGAAGTATAACTATACATCATATTATCTATCTACTTACATTTAAAATGATCCGTTGTAATTTTGTTCATATCAAGTTCATAAAAGTTTCGCAACTGTTAAATAACAGTTTACAAGGTTTTGGATCATTATCTAATTTAAAATTTGTCTCATAATGAAAAAGTAATTAACCAAGTCATCTAAGAAATATTAAATACGACCGTTGTGTGAGCTGCATTCTGTGGTTGACCCGTGGAACTACTACGAATGATAATCAGATGATAGAATTTTCATCAGCTCAAACCAAAGTCAATGTCCGTAAGAATAACAGGGTTGGAACTTTGAAGCCCCGTGGGGCATAGACCTATGGGAATTTCTTAAAATTCCTTCTTAGTGGGTGCCTAGCTATAATAGGAGTCTACATGCAAAGTTTCGTGCTTTTAGGTGTAATGGTTTGGCCTACGCGTTGATGGGAATTGGAATTTCGTATTTATAGATATAGATTTTATATAATTTCGTACCTTCGTTTTTTTCAATTAAGGGTGAGCAAAAGAGAGTAGAATGGTTTACTGGACTCCCCTTGCTATGGGATTTGTTGAATCTCAGCTGCATCTTCGTATCTTCATCCCTCATATCTGATTTGACATTTATTTTTAGGGAGAGATTTTACTTTTCTTATGTAAAATGAAACTTGACATCTTATTATGCTCTGTTACACGCTGGCATATGTTTAAACGCTGTAACTATCGCATAGAACAGTCAAAGCAGTTTATTAAATTAATTTAAAAAGCGTATGTGTTAGGTATTAAATGAAGTAACTAGCTAGAAGTCTAACCACCACAATACTTCTAATACTAATTACACCCTGGAGAAATAACCTGGTTGTTCAGCTTACACATACAATGACTGTAACCGGTTGCAAGAATCTGTTATTCAGTTTCTTTCGTTTGATTTTAGGAAGGCTATGCCCATTGTCACCTAGTATCATCGATACCTTTATATACGTAGAAGAAGTATTGAGGTAAGGAGGTCAATGATCAGCCTCCTCAAGGCTTGTCGGAACCACTATACCTTCTTAAAGTGTTATAGACGCAGTCAGAAATGGTTAGAATCTAGATTGTGTACAAGAGACGATTTTGGATGAGCAGGAACCAAATAGTCGATTTAAAAACTTGAAGTAGGATTTTTGGTTCAAAAGACAAGTTGAACACTTTAATTCCCTCGATTACTATTGGTCAATGGACTGCTTATGGTAATTCTGACCCAGAAACGTTAGGCCGTGGTCTGAAATAAGGCTACACGACGGTCTCCACTACACTCAGAATCAGTCCAAGTTCAAAATATGTGACGGCGTCTTAAACTATGATATAATAAATCTTTAATATTATATTACATAATTTAGATCCGATTGCTTTTATACTTTGGGCTTTACAACATTAAGACCCCTATTATCATATACGCTGTGTTGAAACTAATAATTTTTAAAGTTGTACGATAAAATTGCCCCATCGTTACCCGTAGGGTAATTTTGAACCACCCTGTTCCGTGGATCACAGACGACATCCTTAGGTTAATGGCTCAGCGGGACTCGGTTCATCGCAGGGCCAAAAGATCTCGGGATGCTGGGCTTATGGCCCAATATCGTCAACTCCGCAACCAAGTAAAACAACGTCTTCGTAATTCTAAGCTTCGCTACATTCACAGATTATTTTGTCATAGAAAGCAGTCTGCTTTCTACTGCTCTCTGGCGTAATATCAAAGGATTGGCATTGGTAAGCAAGAAACGTCGGTACCTATTTCTTTTCCATTAAATAATTTTAACGATTAGTTTATGTATTTTTGTTCAATTCCAAATAATGTAACCATGCAGGATCATGTAAAATAACTTAATTTACAGAGTAGTCTTAATACTGCCGTTGCTCAATTTAAATTTAGGCCTGTCTTGCAAATAGAAGTTTTAAAACCAATAAGGCGTATTACGTCTGATGCTACTGGATTTGATAATATTCCTATTTATGTGGTCAAACGAATTTTATTTGCTTTCCTCCCAACATTAACCTTAATTTTTAATGCTTCTTTAACAACAGGAGTTTTCCCAGAAAAATGGAAATATGCCCTAGTCCGCCCCTTAAATAAGATCTCATCCCCATAATTTCCACAAGATTACAGGCCAATCAGTATTCTTTCAGCTCTTTCTAAAGACCTAGAAAGAAAAGTACACACCCTAATTTCAGATTTCCTTTCTCAAAATAATATTCTTAATTCCTTCCAGTCTGGCTTTCCGTAAATCACACAGCACCGAAACAGCCTTGTTGAATATCACCGACTAACGATTGGCTATGGATCGTAGTCAATGTATATTGTTAACATTGTTTGACTTTAGCAAAGCTTTTGATACAGTAAATCACGATATTCTTCTAGGGAACTCAAACTTATAGGGTTCTCTGATCAGACATTATCTTGGATGAGATCATATATTCAGGGCAGAAAGCAGTGTGTGTGTCTCATAACAAATTAACATCCGACTGGAAAAACGTTCCCTGTGGTGTCCCTCAGGGTTCAATACTAGGCCCATTACTCTTCATAATATATACTAAAGACATCAGCACAATTCTACAAAATTCAAAATTTCATTCGCTGATGCCCTACAGATATATGCTCATTTCAAAATCAGCAATTTGAATGAAGCTGTTACTCAGATGAATGATGACATTGACAGAATTGTTCAGTGGGCGACAAAGAACGGGTTCAAACTAAATCCGGACAAGACCAAACCAATCACAATAGGACATTCACGACAGCTCACTAAAATTGATTTGAACAATAATCCTAGCATCACTGTCGACGGTATTTCTTTGTCATACTAAGACAAAGTCAAAAGTCTTGGTTTGACTATAAGCAACACACTTGACTGGACTGATGGGGTGGTAAACACATGTAGAAAGGTGTTTGCCGCTGTCCACATTTTATGCAGGGACTTTTACCTCTCCACATTAAATTCCTACTTATCAAATCACTGGTGTTCCCACATGTCAATTACTGCAACACCATAGTAAACGACATGACTGTTGTTCTGGCCACAAAATTACAACTAGCTCAAAATTACTGCATTCGATTCTTATACAATCTTCAACGAGATGACCACGTTACACCGTATTATATCCACTCTTCTTTTCTAAAAATATCAGTCATCAGGCAGCTGCGAATAATTATAATAACGCATTTTTTAATCAGGCTTGGAATTCCAAATTCAATCAATTTTGAATTTATCAACGAGAGAGACGTACGAAACACCCGCCGTGGCTCATCAACGCTACGCATTCCACATCACAAATCGACAGTTCACAACAAATCTTGTACAGTCACAGCTTGTCGCCTCTGGAACTCTTTGTCCTATACAGTAAAATAAATAGAATCCCGACCTTGGCTGACGGTGGCGCTGAAGGAATATTACCTCAAGCGGATGACCATGGCGTGGCGGGACGGTGTGCGCTAGGCCTGGGTGTAGCAGCGTGTGAATGCATTTCATTTATTTATTTTATTTTTACTATTTTTATTTATTTTTATTATTTTATTTTTGTTTAAGAATGTAAATTAAATAAGTAATTTTAATTTGTTGCATTAATTTATTCCCTGCAGTTTATTAGTTTTTGTTTACATTTAATACAAGTTTAAGAAATTATTTTAGTTATTAGAGGTTAACTGTAAGAAAGGACCATGTGGTCCTAAGTTCATCTCAATAAAGAAGCATTGTCATTTAATTTCATTCCGATTTCGCCAAGGAAAAAACTCCTCAAACGTCTAAAATCGGCTCAGGCAATGTAAACGTTGTGTGTGAAGTAATTTCCACGTCCCATCGGAGATAGACCTGGGAGCTCGCGTTTCCATGGCAACGCAATAAACAATAACAGCTGATTGCTCCCGGATTTTAAAACTGATTTGATCGGCACGAGCTTGTAGAGCTGGCGAGGTGGGTGATTTAACGTCCCTTCCTCTCTGAAACGTGTTTATCCTGGATACATGCACTCCCACATAGTGCGGGGCAGGCGGTATACACCATTGCACCGTTTCGCACATTACCTAAGAAGTTTCAAGTCTCATAAAAGTTATTTAAATTGCTCGGGCTCAAATGTTTGAAAAAAATATAAGAGAGATTGAATGAATGGAATATTTTAGGATAAATTAACAACATGAGGTAAAACCTGCATTATCATAGTAACTAAATCAAGGCGACCAAGTTTGGGATAAGTTGTGCTTTTCAAATGAAAAAAATCCATATTAATAACAAATTGATTACTATAAAAAGTATAACCTACAAATTAAGACAGTATAGTAGGCCAAACTAGATGTTGGCTAACATTCTTCGGACAATAAATAAGAAAATAATACATCCAGTATCCATGAAATAAACTGAAACATCAAATTTTAGTTTAAAGTTGATTTGTATATAAAACAAAATTATATTAGCTATTAAATTGTTATTAATCAATCAAAATTTGTTAACAAAAAGATAAAAAAATGTAGTCTAATTGGTTAAAATCATTATATAATAATTATTTTCTCTCTACGTTGAAATCCAAGCGTAGAAGCAGCCTCTCTATTTGTAAATGAAATATAAGGAAATAAACAAGAAACAAGGTCTAGTAATCCCTTTGTAACTCTCTCCTACAGGGAATGTAATGAATGCTCCACCAACAAACTGGACATAGCTACAGGGCTCGTCTCCAAACTGTAGGAATCATTTATTTATACGAAATAAAATTTATAAAACTGCGATTTTCTTTATTCAAATATGACTTTTTAAGAGTTTAATAAAATAAACTATTCGGTTGTACCAACTTAGTTTTTCTGTTTTAGTCGTTTCAATTATATTATAATACATTCTTACCGCGAATAAAGTGGCAAGGTAAAGTATGCTTGCGATTTAGGTTATCATCGGAACGAGTGGTAAAAGGTGCAGGTAGAAAGAATGTTGGCATTATCTGTGGGGTAGTGGAGATCCCCAACAGTTGAATCTCCTATATGCTGCTTGGCACCTTTCAGGTACGAAAAAAGGTTGTCGATTGTAATAGTCACAAGCTCCCTTGTGCTGATGGTGGAGGGGCTGATGGTGGAGGGGCTGATGGTGGAGGGGCTGATGGTGGAGGGGCTGATGGTGGAGGGGCTGATGGTGGAGGGGCTGATGGTGGAGGGGCTGATGTTGGAGGGGCTGATGGTGGAGGGGCTGATGGTGGAGGGGCTGATGGTGGAGGGGCTGATGGTGGAGGGGCTGATGGTGGAGGGGCTGATGGTGGAGGGGCTGATGGTGGAGGGGCTGATGGTGGAGGGGCTGATGGTGGAGGGGCTGATGGTGGAGGGGCTGATGGTGGAGGGACTGATGGTGGAGGGACTGATGGTGGAGGGGCTGATGGTGGAGGGGCTGATGGTGGAGGGGCTGATGGTGGAGGGGCTGATGGTGGAGGGGCTGATGGTGGAGGGGCTGATGGTGGAGGGGCTGATGGTGGTGGGGCTGATGGTGGAGGGGCTGATGGTGGAGGGGCTGATGGTGGAGGGGCTGATGGTGGAGGGGCTGATGGTGGAGGGGCTGATGGTGGAGGGACTGATGGTGGAGGGACTGATGGTGGAGGGACTGATGGTAGAAGGGCTGATGGTGGAGGGGCTGATGGTGGAGGGGCTGATGGTGGAGGGGCTGATGGTGGAGGGACTGATGGTGGAGGGGCTGATGGTGGTGGGGCTGATGGTGGAGGGGCTGATGGTGGAGGGGCTGATGGTGGAGGGGCTGATGGTGGAGGGGCTGATGGTGGAGGGGCTGATGGTGGAGGGGCTGATGGTGGAGGGGCTGATGGTGGAGGGGCTGATGGTGGAGGGACTGATGGTGGAGGGACTGATGGTAGAAGGGCTGATGGTGGAGGGGCTGATGGTGGAGGGGCTGATGGTGGAGGGGCGTGTTTTTCATACCTGTCAGCACTGTAAGGTAGGCAAAATGTTGTATGGCTGTATGTTGTAAAAAATAAAATAACCAAAGAACAAATATCAAAGAGTTTATAAGCAGGTTTTTACCATGGGTAATTCTACAATATAACAAAAATGCACTACTTAATCGGGATATTTTTAATTAATGGAGTAATTTACTGAAGAACTACTATTTTATACCATGTTATAACTATTTTAGATTTTTTAAGTACTTTAAGCCGAGCATTCGAACGATCCATGGTTGAAAGATTTTCCCAAACCCCATAGAAACAATTTTATGGTAAATTGATTAGTATTTACGGTTGAGAGAGCTGATGTGGATTGGATGGAATAACTCAAGATCGCATTTTTTTACCTGCATCAAGATAAAAGCTCAGCATACAAAACCATAAATAAAGTGATGTAACGAAAAAGTAAAATCATTATTGTTTATATGGAAATAGCTAGTACGATTAATTCATTAATACGGGCTTTCCTCTGAATTTACGCGATTATACAGAGAATGAGACAAGAAGAATTGATTAAGAAACCAAATGTGATATAATTAATTTGAATGGTATAATTTACACATTGCATATTAACAACTGTTTCATCACTAGATCCCATGAGATAGGGAGTTTAGGAAATTAGTTGAATATATAAGCGTATATTAGCGAATATTGGACAAACTATGCTGTATGATCTAAATTATATTTTTAAGTTCGTAAAACTGTATTGCTAATCAACTATTAAATTCACGAGGCGGTTAAAAATACTTCTACTTATACTTAATTGAAGTGATTAACAAGGGATCAAAAGTACATGTTTGTGAATACAATAAAGGTTGGGAATCGGAACAGATTTCCTACTTTTTTCCATGCTTCATACAACTGATTAGATCATCAAATATTTAACTATCAAAATTATATAGGCTCAAAGTTATATATGCTAATCATATGCATTTAATATTATTTTGGATGAATACTGTTGATTTTATATAAAAATAAATATTTTATTGATTGTAAATTACAGTAGCCTACAATTATATTTGGAATTGAAGGCTCCAAAAGCAATACAAGCTTATTTCTGTCAGAGTTAAAGGTCAATTCGATAGCGTAAGGTTTCAGCAATCATCCAGTGCCCTGGATTACTCCGTTATAAAGTCTTATTGAATTGATATTCGTATTTCTCTTTTTTGTTCGCATTGCGAAACCCCGTCAATTCTGGCCTTTCGTGTTCTACAGACCGTAGCGAATGTGTCTTCACATCACCGGTCATGAACATACAAGCCTTAACTCTACGCTTCGTCGATTTTAAATAGGCACAACGTTCGTTTAAAATAAGACCATGTTTACATATATTTCGAAATTTTGAAATATGAAATACTTTACGTTTGGATCGAATATGAAAATGTAGATTTTTTAGATAATAAGATTTTTAAAGCCCTAAATAATCATTAAAAACAAATGATTAGTTAATTAATATTAACTTCTTTTCCCCGTAGCACAAATTAAGAATGATTAAAAAACGGTCCGGATCCTGCTATAAACAAGAACGTTATTCCATAGAGGCACGACAGTCCGTTCTCGTAAGAGATTTAGCAGTTAAAAACCTAGTAGCTGAATATTTTAAAAATTCTTTAATAAAATATGTTTACAACTTAACTGTAAGCTTTTTTAACCTTCCATAAGGTACATATTCTTGCATACTAGATATCTTACATCTAACTTAAATTTGTGTCAAGGAGATTTTACGGATAATAATATTTCTTGGTTAAAATTCATTACTTATTCAATTCTTGATTCATTTACACACATGTTGTGTAGAATTAAACGAAAACTAAAGAACATCTTAAAAGAAATGTTAATGCGGTTGCCTGTAAAGCATGGAATCCCTGACAAGGTTCGCAGGGTAGGCAAACGATGATCAAAGGCGAGGATGCTAGGGACCGTACAGTCCCTTGCCGAATAAAGGAACTTTCATTCAACTTTCAGGATAATTATGTGTCTATGGTCCACTTTAGTAAAATTTGTTGGATGCCGATCAAAAGGAAAATACACGCCACGACCCTTTATTTTATATCATAACTGTGTAGCTTAATTTCATACAAAATATAATTTGTTCTCCAATGGATTCCTGTTATTTACACATAGGTTTAATTAACCATATTGCCTTTACAAAGCAACAAAAGAGAATCATTTGTTGTATAAAATATAGCAAACTATATTTTCCGTATTCTTCTTGAGTTCTTGCTATTTTTGCTTCATGACTTATCCGATTTATGATGTCGAGCGAACGAGTACCGATGGAAATAGTTGTTGTGTTATGAAAGGATAAACAAATATTCATAATCGGCAAGCCCAAAATAATTGACAGTATAATTTAAATTGGCTTGGTGATCAATGTGATAAATGTAAAAATATCAATGTAATAAGTATAATGTAATATACAGTTTATGAATTTTAACAAAACTTGCATGTACTGTCCCGAGTATGAAAAAATAAATAATGTACGCAATAGGAAAACGTACAGACGTTTTACTGAACATATTTATACTAAAGTTACAACTAAACTCACATTCGTAATTTGAAAACGGTGCTTGCAACAGAACATCTAAAGCTCGTCTAACCTTTTTGAGGGTAATGCGTATTTGACAAGCACATTACTTGGTACTTAGACCACCTCTTTGACACTTTCAGGGCTCAGTTATGGGCGAGTGGAGGGGGGGAGATTCTCCCCCAAACTTCCCCTCAAGGGCACTAAGATCCCTACTGTTACTGGATCTCCCCTAAATAATAGTCTCTTGGCCTAAATGGCCTCCTCATATATCAACTGGCCTTGCTCAAAGACTTCCAAAACTTTGTCACTTACTTTTATCGAACGAATTGAGAGGAACGTGATTCTTAAATATAGCCTCAAAGACCTTAAACCAACGAATAAATTATTGTAAGCACAAAATAGTATTTGAGGAATACTTTATTTAAATAATGGGTACATGAGTTAAATGTTAGTGTGTTGTATGACAGCTATCTCAAATAAAACGAAACCAAACTACTTAATACCTAAAAGTATAATGACAATTAATTAAAGTCGTATTTAACTTGCTAAGAATAATAGACGTTGCAATTAAATTATAAATTGTAAGTTTATGCTTAATTTTAGACTACGAATTGTCAAAAGTATGATTTTATTTATCTTTGAACTAAAATACACTATCCTCAGCCCATGAAAACATTATGATGGTTCCCTTCAATTAACCTTTCTACATTTATTAACTAATTATTCTACATTATTAATTACTAACTATATTTTACGCCACATCAGATTGCTTCGCTGTCTTCCGTAATAAATAACCGCAACTTTTGTATTCATAGCCAAGCAATTCATACCAATATAAATTCAAGGTGATTCAACGCGATTTGCGAGATTTAAAAACCAATATAAACGGAAGGTGGAAATTTATAGGGAAGAAATGAAGTGGCGGCGTGAGATAAACGGGAGGAGTCAATAAGAGGCGGTAATGTCCAGGGATCGAAACCCAATCGACTTGCGGTCGTAAACAGCCCCAGTCGCCACATCCATTGTGGGATTGGAGCGAAGTGGAGCGGGTCGGGGGACAGGAGCGTCTCTTAACTGCTTTGGGTCTCGTCTCCTACAGTTAAATCTTCCGGTGGAGCAAGACCTATTTTGGATTTTTATCGAATAAAAATTACTTATATGGGAAATTTGTAAATTTGTCGTTATTATTAACAGTTCTTGCAGTAAACCGTATATTAAGTAACCAATACCAATACCAGTACTCCTCCAGGTTTACTAATATGACTAATAATCCTCAGGTAGTTGCTACTAGTACTAATGAAAGTACTTGAAACAACGTATATTGGTTTAAGTGTTAGGGAAATATTAAGATGTGAATCTAAATATACGTCTACAGATCAAATAATGGATTAATGATGCCACGGAATGGGCTTGCTTAGGATTGTCGTATTATGGATTTGATTAGCTTATGGTTATTGCTATTTACATACGATTTTTAGGCTCAAATTATGTTACGAAAACAAAAAAGTCGGGTAGTTATTTCCCATCAATTTATTTGACGTAAATTGTAATTTAAATTAAGTAAAATCCTCTCCAAAATTAATTAAAAACCAATATCATCACTTGCATTCTCTTATTATTATGTGTTTACTTTTGTTTTATGCGTTTTCAGTTCAAGGATATCGTTATGTATAAATAGTTGAATAATAGCAGAAAATATAAATAGTTTTCAAAGTGAAATAGTTCAAATTAAAAAATAATTTTGGTAGGCCTACTTAAAATTAAAAAAAGTTGTTGGTACTTTAGATTGAATCCTAATAATGTAGGTGTTGATTTATCCGTCTTCTCTTTTAATGATGAAAAAATTGCGCACCTGCATTTTCTCCATTTTTCCTAACAAGAACAGTTTTGAATTGCTTATTCAGTCTACCCAATTTCAAGCCAAACTTAGTTCATGTTCTATACAACGTTTTGCAAAGGAAAATATAATAGGTTCTCAAACTATAAACACACCACAGAAATGTTTTTGGTAGAGTTATGTATCGTCTCCTGTTAAAGTAACGACTCTGGAAGCGTTTTGTGAATGAGAATCATCTCGAACGACGCTAATATCCGATGAATAATTTATGTGAGAAGGAGCCTCTTAAGCGAATCTTTAAGTTTAAATTCAGAGACGACCCACGAAATGTGGATTCAATTCTGTGAATTCAATATTACGTGTAAAATATTTACGTATCAATTGTTTAACGATTAGATCGAAATGATTATGTAGTCACGCGTAAGGATAACGCCAAAACGTGGGTTGGCTTGATAAATCACCACGAAATGATAAATAAATATACATCATTATAAGGTAAACGTGCACTAATTCGACATTATTATATAATGTGTTTATACGCATTTCTATGATTTATTAAATTACCTACAACTTCTATACAACTATAAGGGACAGGAATGGATAATTTAAATTACATCGTACATCATACCGGCGTACACAGATACGATTTTTGAATCAGAATGCAAGTAAAAAAATACATCAATTCTTAATCTCCTTTGCAATGTAGGCCGCATTAGTTTTGTCAATAAAAATTATAAATTGTAAAAACCGAAAAAATTTGTATGTTTTTAAACGTAGAATATTACATCCTCTCCACACGTAGATTTTAAACGGATATTATAAAAGAAACACTCCGAATTCACAAAGGTTACGGGATACAATTAAGTTCAAATCAAAATGTTTCGCCAGCCAGTTGTAAAAGCCAGGTGGAAGCTGAAAGATCTATCAAACCGAGACAAAAGACTGCTTAATTGTTCCTGGATTGCTTTGTAGCTTTGGCTTTCAACCTTAATATTTCCTCCTTGAGGCTAACATCTTTTCAAATGTCAGTGAAATAAAACCAACAGATTAAACCGTCAGTTCATTTACGTCATGTAAATGTTATTATCGAATACAAAAATATCCGTTGGAAAGGCAATGGACGTACAAGAATTCTCTTGGTAGGTATTTGATTTCAGTCCTCAGTAATCCTTTCGGACTAACTTTATTCTAATTCAAGAGAGAGCCAAGTCAGCAAAGTCAATCCTCTTAAGTTCTATTTTATATTCAGAGGATTCATTCTTCTTTCGAAATCCAATTCGCGTTTTTTTCACATGAATTCGGTAATAAATACAAACACTGTGTGTATTTTATTTTATTTTGCATGTTGTATAAATGCAGAAAGTTACTTACTGTTCTCCAAATTATATACTATTATGAATGTTTTTAATTAAATGAAAATATTGGACGATTGACAAATTATATGATTATCCTCAATTTATAAAACTTAGAGGGATTGGACAAATTCAACTTTGTACTACAGTATGTGTCTCTAGCGTCTTTGTTTTTAAATTTCAACAAATATATAAATGCCCAATAAAGCACACCTTAGACTATGGCTACACGCCGACAATTACATCGGAATAATAAACATTACTGATTTATTATCCAAAAGACGTTTCGTCAACCATGAAACAATTTAACCCGTAGAACTTATACGGCTTACCATGATAATCTATTAAAAAGTATCAAGCTAAACTAGTAACATAAAGATAATCGGAATTTAAAACGAGTTCGCACGCAGCACGCTGACGTGAGGGAAGTGAATTTCCACATAAAAAACTATAAAAACTCAAAATCAGTTAAAAACATACAATTATTCCAATTTTTATTCAAATCTGAAAATATTGATTTTTGGCTGTTCTGATACTCCTGGTTCTATTTACCTGCAATGCTGGGAATACAATTTTGCGCATTATAAGGTTAGGAGAAGGTCCAGTCAGGCTTTAAAGTAGGCGTGAGGTTGTTAGGGATGATAACAGTACACCAAAAAATGATTAACAGGCTTTTCTAATGTAAAACCCCCAAAAGACAACGTACTGTGTTTGGTCAATACACATTTCCTTTAATAACTCGTAAAATATATATGCTAGAATGACGAGAGAGGGCTTAAAAGTTTCGCCACACTAATTCCCATCTTTTTACATTAGTTAATTTCACATCAGGGGATTTTCTGGCCCTTTTGGGCCCAAAAACTCGATATTTGAAAGATTAATCCCCAAAAAAGGGGTTTAGAGTTTTCCGATTGTTTTGCCCAATGAACTTGTCAAACTAATTATAGAAAGGAACGTCCCTACCAAATTTGAAGTAAATCGGACAAAAAATGCGACCGCTAGAGTGCCTGCATATATATATATATATATATATATATATATATATATATATATATATATGTATGTATATACATATAACCCCCAAAACGTGTTCAGAGGGTCACGTTAGGAACTTCTATGGTGGTCCCGGGCTTAAGTTTCACCGTGCGGGTCATGCTAATAGTTCACTTTCCATAGGAAATTCACTAATAAACACAAACTTTAAGGGGGGAGGTGTTTAAAATGAACGCACACGAAGAGAGAGATATATTGTTAATAAAAAAAGCAAATACAAAAATGGATTTCCACAAATCATAATTTAGCTATTGGTCCTAAATTGATCACACAATACATATGCAACTTACCATATAGATAATTAACGTATACTAGTCGACCCACTGCGAACCAAATCTTCTCAGCTGCTCAGATGTTATTGTTTTTACATTTTCGCTCCTGTCAAATCAAACTATTCCCTTTATTTATCTTTCATGTTATTCAAATTTCCGAGAAGCGGTGCATTTCTAGACCGTGGGTCTATTTTTCATCAATAGCCGGCACGATAAGCTTTAAAATAAGGGGTAAATCATGGAATTTGATAAAGGAATAAGGAAGATCTCGCGGAGCGACAGATAGACAAGCTAGAGAAATGATATATAAGATTTCAATGTAATAGGTATATAATTGAGTATGCTCAATATATTATAAAAGTGCACACAAATCAAATTAACGTTCCGACTACACTATTTTTCTAACAATGCATGTTGAAGAATGATAAAATGTTTGCTCTACAAACTGCGGGGTATACTACCTACCACTCAAGCGATTAGAAAAGTTAAAGAACGTGATGATAACCATAGTGGGCGTTAATCATTTTTCATAACTTTTTCAGTTTTCTATATTAGAGTTGGGTGTGACATATCTGGTTTTGTGTACAAATCCAGGAACTGGATTTGTTAGAGATGCGTTAAACACTGTTTGATTATGTTATATACTATGAATGTTAAAAAAGGTTGTTACATTACAGAAATCCAACAATATAATCTTCATATTTTTTAAATTTTGGAGCAATTAAGAAATATTCATAAACGAGACAAAATCAATATTTTATTGACAACATTTATATTAAGGATATGGAGGATATGTCAAGAAAGGACAGATTATTGTATAAAATATACACAATAGTATGACACGTAATTTGTACTTACACAGTATCATAGTTATTTTCTTTGGAGTCCGTAAATCAGAATCTGAAAAGGAAACACTTTCGTTAAAATAAATTGAATTTGTCTATATACAGAATTAACAGGATATAAAAAAACAACGTCTCACAACACTAAAAAATATGTTTAATCTTATACTGTACTTACATATAAGACGGTAAATATACTACAAATATGGTACAAGGCCATATATAAGTACAGTACAAGCGTAAATATATTTGTTGTGTTGTGAGACGTAGTTTTATTTTATCCTGTTAATTGCAATAACACGTATTATGTTACTCAGTATAAACTATTTGTACAGAATTTTATCTGCACAGAAAAAAGTAGGATTATAATTAAAAAATATAGTGTAATTAAAAGTCCAGTATCATGAATTTTCTATACATATTAATTAACAAGTTTTAAAGATATTGCAGCCTTGAAATTTAAGAAAAATACTACAACTTTCATTACACGATTGAGATTCCATTTAGTGGGGTTGCAGTGATGTTAATTTAATTTATTATTTTAACATATAATTTAACTTAATTTCCCCTAGCAATTTCAAGATTTCTGTAATCCTATAAAATGAATTAATATTCAATAAAATCCGCTAGTTAAAACAGGTAAATTGATTTTCCGGCACATTTAATTGAACACTTATACAAATAACCTAACATCTCAATATTATTTCGGATTATACAAAGTTTAAACAAATATTTTAACTGGCATTAAATTTTTTTGAACGAAAAAAGTATAAAGAACAGGTTAATAGAATAAGTTGTAGCGTATCAGGTGCAATAGGAACAAGCAGGAAAGCGAGTTTTGAAGAGAAATATCAGTTCGCGTCAGTTCAGGACGGGCGGACAATTTTTCATCACTTAGACGCTGCGCCACAAACTTGTTTACTTCAAAAACCTTCTTCGACCTAAGCTGAACTTTAGCGTGGGTGAAATTTGACTTTATTTGTTAACTTTGTTTTATTGTCAATTTCATAATTTAATATTCATAATTCATCTTAAAAAATCAAGTTGTAGATATTAATAGGAACCTCTCATTTATTTAAACCATAACATTCCAAATTGTTATGCACCGTAAACAAATGTATTTTTTAATATCGTAATTTATAAAAAAATAAGAAATTTAGAATATTTATTAATTTTTTAATTGATGTAGAATTTTATTTCATTGGTTCTTCAAAATGCGGCTCTTACCAATACATTATGTTTAAAAATTTGACAAACAAGTGGCTTTATAATTGTACAAATATCACTGACAGTCATTAAAAACTTAGTAGATTAGTTTGAATAACTATATTTTACTGCAGGTTTTAGTCATTTTATTATTTGTCAGGGACGTCCCCTAGAGGCAGTCGTGAAAGTTTTAGAGTAAGCATAGGTCAACACATAGCTTATTTTAAACGTATCGGTTAGGTTAACTCTTTGCTACAAACCCGACTTTAAACTGACAATCGAGCCAAAAATGGCGTCCTGTCAAAGTTTTAGTTAAAATATCTTAAAAGAATTTGTAATTTATCTTATTCTAGGACGACAAAAAACTTGGAGTCGATTTTGATCATTATCAATATTGTTTGTAAACTATGTTTCATCGAAATTACCTAGAATAACATTTTAGGTATTTTGTTGTGTTATATTAGCTGGTTATTTTCAAAAGTTTTAAACTATTTTAGCATTTCTCAATCAGAATTTACAGATTCACGCCACCCTGATGCAAAAACCAGACAGAAATTGGGCTTTTGCAAAGGGAGGACAAGATTTGACTAGATTTTGCATTAAAAACAATTAATGATCATGTTCTAAAATTTTTGGCAAATAGCCAAGTTATATCACATTAAATTACCCGTAATGGAAATGACTATAAATATTGTGCCTAATATTATAAAAACCGTAAACCTACGTACAAATAGTCGTTAGGTTGTTTTAAAAATAAATTAGTTTTTATTATTTATGAAGAAGTCTTAATGTAGAAGTCTGAACGCACTATGAGGACCTACTTATAAGCTATTTATATGTTAGTTTAGGATTTCATATGGACTTACGTTCTGGGAATCGAGTAGCAATGCAAACTAAAACATATTTATCCTACAAAAAAGAGCTATACGAACACTTTTTAAAATTCCTAAAGATTCATGTTGGCTTTTATTTCAAGAACACAAAATTGTATCTGTATTATCAAATGTACTCGTATTTAACAAATTTCCTGTTTTAGAGAATGAATACTCACAGCTATGATACAAGAACAAAGACATTTATTGACACTCCAATATGTACAACATATTTTTACCAAAAAGGCCCAGAACATATGGCAATCGAAATTTATAATAAATTACCAGAAAAAAATTAAGAAAATTAAAGATCCGGCCAAATTTAATAAAATGTTAAAAGAAGAATTTCTTTCAAAGTGAGTATACTAAACTGAGGGCTTTTTGCAACTTCTGATTAATTTGAATTAGTTTATTAACATAATTAACGTAATTTTAATATTTAAGTAATATTAAAAAACAAAAAATCAACCTTATTCATGGCAATTTGGCTGTTATGCAAATAAACAAATAACTTATAACTTATTTGAATAATATATCGACAGTGTCTTATAACTGAGACGTTATCACGACAAGTGATCTGACACTCCCCGCAATATGCTGCAAACGGCAAGCCAGGTTGTCTTAATCCGCATCACATTGTTGTGCACTTTGTCTTACAGGAGCAATATAGTATATTTCGTCACTAGGATCAAAAGTGGATCTTTTTAATACGAGCTCCAGTTTAACTGCCGAGGCGAAGCCGAGGCTGGGAAATGAGCGAGTATTAAAAAGACACTTTTGATCCGAGTGACGAACTATATTTTTCGTCATACTGCCAAAAAACTTAAGGTTTAAATAAAAACAAAAGTAAAGTTTACGTACTGTGTCTTCATAACCTCAAATGTTTCTTTCAGCTTGTCTCTTGAAACAATCAGCTGTTGCACATGCATAATTTCGGTTCATTCATATATATCGGTTGTTAAGTCGGTACTTTGGTATTATACGGATGCCACCCTTATACAGCGCGCTGCGGCAGTTATGTTAGGATGGGTTATCATAAAAATGATTGTAGGACTTTCCTTGTTTCGTTACAAATCGAATGATACCTGATGAGTCATACTTCCGGCCGCCAAACCCCCTCCAAATAGGCCAAGGTCAGGTCGTTGACCGGAGCGTGCGCATCAGCTGTCACCGCCTGTAACTGGGTCAGTGTCATGAGTGATTCATTGCCGTGCACTACGTTACATTTGTTTTCATAATGAGTGACGTTCTTTTGGTGTGGGATTTACCTCGAAATGAAGAGGAAACCGTACGTATTTTTATGATAACCCATCCTAACATAACTGCCGCAGCGCGCTGTATATTTTGCGGAGTACATGTGGCGATCGGGTGTGGCTGCTAGCGGCGGCGACGCATTCAACACGATCCTAGCGGACATCGCTGGCTTTTGGGAGGCACAACACAAAGACCGCTCATCAGAATGATGTAAAATTTTTACAGTAAGTCAATAAAAGTACGTTTTTTCGAATTATGTAGTTATCCTTTGTATCCGGTAAAAATTAACCTCCAAAAATAGTGGCATCCGTATAATACCAAAGCACCGTTAAGTCGATCACTTCAAACCAATCATTGTGGTTCGAATCAATCGGTTGTTCTTCAAATAACAATACAACAATGAATGTTTCGATAATAACAATGAATGTTTCGATTATTTATAATCGAATGAATTTTAATCGATTTATGACGACCTCGAATCAAAAGTATCATCAACAATGATCTTTTTAGTACTAGTACGATAATGATCATCAAAACATATGTTATTATCCAAAGACTAAAAAGAAGAACTTTTGAATCTCAACGCATCTGTCAAAAACAGATGTTTTTGAAGCAGTATGACGAAAAATAATTTTCAACGGCATTCTGGCACGGGTGGCATTTCGGACATTGTGGGGTGATAAGAATCATCTTGAATGAACCAACCCCTTTATGTAACATTTAGATTAATTCTCTTAGACCTCAAAGCAGTAATCTCTGGTAGTAGGTACGGTTTAAATGTGATTAATTTGATCAATGTTACAATCATATTTATTACAAATTGTAATTAAAACTTTAAAGGGCTGCTATTTTTGGCTCGATTGACCTTAAGGTCGGGTTTGAGGCAGTGGGTTTACTTAAGCAATCAACGTTTTTGTCATACTAAAATAAACAGACGCATACAAAATAAAATAAAAAATATACATAAAAGTGCAATTTTAAATTTTATTCGTGTTGTAAACAGATGTATCACAATTATTTCAAAAAAATTTTATAACAACTTTGACGGGTGCCATTTTTGGCTCGATTGTCCATTTAAGGTCGGGTTTGTGGCAATGAGTTAACCTAACCGATACTTTTAATAAGCTGACCTATGCTTACTCTAAAAGTTTCACGACTGCCTCTAGGGGCGTCCCTGAAAAATAATAAAATGGCTAAAAACTGCAGTGAAATATAGTTATTCAAACCAGTCTACTAAGTTTTTAATGTATGTCAGTGATATTTATACAATTATAAAGGCACTTATTAATAGAATTTTCGAACATGATGTATAGGAAAGAGCCGTCATTTTAAATCCAAGATTTAAAGGTTTTCCCATGGTCTGATTTTGGCGGATTTTGGATATGTTAAAATATACAATTTTTTAGAAAGTTCCATCAAAGATGCTTCTGAAGATGCTTCTGATTTGTCTGAGTTTGACGGTTTTTGTCTTAGTTTGACTGGACTATTACAATCAAATATGAGCATGTGAGATTATTACACAATTTAAAAAGCAGATTCACGATTAGACGACATTATACTGCGACTACTCAATGCCCAAGATATCTTCACTTATAGTAAACCTCATGTCAGTTTTATATGTTCACAGAAATCATAATTTAATACTGTGTGGGACTCATTTAATGAAAAAACGTTACATGAATTAGTACGAGGGCGGAAATCTCGATGAATGCGATCTTTCAACAAGCGTCCCGCCCTTTACATTATGGATACGCCAAGGGCCCCTGAGACTCACGGTGCTAAATATTAATCGCTCATAATCCCAGTGAACTCCGACCAACCTATCACATCGGTTACTCACCGTGGAAGTAAAACCATATCGAATAATAAATTTAATGTGCATGCTTCTATTATTAAACACTAATGAAAACATCCGTGAAATAAATAGAATAACACGTTGTTTACTAATGAGATTTTCAAATGGAAGAAAAAAAGTTGAAACATTCCTAGTACTTTTAGCTGTATACATAAAAATCATAATTTTAATGATTAAAACCTAATATGTTAGATAGCAGAATTAGTTTGGAATAGTTTGTTTGAAGTTTTTTTTATTGGAGGATCAGTATTTCATTGGTTACAAAATCAAAAACGTTGTTTAATGACAAACGTGACGATACGTTCTGACAGAACGAGCCAATCAGTAACAGTTTGTGAATAAAATATTATTTGTTAGAATTAACGCTTTCACTTTATTTTACAACGAAATTAAACAATTCAAAATTTGTTTTTGGAAAAGACCCAAAACAAGCTTGTCGTCATAGAACCAATCATGTAGGAAATACAATGTTGTTCAGTCAAATACAGTTTTTGTAACAAAATTAGCGATCCGTTTGAAAGAGAGTAATCAAGTTGCTTTGTCAAGAGCAGCACGATTTATGTTTTGTGTGTCTCTGTTTTACGCTTTTCAGAATTTTAAACATTTAAAGTGAAAAACACCAATCCTGGTCCCTAAATTCTGAGCCAACTATCATAAATAAATAGTGTTAAAGTCCATGATAAGTAGAGGTTTAATGCAAAAGAAATTGTAACTGAATTTAGGAAACCTTGCCTAAACTATTGAAAATCTTGCTATATGCAAATGAAGCTGGATTTTATACTTAAAGTTTTTAAATAAACCAACCGGAACAAAAATTGCAGAACATGAATTAAATTCTAAGAACTAAAATCCCAATTAATTAACATAAATCACAAGTGAATTATGCATCTAACCATGAAGCATATAATCTAATAACATTTTGGTTTTGAAGATGTGTTTGGCTCATGGAGAATGTAATCCAAACAAAAAATGCGAACGGTTGAAAAGAAGAAAACTCTCATAGGAACTGGATTAGAAAATATAAAGTCGATAATCAGTGACTGGAACATTGCACGTTTACTCTAGTAAGAATGTTACTTACTGAATGCCTGAAGGTGTCAAATATTTAAAATGTAGCGGGATGCATTTCGATCTAATTACATATCTATATCTATTTAATCTAAATGTTTAAATCTATTTAATGTAAATGTTTGTACTATGTGTTCGTGTGTGAGTTTTATGTGTCGGGGACACCCGTGTGACGACCATCAGTGATGGAATAAACATAAATGTAAGAAAACAGCGGCTGAAGATGATCTGTAATTAGATCGAAATTAATTCCGCTACATTTTGAAAATTTGACACCTTCAGGCATTCAGTAAGTAAAATTCTTACTAGAGTAAATATTATCAGGTGGCAAGGCTGTTAAAATAAAAATAAAATCGTTTTACGTTTGTTGGCTTTCCTATCTAAATTTTTTACATTTGTATAAGAACCTTTCACAAACCTGAAACGTAGCACTTAAAGCCTATATTGTTCTACCTATTTTCTAATTATTTTCTAATTTTAACATGGAAGCCTGGTACCGTGATATACTGTGGACAAGTATAAGCTACAACTTGATCAACTTTATAATGTCCAAAGAATACTTGTAAAATGAGCTATATATTCATTTGCTAACTTGTTAGCAAAAGTAGAAAGGTTAACTGTAAATAAAATATTATTTAATTGAAATATTCAAGTGGCAAAAGATTATTCAGGACACAAAAGTAAATGATAATTAAGGCATCGTTTTAAAGCGATTCCATTAATCTTTTGTCCAGAGTGCTTTACGGAATGGAAACGAGGTAAAACCTTATATGAAACCGAGCTTTCGAGGCTGCGGAAGTATCCGTTGAATAATTTAAAAAGAAGAAATATGGTTCTGTGTTTTATACTAGACTTTGGCGATTCCCTCCCTATCTTACTACAGCGATGAGTTATATATGGGATGGGATCCACTTAACCCACTTTTTCGAATAATCAAATTCTCTGGGATATTTAAAGTCAATTAATAACCCTACACTAAGATAACGGTGTATACTAAATAAGGTTAAAATACAAATTATTGAGAAAATGTAAGGATTGGAGCTCAGGTGTCTCAAGGTGTCAAGGTGTCAGGTTTTCAATAATAGTATGACAACTATCAGTATCATAAATTAGCGTATAGCTCTCAGAGGTATATTTAATCTAGGAAATAGAACACGTTTACGTCAAAATAAAAATGTTGTAGACTGAGGAAAATACTTTGGCTATCCATTATGGCAAACTTTCCTTTCAGCTTGTGGTTGCTTCTTGGTTTAAACAGTAGGGAATATTCTGCGGGTCTTTGCCACAGAAAGCGAATCATAAGGATTACAAATAAGATAGCCTAAAATAGGGGTTTGTTTAATTTTATTTGCTGTTTTAAGCAAAATTATAAGAAATATAATAAAATACAGAGTGAGACAATTAAATGACCAACAATTTTAACCGATGCTCCAAATGAATTAAAGTGCGGTTGTTTTTTTGAAGTTATTTGAAAGATAAAAAGGTATCTTCTGATATTAAAACAGTGGTACAAATAGTACAGGAATTTGATTTATTATTTTTCGGGACCCCAAAATTATAGTTTAAGTCCTAAATACTAACTTATGTGTGTGTTCCCGCGGTAGAAATATACACAAAAGTGTGATTAATGTGTGAGTCTACATGAAAGATCCCTCAGCATGACAGAGAGGAGAAACAAAATCAAAAGCAAGGGAGCCTAGTAAATAATATCAAGACGGTGCTTCTGTTCTCGGATGAAACTTTGGCAATCTCCTTCTCCCTCAGATGAGTTATGGTCGGATGATCTTGTAAAGACAGACGGCGGCCGAGCTCAGACATTAGTAATGAAATTCCGACAACAGCCTTTGTTACCTTAAAATAAGATGTAGGTGCTTATAAAATAACGTCAGTGATACAATACATAGAACAAAACTGATATTTGTAACTTTAACCGTACCGTAACGGAATGATTACAACTGTTAGAGGCAAAACACATTTCAAAACCTATTTGATCTAAAGTTTCAATAGGAATGATTATTTTACGAAGTATAACTTTTAAAATCTACACGCAATTGTAATTGGGCATTGATGTTTTACAGATTAAAATCGAGATTTAATTTTGAAGGAAATAGTAAAAAATATGTATTCTAAGAAGTGCGAGATTAATACAGCAGAACCTGAAATGGAAGGCCCCGGGCTAACGTAGTTTTGCTCTCATCTCTGCAGCAAATGGGTTTATGCTCTCTCAGAGTAGAGGAGATAAAATTAAAAGACACTTAGAGGCAATCTCAACATTAAACGCATTCATAATCTGGCTGGTAAATATATGTTATGTGCCAATAGGTTTGCACTACGATGGAAATACCAATACTAGCTATTCATAAAACATTGTTTGGAAAGCCTTTAAACGTGTGGAACAATCTCATAATCTTGAATAATCCTCCGATTGATTTAAAGCCTAGCTTTTCTGAGTTTTCACGTGAAACCTAAATATAAAACTTATAAGGCGTGTATAGGCAAAATAATAACCTTATTTTTGCATTTTCTGTATAAGTCCCGATTTATAATCTGACTTAACCAACTTAGAAAAGATTCGCTAAAGTTAAATATTCCATAATGATGTTACTTTTGTTTACAATTTTATTGTATTTTTAATGGGGTTATAAACACAGAAACCACTACCACCGACTACAATGAGTCCACAGACTTCAGTTTTGTGGAGTTTGAAATGCTATTCTTTAAAGTTGGAACACATAAAGTTTTGTCTGACAAAGCGTTAATTAAACTGGAATGACGGTTTTACTTCGCTAACAAATGCTAATCATGCTTGTCAACTGACGGCGTAAACTAAACCGGCCTTTGACTGAGGACATGTTATTGGTTTAAATTTAGAAAATTAGGCTAGATTTAATTTAGATTAGAGGTCGTTTAACCTATAAAAATCCACATTTAAATAATGATATTATTTTCGGTAGGATATTTTCTTGTACTGAACGTATTTAACAATTTGTTTGTTACATTACATATTTAAACTGTGTGTAGCTTGTTTTAGTTGTCTACAAAATACATATGTGTTTCAATACTAGATCCACATCTTTAAATAAATACAAACAACACTTCAACAATTTATTTTACTAATTTGTTATTCAATATCATTAACGAAAAACGTTTTCTAAAAATTATTTATTGTCCCTTTCATATAATTAAATTGAAATTACACCGAAAAAAATAAGGGTACACTTAACTAAATTCATACTCGAGATGTATTAAAATCGTCAAAATTAAGCATGGCAAAGATGATTAGTAATGAAACATTATCTAATTGTATATTGAAACATTTGAAAAACTACTATGTAAAATAAATCGCGACTTTTAAATTGTGTCTATTGAAATTGTGGCTTTATAAACTACCTTTGGTGCTACTCTATTGAATTTAATTCACGCAAGAAAAGTAAAAATACATAAATGCATTATAGCAAATTAAAAACTTTCACTAAAATAACTTCTAAGTAGATAAACAACGTACCCTTAAATAAGGAAAACGCGCGTGTGTACCCATAATAGGGGCTTGTCCAGGGGGGAGGTTATTAGATTAGCTGTCGAGGAAAGTAATGTTGACAGGGGTTAAAAATGTAGAGCGGGGGAGGCAAACACCCCCTTGGGTCCTTCGTTGGCAAAATTCCCTCCCCTCTGTCCAAGTGAGCTGTCGTGATCTCGCAAGTGCGAGAAAAGGGGATTTCTCCCCTTCATGGTCATTAAAAGTTGCCACATTTGGGAAGTTCGACATTGATGATTATGATTTTATGAGTTATATTTTTTATTCTTCGTTCTGGTGGTGCCCTTGAAATATTTTACAGTTCCTTACAGCGTTAGTTGGGTTTAATAGGCTATACGAAACTAAATAAATCCTGTTTAAGAAACTCGGTTAAACAAACAAATTTGGTCTACAATATTTTACAATGTCTTTTAAAATGCGAATTGTTGGAAAGAGTAACCAATATTTAAAGTAGTAGGTACATTAGCTAAACCATTTTTTCTTAACAGAAAAGTACCATTTTAGTCAGAGATTATTGAAGTTCCAACTGTATACGGTTTTTTGAGTTGAGTTAGTTGAGTTAAAATAGTTAGAGTTGAGTTAGTTGAGTTTGAATTAGTTGAGTTGACTACTATTTTACATTTACAGAAGTAGAATAAATACAGAGACCGCAGATTTTCGATAAACTCCTTAAAACACGATTTGAACAACGGAAGTCGTGGTTTATACACTCGATGAACATTATCGGCCAAATTATTACTATGTATTATGGTTTTGGGGTTATTAACCCTTTATTTTGACTCTCAGTCGGTTTTAGGACCGACAACTATGCACAAGTTAATGTGAACAACAAAACTGATACTTAGTGTTTTATGGAATTTTTATTAATGCATTTTGAACGGCTGATATTTCTTTTAATGTTCAAGCGTTGTACTTTATTGCTGATTGGCCAATACAAATCCTATTTATAAGAGACTGGTGTTAATCTGGAAGAATCTGAGACAAATATTCGTCATATTTTAATTATTTGTTTAAGTAAATGTAATTTTAAGTAAAGGGAATGCCGAAGTTATAATTTTAATTTAGTTTTTATTTTATTTTACAAACTTAATTTTTAATTTCATGAAATCTAACAGCCAACGATATTGTTTTAAGAAGCCTTTTCCAATACATATAAAGTAAACAAACAGATATTACAAATTCAACACATTTTATATATTATGTAGTTGAAGAAGAATGGTTGGTAAATATAGGAATATAGAGTGCACACTGCACATCTCGTGCCAATAATCCTGTATATAAATTAAAACAGTATATTTTTTAAACTAATTTTAAAACAAACATCTAAAGGGTTTAAATGAATTTTAGGGGATTTAATTCAAACAGAAGAAACCAAAATTTAATTTAATATTTTAATTTGTATACAAATTAAATTGTATTAAATAAAGGGTTTAGCATCCAGCGTTTTACAATCCAAATTATAATTTATAATATTTGTTCAGATTTAGAAAATGGTGTAAATTATATTAACATAAATACACGATGGGATTTTCGTGATTTTTGATTATAATATATCTTACAGTTTAACTGAAAAGTTGACAAATAATTATCACATTGAAATATGAATAGATAGGTAAGTTCTGAGCTATGCAAGTTTCTGACTGCGAATACAAATGTCATTGCGTAAGGTATACATTTGAACGTTCAGCGTCGCTGTAGGCTGAGATAACACGAACATAGTTGATGTGCCGGTAGTTGTCGATCGCGTACGTGTTCAGGCACGACGTGTACACCAGAGATGGTTGTTTATCTGTGCTACACAGACAACGGGTAACTTATATAACAATGTACACCTCTATCGTATACTCGTGGTCCTTCCTCACTGTTTCCTTTTCCTGCTCAGTTGCAAACTGTCATCAAGTGTTGCCACTGTTGGGTGATTCTGATAAGGATAATTTTCAGGTGGATCGTACGATTAAAACTGTATGTTTGATGTACTACGAGTATTAAATTTTTTTAAATGCCGAATTTTACTTAAAAGAAATACTTTCGGTAAATATTTCAAGTGATATAGTCGATGTATCAGTATTAAATGTTTTTCTAAATGTAAAAGTAGTGCAGGGTACACAAATAACGTAGAAATAAAAGTTTGTTGGGATGGGGAAAATTATACATTCTAAATACTCTCCGAACACAAATAGAGTTTGGTCTTTATCGATTATATTTTGAAGTAATTGGAATATCAATTTGAAACATGACTATCTACGTGGGACAACAACTGAAGTTGTACTGAGGTGCTGAACTGTGACTCGAAATTGTTTGTAGAGGTTAAACACATGCAATATGTTATACTTTATGTATGCATACTTTACACTATTGTATATTCCTCAAAAACTGAAAATAAAGGCATTATATACTGTTTAATAAACAGTCAAAAATATACGTTATTGCGAACATTAAATTTATAACAAACTCAAATTGTGTAATGACCAATTATGCACACACAAAAAATAAAGTACAATTCTAATTGTTATATTGAAGCTTTTAGTTTCAACAAATTTGCGTTCTTATCTCCTACTCCCCGTATGGCCAGTGTTAACTCAGTAGCTCCTATAGGAATTATCCTAACTATCGGGAGAGTAACAAATACCTAGTGAATTGAGGGACCAGTATTTTGATATTATTAGTAGAATCGTTATTTTCGAAATATAAAATTTTTGTAAATTTCTACGAAATAATTATTGTTAATGTAAAAAGTGAATGCTACTGGCCTTACTTTTTATTTATTTGTAAAAAAATTAATAAATTGATATTCACGATAAACCGTTCAGGACCTACGTTATTTAGCCATTATCATTGGTATTATAGGTAAAATGGGTATAAACGTCAACTACCTTGTGACTGGAGTAATAGAATTAGTAAATTATTTTCGAACTAAAAATCAGCTTGAAACAAAATGCTTTTAGTTTTTTTGTTGTAATTGAATGTGAAAGCCATATTATTTTACACATACCGTTGTTTTAAACAGAATATTCTCAAGTAAACAGCTTTATTCGTCCAACAACAGGGGTTGTCTTCGTGCCTGCACTCTGCTCATGTGTCTACGTGTACACCCCCAAGAACATGACCAGTACATGACAATCAGTTCGGCGACACTCATCTGGGGCCAGGACTGTGTAAAGGGAAATGTTGCCTTACTGAAAATATACATCTAGGACATTCTAACTACCTAATAAGTTTAAGCGTATATTAATTTGGGGAATTATATAATATTCTGGGAAAGTTACTACCATATTATACTGGATTAAAATAATGTTGGACTGTCAAATGTATTATTTTGGATCATCTTTGCGAAAGAGTCGCTAAATTTGAAGAATAAAGCGTAACACCTTTACTTAAATACTTTTAAAATTCGCAAAGTCTTGGCCACTAGTGATTAAATATTAAAAGCTGAGGACATCAGCGTAATATTTATAGTATTTCGGGGACGGGCAGGGGGTCAGTGGATAAAACAATATTGTAATATTATATGAAATGGCATGATAATCATTTTCAATTTCCCCCCCCACTCACATAAAAGTTCCCAAATTATGCTTATGTCTGAGGAAACATGTTGTCACCAACTCCAATTTTACTTTTTACTTTTTCATTGTTTAATCCTAAATACTAGTTCAAGGAGAGTTTTACTTCATAAATTGAAATCAAAGCAAGCCACAATGAGACAGAAACGACCTAATTCACACTTGCATCAGAGGAAGTGTTCCTTGAATATCTTATGACGAAAGTGGTTGGTTTCATACAAGCTCCGTGTGAAACTTTGGTAATTTCCAATCTCTTATCCTCCCCTCCCCCTCCACATCACCCTGGAAACCTGCTCCCACTCACCTATCAGCACTCGTTGAGGTCTACTGATTTACTAATAAACAAACGTTTGTTTTACACTATGGCATTTCATCAACATGAAAACATCAAGGATATTAAAACGGCAGGGGTAAAATCTTATAAATTTGGTATTTTGGCCCTGAAACCTAAGTTCAATATTTCTGACAATAGGATTTGTTCATAACGAGGGTCTGAATACAATCATACTTATGTATGTAGTAAATAAGAAAGAAATAATGACCTACAGTTTAGTGTAGGCTATACAATGCACAAGCGGATGATTTCGATATTCGTACACAATTTTAAACTTATCTTAAAATATCCCAATTACATTAAATTAGCAGTTGAAATAACTTAAAGTTGTCTACATACATACAACGATTATTGCATTGAAGGTAACCAGTACAAGTCCATTTTTCAGTAAGTATGCCAAGATAGTGGCTTGTAGGGACAGCAGTCTCTAAGACTTGGCTTTTGTATAAGTGGATAATATTCTATTTACTGTTTACAATTTAAGAAAAACAAATCAGAAGGATAGTTAACACACCTATTAACACGTAAACAAAGCAGAATCTTGAATCACATTATACAATTTTAGCGAATTTCCCCTATAGGGAAGAAGCTATTACCGTAGGTCTCATGGTAAGACTTAAGCCCGAGACCATGATAACTTTTTGTTTTGAGGTCCCCAGATGCCAAAAACACTATTTGTTCAAATTTATATATATGTATATATACATCTATATATATATATATATATATATATGTGTGTGTGTGTGTCCGTTACCGCGATAACTTGAGTAAAAAACGTCCGATTTCGATGAAATTTGGCTCAAATGTGTAAAGTAATATTCATGACTTTAAGTTCGAAAACCAGAAATATCGGACCACGGGAAGGGGTGTTTATAGGGGTTTTAAATTTTACAAAAATCAGTTTTTTGCATTTTTCACCCTAAAATAAAAAAAAAATAATTTTGGTTTTGACCATGTTATAGAGCTTAAAAAAACAAATAATATGGTATTTTGAATTATTAACCTAGGTTAAGTGGTTGCGGAGAAAATCCAAAAAAACCTGATCATAAAATCTTCCATGTTAATCTTATGGGAAAAAGGTTTTTGGCTTTTCCTCGGTTCATTTCTATGTAAACTTCACATTTGCTTTTACCAATCAGTTTAGCTCCACAAAACAATCATTTTGGTGTTTAAATTGTGATTCTACGTCCAACCGTTGCCGTGATATTCAAAGTGCTAAACACAGTATGTTTTCCAATGTTATCCTTATGGAGAATATTTAAAATTTGATATCTCGATTATTTATGAACGTATATTGATGAAACTTGGTAGGTGGCTTCACTTAGTACTGGTATATTGATATTTCCACAAAAATTGATTTTTTGTTGATTATCCTCTTAGCAGCAAACCTGCATTCTCATCCCTAATGTTATTCTTATGGAGAATACGGAAAGCTTTATATCTCCCTTAATTATGAACATAAATCATTAAAACTTGGTATATAGCTTCACCTGGTTGAGTTATATTGATAATTGGAAAAAACCCGCATTTTTATCTTCCTCATTGCAGCAAACCTGCGTTCTCAGCCCTAATGTTATTCTTATAGAGAATAAATAAAATGCTATATATCACTTATTTATTTAAGTATTTTTATGAAATTTGGTAAGTGGCTTTATGTGGTAGTAAGAAATATATTCATTCATAGGAAATATTCGCTGAGTACGCAGGTTTGCTGCGACGGGGGTATTTTGAATTTAAGGTCATATTAGAGGAAAAATAAGGGAAAAAATCAAAAGCAGGCACCAAGGATATCTTTCTCATCTCACTTTCTATGAACGTTCCTAGTTTCAGCCTTCTAGTTCTAGGACATACGATAGCTTCTGAAACATACTAAAAGACAGTTATTTACCTATTTCATATTTGTCCTTATATTTTTTCTTACAGTGGTTTATATATATATATATATATATATATATAACAAATTAACAGCCACAATATCACTAGAATTCTCAAAAGACCAATTTATGGTTACGAATGGTTTTAATTTGGTAGTAGTGACATTACTTATAGTACGAAAAAATAATAGCAACACTATTTAGGTTTTTAATATTTTTTTTATAAATTAGTAATTATTTTTATATTTATGAATGAAATAGCTAAATTATCTAAAATCCTGTACCGTTTATGTTATATTAAAATCTGTAATTATTTCACTGGCATGACAAAAATCTCGCATTTCATTAAATAAATGGACATTAAAGAGTGCACATATAATAAATCTCCCGCAGCAATCAATCACACGATGTTGTATGTTGTTGATAAACCACGTGGAAACATTACTCATCCACTGCCCGGCCATCCCACAGGGGTCGTTTAGTACGTGGTGAAACATTGGCAGTTGGGGCTTTTTCTCACCTCTCACTAGATTATTAATCAAACAAAAAATGGTATGCAACTAGGAATTAGTTATTAAAACACAAATACTTCAGTGAATTCATAATTAAAACTATGGAATTGGAAAATAAGTAATTATCTCATTGGCCCTGAAAATTAACTGTGTGACTTATTGATATGTAAACTAACTCTAATGCTACGCTTGTCACTTGTCATAGGAATGGATCAGGTAATTTATATTATTAAATATACTAGCTGTTATTAGCTGGTCAAAAATGACGGGATTAAACCAACTAAAGAAGTATTGTTCACTAATTATAAAATAAATTTAATGGCATACAATTTATATTTAAAAAGCTAATTTTTAATTGCATGTAACAAAATGGGACTCCACCGTGCCAAATTTAAAGAGTATTATTGTAATAAAGCCCCATCATAATGCATATTCAAATATTCATTAGAACGTGTCTAAATTCAAAAAGTGTATTTTTACTAAATACATACGCCTGCATACAATAGTCCAAATGGGTGTAGTTTAAACTTTGTTGTTAGTTAAGTTCTGGGTGTTGAATCAAACCCATTTTGGTGTCACTTCAAGCCAATTTTGTTTCTCAAAAAATGCAGTTAAATGATATTAAGTGTTTCATGGTTTGTTCATCGGGTTCAAATTTTTACCCAACACAGATTAACCTAACTACTTTCACTGCTTTATAACTAAAAGATACAAAATACAGTATTCGTATTTACCAACATTTAAATTGTGTACCACCTGCTAACATACAAAACTATCTAAAGACAGAACAACAAAAAAAATAACTTATCCATCTATCTAATCTATTTTCTATATTATTAATACGCTACATGAAAACTTTGTATACAATAAGGATTTTTTGTTTTATGATTTACCCCCACAAATTATACACTAAAATGCGCGACTAGGTGTGCAGATGTTTAAACTGGCTTTAGATTTTAGATTTAGGCCTCAGGGCTCTGCCCCATGAGACTTCAAAGTCCCCATGTTATTCATATGGATGAGAGTTTTATTTGGTTTATGTCACATGTGTTTTTTCTTATTCCATTTCAATTAAATAAACAGCTTTTATAAGGATTACATTTAACGAAAGACTGTCATTGTTTTGTTTACTATCTGCTTTATATATAATTCTGTAAGCGAAATTTGTAAGTCAAAATTGTGGGAGTTTGTCAACTCGCAGGATGATGGGAGACGGCTCAAATTAACGGTCTTGATCCCAGGGACTAGGAAAAAATACCAGTATTTCCGAAACATTACCAGCAAACAAGATATAACGTAAAACATCCCCCATAAGAAAATCATGAGGATTTAAAAATGTCTGCTTTGTTTACATTAAAACATGTGATTACTTGTCTACTTTGTTTACGAACTGACATTTTTTCCTACTCAGCATGTAAATAAGAGTAAAAAAATCAGATAAGGCAGAGTATTGGGGCAAGGTTAGGGGCTATGACCCCTTCAAGCCACTAGTTTAACTATATTTACTATTTTCGCTTCTCAAAACGGGATGCGCAAGCTGCTCACATCAACATGAACCGCTAGAATGCCCCCCTGCTGTCATATTTTCTGAGACCCAGGATTTATGAAAGGAAACTCAGCTACTTCTGGTTCCATTAAAAGTGATAAACCCCAATTTCGCCACAAGAGTTAAAGTAAACAAAAGCTGAAATATAAATAATAAATATAGAATACGTAAATTTTAACTGAACTTTGCTGACACTTTTATACAGTATTATAAACTCTATTCCTATTACGCATGGAATTTGTGTTCCGCACTGTTTGTAAATTTCAATCCAAAAACCTAAAATTAGTTAGGATTAGTTGTTGCTTTGTTTACAAAAACAACCTCAACTTTACTCAGCCGTCGTATTGAATTTAGATGTAAAATAGGGAACACATGGCTCGGTAAACAAAATGATTGAAAATAAAATATGGAAAGAGAAAAACAGTATTTTTTCCCAAATTACAAACTTATAGCTAACTAAATGTAGGATATCGCATTTTTCCCATCATCATGGGCCTAAGGGAGATCTTTTGTCACCAACCTGGCTTCTCTACGTTCAGTAGCTACGTAGTAGTAGAACAGGTGGTTGCACGTTCCTTATACATGGGGATGTGGAAAAAAGCCAAAAAAAACAGTATTTTTTGCCAATTGCAAACTTATAAATGAGTAAATTTATGATATCGTCATTTTTCCATCATCCTTGGGGTAAGGGAAATCTATTGACACCAAGTAGTTTACTCAGAATAGGTGGTTACGCGTCGTTACTACACGCTATTATTACATAGGATTTCAATCCTGGAGCCTACATATATTAAACCCACACCTTTACAGCCTTTTTTGAATGCTGTACGTGATTACAAATAAAAACCGTAACATTATTTTAAAATCATTAATTTATTGTATCTCATAGTTAATCCACAAATAATTTGAAAATTATGACAGCAATTAATTTTCTGTGATCTTTATCAGTTACATTAACCATGAAACCCCAAAATAAAACAGTGGGCTGTATTTTTACTATCCATGTTATGTTCAAAGACGATATTTAAAACTATCATTTCCAAACAGTTATTTGTTCATCCCCACAACATGAGTAAATTCAAAATGGAGGTTTTCCGGGCAAGGAACGTAGGAACGTTAGCTGTCGTGGAAAATAATGCTGGCAGTTGAAAAAAGTATAAGGGGGAGAAAACAGGATCATAACATAAGTTTAGTTCAGTAACTGCTATAATTTTGTAATTTGACAAGTATTTAAAATCCTAGTTAAATGTATTGCAGTAAAATATTGCGAAATTTCACAACACTAACTCTGACCAACAATAATTATATGACAAAGAATTTCCACACCTTTATAACTCGGTGAAGGGTCGAACGTCCTATTCGGGGTTTCACGGGGGATGTATAAGTTAGTAGATATCATGGTTGGCTGACATATTTGTGAACTGTGGAAAGGTGTTTGTCGCCACTGGCAGGGCATTACATTCCCTTCATCCGTATGTCAGTTCATGCTTGTTTCCATGTATATAAACCATCTTGAAGCGTAATATGAGTTTTTAATTAAACAAGATACATGATGCCGTTTCACAACAGTACTAAATATATTTTGTATGGTCTAAATCGATTTCCGTGTACCTTCTTGTATATAAGCAGGGTATAAGTGTAAAAATAGATATTTGGTTCAGATGTTAGACGTAATGTGAATTGGGAAATGAATCAAAGGTATATTGTGTCGGACTGCTTTTAATTTGCTTAATCAAATTGTTATTAACAATTATTTTTATTATTGTAGAATTTTTAGCTAGAAATTGATTAGATTGATAGTTGAGAATACATACTTGGATACAGATAAAAACAATAATTTGTATGTCTCACTCAGATCGTCAACAGTGCCAGGTATGATTTTGATTCCATTGTTAACGGAAAGGTTTGATTTACATGATAGTATCAGTTTCCAGAAGCACAAGCAGCGTTGCCATCTGTGTGTATTCACATTCGCCGAGGTCTGTACTGTAGCCGACCCACTACATCAATTGAGAATTAAGAAGGATGAGAACAATCCCCGTCCTGATACAGGAGGATTAGCGCACTCATGGTGGCTGTTGAACTAAAAATGAAGGGAAGGTTTCAACTTACCATGGGACGAAATAGTTTTTACGGTAGTGAAATAGTTCAATCTACTTTTTTGAGATATGTCGATCACACAACTTGCTTTTTATAGTAATGTGTTAGTTAAATAATGATCAACAGCTCAGTAACAATTCAATTTTAATAGTGATTTGGGATTTGATAAAAAACCTGAAGCAGAGCTTCGGCGGAAATACCACGTCAACTGGGAACTGATACATGAAATAGCATGACGTTAAGGACATTTTTATTTATTATTTATTAAAATATAATTATATAGTAAGGTTGCATTAACAAACATTTATACAACACTCTTTTAACAATTATTTTACCATTGAAAGTCTTATTAGTACAAAGATTTAATATTTGGCAAGATAGTTTTTAACCCAAAAACAAATAGAAAACAATATGCCGACTTCAAAACGTGAGCAAGGGACAGATAAAGTATAAAGTGACTCGTGAACGTAGAGTGCCGGGTTTATTATTCTGTAAAGTTTCCTTAAATCCCAAAACTGAATGAGAATAAATCAGTCCTGAGAATACGAGCCTTGAAAACAGGTATTCCCATCTCAAGTAGAACAATGTTTTATTCCTTAGAAGTTACAGAATTCACTGTCCTTAAAATAACAAATGCTCTTTAAAAAACAGGGCTTTACAACTTTAATCTCGTCCTAAATGTTCCTTTTTTCTTCAAAATACACGTTTTAGGTGGGGTATTTTAAGTAACGGTATTTTCAACTTATTTTTGGGCATCACTCACTTTAAAAAACCACCCATCCACCAAATATTTGTTGAAAATAATGTTATTTAAATGTTTCTTTATTGAATGATATTCTCTGGAAGATATTGTGTATCTCTGTAGATATGCTGAAGTTTGTGTGCAACTTAAAAATAAAATCAATCTAGCCGATTACATTTCCTGGTAAAATGCCTTGGTCTTGTTCTGTAACCAAGTATTTTAAAAGTGCCATGTTGTTTATAAAGGTTTGCTACACCACAGATTTTATATATAAAGGTTTTATATATATATAACCAAACTAGTTGTCAATTGACTATTCAAATATCACAAATAATTTGTGTATATAATATATTTAAATATACATTTATATATATATATATATATATATATATATATATGAAACTACCTCTTATATCAAAAATCGGGGAATAGTTTTCCCTAATGTTTCTTGTTAAAATGATACATTAATAGATATTGGGGTGTAATGGCTAAAGATCTAAGGACGAGACTCGACTACCAAGGTAAGTAACCAGAATGACTTGATGAATTTATCTGTACAAATTATATTAGGTAGATAGAGAATAAATATATCATGCCACAATAGATTATAATATACGTTTACAGGCACAGGCTGCAGAAAACAATAGATGGGCTGCATAAACAGCATATGTTTAGCATGTTTACATTTAATCCCACTTAAACCAAAATATTTATAAATACACTTTAAAATTTTAAAATTTATGTCCATTAATGTCAATCAATAGTAAAATCCAATCAATAGTAAAACAATCTGAACCAAACTGAAACAGTTTTTAACTAGAATAATTACATTTTTACTAAAATTAAACTTCAGTTTTAAAATTGTATGAACATAAATTAATAAATAAATAGAGCGTCTAATAACAGGGTGGCCTAGTAACGTTAATGAAAAGTATTAAAAATAAATTTTAAAATTTTGTTGAAGTCAGAAAAAATGTAGTAAAAGGCACAAGGGTAAATTGTGACGTTACAATAGTTAAATGTTTGTCCTGCAATACTAATTATACTCCTAGTCACACCAGGTGAGGGTGGTGATGGGGGGGATACGCGTACAGTGAGTCGATATCCAATTGAGACCGAGAAACACGGTCGCCAGGGTAGAGATAATTGTCACTTCGGTAGCTGTCTTGGGAGTTCAGCTGTTAAGTTGGACGTGCGTAAGATTTTGTCCAGTTCTCTTCCATAAATTCGATTTCAAGAAAGCAACAATCAAAACCCTAGTACCAAAACGAAGTGTTTAGTATGAAAAGTAAACCAAACGAAAATGAAGTAATCTATCCATTTTGCAACTCTGTTAGGTAATTTGTGGTAGAGAATAGAATTTACAAAATATATAAATTTGGAAAAACTGTGATGTTTTGAGTGTTGAGGATTAATTTCAACTGGCAAGCTGCGTAGCTTAATTTGTATCGACTAGAAATAAAACTTTGAATATTTTTGATTGAGTCATGCGCAAAATTGTATTCCCAGCATTGCAGGTAAATGAAACCAAGAGCATCAGAACAGCCAAAAATCAATGTTTTCAGATTTCAATAAAAATTGGTATAAATGTATGTTTTTATACTGATTTTGAGTTTTAAAAGTTTATTATGTGGAAATTCACTTCCCTCACGTCAGTGTGCTGCGTGCGAACTCGTTTAAATAATATAAGAATGTTAAACACGGGAGCTGGCCGCGGTAATATAGTAATGGATCTAAATATTACAATTATTTTGATCACTTATGTAGCCCGTTATATTTGTTAAACCATCTTGCAACGGTCTTACCTTTTGTGTCATTTAGTTTACACTACACTTCCAATACATTTACAGAATAAGCATATACAATAAATTTTCTTACTATAATCTGACTAAGTAATTTCTTATAACCCAATTTATGTGCATTAAGATATGGAGTGTGCGAATGTTAATTTATTTTATGGTCCTAACTTTATCCTTTAGGAGTTAAAGTGTTCTAACTGAATCGGTAATCCCAATTACATCTTATATTTAGCGTCCATTTATGTCTGGATCCAATTAGGTGTTTGTTTAGGAGGATAAACAAATGGTACATGCTAATTTGTTAATTATAAAATACTTTACAACACACATAACGAAAAGATTATATGTTCGGCCTTACTATTTCCTTACACCTAACTTTTGTTTTATTTGTATAATGTATTTAGATTTATATGTGTTATAATTAACCTTCCTACAATATTAGTTTAAGACGCTGCTCTCCGAATGTTTCTTCTTCCTTCTGTTTCTATAATGTCTATAGAAAGTAGTTGTTCCCTGGTTCGGATGTGTTTACTATATCGTACATATCGTACCCCTACACCTTGGGTGTGTCGAAAAACTCAATATGCAGTTTTTAACTATTCTATGCGAGTAGGGGGCACTACTTTTTTTCTATGTATAAAAGAGATTAAAAAATGTTCTCTGTTAGCGTTTAATTGGGAAATAGAATTAAACCTAGTAACGAGAGATTCAGTATATGGTTTTTATTAGAAAATCTCCGTAATAAAAACCTTCTTTCAGATGTTGGTAATATAAACTATTGCGAAGGCGATCACAAATTAAACAACTTAACACCGATAACGGATGCGTTTAGCGATAGTATTATATAAGTTAGGAAAACAAATTTTATGGATAATATGGAGATGTTCGGAATAAGTTTAAAGTTAAGAAGGAAATATGTGGCTCGTTTAATAGCTACTTGCGAGGCATGTTTAAAAATTTATCTTTAGCTTGACACGGTGTCGGAGCCAAACAACCATTCTCCTTGGTGAAGTCCTCTGGGAAGCGAGGGTGTTACAAATAATAAAGAAAGATATTGACCAAATTAGACAAAAGTACAAAGATCCTATAACAATTCCCTACAAAATAGAGTTTCGAATGTTAAAATTAAAGATTTGTTGAAAGACCTTCCCAAGATACTGCAAGATCGGGAAAACAAATGTACAAATTGTATCTTAAGGATTTCGATATAACACTATATTTAGCTGGAATATTTAATAAAGAGGAAATGTGCCAATACCTAACAGAAAACTTTGACTTTTGTTACCAAGGGGAATATAAGGATGGTTATAGCGTTATAGTAGGTAATAACTTCCATGTTAGTAAAGACTGTTTAACCTGGTTTAATAAAAATAGCAGGGTAAAAATATATAATAAATGTATTTGCCAGATTACAAGCCCTGGAGTAGTTAAAAATAAAAGAAACCATATATAATAAACATTGTAGATGCAAGACCAAAAGAAACATTTTCGTCTAAATTAGCTTGAGAGAATGGAATAACAAGGTTTAGAGGCAACAATCTATAACTATTGTAGAGGTTTTGGTAAAGAGTTCGTTTAAGCCTAATAGAAGACAACAAAAGGTACATAACAAATGCTCCATTCTATACTGTACCCTTGCATAAGATGTGGAAGAAAGTTGTCAATCAATTAAAAAAAAGTTGTTGTGTAGTGTTTAACGATTTATTACAATACTCATACTGGGGTAATAGTAATACAAAGAAGATAACTTGAGTACAACTAAAACTGCCAGAAGATAGTATAAAGGGATTTAATTAATTATGCTCTATCGGCATTTAGATTTAACTGTTTACCAACTAACTATGCGGAGGTAACAGGAGACTTTACAAATATTATAAGTGTAAAGCATAAGTGCTACCTAATATCTGGACGCACATGTTTTACAAAATCTAATATACCTTTCTCTATTATTCCTAAACACATAAATATAGAAGAATTAGGCTTAGTGGAAAGTCCTAATCTTGCTCCCTACATTTTAAGAAGTCGGACTAATATTACAAATAAACTGTACTCATACACTATTAAAGAAATAGGATAGACGCTTTCTAGTCCTTTCTTAGAGAGGTGTTCCAAAAAGAGGAAATTTGAATTAGAAGGCATACATTAATAAGCGTAAATTGGAATATGTGGAAAATACCGCTACGGTTTAAAGGGGAATATTAGGTGCAGTTGGCTAGAGAACAAGAAGTAAGGAAAAGAGAAGATAAATTAAAAGATTATTTCCTGCGACGTTAGGAGGATCTAGAGCCTTATGGACATTACATAGTATATTCGTTTGTAGTAAACAACGAAAGTAAGTTTACCTGTGTGGAGTGGGAAAAATAAGAACAGCGAAGGTTATATGGTATTACCATTCACAGACAATTTGGACATTATTTACCTATCTACCAACGAGCCACCTGCAAGCTTTAACACTAATGGAACTGCAACATTTTACGGTTATTCTTTTCCGAAAATAGAAAACTTAGGATTCCATAATAGTATGTGGGATACTACTGCCATTGCTCCTAGGCAAGAAGATATAGATATGTCTAATGTTATATTAATGCAAAATATTAAAGGTAATATTAAATTTAAAGAATGTCGTAGATTGGAGGATTTGGAAGATGGCGCGGACCTATTTATAAGAGCTATTAAACAAATCGTGCATAGGGATAGGAATAGGTATATTATACAGTTAGAAAGTATTCCTAACCTTTATGTCTCCAACTATTGGCTGGGAAGGGAGCTAGAAAGCGGAAAGTTTGATTTTAACCATAAAATTAAAAAAGCTCTTTAAATAAATACCACACCGAACAAGCTCAAAGAAAGGTTGGTGTTTTGTGTGTAATTTTTAATATTTTGGCTTTAAAATTGTTTTTAATGGATCAAAAGGTAAATGGAAAAGTATAGTATTGTGGCTAAATTAAAATTGGATTGTTAAATATTTGGCACTATTGTTTAAATTAATTTTGGGAGTTGTGGGTGGTATTACGTTAGGACATTCGGCTATAGGGGAAAGATTCCAGAGGGGCTCGGTTTCCCAAGTACTCGTGGATGTATTAAAATAATTTTGGGAAGTATCCTGTAGTGAAATGGTTTTAAAATGTAAAATTATTTTTAAAATTTTATATACAATAATTTTATATTTTATATAAAATGTCAAATATAAAATCCTAACACCATCCCGAGTATATAACACTACAAATTGTCCTGGGGGAAGAAAATCCTGGTCCGGGAAAAGTCGCCTCTATCGCCACCTCCCTACCGAATATATACTACTCTATTTAACCTTTATGAACAAAATAATCAATGTCATAAATATAAATATAAGAACAAAAATACTGAGGTATTAGTTTTTTACGAATAAAATATTTCACAATGGTCTAACTATTAGAAACTTTATAGATTGTAATACAGATTTCTTGCAATACTTTTAAATGTATATTTGCATTGTAATGTACATCATAACTACAAATATTTATAAATAATGGTAAAAGGCTATCGATTAAGTCTAGACACACTGGTCATCATAGGGTCCAATGATATTAAATAAAATGATGGTGGTAATAATTTTGTATATGAATATATCTGAACTCACTAAGAAGTCATAAGAATAGTAATAGACAACATACTGTCATTCCTAAATGGTTCCCATATTTCTCCAAAAGAGGGCTTTAAAAATATGTAAAATGTAACTCTCTTCAAGAAATAGGTTTTTAATACAAGTATAAATGCAAGATTATAACCATATTTTAAGACTGTTTTTAAGCTGTAAAATAAAATTTGGTTTAAATTACTCAAAGACATTAAACCAAACACATTATAAAATTGGGTAGCGTTTACAACCACTCTTACAATCATTAAGGATTACGAACTGTAGATGTTTTAATAATTCAAGTTATACTGCATCTAATATGCATTACAGAATACGTGTTCACCAAGAAATAATTTTATTTTTACTCCATATGAATAACATTAAACGAAGTGCAACATACTTGAGAATACAAAGAAAATAATACGAGAGTGAAAGAATATAATACAAAATTAACACATGTTTAACCAATAAACAAAGGCTTCTAATTTTTACAAAGAGTGTTGGTGTATTGTTTAAATACCGGGTAATCCTCTCGGACAAATCCTATTGTGAATTTCGAGAGTCAAATTCAGCAAAGTCGATCCTCTTTAGTTGTGTTTGATATTCCGAGGCTCAACTCTTCATTAGACTTGTCAATCCGCTTGTTTGCGCTCAAACTCCACGGTAAATCCAAAGAAGTATTCGGTAGTATTGTATTGAATTAGTTAGTATACTATATACTATGTCATTGCAAAATAGAATGCTAACACTATTACACAACGGATTAGTAAGAAATGTAAAATACCGCATCGGTCGACTACTATTACACGAAAAAATGTAATTTAAAGTAGCAATGTGGCAGTGCTTTGGTTTATGGAGTGTAAAATAGTTAAGTATACCTTAAGGGTATTTGTGAGGTAACATTGTAATATTAAGGATATACAGGGTTTGACTATAATTAACTAATTATTGTGAAGTACTAACATATTTCAAATGGGTTTGAATAACTTAAAAATTATCAATGATACCGAAAAGCCTACAATATTTAAATACTATTAATTTGTTGGTTCAAGTTATTGTTATTAAGAATCAGAAATACTCAAACCTTGAGATTATTATTTTTGTATGTTATTATATTTTGTATAGTCTAAAAAAATATGCAAAATTTGATTCAAAAACACAAAACATAAACAAGAAATTATCTGAAAAATTTAGAGTTTGGTTAGTATGCAAAATATAATTTAAAATAATTTAATTTAAAAAACAGCCTTACAACTTTTTGGTGATCGTTAAACTTTGCGTATGCTAGAGAATTTCCTGGATATATTTTTATTATTTAACAATACGATTATAAATTCCAGATAAAATAACCTATTTAAAGTGTACTCCTTCAATACCAATACACATTCTATAAGACGCTGATAATAGATGATGTTTTCAGTAAAATAAATATACCTTTAAATATGATAAATTCTGCAAGGATTAATTTTCATATTTTTTAGATTTCGCGTCAAACCTAACCAATTATTTAATTGTTACGAAGAGAAACAAAATGATATTGGCTTGCAGCTACTTAGGTTAAGAAGTTTATAACCACTTTAAGATATTGTTTTAATATTTCAATCATAAAATATTCTTAATGGTCTATTAGGTAAGTTTTGAGTGGTACACATAACTAACTATAATTACTGAGAATGTTGACACGGATCTAAACGAACTAATTTTTTGCCTGTGTTTATTAACACTTAAATAATCTGTTGATAACCAGAATAATTAAAAAACACTTTGTGTTTTCCATATGTTAATTGCTAAGTTTTGCTATATTTTTACTCACAGTTAACAAATCGTAGAAAATTGTAACTTAGGGATTGTAATTTAACTTACTTTTCGTTTTTGAAGTCATTCACAGTGCTCATTTTAACACCTGAAACAATACATTACGATAAGAAAACCTCTCTACCATACTAAACAGGATGTTAAACTTATTAAACAAATCTCAATAAACTATTGAGAAATGGTTCGAGTCATTCCCTATACAAATTCACATTCCATTACAAGTACGATTGTATGAATATTATTATATTAATCAGTACTTTACCTATTAAAGGTTCGCTAATTTTTGCTGGGCTAAATAAATAAATAAAACTTTCTGACCAGGCAAAACATATTTTTTTAAAGGAGTGCTATTAAATAATTATTATAATATTTATACATGTTGTGGATTTTACTGAATGAAACAAAAGCTAAATAAAATACTTTGCATAATTTAGCCAAAGGTAGTTTTAAATGTAGTTTAGCTTTTACCACTTGATAACAAGATATTAAAATTGTGATAACAATACTGCAAACACCTCGGAATCACAATCCTTCATACTCGGCGGATTTTCATCACTCAGATTCCACCTACGTCTTCATTACACTATCATTCATCATTGTCTATAATTTGTACTACAATTTTTTATTTTGAGTTCAATTACTTTGACCAAAACTTGCAATTGAAATCGTATGTCTTACAACAGAACAACATAGTTCAGTTGTATTACATAGATAAAATGTTGTATTCAATGTAAAAAATAAGTAAAACGAGGTTACGTGTGAGGCTGAGACATTTTGAAGTTGAAAAGGAATTGGACCAAACTGGAAAGAAAGACAGAAGCAATACTTGTAATCAACTCTGGAAATCACCAGGAAATCCCCAAAGAAAAGGAGGGCTTGAGGAACAATCGGGAAGTGCTTTAACGTCCCCCTGGATGCAAGGGACGATTGTGTGAGGAACTTTAAAGAATACACAGCCGTAAAAAACAAATAAAAATAATGTATTTTAAATAAACTAAACCATGCATCTTAATAGAAAATTATCGTAAAGAGTTTTTTTACCAATGGCCAGACTTATATTTGACGCTGTAATCTAAAGGATTGTTGTTTTGAATCAACCAAACTATGCGGTTTAGATCCGCATTGCTTTCTAAAACCGAAGTTTGGTTAATAAGGCAACTTACTAGTTAACTTTAAAGTGAATTAAAACTTTAATACCGGGGAGACCGAGCCTTGCTCGATGATATTTGATCAGTTTCGTGGGTAAAAAGTATGTCCATTCTACATGCGATCTTTATTCAGTGGTTATAGACATTGTTTTGTATAAATCACTTGTTGGTACTTCACCATGTATAAGTGATACTTTGATAGTACACACCCTCAGCTGATATGACTCTTTTGTTTTGATATGAAACTTTATAAGCCCAATGTTAAAACTTCCAATTTCCATATGAGTTTTTTACAAAATCGAATTTTTCCCGGAATTGCCAATCAATTTTTGAGGTTCAAAACCTCAAAAATCCCAAAGTATAAGCAAAATCCTTCCGCTGGATCCCAGATTAATTTTGAAAACAGACAGACTTTTCTAGGATAATTAGTGTATTTTCTAACACATGTATTTGACACACTTTGTATTAGAGAAAAGTATTCGTGACAATCTCACAATCCCCTAAACCCTGTCATTACAGGTGTGTGACCTGACATTTCTATATACTGAGGATCTCTCTCAAACTTAGTGTAGCTTAAATGTGTTTTAAAAACCTCACAGTTGAATATAAAATTTACAAATTTGCAATATTTGCAATAAAATTATTTTTACCAGAATTAAAGTTAAAGTGGTACCAAGTAGCAACTAATAGCAATACTGACACTTTCAACACATCTCACTTGGTTAAATAAAACTACAATTCAAACCCATGTAGATTAAACTTCAGCCTGGCATTGCTTGAACTCTCAATAAAAACATTTACAAAATTAATTCGAGGGGTGGAATCACATCAATGCGCTCCTTGAGCGACTCCTGCCCTCCGCGTTGACGAACACATCGAGGACTCTGGGGATCTCTTGTGCGGTTCGGCGACGTAATTGCAAAACCGTCACGCCTCGTCGTGAGTCAACGCAAGGTTGCAGCGTTTAAATGAGTTTTGGTTGTCAAACTCGTTAAGAAAAGGAAACTGTACGTTTTGTATTAAACAATACAAATGCTCCTTCGCTTGTCTGGTTTCTTTAATAGCGGGGCTCGTTAAATAAACTCTGCAGTTATTTACATTTTACCTTTATAATACTATAATAATAATATAATATATATATAATAATAATAATAATATAATAATATAATATATAATAATAAGTTGATCCATAAAACTTATTTTGAAAACAAATTGTATAAAAACTAAATTGCATGTGTATTACAAAAATATCGGGTTGTTCCGTCTTAATTCCTCAAACATTTGATTTATAGATAACATTCAAATAATGTTGGTTGTTGCGTACAAACAGAGAGTGGAATAATCACATTTAACATATATAGATTGTTTTTACCTTCGTCCTGTGCGAAATTATTATACTGTTTCTGCCATCTGGTTTATGTTTAATTAAATGTTATCATCTGTTTTCATTTTATTGGTTCTTTATCACTTTTTCAAAAAACGACAAAATGAGTTTATTAATATAATTATGGATCCCTGAATACACTTATTTCACCTTATATCAGACCTTGTTCAAAACAGAACGGAACTACTAGGTGAACTGGACAGGATACAACGCGAGTGATACATGAACTTGGACGTGAAAAAACCATCGATTTACTTTGGACAGTGTTGGTGAGTGGTTGTAACCTTTAAATTAATTTTGTGTGCACACCAACAAGTTTTTTATAATATTTGTATCCGTTTTGTTTTGAATATCCTGTTATTGGTTAAATTATAATCGAGGCTTTAGCTTTTGTTTACATCTTACCCTACTTTTTATGTGTCATAATGTTGATCACTTATTAAAAGAAACTTCTGCACAAGTGTTTTAACTAACGATGAATTAAAAATCATAATTTTATAAAATGTATATGACGTAATTCAATTAAATCAAATTACTTTAAAGCGCTTTTGGTTAAAACTAGGTACAAATGCTGCTGTTTAATTAAAATGCTTCTATCGGAGAGGAGAGAACATGTATTGGTGGTGACGAAAGTAAGGAAAACATTTTATCACTTAGAATATAAAATGTACTAACTTTTGTAAAAAAATATAACTTTTTTCAGAACAAATTTATTTTATTATTTTAAAATAACCTTAAAATAAAGAGATTTATGGGTTAAAGGTTACCAAATGTCAGAGAAATGTTGGAAAGACGAATATTTGTTGAAGATTAGTTTTTGTTTTCTACCGACTGAAATCTGAAAATACGACAGATATGTAACATATAACTCAAGAGCGAGAGAAAGACTAGTAAATAATTTCAAGACGGTGCTTCTGTTCTCGGATGAAACTTTGCCAATCTCCTTCTCCCTCAGATGAGTTATGGTCGGATGATCTTGTAACGACAGACGGCGGCCGAGCCAGACATTAATAATGAAATTACAACAGCAGCTCCTTAGTTCTACTTGGATGATGTGAGTAGCTTTGATTAATTGCTTTTGAAACTAAATAACCAATTTGTCTAGTTTTGTAGATATTGAATTGTTTCTTTCCAATGATCAGGGATAGAATGTGCTTAGCAAATGCAGTAAACTGGTCAACTAGAATCCTGTATAAACAGACAGTCAATGTAAATGAGCCAAATGACTGCACGAAAGGCGCAATCGGGCTACGAGAAACTTCTCTTCAGTGCCGGCCGGCAATATGAAAATGTCCTGTTCGTAGAATAAACAGATATTGGCTTATATAGCCAATCACGCATCTCGCCAAAGTCATTGATATGAGCTAAGTTTAGCATTGAATATATTTTCATTAAAGTAAATAATACACTTTCCAATCTCCAGGTGATTTTACTAAATTGCCTTTTGTTATAAAATACTTAAAGATAGAGTTATATCATGAATATTTAAAATATAGTGTTCTTTATATAAAATCAATACATGTACCAATGTACGATATACGATATAGTTAAACCTGCTGCTGTAAATGATACACCGTTGTTATATGAAAAATTAGCATTCTAAAAATATTTCCTATCGAATTTTAGTAAATAATAATAATAGTAACAAATTAAATTTATATTTGATAATGCAACGAAGAAAGGGCGAATCTCTCTCTTGCCCGTCAAATAGAAAAGAGATAAATGTTGACAGGTGAGGCAATAATTACATTGATTATATCAATGTTCTAAGACGCCGACACAACAAACGCGTATTTTAATAGAGTATGAGTTAATTATGAGTGCAGGATGAGTGAGATACCTTGTGTAGCATAATACGTAGGTACTGATTAAGACTGACTAATTCGTTAGCTAGGATCATTAGGATCATTAATTGATAGCGCGGTAACCAATATCATTTAAGTCCAGTTTCGAATCCTCACAACACTTTGTTGGAAATTACCTAAGGAGTGAACTGGTAAACTTTAAAATATGAGGCGAACTTTCTAACCACGGTGCTCTCTAGACAATACGTTTAACATTACTAAGTGATCGTATTGCCTAGTGTTGTATTACATCATGTTTTGGTGTCAATAGTTTGTTCGGTTAACATTTTAGACACGCATTTATTCGGGCGCCTTGGACACATTTTACCCGAGAGCTTGTGTGGGTGACATTGATCAAAGTTCGCAGATATGTTAGAGTGTCAATACACTGACACTCCCTTTCTTCCCCCTTCTTCACAACTGCAAAATGTTTCCCATGTTTTGTCCTCGTTGAAAGTTTGTGACACTTGTTTTTGTTTGTTTAGTTTTTATAAACTAAAATAACTTTATTGACTTCATAGTTTACAAAACCTGATAAAAATACATTACTACGCAGTTAATAGCAGTTAAGAGTCTTGCAGTGTTCCAAATAGAAAGTAGTCCTGTAATGTTCTGGTCTTCATCAGAAGTAAATTATTGGTGAAGCGTTAGAAGTTAGGGTGAAAATAATGAGGCGTGACTAGGTTGGTAGTAGCGGCGTTGGTGTCAGAATGATTTAAGGTGACGTAGCATCCCGCAGCCTTCGTAGTTAGTTAACTTTACTTCATTACACGTTGTAAACATAAAGATAAATAAAACAAAATTATCAAGAGTATATTTCTATATTTAAAAGATTGCATAGAACTGTGAATTACGCAAAAAGATACTTGTAATGTAACGAATATAATTATTCAGATTGTTTTTATTTGTCTGAAATTGCGTTAACACGAGTGTTCCATACAAAACACACTCATTAAAACAAAAATCGAGCCCCAAATGATTGGCATTTTAGTGTAATTTTTTCTGAGACTAACTATTTCCATCCAATTACAGGCTGCTGAAATAAATGTGTACTTAACCCCCAACGGCACCTGGAGAAAATTCCTCTTACCAAAGTCCTGAATTGAAACCCAGTACTTGAATGTTTGTCACCCACGCAGGGGGTGAGTTTTTAAGATTGTGAACTACTAAGATTCACCTTCTGCCGCCTCAGTGTCTCCACTTAGTACAATCAGTGTAAGAACCAATCACGAGGATTGCACAGGCTATTGATTCATTTAGATCCTTTTATGTCGGAGTGTGCAGTGGCTTTTGAGACCTCAAACTGCCTTGAGTATTTAACGTAATAGCAAAATGTTGTGGATGCGAACTATAACACTTAACTCCTGTCCCTTGCGACAGATAATTCGGCAACTACTAAGCACTAAACACATAAACAAATTAGATTGAAATAATGTGAAATTTAATTTTGTAAGGGGTGCATTTTTGTGTTAATGGCTTAAGAAGTGCACAACTGGATTCTCGCTTGACTAGTGGTTAGCGTCTCGCACGTCGGTTCAAGAGGTCCCGGGTTCAATCCTCGGGGGTTCCAAAAAGTAATGGGATTGGACAAATTTCCGCAAAAATATTAATTTGTCTCTTTCCTAAACACTGCGCAATATGACTCCGACGTTTTGGGGTGTGATCGAGTATTAATAAATTCTTTAGAGCCGATTTCTCGATGAATGGAACCAGTCTAAAAGGATTGTCGTTTTTTTAAAACTTTGGAAAATTTTATAGGTTTTTAGTTTTGTTTAGATTAATGACACTTTAGAACAATAATTAAAGACTATTAAACTGAACAAAAAATGTAAATTGCAGTGCAGAACAGAAATTTACAATGCAAACGTAGTGCGTAGGTACGTTACAAACAAGGGTTTCTACCGTATTTAACAAATATACTATTTTAAATATGTTTGCCTGGTTTTATATTTTCAGCATATTATTTACCCAGAGGAAAACAGAGCTCAGACATTCAAGGGAGGAAGGACCGGTATTTCAGGAATAATTCATAACGAGATGATGGTTTTGTTCCACCCAAGCGCTACGTATAAAGCGTTAACAAATGTATATCCCTCTTAACATGCTCTGCCTTTCTCTTGGAGATTATTAACAGTAAAAATTAGAGAACTATTTATTTTAGAATTTAATAAAATAAATCATTATTTATGGTAGGAATTTGGAGTCTTGATAAGTGTTAATAAATAAGATCCAACATCAAATTATACTGAAAACGTAACTGATTCTTATTCACTATCCATTATATTATATTACTAATTCTTATTTTTTTATAACTTTTGTAATACTGTGGACGCAAGAGAAAATACAATTTATTAATGAATCATTTAAGGGGGTAAATACGGGTTCTTAAATGAATAGTACAGCTTTTCGATATATATAACGTGTGTAGTAATGTTAACTTAACAAAATATTTATGTTTTGAAGAGTAGCATGCTATTCAAATATTGTATACAGCCCATTCAAATTTCAGTAAAGAGTTAGTTCAAAATAAGTAAAATAGTGAAGAAAATCATAATAGTAAAGTCAACATCAACAAATGCAAATAAATACAAAAATAAGCTAACATGTACGGCTGAGCTATTGAGAATAATAATATTAGTACGTTCAGAATAGCGTTTTTGCCGTGACACGGTTTGTATATACTTAACTATATCTTGCAGCATTTAATAGGCCATACAAACATCTTTAAAACAGTTTCTTTTAAAATGTTACAAACGAAATTTTCGTTCAAAAAAAGGCTCGTAAAACGGCAGTGCTATTATTCGTTGTAACTGTCATCAACATGTTTCATAGAAAAAATTGATAGCAATACCGAAACCTAGGCATTAATATTGAGTTATTTACCGTCTAACGAATTAAACTCTCTGATTGGATTTTTTTACCATCCGCATCGTTCAAAATCCAAGGTTTCAAGTGTGGTGAAACAAAAACGACATTTTAAAGAGGTGGAATGGATAAACAATTACTTTTTCATCCGTATAACCACGTGTGTCTAATGGGGGTTGCTGGGGAGGGAACGGAGGATTAGCTGCTGTGGAAAATGATGCTGACGAATAAAAGTGTAACGTAGGGGGACAAAATCCGAGTTTACGTGGCTGATGCGGGAGTTGGGAAACTCCGTCTGTCGTTTATCTTTTACTTCATCCGTAAATGAACATACATTTTACTTTGTGAAGTCTTTTTTAGCGAATTTCCCCTATAGGGAAGAAGCTATTCCCGTAGGTCTCATGGTAAGACTTAAGCCCGAGACCATAATTTTTGTTTTGAGATGCCAGATTGCCAGATGCCAAAAACACAATTCGTTCAAATTCATATATATGTATATATGTATACCGGGTGTTCAAAAAGTCTGGAAACCCCTTAATATTTATTTTATTAATAAACGCAGAACAATGAAACTCTAGGATTACGTACTCACTGTAGTTACTAACTTTTTGGCCATTTTAACTTATATTTTGCACTTTGGGGGGCCGTCCTGTGGAGGAAGTCTAAAAAATCTAAAATGTAAGCATAGGTCAAATTATACGTCATTTTAAATTATACGTACATTGCTGCAATCCCGACTGAAAAGGACCATTCGTTTAGAAATAGCAGCCTCTCAAAGTTTGTTTGATTTTAATGCTAATTCAATGGCATAACGTTCTTGGCAGAACTAATTACTTGCTAATTCAGATTATTGATAGCCCCGGCATAACAATTTTGTTTAAAATAAAAATATCAGATTATTTAGTTCTAATATTTTTATTTAAAAAAAATGTTATGTTCTGGCTATAAATAATCTGAATTAGCAAGTAATTAGTTCTGCCAAGAACGTTATTTGCCATTGCATTAGCATTAAAATCAAACAAACTTTGAGAGGCTACCATTTCCAAACGAATGGTCCTTTTCAGTCGGGCTTGTGGCAATGTGTTCCTCTAACAAAGACCTTTAAAATGAGGTATAATTCTATATATGCTTACATTTAAGATTTTTTAGATTTCCTCCACATGATGGCCCCCCCAAAGCGAAAAAAAGTTAAAATGGCCAAAACGTCAGTAACTACAGTGAGGACGTAATCCTAGAGTTTCATTGTTCTGCGTTTATTAATAAAATAAATATTAAGGGGTTTCCAGACTTGTTGAACACCCGGTATATATATAGGTATATACGTATATGTGTCCGTAGGCACGATAACTTTCGTAAAAATGGTCCGATCTAGATTAAATTTGGTACAAACGTGTAAGACAGGAAGGATCTATTTTCATGAGTTCGAGAACCAGATAGGTCGCTCTTTTTTAAAGGGGATTTTGTACCCCAAAAATTGGCATTTTGAACTTTTTACATGTAATTCTGTTCTAACCCAAACTTTTGTTTAGACCATTAAATTTAGCTTAAAAAACAAACAATTTGGTATTTTGATCATCGTTCTACATCAATTGGATACCGAGATATTAAAAGTGCTAACCAAAGTACGTTGTCCAATGTTAATCTTATGGAGGATAAGTAAAATGTTATATCTCACTTATTAATGAACAAATATTAATGAAACTTGGTATGTGGCTTAATCTGGTTGTGGTCTATTCTTATTTAAACAAAAAACAATTTTTACCGATACTTCCTGTAGCAGCAAACCTGCCTTCTCAGCTCCCATGTTATTCTTAAGGAGAATAAGTCATATCTTATGTCTCCCCTAATTATGACATAAATTAATACAATTTTGTATGTAGTTTCACCTCTTGTTGAGTTATACTGATACTTGCATAAAAACCCATTTGTTGTGCTCCTTGTTGCAGCAAACCTGCGTACTCATCCCCCATGTTATTCTTATGGAGAATAATTAAAATATTGTATACATCGCCTATTTATGAATGTAGATTGATGAAACTTGGCATGTGGCTTCACCTATAGTTGAGTTATATTGATATTTGAATGAAAACCCATATTTTGCATTCCTTTTGCAGCAAACCTGCTTACTCAGCCCCCATGTTATTCTTATGGAGAATGATTCAAATGTTATATATCGCTTATTCATGAATTAATTTTGATAAAACTTGGTATGTGGCTTCACCTAGTTGAATTGTATTGATATTTGCATCAAAATCAATTGTTTGTGTTCCTTGTGTAAGCAAACCTACATACTCATCCCCAATGTTATTCTTATGTAGAATAATTAAAATGTCGCTTATTTGTTAATATATTTTTATGAAACTTAGTAAGTGGCTTTATTAAGACAAAAATGTGCATCGGAAATTCGCTGAGTTCGCAGGTTTGCTGCGACGAGGCTATTTACTGGATAATTGAACGAAGTGAAAGTATCCTTATACACAACTTTACTGCTTAGACTGGTAAGAGAATCAACTCAACTGGCGTGTCTGTGACCCCAATAACTTGAGAATGCCTCCACAGTTAAATTTAAAATTTTCCAGAAAAACTTAACAGGTCAAAATCTCGGTCAAGTTCGTTATTCAGATAATTTCGTTCAGTATTAATCAAATTATCTTAAAACCAAATTTATTTTTTTCTCCATAAGAATAACATTGGAAGCCATTTTAGTGGTACTTGAATCGTTAAAATTTAGCCGACGTCTATGTTTCAACAACAGAGTAACAATAGTTAGTTTACTAGAGTATACTTTGTTGTACTGGATAACAACAGTTTTTTTTCCAACAAAAAACACACAAGAGAGATAAATCGAAGTATATTTTTAAGTTGTGAGCATATTTAATATTTTATAAATTATTAAGTGTACGTTTTAAAAAAAATATCCATACAGTTAATATTCCCTTAGTACGCCTACTCGGTGTAAATATCGTCACGGTCAGAGGCGGCGATTGTAACGGTGGCAGACGACAGACGACGCGTGTGGCAGGTCGAAAAACTCAATAACTTTTTGATGACTAACTTTTTGATGACTGTAGATACTAAGATATTAACTTAACTTATAAATTAGTTTGTTTTATTACATTTTCTTAGACAATTGGTAATATTGTGATTGTCATGTGTAAAAAGTATGCAAAGCCTCAATTTGTCTTGAAAGCGTTGATGAAGTTAGTCACAGTAAGCGAACAACCTTAAAATTTATTTTGTAGGACAATTATTTGCTAGGTTATATTTTCACTAAATTAATAATAAGAATTGTCTACTTTACCTAAAATACATTACCAGTAATGTAGTAGGTAACCACAATAAAAGCTATAGATTATTCTAACCAAACAGCCTTTTTCGGAAGGTTATCTTGAATGATTTGACATAGCCTAGGGTTGGATTACAGTAAGAGTAAGCCAACATTAAACTGGTAATACAACTTTTGTAAAATACATTACCAGGAATGTTGTAGCGAACCAGAACAAAAGCCTTTTATACAGGTTTTCTGAAATGATTTGACATACCCTAGGTTTGGATTATACTGAGCTGTTTTCATCATAAACTTGGACCTATGGCTATAAAATGTAGGCCTATACACTTAGGCTACTTGCCATTTTAGAAGTTTCATGTACGGTCTTGGACCAACCCATGTTTATAGAATTTAATTTCGTGATAGCCTAGGCTATTGAAACAATATATTGAAATATCATTTTGTAAAATACAACTGTTGTAAAATACTTTAAACACATTACCAGGAATGTTGTAGCGAACCAAAACAAAAGCTTTAAACTATTCTAACCAAACTAAGCCTTTTGTACAGGTTATCTGAAAAGATTTGACATCTCCTAGGTTTGGATTATATTGAGCTGTTTTCATCATAATCTTGGACCTATGACTATAAAATGTAGGCATATACACTTAGGCTACTTGTCATTTTAGAAATTTCATGTACGGACTTGGGCCAACCCATGTTTATAGCATTTTATTTCATGATAGCCTAGGCTATTGAAACAACATATTGAAATCTCATTTTTTCATCTAAATAACTGGGCCTGACGATTTATTGTTAATCCTTAAGGATATTTTGACTTGGCCTATAGAAATTGTTAACATTAGTTCATATAGGAAACTCGCTGTTCTCTTAAAAGTTAAATTAACCACACTGCTGAAGTCACTGCTTAGCCCAAAATGCTCTGTTTGTTCTAAGATAATGCACCCATGCCAATCCTAACAACAAACCATGCCTGAAATCTTCAATTTATTTTAAAAATAAATAAATTTACGTATTTATACAACATTTACTTTGATAAAAACAAGTGATAAATGTATGTATGTTTTTCTACGAATAAAATGTTAGGTTGGCGGCGGGATCCGAACCTACGACCTTTCGCTCCAAGAGCCAGTGCGATACCTCTCAGCTACCGCAATAATTGATTTTTGGAGAAGTGACTAAAACTATAGCTATATAGACATAAAATCCGGATTCTGGCGGCAGTTAAATGATAACGGAATGTATTCTGATGATGTTACTAAAATCAGATATTGAATTTTGTATGAGACTGATTTTAGTTTGATCATGTGTTTCAATTATCCTTATACGCGAGGAATGAACGTACACCTAGTTATATTATTTTAGTAGATATTTTACAGTAAAAAGTTTGTAAAAACTACCATACTATTGCGATTCATAGGAAAATTCATTACATTGCCCCCACTAAGACCACAACACTCAATTAAAATATTGGTCACTGAGATTTTCGAGTTTCAGACGTGCAGTTTTCTGTTAAAAAAGTACTCGAGTCTAAAACTACGGTGATAAGTTTCGGATTTTCCCCTTGATTCGATAAAGTTATAAAATCACAACAAGCGTAACTTTACGATAAACGTAAAATAATAACGTAACGTGCATATCAATACTTAAAAGAATACTGAAATGAGTTTTGGAAGACTGGGGACAAAGCATCGGTCAGTCAGAAGCACCGCGGCTCCGTCTCGGTCTGTGGATAAAGTATTACAAACTGTGCTCGTCGCCTACGTTCACTTTACAAAACTGTTGAACCCGGTCCCTTGTCTTATTAGTGAATTTCCTTTGGAAAGTGAACATTAGCATGACCCGCACGGTGAAACTTAAGCCCGGGACCACCATAGAAGTTCCTAACGTCCCTGAACACGTTTTGGGGGGTCATTCAAAATGTTATATATATATATATATATATATATAGAGACATATATATATATGTCTATATATATATATATTTATAGAGACATATATATATATATGTCTATATATATATATATATATATATATATATATATATATATATATATATATATATATATATGTGTGTGTGTGTGTGTGTGTTTGCACTCTAGCGGTCTCATTTTTTATCCGATTTACTTCAAATTTGGTAGGGACGTTCCTTTCTGTAATCAGTTGGACAAGTTCGTTGGGCAAAACAATCGGAAAACTTTAAACCCCTTTTTTTGGGGATTAATCTTTCAAATTTCGAGTTTTTGGGCCCAAAAAGAGTCATAAAATCCCCGGGTGTAAAATTAATCCATGTATAACGATGGGAATTAGTGAGGCGAACCTTTTAAGCCCTCTCCCGTCACTCTAGCCTAACTATTTACCAAGTTATAGAAGAAAATGAGTATTGAACAAACACAGTATGTTGTCTTATGGGGGTTTTACATTAGAAAAGCCTGTTATTCATTTGTTGGTGTACTTTAATCATCCCTAGCAACCTCACACCTACATTAAAGCCTGACTGGACCTTCTCCTAACCTTATAATGTCCAAAATTTTATTCCCAGCATTGCAGGTAAATGAAACCAGGAGCATCAGAACAGCCAAAAAATCAATGTTTTCAGATTTCAATAAAAATTGGAATAAATGTATGTTTTACACTGATTTTGAGTTTTAAAAGTTTTTATGTGGAAATTCACTTCCCTCACGACAGCGTGCTGCGTGCGAACTCGTTTTTTATTTCTGATGGAATATGTTATTTCTGAACAGCTAATAAATGCAATGTTGACACAAGGGTGTATGGAAAAAGACAACAGGTTGATGGAAATTTTTTGGTGTAATAAAAGATTACATTAAGATGTACTAAAGGTGTAAGAATAATGTTTCAGGAATACAACTATTCTCGTAATATTTTTACGTTAGTATTTATCTTGATTCGATTTTAAAAAAATAAATACCTAAACTAAACCAAAATTATGAAAGTTCAGACAGTTTTAATATCCATGCGAATTGAAGTTCGCTGAGGTCGTTGTACGCTATACTCCAGTGGACCAACTGAGATGAGCGCGAGATACAACAGGGATCAGCTCACTGGTGCTGACTGTGGGGCTTAACAGCTGGACGGCTCATCCGCCGATATTGTTGTGTTGTACAAGGCAGCGAGTAGGGTTCAATACCCTACCGTGGAGAGAAGGTTCAAAAACCTGTACAATATAGACACATGTATGATGTCAGTTTGCACACCTACTCAAAGTTCAAATAGTTATCTTAATATTTAGTTATATAATGGGGGGTTAAAAGATTGGATTATTTTATATCTGTGTGATTAGAATAGTTATCTTTATTAGGGCTGGTCTACATGAGCAATACAAAGCTCGTACGCAATTTTATGAAGACACTTTGCCACTTACAGCTTAAAGTTAATTTTTCCATATATTATTATGCACAGATCGCTGCTAGTAGGTTTAATTTTTCATCTCAACAATTAATGTCTGGAAACACACATTAAAATATTGGATTTGACCGTTTATTCCCTAGATGAATGAAATGAAATTAAATAACTTTATTGCCGTTCGGCAACTTCATGCTTTGACAAAGTCACATCAGAGGAAATACCCTTAGTCAAAAAATATAAGCTCAGTAAGAGTCAACGTAGTTTAATTTGTCATTACAGACAAAGTATAGTAAAATATAATACCCCCGTCACAGCAAACCTGCGTACTCAGCGAATTTCCAATGCATATATGTGACTCACTACTTCATAGAGCTATTTACCAATTTTCACAAAAATACAACCATAAATAAGTGATATATAGCATTTTATTTATTCTCCATAAGAATAAAATTAGGGTTGAGGACGCAGGTTTGCTGCAACGAGGAAGATAAGTAATGTGTTTTTTTTGCAATTATCAATACAACTGAACCAGGTGAAGCTACATACCAAGTTCTCTTAATGTAGGTTCATAATTAAGGGAGATATACAAATTTACTTATTCTCCATATGAATAACATGGGGGCCGAGTATGCAGGTTTGCTGCTACGGGTACTATCATCAAAAAACTTGTTTTTTGTGCTAATATCAATATACCACAACTAGTTGAAGCCACATACCAAGTTTCATCAATATACATTCATAAATAATCGAGATATAGAATTTTATTTATTCTCCATAAGGGTAACATTGGACAACGTACTGTGTTTAGCACTTTGAATATCTCTGCAACGGTTAGACGTAGAACAACGATTAAAACACCAAAATGTTTGTTTTGTTAAGCTAAACACATTAATAAACGGAAATGTGAAGTTTTCAGTAAAACTATCTGAGAAAAATCTAAAAACCTTTTTCCCATAAGATTAACACGGGACACGTTTTTTTGGATTTTCTCCGCAACCACTTAACTATTATTCAAAATACTAAATTATTTGTTTTTTAAGCTCTATAAAATGGCTATAACCAAAATTGAGTGTTTTTAACATTTTGGGGTAAAATTAGCAAAAAACCGATTTTTGGAAAATTGTAAACCCCCATAAAACCCCCTTCCCAAAGTGCGATCAATCTGGTTTTCGAACTTAGTCATAAATGCTACTCTCCACATTTGTGCCAAATTTTATCAAAATCGGGTGTTTCTTTCAAAAGTTATCGCGGTAACGGACACACATATATATATATGTATATATATATATGTATATATATGTATATATAGCTATATATATATATATACATATAAATATATAAATTTGAACGAATAGTGTTATTGGCATCTGGGGACCTCAAAACGAAAAGTTATCACGGTCTCGGGCTTAAGTCTTACCATGACTTAAGCTACGGTAATAGCTTCTTCCCTATAGGGGAAATTCGCTAAAAATAATAAAATATATAGTTATAAGAGACATATACACAGACGACCTAAATAAAACTGATTAAAGAACAACTACATCTTTAATTTTACAATAAAACCACATCTCGGTGGATGTGGTTTCAACCTCTTCGTAAACGATGGGATCAGGTCTAAAGTTTACTGAATGTTAACACTGCTCTTAAAAAAGCCGATTAAGACGATGAAGAACACTCCTAAAAGGTTTTAGAATACAAACCCTTCAAACGTGTAGGGCTTATAGGATATATAAATATGATTTCTGTTCGATAGTTGATTTCAATAGTTACTCAAGGTAAAAAGATACACGTTATATGTCACACAAAATATGCATGAAACTAAAAAGGTACGGTATTATAATCTTAAAAGTGAATATAAAGTACCAGGTTCGTTCATCTTTAAAGTTTATCAAAGCCCAAAAGTTAAAAAGAGAATAAATCATCCAAGGGAACCAGCATCCAGACCAAGAACAAAGAATTCATCATAACTCAGCTCTCTTACAAAAGTTGCTTTCCGTTTGAAATGACAATCTCTGAAAATGAGCAAACTTTCCCTTATTTAAAATAATGTAACGTAAACTGATATTCCCTACTCAACTATTTATATTATATATAACTAGTATGTTAGGTTATACTCGATTACAGTTGTACACTATCTGCGAAGGTACTAATAATAAGTAAAAAAAAATAATAATTTTGGACATTAAGAACATAGTGACTTTGAAGAACATCAATATCGACTTTGAATCTGACTTGATCTGACTTGAAAATAAATATCCATGAATAGTCTACAACTGAGAGACAATTTAGTTTAATTATTTATATTTTAAAATAAAACGATTTACCGCTCACTGATTCGGTTGGGAGTAACTTCTGTATAAGGTCCAGGAACAACAAACCACCGTAGTGAGTGGTTGATACCATCTAATACATATTATGACCAAGCGGAGGTCTCAGTGCGTTTTGTTCATCACAAAACAAATTATTGCACATATTAATCCATAAAAATTCAATGCTATATAAAAAGTAAAGAAGTTTTCGTAGTCTTTCGCCTGGTGTGTAAATAGAACGCTGAGAAGTCTCAGTGGAAGAAGATATCCAAGAGCCAATATCGAAATCAGCTGGGACTGAGTCACGGTCGCTGGACGAAGGTAATTGTCACTCTGAGAGCCGTCTGGGGAGTATTGGGTTAAGGGTGGGGTAAGGGCGGCTCGGCGGCAAACTTCCTTTTGGAATGTTTTAATTCCAGGTCATTGACTGTCAAGTTATACTTATTCATTTAAAACTGTTCTCAAAATTTATCTTTGTAACATCTCTTTACTTAAAAACTAAATTATTTTAAAACGAGTTCGCACGTAGCACGCTGAGTGAGGGAAGTGAATTTTCACATAAAAACTTTTAAAACTCAAAATCTGTGTAACAACATACATGTATTCAAATTTGTATTGAAATCTTAAAACATTGATTTTTTGGCTGTTCTGATGCTCCTGGTTTCATTTACCTGCAAAGCTGGGAATACAATTTTGCGTATTATAATGTTAGGAGAAGGTTCAGGCAGGCTTGAAAATAGGCTTGAGTTGCTGGGGAGTATAAAAGTACTGTAACAAAGGAATAACAGGCTTTTCTAGTGTAAACCCCCATAAGACAACTTACTGTGTTTAGTCGAAACACATTTTCTGTAATAACTCGGTAAATATTTATGCTAGAATGACGAGAGAGGGCTTAAAATTTCGCCTCACTAATTCCCATGTTTTTACATGCATTAATTTTATAGCCGGGCTATTCTGACCCTTTTTGGGCCCAAAAACTCGAAATTTGAAAGATTAATCACCAAAAAAGGTTTAGAGTTTTCCGATTGTTTTGCCCAACGAACTTGTCCAACTGATTACAGAAAGGAACGTCCCTACCAAATTTGAAGTTATTCGAAAAAAATGGGACCACTAGCGTGCAAACACACACACACTTGTATATATATTTATACAATTTTGAACGAACCCACAAAACGTGTTGAGGGGGTCACGTTAGGAACTTCTGTGGTGGTCTCGGGCTTAAGTTTCACCGTGCGGGTCATGCTAATAGTTCACTTTCCAAAGGAAATTCACTAATAACCTTTAATCACCGACTTAATTCTCACATTTTCACTAATGACGTCTCCTTTTAAAATGTGTTCAGTGTTTAACTAATCAAAAATTGACTATGCTACTTATCAATTTATATTCATGTAATACATTTTTATAAATAGGATGTAGGAAATGTTAAAACCGTGTGTTTGGTCTAAATATAATTTTATTTCTAAATAATGATATCATTCCCCCCCCCAAAAAAAAGAAGAAGTGATTTTACATAAAATTATTTAAATACATAGTATTCTCAAAATGTTGTATGAATACAGTCCTTTTTTTTAATATGTTAAAATGATAAATCAACTATTTTATTCTTAACCATTTCAATTTATTACATTTAGTTTTACACGAATTTTCGAACATAAAATAAAAGACCAACAAATTACATTGCGATTGCATTAGAAAATTTACATTAAGTTTTTTTCGCTGAATGGTTAGACAATTTATCTTATAAATACGGCACTAGCAAATTATTCTAATGTCAAATTTTAACATGTTAAAATCCATTCGATAAAACGGTAAGGAACATTTAGTATATACTAAGGGTATAGACTGAGGAGCTGGCATCAAAGCCAGAGTTAATTGAGATCCTTCTGATCCTGAAAGACCTCCTTGGGAGGGCAGAAACTCAGCAAATTGATTATGTTGGATAGTGACAGTTAATTATACGTGTCCTGCTTCTACAACAATAACGTCTTGGTTTGAAGATAACTGTTAAATACCCCTATTGCAGCAAACCTGCATACTCAGCGAATTTCAAATGGTACTTCACTATGTCATGAAGCCACTTACCAACTTTAATCAAAGCATATTAATAAATAAGCGTGATATGACATTTTATTTATTCCCCATAAGAAAAACATTAGGACTGAATATGCAGGTTTGCTGCATCAAAGACCACAAAATCTGGTTTTTATGCACATACCAATGGATCACCTCCAGATGAAGCAACATACCAAATTTTATCAATTTATGTTCATAAACAAGCAAGATATCACATGTTTATTATTCTCCATAAGAATAACATAGCTGCTGAGTAAGCAGATTTGCTGCCATGGAGACCACAACAAAATGAGTTTTGTATGCAAATAACATTAAAACTCAACCATATAAAGCCAAATACCAAGTTTCATTAACATTCGAGATAAAAAATTTGACTTATTCTCTATAAGATTAACATTGGACAACGTACTGAGTTTAGTTAGCACTCTCAATATCTCAGTAACCAATTGACGTAGAGCGATGATCAAAATACCAAATTGTTTGTTTTTTTTAAGCTAAAGTTAATGGTGTAAATCAAAATTTGGGTTTAAAAATAATCACATGTACAAGTTCAAAAAACCCATTTTTGGGCTACAAAACTCCCCAAAATCCCCCTTAAAGTAGAGCGAACTGTCTGGTTCTCGAACTCATCAAAATATATGCTGCCTTACACTTTTAAACCAAATTTCATCAAGATCGGACCATTTTTACGAAAGTTATCGTGCCTACGGACACACACACACGCACACGTGCGCGGCCTTCCGGGACAAGGCCAGTACCGCGAGCCAGTCGTAGTTCCTCAGTCCGCCGCTGCCGGCCGAAATTCTAGGAGCGCCACTGTACAGTTAGAACACACGGCCCCACAACTGAAAAGCGCACAATACCCAATACGGGGGCCGTCCAACAAATGAGAACCAAAGACTTGGACTTAGAAAAATCTCTCAGATATTGACTAAAAGAACTTTGGGGCCGTCTGTAAGGCCCCGTAATTTGTGGCGGCCCCCGAGTACGGCGAAATACGCACACATGGCCTCGTAAATATAAGGGAACATGAACACACACACACACACACACACACACACACACACACACACACACACACACACACAAGCGCGCGCGCGTGAACGAATGGTGTTTTTGGAATCTGGAGGCCTCAAAACGAAAAGTTATTATGGTCCCAGCCTAGGTCTTACCATGGTAATAGCTTCTTCCCTATAGGGGAAATTCGCTAAAAGTATATAAAAATCCTTTCAATTAATACAGGATATTATACAATTGTTTACAACACAATATACTCCCCCTATGGGGCAAGCCTAGTGTGGGGTGGAGGGATGAGTCTCTCAGTTTTTATCTTTATGACACTTTTGGTTTCACCTTTCTACTGGAAACAATGTTCAATAGCCGCTCACTCACAAAATTACAATTATGTCAATTGAAACTTGCCATTTATTTAAAATAAAACATACATTCCAAAATTACTTATATAATACCATTAAGACTATGCAAACTATTTAAAGATTCTTTGTTCAGTGATGGAAAATGTCCGCAGTAATCACTCAAACAACATTTACAGATTATTATAATTTTTTTTAATAAACACACCTTGATTTTTTAATTCAAATACACATTTTTAAATAAGATAAATTTTACCTTACTTAAGTTATTTCACAATAGCAAACATCTATTTGTGAATTTCGTCGGTACCAAAGTTTTGTAACCATACATAATATTGCCAACTCTAAGTCTTTCATTATTTTGTAAACTAGTATTTTTGTACATTATGGAAATATGTATTCTTATCATGGATTTTATCAGAAATAATTTAAATAACATTATTAGATTGACCCCTACTATTATTCATGTTGAATTTATTATATATTATAACATTAACATTAGGGAACTCCATGTGGAAAAATCACAATGTTCGGTAAACCTTGACATATGTAATCCATCTATGCGTTTGCAACACTTTGTGGTAAAATAAATTGAAGTTAGTATCTTTAAACGCTTATTATAATGTTAGGATCATTAACTTTTCACTATTTAGAAATATAACCATCATTTTTTTATATAAAAATGCCAAAATAATGATACTTGTATATAGTAGAACTTCGCTCTGTAAACCATTCTGATAACATTGACATACAATCCTAGTTCGAGAGTTTGACACGGTGTACGCAATCACTGATATGACAATCTCGCACTGCCAAAATAATGATACTTGTTTATAGTAGAACTTGGCTCTGTAAACCATTCTGATAACATACACATACAATCCTAGTTCGAGAGTTTGACACGGTGTACGCAATCACTGATATGACAATCTCGCACTGCCAAAATAATGATACTTGTATATAGTAGAACTTGGCTCTGTAAACCATTCTGATAACATTGACAAACAATCCTAGTTCGAGAGTTTGACACGGTGTACGCAATCACTGATATGACAATCTCGCACTGCCAAAATAATAATACTTGTATATAGTAGAACTTGGCTCTGTAAACCATTCTGATAACATTGACATACAATCCTAGTTTGAGAGTTTGACACGGTGTACGCAATCACTGATATGACAATCTCGCACTGCCAAAATAATGATACTTGTATATAGTAGAACTTGGCTCTGTAAACCATTCTGATAACATTGACATACAATCCTAGTTTGAGAGTTTGACACGGTGTACGCAATAACTGATATGACAATCTCACACTGCCAAAATAATGATACTTGTATACAGTAGAACTTGGCTCTGTAAACCATTCTGATAACATTGACATACAATCCTAGTTCGAGAGTTTGACACGGTGTACGCAATCACTGATATGACAATCTCACACTGCCAAAATAATGATACTTGTATACAGTAGAACTTCGCTCTGTAAACCATTCTGATAACATTGACATACAATCCTAGTTTGAGAGTTTGACACGGTGTACGCAATCACTGATATGACAATCTCACACTGCCAAAATAATGATACTTGTATACAGTAGAACTTGGCTCTGTAAACCATTCTGATAACATTGACATACAATCCTAGTTTGAGAGTTTGACACGGTGTACGCAATAGCTGATATGACAATCTCACACTGCCAAAATAATGATACTTGTATACAGTAGAACTTGGCTCTGTAAACCATTCTGATAACATTGACATACAATCCTAGTTCGAGAGTTTTACACGGTGTACGCAATCACTAATATGACAATCTCACACTGCCAAAATAATGATACTTGTATACAGTAGAACTTCGCTCTGTAAACCATTCTGATAACATTGACATACAATCCTAGTTCGAGAGTTTGACACGGTGTACGCAATCACTGATATGACAATCTCGCACTGCCAAAATAATGATAATTGTATATAGTAGAACTTGGCTCTGTAAACCATTCTGATAACATTGACATACAATCCTAGTTTGAGAGTTTGACACGGTGTACGCAATCACTGATATGACAATCTCACACTGCCAAAATAATGATACTTGTATACAGTAGAACTTGGCTCTGTAAACCATTCTGATAACATTGACATACAATCCTAGTTTGAGAGTTTGACACGGTGTACGCAATCACTGATATGACAATCTCACACTGCCAAAATAATGATACTTGTATACAGTAGAACTTCGCTCTGTAAACCATTCTGATAACATTGACATACAATCCTAGTTTGAGAGTTTGACACGGTGTACGCAATCACTGATATGACAATCTCACACTGCCAAAATAATGATACTTGTATACAGTAGAACTTCGCTCTGTAAACCATTCTGATAACATTGACATACAATCCTAGTTCGAGAGTTTGACACGGTGTACGCAATCACTGATATGACAATCTCGCACTGCCAAAATAATGATACTTGTATATAGTAGAACTTGGCTCTGTAAACCATTCTGATAACATTGACATACAATCCTAGTTTGAGAGTTTGACACGGTGTACGCAATCACTGATATGACAATCTCACACTGCCAAAATAATGATACTTGTATACAGTAGAACTTCGCTCTGTAAACCATTCTGATAACATTGACATACAATCCTAGTTTGAGAGTTTGGCACGGTGTACGCAATCACTGATATGACAATCTCACACTGCCAAAATAATGATACTTGTATATAGTAGAACTTCGCTCTGTAAACCATTCTGATAACATTGATAAACAATCCTAGTTCGAGAGTTTGACACGGTGTACGCAATCACTGATATGACAATCTCGCACTGCCAAAATAATGATACTTGTATATAGTAGAACTTGGCTCTGTAAACCATTCTGATAACATTGACATACAATCCTAGTTCGAGAGTTTGACACGGTGTACGCAATCACTGATATGACAATCTCGCACTGCCAAAATAATGATACTTGTATATAGTAGAACTTGGCTCTGTAAACCATTCTGATAACATTGACATACAATCCTAGTTTGAGAGTTTGACACGGTGTACGCAATCACTGATATGACAATCTCGCACTGCCAAAATAATGATACTTGTATATAGTAGAACTTGGCTCTGTAAACCATTCTGATAACATTGACATACAATCCTAGTTTGAGAGTTTGACACGGTGTACGCAATCACTGATATGACAATCTCGCACTGCCAAAATAATGATACTTGTATACAGTAGAACTTGGCTCTGTAAACCATTCTGATAACATTGACATACAATCCTAGTTTGAGAGTTTGACACGGTGTACGCAATCACTGATATGACAATCTCACACTGCCAAAATAATGATACTTGTATACAGTAGAACTTGGCTCTGTAAACCATTCTGATAACATTGACATACAATCCTAGTTTGAGAGTTTGACACGGTGTACGCAATCACTGATATGACAATCTCACACTGCCAAAATAATGATACTTGTATACAGTAGAACTTGGCTCTGTAAACCATTATGATAACATATACATACAATCCTAGTTTGAGAGTTTGACACGGTGTACGCAATCACTGATATGACAATCTCACACTGCCAAAATAATGATACTTGTATACAGTAGAACTTGGCTCTGTAAACCATTCAGATAACATTGACATACAATCCTAGTTCGAGAGTTTGACACGGTGTACGCAATCACTAATATGACAATCTCACACTGCCAAAATAATGATACTTGTATACAGTAGAACTTGGCTCTGTAAACCATTCTGATAACATTGACATACAATCCTAGTTCGAGAGTTTGACACGGTGTACGCAATCACTGATATGACAATCTCACACTGCCAAAATAATGATACTTGTATACAGTAGAACTTGGCTCTGTAAACCATTCTGATAACATTGACATACAATCCTAGTTTGAGAGTTTGACACGGTGTACGCAATCACTGATATGACAATCTCACACTGCCAAAATAATGATACTTGTATACAGTAGAACTTCGCTCTGTAAACCATTCTGATAACATTGACATACAATCCTAGTTCGAGAGTTTGACACGGTGTACGCAATCACTGATATGACAATCTCGCACTGCCAAAATAATGATAATTGTATATAGTAGAACTTGGCTCTGTAAACCATTCTGATAACATTGACATACAATCCTAGTTTGAGAGTTTGACACGGTGTACGCAATCACTGATATGACAATCTCACACTGCCAAAATAATGATACTTGTATACAGTAGAACTTGGCTCTGTAAACCATTCTGATAACATTGACATACAATCCTAGTTTGAGAGTTTGACACGGTGTACGCAATCACTGATATGACAATCTCACACTGCCAAAATAATGATACTTGTATACAGTAGAACTTCGCTCTGTAAACCATTCTGATAACATTGACATACAATCCTAGTTTGAGAGTTTGACACGGTGTACGCAATCACTGATATGACAATCTCACACTGCTAAAATAATGATACTTGTATACAGTAGAACTTCGCTCTGTAAACCATTCTGATAACATTGACATACAATCCTAGTTCGAGAGTTTGACACGGTGTACGCAATCACTGATATGACAATCTCGCACTGCCAAAATAATGATACTTGTTTATAGTAGAACTTGGCTCTGTAAACCATTCTGATAACATACACATACAATCCTAGTTCGAGAGTTTGACACGGTGTACGCAATCACTGATATGACAATCTCGCACTGCCAAAATAATGATACTTGTATATAGTAGAACTTGGCTCTGTAAACCATTCTGATAACATTGACAAACAATCCTAGTTCGAGAGTTTGACACGGTGTACGCAATCACTGATATGACAATCTCGCACTGCCAAAATAATGATACTTGTATATAGTAGAACTTGGCTCTGTAAACCATTCTGATAACATTGACATACAATCCTAGTTTGAGAGTTTGACACGGTGTACGCAATCACTGATATGACAATCTCGCACTGCCAAAATAATGATACTTGTATATAGTAGAACTTGGCTCTGTAAACCATTCTGATAACATTGACATACAATCCTAGTTTGAGAGTTTGACACGGTGTACGCAATCACTGATATGACAATCTCACACTGCCAAAATAATGATACTTGTATACAGTAGAACTTGGCTCTGTAAACCATTCTGATAACATTGACATACAATCCTAGTTCGAGAGTTTGACACGGTGTACGCAATCACTGATATGACAATCTCACACTGCCAAAATAATGATACTTGTATACAGTAGAACTTCGCTCTGTAAACCATTCTGATAACATTGACATACAATCCTAGTTTGAGAGTTTGACACGGTGTACGCAATCACTGATATGACAATCTCACACTGCCAAAATAATGATACTTGTATACAGTAGAACTTGGCTCTGTAAACCATTCTGATAACATTGACATACAATCCTAGTTTGAGAGTTTGACACGGTGTACGCAATAGCTGATATGACAATCTCACACTGCCAAAATAATGATACTTGTATACAGTAGAACTTGGCTCTGTAAACCATTCTGATAACATTGACATACAATCCTAGTTCGAGAGTTTTACACGGTGTACGCAATCACTAATATGACAATCTCACACTGCCAAAATAATGATACTTGTATACAGTAGAACTTCGCTCTGTAAACCATTCTGATAACATTGACATACAATCCTAGTTCGAGAGTTTGACACGGTGTACGCAATCACTGATATGACAATCTCGCACTGCCAAAATAATGATAATTGTATATAGTAGAACTTGGCTCTGTAAACCATTCTGATAACATTGACATACAATCCTAGTTTGAGAGTTTGACACGGTGTACGCAATCACTGATATGACAATCTCACACTGCCAAAATAATGATACTTGTATACAGTAGAACTTGGCTCTGTAAACCATTCTGATAACATTGACATACAATCCTAGTTTGAGAGTTTGACACGGTGTACGCAATCACTGATATGACAATCTCGCACTGCCAAAATAATGATAATTGTATATAGTAGAACTTGGCTCTGTAAACCATTCTGATAACATTGACATACAATCCTAGTTTGAGAGTTTGACACGGTGTACGCAATCTCTGATATGACAATCTCACACTGCCAAAATAATGATACTTGTATACAGTAGAACTTCGCTCTGTAAACCATTCTGATAACATTGACATACAATCCTAGTTCGAGAGTTTGACACGGTGTACGCAATCACTGATATGACAATCTCGCACTGCCAAAATAATGATACTTGTATATAGTAGAACTTCGCTCTGTAAACCATTCTGATAACATTGACATACAATCCTAGTTTGAGAGTTTGGCACGGTGTACGCAATCACTGATATGACAATCTCACAATGCCAAAATAATGATACTTGTATATAGTAGAACTTGGCTCTGTAAACCATTCTGATAACATTGACAAACAATCCTAGTTCGAGAGTTTGACACGGTGTACGCAATCACTGATATGACAATCTCGCACTGCCAAAATAATGATACTTGTATATAGTAGAACTTGGCTCTGTAAACCTTTCTGATAACATTGACATACAATCCTAGTTCGAGAGTTTGACACGGTGTACGCAATCACTGATATGACAATCTCGCACTGCCAAAATAATGATACTTGTATATAGTAGAACTTGGCTCTGTAAACCATTCTGATAACATTGACATACAATCCTAGTTCGAGAGTTTGACACGGTGTACGCAATCACTGATATGACAATCTCGCACTGCCAAAATAATGATACTTGTATATAGTAGAACTTGGCTCTGTAAACCATTCTGATAACATTGACATACAATCCTAGTTTGAGAGTTTGACACGGTGTACGCAATCACTGATATGACAATCTCGCACTGCCAAAATAATGATACTTGTATACAGTAGAACTTGGCTCTGTAAACCATTCTGATAACATTGACATACAATCCTACTTCGAGAGTTTGACACGGTGTACGCAATCACTGATATGACAATCTCGCACTGCCAAAATAATGATACTTGTATACAGTAGAACTTGGCTCTGTAAACCATTCTGATAACATTGACATACAATCCTAGTTTGAGAGTTTGACACGGTGTACGCAATCACTGATATGACAATCTCGCACTGCCAAAATAATGATACTTGTATATAGTAGAACTTGGCTCTGTAAACCATTCTGATAACATTGACATACAATCCTAGTTTGAGAGTTTGACACGGTGTACGCAATCACTGATATGACAATCTCGCACTGCCAAAATAATGATACTTGTATATAGTAGAACTTGGCTCTGTAAACCATTCTGATAACATTGACATACAATCCTAGTTTGAGAGTTTGACACGGTGTACGCAATCACTGATATGACAATCTCGCACTGCCAAAATAATGATACTTGTATACAGTAGAACTTGGCTCTGTAAACCATTCTGATAACATTGACATACAATCCTAGTTTGAGAGTTTGACACGGTGTACGCAATCACTGATATGACAATCTCACACTGCCAAAATAATGATACTTGTATACAGTAGAACTTGGCTCTGTAAACCATTCTGATAACATATACATACAATCCTAGTTTGAGAGTTTGACACGGTGTACGCAATCACTGATATGACAATCTCACACTGCCAAAATAATGATACTTGTATACAGTAGAACTTGGCTCTGTAAACCATTCAGATAACATTGACATACAATCCTAGTTCGAGAGTTTGACACGGTGTACGCAATCACTAATATGACAATCTCACACTGCCAAAATAATGATACTTGTATACAGTAGAACTTGGCTCTGTAAACCATTCTGATAACATTGACATACAATCCTAGTTCGAGAGTTTGACACGGTGTACGCAATCACTGATATGACAATCTCACACTGCCAAAATAATGATACTTGTATACAGTAGAACTTGGCTCTGTAAACCATTCTGATAACATTGACATACAATCCTAGTTTGAGAGTTTGACACGGTGTACGCAATCACTGATATGACAATCTCACACTGCCAAAATAATGATACTTGTATACAGTAGAACTTGGCTCTGTAAACCATTCTGATAACATTGACATACAATCCTAGTTTGAGAGTTTGACACGGTGTACGCAATCACTGATATGACAATCTCACACTGCCAAAATAATGATACTTGTATACAGTAGAACTTCGCTCTGTAAACCATTCTGATAACATTGACATACAATCCTAGTTTGAGAGTTTGACACGGTGTACGCAATCACTGATATGACAATCTCACACTGCCAAAATAATGATACTTGTATACAGTAGAACTTCGCTCTGTAAACCATTCTGATAACATTGACATACAATCCTAGTTCGAGAGTTTGACACGGTGTACGCAATCACTGATATGACAATCTCGCACTGCCAAAATAATGATACTTGTATATAGTAGAACTTGGCTCTGTAAACCATTCTGATAACATTGACATACAATCCTAGTTTGAGAGTTTGACACGGTGTACGCAATCACTGATATGACAATCTCACACTGCCAAAATAATGATACTTGTATACAGTAGAACTTCGCTCTGTAAACCATTCTGATAACATTGACATACAATCCTAGTTTGAGAGTTTGGCACGGTGTACGCAATCACTGATATGACAATCTCACACTGCCAAAATAATGATACTTGTATATAGTAGAACTTCGCTCTGTAAACCATTCTGATAACATTGATAAACAATCCTAGTTCGAGAGTTTGACACGGTGTACGCAATCACTGATATGACAATCTCGCACTGCCAAAATAATGATACTTGTATATAGTAGAACTTGGCTCTGTAAACCATTCTGATAACATTGACATACAATCCTAGTTCGAGAGTTTGACACGGTGTACGCAATCACTGATATGACAATCTCGCACTGCCAAAATAATGATACTTGTATATAGTAGAACTTGGCTCTGTAAACCATTCTGATAACATTGACATACAATCCTAGTTTGAGAGTTTGACACGGTGTACGCAATCACTGATATGACAATCTCGCACTGCCAAAATAATGATACTTGTATATAGTAGAACTTGGCTCTGTAAACCATTCTGATAACATTGACATACAATCCTAGTTTGAGAGTTTGACACGGTGTACGCAATCACTGATATGACAATCTCGCACTGCCAAAATAATGATACTTGTATACAGTAGAACTTGGCTCTGTAAACCATTCTGATAACATTGACATACAATCCTAGTTTGAGAGTTTGACACGGTGTACGCAATCACTGATATGACAATCTCACACTGCCAAAATAATGATACTTGTATACAGTAGAACTTGGCTCTGTAAACCATTCTGATAACATTGACATACAATCCTAGTTTGAGAGTTTGACACGGTGTACGCAATCACTGATATGACAATCTCACACTGCCAAAATAATGATACTTGTATACAGTAGAACTTGGCTCTGTAAACCATTATGATAACATATACATACAATCCTAGTTTGAGAGTTTGACACGGTGTACGCAATCACTGATATGACAATCTCACACTGCCAAAATAATGATACTTGTATACAGTAGAACTTGGCTCTGTAAACCATTCAGATAACATTGACATACAATCCTAGTTCGAGAGTTTGACACGGTGTACGCAATCACTAATATGACAATCTCACACTGCCAAAATAATGATACTTGTATACAGTAGAACTTGGCTCTGTAAACCATTCTGATAACATTGACATACAATCCTAGTTCGAGAGTTTGACACGGTGTACGCAATCACTGATATGACAATCTCACACTGCCAAAATAATGATACTTGTATACAGTAGAACTTGGCTCTGTAAACCATTCTGATAACATTGACATACAATCCTAGTTTGAGAGTTTGACACGGTGTACGCAATCACTGATATGACAATCTCACACTGCCAAAATAATGATACTTGTATACAGTAGAACTTCGCTCTGTAAACCATTCTGATAACATTGACATACAATCCTAGTTCGAGAGTTTGACACGGTGTACGCAATCACTGATATGACAATCTCGCACTGCCAAAATAATGATAATTGTATATAGTAGAACTTGGCTCTGTAAACCATTCTGATAACATTGACATACAATCCTAGTTTGAGAGTTTGACACGGTGTACGCAATCACTGATATGACAATCTCACACTGCCAAAATAATGATACTTGTATACAGTAGAACTTGGCTCTGTAAACCATTCTGATAACATTGACATACAATCCTAGTTTGAGAGTTTGACACGGTGTACGCAATCACTGATATGACAATCTCACACTGCCAAAATAATGATACTTGTATACAGTAGAACTTCGCTCTGTAAACCATTCTGATAACATTGACATACAATCCTAGTTTGAGAGTTTGACACGGTGTACGCAATCACTGATATGACAATCTCACACTGCTAAAATAATGATACTTGTATACAGTAGAACTTCGCTCTGTAAACCATTCTGATAACATTGACATACAATCCTAGTTCGAGAGTTTGACACGGTGTACGCAATCACTGATATGACAATCTCGCACTGCCAAAATAATGATACTTGTTTATAGTAGAACTTGGCTCTGTAAACCATTCTGATAACATACACATACAATCCTAGTTCGAGAGTTTGACACGGTGTACGCAATCACTGATATGACAATATCGCACTGCCAAAATAATGATACTTGTATATAGTAGAACTTGGCTCTGTAAACCATTCTGATAACATTGACAAACAATCCTAGTTCGAGAGTTTGACACGGTGTACGCAATCACTGATATGACAATCTCGCACTGCCAAAATAATGATACTTGTATATAGTAGAACTTGGCTCTGTAAACCATTCTGATAACATTGACATACAATCCTAGTTTGAGAGTTTGACACGGTGTACGCAATCACTGATATGACAATCTCGCACTGCCAAAATAATGATACTTGTATATAGTAGAACTTGGCTCTGTAAACCATTCTGATAACATTGACATACAATCCTAGTTTGAGAGTTTGACACGGTGTACGCAATCACTGATATGACAATCTCACACTGCCAAAATAATGATACTTGTATACAGTAGAACTTGGCTCTGTAAACCATTCTGATAACATTGACATACAATCCTAGTTCGAGAGTTTGACACGGTGTACGCAATCACTGATATGACAATCTCACACTGCCAAAATAATGATACTTGTATACAGTAGAACTTCGCTCTGTAAACCATTCTGATAACATTGACATACAATCCTAGTTTGAGAGTTTGACACGGTGTACGCAATCACTGATATGACAATCTCACACTGCCAAAATAATGATACTTGTATACAGTAGAACTTGGCTCTGTAAACCATTCTGATAACATTGACATACAATCCTAGTTTGAGAGTTTGACACGGTGTACGCAATAGCTGATATGACAATCTCACACTGCCAAAATAATGATACTTGTATACAGTAGAACTTGGCTCTGTAAACCATTCTGATAACATTGACATACAATCCTAGTTCGAGAGTTTTACACGGTGTACGCAATCACTAATATGACAATCTCACACTGCCAAAATAATGATACTTGTATACAGTAGAACTTCGCTCTGTAAACCATTCTGATAACATTGACATACAATCCTAGTTCGAGAGTTTGACACGGTGTACGCAATCACTGATATGACAATCTCGCACTGCCAAAATAATGATAATTGTATATAGTAGAACTTGGCTCTGTAAACCATTCTGATAACATTGACATACAATCCTAGTTTGAGAGTTTGACACGGTGTACGCAATCACTGATATGACAATCTCACACTGCCAAAATAATGATACTTGTATACAGTAGAACTTGGCTCTGTAAACCATTCTGATAACATTGACATACAATCCTAGTTTGAGAGTTTGACACGGTGTACGCAATCACTGATATGACAATCTCGCACTGCCAAAATAATGATAATTGTATATAGTAGAACTTGGCTCTGTAAACCATTCTGATAACATTGACATACAATCCTAGTTTGAGAGTTTGACACGGTGTACGCAATCTCTGATATGACAATCTCACACTGCCAAAATAATGATACTTGTATACAGTAGAACTTCGCTCTGTAAACCATTCTGATAACATTGACATACAATCCTAGTTCGAGAGTTTGACACGGTGTACGCAATCACTGATATGACAATCTCGCACTGCCAAAATAATGATACTTGTATATAGTAGAACTTCGCTCTGTAAACCATTCTGATAACATTGACATACAATCCTAGTTTGAGAGTTTGGCACGGTGTACGCAATCACTGATATGACAATCTCACAATGCCAAAATAATGATACTTGTATATAGTAGAACTTGGCTCTGTAAACCATTCTGATAACATTGACAAACAATCCTAGTTCGAGAGTTTGACACGGTGTACGCAATCACTGATATGACAATCTCGCACTGCCAAAATAATGATACTTGTATATAGTAGAACTTGGCTCTGTAAACCTTTCTGATAACATTGACATACAATCCTAGTTCGAGAGTTTGACACGGTGTACGCAATCACTGATATGACAATCTCGCACTGCCAAAATAATGATACTTGTATATAGTAGAACTTGGCTCTGTAAACCATTCTGATAACATTGACATACAATCCTAGTTTGAGAGTTTGACACGGTGTACGCAATCACTGATATGACAATCTCGCACTGCCAAAATAATGATACTTGTATATAGTAGAACTTGGCTCTGTAAACCATTCTGATAACATTGACATACAATCCTAGTTTGAGAGTTTGACACGGTGTACGCAATCACTGATATGACAATCTCGCACTGCCAAAATAATGATACTTGTATACAGTAGAACTTGGCTCTGTAAACCATTCTGATAACATTGACATACAATCCTACTTCGAGAGTTTGACACGGTGTACGCAATCACTGATATGACAATCTCGCACTGCCAAAATAATGATACTTGTATACAGTAGAACTTGGCTCTGTAAACCATTCTGATAACATTGACATACAATCCTAGTTTGAGAGTTTGACACGGTGTACGCAATCACTGATATGACAATCTCGCACTGCCAAAATAATGATACTTGTATATAGTAGAACTTGGCTCTGTAAACCATTCTGATAACATTGACATACAATCCTAGTTTGAGAGTTTGACACGGTGTACGCAATCACTGATATGACAATCTCGCACTGCCAAAATAATGATACTTGTATATAGTAGAACTTGGCTCTGTAAACCATTCTGATAACATTGACATACAATCCTAGTTTGAGAGTTTGACACGGTGTACGCAATCACTGATATGACAATCTCGCACTGCCAAAATAATGATACTTGTATACAGTAGAACTTGGCTCTGTAAACCATTCTGATAACATTGACATACAATCCTAGTTTGAGAGTTTGACACGGTGTACGCAATCACTGATATGACAATCTCACACTGCCAAAATAATGATACTTGTATACAGTAGAACTTGGCTCTGTAAACCATTCTGATAACATATACATACAATCCTAGTTTGAGAGTTTGACACGGTGTACGCAATCACTGATATGACAATCTCACACTGCCAAAATAATGATACTTGTATACAGTAGAACTTGGCTCTGTAAACCATTCAGATAACATTGACATACAATCCTAGTTCGAGAGTTTGACACGGTGTACGCAATCACTAATATGACAATCTCACACTGCCAAAATAATGATACTTGTATACAGTAGAACTTGGCTCTGTAAACCATTCTGATAACATTGACATACAATCCTAGTTCGAGAGTTTGACACGGTGTACGCAATCACTGATATGACAATCTCACACTGCCAAAATAATGATACTTGTATACAGTAGAACTTGGCTCTGTAAACCATTCTGATAACATTGACATACAATCCTAGTTTGAGAGTTTGACACGGTGTACGCAATCACTGATATGACAATCTCACACTGCCAAAATAATGATACTTGTATACAGTAGAACTTCGCTCTGTAAACCATTCTGATAACATTGACATACAATCCTAGTTCGAGAGTTTGACACGGTGTACGCAATCACTGATATGACAATCTCGCACTGCCAAAATAATGATAATTGTATATAGTAGAACTTGGCTCTGTAAACCATTCTGATAACATTGACATACAATCCTAGTTTGAGAGTTTGACACGGTGTACGCAATCACTGATATGACAATCTCACACTGCCAAAATAATGATACTTGTATACAGTAGAACTTGGCTCTGTAAACCATTCTGATAACATTGACATACAATCCTAGTTTGAGAGTTTGACACGGTGTACGCAATCACTGATATGACAATCTCACACTGCCAAAATAATGATACTTGTATACAGTAGAACTTGGCTCTGTAAACCATTCTGATAACATTGACATACAATCCTAGTTTGAGAGTTTGACACGGTGTACGCAATCACTGATATGACAATCTCACACTGCCAAAATAATGATACTTGTATACAGTAGAACTTCGCTCTGTAAACCATTCTGATAACATTGACATACAATCCTAGTTCGAGAGTTTGACACGGTGTACGCAATCACTGATATGACAATCTCGCACTGCCAAAATAATGATACTTGTATATAGTAGAACTTGGCTCTGTAAACCATTCTGATAACATTGACATACAATCCTAGTTTGAGAGTTTGACACGGTGTACGCAATCACTGATATGACAATCTCACACTGCCAAAATAATGATACTTGTATACAGTAGAACTTCGCTCTGTAAACCATTCTGATAACATTGACATACAATCCTAGTTTGAGAGTTTGACACGGTGTACGCAATCACTGATATGACAATCTCACACTGCCAAAATAATGATACTTGTATACAGTAGAACTTGGCTCTGTAAACCATTCTGATAACATTGACATACAATCCTAGTTTGAGAGTTTGACACGGTGTACGCAATCACTGATATGACAATCTCACACTGCCAAAATAATGATACTTGTATACAGTAGAACTTGGCTCTGTAAACCATTCAGATAACATTGACATACAATCCTAGTTCGAGAGTTTGACACGGTGTACGCAATCACTAATATGACAATCTCACACTGCCAAAATAATGATACTTGTATACAGTAGAACTTGGCTCTGTAAACCATTCTGATAACATTGACATACAATCCTAGTTCGAGAGTTTGACACGGTGTACGCAATCACTGATATGACAATCTCACACTGCCAAAATAATGATACTTGTATACAGTAGAACTTGGCTCTGTAAACCATTCTGATAACATTGACATACAATCCTAGTTTGAGAGTTTGACACGGTGTACGCAATCACTGATATGACAATCTCACACTGCCAAAATAATGATACTTGTATACAGTAGAACTTCGCTCTGTAAACCATTCTGATAACATTGACATACAATCCTAGTTCGAGAGTTTGACACGGTGTACGCAATCACTGATATGACAATCTCGCACTGCCAAAATAATGATAATTGTATATAGTAGAACTTGGCTCTGTAAACCATTCTGATAACATTGACATACAATCCTAGTTTGAGAGTTTGACACGGTGTACGCAATCACTGATATGACAATCTCACACTGCCAAAATAATGATACTTGTATACAGTAGAACTTGGCTCTGTAAACCATTCTGATAACATTGACATACAATCCTAGTTTGAGAGTTTGACACGGTGTACGCAATCACTGATATGACAATCTCACACTGCCAAAATAATGATACTTGTATACAGTAGAACTTCGCTCTGTAAACCATTCTGATAACATTGACATACAATCCTAGTTTGAGAGTTTGACACGGTGTACGCAATCACTGATATGACAATCTCACACTGCCAAAATAATGATACTTGTATACAGTAGAACTTCGCTCTGTAAACCATTCTGATAACATTGACATACAATCCTAGTTCGAGAGTTTGACACGGTGTACGCAATCACTGATATGACAATCTCGCACTGCCAAAATAATGATACTTGTATATAGTAGAACTTGGCTCTGTAAACCATTCTGATAACATTGACATACAATCCTAGTTTGAGAGTTTGACACGGTGTACGCAATCACTGATATGACAATCTCACACTGCCAAAATAATGATACTTGTATACAGTAGAACTTCGCTCTGTAAACCATTCTGATAACATTGACATACAATCCTAGTTTGAGAGTTTGACACGGTGTACGCAATCACTGATATGACAATCTCACACTGCCAAAATAATGATACTTGTATACAGTAGAACTTGGCTCTGTAAACCATTCTGATAACATTGACATACAATCCTAGTTCGAGAGTTTGACACGGTGTACGCAATCACTAATATGACAATCTCACACTGCCAAAATAATGATACTTGTATACAGTAGAACTTGGCTCTGTAAACCATTCTGATAACATTGACATACAATCCTAGTTCGAGAGTTTGACACGGTGTACGCAATCACTGATATGACAATCTCACACTGCCAAAATAATGATACTTGTATACAGTAGAACTTGGCTCTGTAAACCATTCTGATAACATTGACATACAATCCTAGTTTGAGAGTTTGACACGGTGTACGCAATCACTGATATGACAATCTCACACTGCCAAAATAATGATACTTGTATACAGTAGAACTTCGCTCTGTAAACCATTCTGATAACATTGACATACAATCCTAGTTCGAGAGTTTGACACGGTGTACGCAATCACTAATATGACAATCTCGCACTGCCAAAATAATGATACTTGTATATAGTAGAACTTGGCTCTGTAAACCATTCTGATAACATTGACATACAATCCTAGTTTGAGAGTTTGACACGGTGTACGCATTCACTGATATGACAATCTCACACTGCCAAAATAATGATACTTGTATACAGTAGAACTTCGCTCTGTAAACCATTCTGATAACATTGACATACAATCCTAGTTTGAGAGTTTGGCACGGTGTACGCAATCACTGATATGACAATCTCACACTGCCAAAATAATGATACTTGTTTATAGTAGAACTTGGCTCTGTAAACCATTCTGATAACATTGACAAACAATCCTAGTTCGAGAGTTTGACACGGTGTACGCAATCACTGATATGACAATCTCGCACTGCCAAAATAATGATACTTGTATATAGTAGAACTTGGCTCTGTAAACCATTCTGATAACATTGACATACAATCCTACTTCGAGAGTTTGACACGGTGTACGCAATCACTGATATGACAATCTCGCACTGCCAAAATAATGATACTTGTATATAGTAGAACTTGGCTCTGTAAACCATTCTGATAACATTGACATACAATCCTAGTTTGAGAGTTTGACACGGTGTACGCAATCACTGATATGACAATCTCGCACTGCCAAAATAATGATACTTGTATATAGTAGAACTTGGCTCTGTAAACCATTCTGATAACATTGACATACAATCCTAGTTTGAGAGTTTGACACGGTGTACGCAATCACTGATATGACAATCTCGCACTGCCAAAATAATGATACTTGTATACAGTAGAACTTGGCTCTGTAAACCATTCTGATAACATTGACATACAATCCTAGTTTGAGAGTTTGACACGGTGTACGCAATCACTGATATGACAATCTCACACTGCCAAAATAATGATACTTGTATACAGTAGAACTTGGCTCTGTAAACCATTCTGATAACATTGACATACAATCCTAGTTTGAGAGTTTGACACGGTGTACGCAATCACTGATATGACAATCTCGCACTGCCAAAATAATGATACTTGTATATAGTAGAACTTGGCTCTGTAAACCATTCTGATAACATTGACATACAATCCTAGTTTGAGAGTTTGACACGGTGTACGCAATCACTGATATGACAATCTCGCACTGCCAAAATAATGATACTTGTATATAGTAGAACTTGGCTCTGTAAACCATTCTGATAACATTGACATACAATCCTAGTTTGAGAGTTCGACACGGTGTACGCAATCACTGATATGACAATCTCGCACTGCCAAAATAATGATACTTGTATACAGTAGAACTTGGCTCTGTAAACCATTCTGATAACATTGACATACAATCCTAGTTTGAGAGTTTGACACGGTGTACGCAATCACTGATATGACAATCTCACACTGCCAAAATAATGATACTTGTATACAGTAGAACTTGGCTCTGTAAACCATTCTGATAACATTGACATACAATCCTAGTTTGAGAGTTTGACACGGTGTACGCAATCACTGATATGACAATCTCACACTGCCAAAATAATGATACTTGTATACAGTAGAACTTGGCTCTGTAAACCATTCAGATAACATTGACATACAATCCTAGTTCGAGAGTTTGACACGGTGTACGCAATCACTAATATGACAATCTCACACTGCCAAAATAATGATACTTGTATACAGTAGAACTTGGCTCTGTAAACCATTCTGATAACATTGACATACAATCCTAGTTCGAGAGTTTGACACGGTGTACGCAATCACTGATATGACAATCTCACACTGCCAAAATAATGATACTTGTATACAGTAGAACTTGGCTCTGTAAACCATTCTGATAACATTGACATACAATCCTAGTTTGAGAGTTTGACACGGTGTACGCAATCACTGATATGACAATCTCACACTGCCAAAATAATGATACTTGTATACAGTAGAACTTGGCTCTGTAAACCATTCTGATAACATTGACATACAATCCTAGTTTGAGAGTTTGACACGGTGTACGCAATCACTGATATGACAATCTCACACTGCCAAAATAATGATACTTGTATACAGTAGAACTTGGCTCTGTAAACAATTCAGATAACATTGACATACAATCCTAGTTCGAGAGTTTGACACGGTGTACGCAATCACTAATATGACAATCTCACACTGCCAAAATAATGATACTTGTATACAGTAGAACTTGGCTCTGTAAACCATTCTGATAACATTGACATACAATCCTAGTTCGAGAGTTTGACACGGTGTACGCAATCACTGATATGACAATCTCACACTGCCAAAATAATGATACTTGTATACAGTAGAACTTGGCTCTGTAAACCATTCTGATAACATTGACATACAATCCTAGTTTGAGAGTTTGACACGGTGTACGCAATCACTGATATGACAATCTCACACTGCCAAAATAATGATACTTGTATACAGTAGAACTTCGCTCTGTAAACCATTCTGATAACATTGACATACAATCCTAGTTCGAGAGTTTGACACGGTGTACGCAATCACTGATATGACAATCTCGCACTGCCAAAATAATGATAATTGTATATAGTAGAACTTGGCTCTGTAAACCATTCTGATAACATTGACATACAATCCTAGTTTGAGAGTTTGACACGGTGTACGCAATCACTGATATGACAATCTCACACTGCCAAAATAATGATACTTGTATACAGTAGAACTTGGCTCTGTAAACCATTCTGATAACATTGACATACAATCCTAGTTTGAGAGTTTGACACGGTGTACGCAATCACTGATATGACAATCTCACACTGCCAAAATAATGATACTTGTATACAGTAGAACTTCGCTCTGTAAACCATTCTGATAACATTGACATACAATCCTAGTTTGAGAGTTTGACACGGTGTACGCAATCACTGATATGACAATCTCACACTGCCAAAATAATGATACTTGTATACAGTAGAACTTCGCTCTGTAAACCATTCTGATAACATTGACATACAATCCTAGTTCGAGAGTTTGACACGGTGTACGCAATCACTGATATGACAATCTCGCACTGCCAAAATAATGATACTTGTATATAGTAGAACTTGGCTCTGTAAACCATTCTGATAACATTGACATACAATCCTAGTTTGAGAGTTTGACACGGTGTACGCAATCACTGATATGACAATCTCACACTGCCAAAATAATGATACTTGTATACAGTAGAACTTCGCTCTGTAAACCATTCTGATAACATTGACATACAATCCTAGTTTGAGAGTTTGGCACGGTGTACGCAATCACTGATATGACAATCTCACACTGCCAAAATAATGATACTTGTATATAGTAGAACTTGGCTCTGTAAACCATTCTGATAACATTGACAAACAATCCTAGTTCGAGAGTTTGACACGGTGTACGCAATCACTGATATGACAATCTCGCACTGCCAAAATAATGATACTTGTATATAGTAGAACTTGGCTCTATAAACCATTCTGATAACATTGACATACAATCCTAGTTCGAGAGTTTGACACGGTGTACGCAATCACTGATATGACAATCTCGCACTGCCAAAATAATGATACTTGTATATAGTAGAACTTGGCTCTGTAAACCATTCTGATAACATTGACATACAATCCTAGTTTGAGAGTTTGACACGGTGTACGCAATCACTGATATGACAATCTCGCACTGCCAAAATAATGATACTTGTATACAGTAGAACTTGGCTCTGTAAACCATTCTGATAACATTGACATACAATCCTAGTTTGAGAGTTTGACACGGTGTACGCAATCACTGATATGACAATCTCACACTGCCAAAATAATGATACTTGTATACAGTAGAACTTGGCTCTGTAAACCATTCTGATAACATTGACATACAATCCTAGTTTGAGAGTTTGACACGGTGTACGCAATCACTGATATGACAATCTCGCACTGCCAAAATAATGATACTTGTATATAGTAGAACTTGGCTCTGTAAACCATTCTGATAACATTGACATACAATCCTAGTTTGAGAGTTTGACACGGTGTACGCAATCACTGATATGACAATCTCGCACTGCCAAAATAATGATACTTGTATATAGTAGAACTTGGCTCTGTAAACCATTCTGATAACATTGACATACAATCCTAGTTTGAGAGTTTGACACGGTGTACGCAATCACTGATATGACAATCTCGCACTGCCAAAATAATGATACTTGTATACAGTAGAACTTGGCTCTGTAAACCATTCTGATAACATTGACATACAATCCTAGTTTGAGAGTTTGACACGGTGTACGCAATCACTGATATGACAATCTCACACTGCCAAAATAATGATACTTGTATACAGTAGAACTTGGCTCTGTAAACCATTCTGATAACATTGACATACAATCCTAGTTTGAGAGTTTGACACGGTGTACGCAATCACTGATATGACAATCTCACACTGCCAAAATAATGATACTTGTATACAGTAGAACTTGGCTCTGTAAACCATTCAGATAACATTGACATACAATCCTAGTTCGAGAGTTTGACACGGTGTACGCAATCACTAATATGACAATCTCACACTGCCAAAATAATGATACTTGTATACAGTAGAACTTGGCTCTGTAAACCATTCTGATAACATTGACATACAATCCTAGTTCGAGAGTTTGACACGGTGTACGCAATCACTAATATGACAATCTCACACTGCCAAAATAATGATACTTGTATACAGTAGAACTTGGCTCTGTAAACCATTCTCATAACATTGACATACAATCCTAGTTCGAGAGTTTGACACGGTGTACGCAATCACTAATATGACAATCTCACACTGCCAAAATAATGATACTTGTATACAGTAGAACTTGGCTCTGTAAACCATTCTGATAACATTGACATACAATCCTAGTTCGAGAGTTTGACACGGTGTACGCAATCACTAATATGACAATCTCACACTGCCAAAATAATGATACTTGTATACAGTAGAACTTGGCTCTGTAAACCATTCTGATAACATTGACATACAATCCTAGTTCGAGAGTTTGACACGGTGTACGCAATCACTAATATGACAATCTCACACTGCCAAAATAATGATACTTGTATACAGTAGAACTTGGCTCTGTAAACCATTCTGATAACATTGACATACAACCCTAGTTCGAGAGTTTGACACGGTGTACGCAATCACTAATATGACAATCTCACACTGCCAAAATAATGATACTTGTATACAGTAGAACTTGGCTCTGTAAACCATTCTGATAACATTGACATACAATCCTAGTTTGAGAGTTTGACACGGTGTACGCAATCACTAATATGACAATCTCACACTGCCAAAATAATGATACTTGTATACAGTAGAACTTGGCTCTGTAAACCATTCTGATAACATTGACATACAATCCTAGTTCGAGAGTTTGACACGGTGTACGCAATCACTAATATGACAATCTCGCACCTTCCTCTCCCCCTAAATACAATCGTGTTACAATAATATTTGCTCCTATACCTTACATGGACATGAAAACTCGATATTGGGACTTTGGAGGATTATTTTACAACTTTTCTGGTCATTAATATGATTAAATGCCTTATATCCCACGAAACCACCTTCTATAGGCAGTTTTAAGAAGGGTATCTTCATGAGGTTCATTAAAGAACTAAGGGGGGGATAGGATCAATAATTATTATGAAAGTGGAATTCTCAGGTACACTCATCAAATAAAAACATAAAACTGATAAAATACAACCCTGCGCCTATAAAACTCCTTAACCCACCAACTTAGAAAAATAAAGTATTTCTATGAAATTCTTAAAATAGTTAAATGAGCTTCCCACAGCTTTGACAGCCGAATTAGCAATCGAACTCTTATGTTTCCCTAAGTTAAAATATTATTATGTAGTTACCATCTTATAAAATGATTAGACAATTCGCTTAATAACACGTTACAGAAGGAAAATTTGAATATATTTGTTTGAAAATAAATTCACGTTTAAAGTATTACCAAAGCAGTTTTAAATAATTCAGGTTTTCTTCAAGTAAATCCGTTACTCTTATGTTTTGATCTACAATAAAAAAAATTAAAAAACTGAAGAGAGGAGGAAGTTGAAAATGTAACTTTTTATAGTTCAGTCCGTTAAAAAACAAGGAAAACAAATATACAGTAAGATATTATTTTTAAAATTTTATACTTTAATGTGTCATATATATACCGAATATAGCTCTCTATATGTTACTTATGAAGTTCGATAAGTGATGTAACACTCATAAATGTCAGCTTTCAGAAGAATTTGTGGTAAAGGTTTTAACATTAGGCTATTTCACTACTAAAAACGAGTTCATTTCCAGATTGCCATTTATTAGACGCACGTCTGAAGTGGCAAGCTCCTATAATTTTCTAGAGCTACGCACAGCATAATTCAAACGAGAGTGGCATTTCCATAAGAGTAATCTATTTTTGAAGACTCCCCAGTCAGAGTTGGGTTAATCAGCTGAGACGAGCTGCTGGTGATAACTACGTGGTAGAGGCAAAGTGATTTAGGAGACGCAACCCTTCGTGAGCCGAGGTGAGATTTGGCTCCATCGCGGACACATTTCTCGTAAAGCTGTTTTAAGATTTAGGTGTGTTCCAGTAATTGAAGATTTACTACTAATATCAGCAACTACAATGATATTTTGCAATAAAACATCTATCAATCGCGATTGGGTATTAAATCTGGATCCAATGAATGACACTTTTCACTAAAACGATTTACCGCTCACTGATTCGGTTGGGAGTAACTCCTGTGTAAGGCATAGGAACAACAAACCACCATGGTGACTGGTTGATACCATCTAATACATATTATGACCAAGCGGAGGTCTCAGTGCGTTTGTATTATGTCAAAAAAAATAAACATACAAATTTAATGCTATATAAAAAGTAAACGAGTTCGCACGCAGCACGCTGACGTGAGGGAAGTGAATTTCCACATAACAACTTTTAAAACTCAAAATCAGTGTAAAAACATACATTTGTCCAATTTTTGTTGAAATCTGAAAACATTGATTTTTTGGCTGTTCTGATACTCCTGGTTTCATTTACTTGCAAAGCTGGGAATACAATTTTGCGCATTATAAGGTTAGGAGAAGGTCCAGACAGGCTTGAAAGTAGGCGTGAGGTTGCTGGGGATAATAAAAGTACTTTAACAAAGGAATAACAGGCGTTTCTAGTGTAAAACCCCTATAAGACAACGTACTGTGTTTAGCCGATACACATTTTCTTTAATAACTCGGTAAATATTTATGCTAGAATGACGAGAGAGGGCTTAAAACTTTCCGCTTTTTAATTCTCATCTTTTAACGTGCATTGATTTTACATCTGGGGCCTTTCTGACCCTGGGGCCTTTAATGGTAAAAAAGTAAACACAATTTAGTTTTTGATTTATTGTTACAATAATATAGTTTGTTACAGTATGATGAAAAATATAGTTCATCACTAGGACCTAATGTGGCTTTTCGATCCTCGTTCATTTTCCAGCCTCAGTCGTTAAACTTGAGATCGGATCGAAAAGCGTCACTTTTGGCCTTAGTGATGAAATATACTATTATTTGATTTCAAAATGCTACATAACTGGACAAGCCTAATTACAATACAGCATTAATATATTATGTCATCTATAATTCAGTAGTGGAGATTCCAAGACCGCTCACACTAGTACTTCAACATTCAGATGTTCAAAACGAAACAAATTTCATGTAGCGTGCTGCATGGAACGACTCTTTAAATAGGAATTTTGATTTATCAATGCAAGAAGAATTTATTTTAATAATTAATTGTCAACACCTTAGGAAGGTCATATAATGGACCTTGTAACCTTTCTCCTCGTATATATTAATCTGTATAATGCAAATAGCTATGAGTTGCTTTTATTTTAAATTTTCACTAGAACAATTCGGTTGGAATACGTAATGGCTAAAACAATAATACGATTTTTTTCCTATTAGATGGGGGTTGGAATGAGGATTGTTTAAATTAGAGCAAGCCTCGTATAATTTACGGCTATACAGTGATTCTGTGTTCTCAGAGCAACGCGCCGTATGAAACTTCGGTAATCTCCCTCATCACCCCCCCCACCACCCCTTCAGACCCTTCGTCGCTCGATGAGTTATGGCGGGAGATTCGGGATGACGTTGTACAGCTTTACGTTGCCATTAATGAAATTCTCCCGTATATCTCTGAATATTCAAATTCGCTAAGGTATTATCTGGGTATTATAAGGTAGGTTGAATAAGAAAATATCCGAGAAAGAAAAGAGTAATATAAGGATAATCCGCGACCTCAACCGGGATAAGGCAATGCGGCTGCTGACAGTGCGGTTGTACATTATTGAGCTCTGACATGACGAAAACAATGAAGGATATACCAGTACAGTTTGCTGAAATAAAATGCAATTTTACCTTAAATAATAACTTATGGTAAAGAAATCTTTACTTTGCTTTCTTAGACATTTTTAACAAAGCTCACGTTTTCTAAGCTGTACGAGAGTACTGTTTTATACTTAAACCAAGTTGATTCATTTTAATACCTCTAAGTCATAAACGGTACAAATCAAAACTGAGTTTTAAACCCGTCATTAAGATAGTTAAATTCTTCAAAACTACTTGACTTGGTCAGCTATACGATACACAGCAGGGAATAATTATAACAATATACATAGGCTAAATACATTGTTTATTTGATAAAAACGTTATGATAAGCGATAAGCACAGAAGAGGAAACGGAAAATAGATTTATATTTTTCTATAAGGATTAAAGATAAGAAAGTAAAGTAAAATCGTTTTCTGCCATTGGTAATATTTCTGCGCTCCTGTTCTGAGGTTAGGAACTGCATGAGAGTAAATCAACCTCGGAATCCAGCCCTCGGGAACTGGGGAATTCCATTTTACGCGGCCAAACGTTTCGAGGAGGGAATGCAATTATTCGCTCCTATAAATTAAAACTGGCTTAATAAAAGCACATTTACGATTTTACAAGTTTGACGTCTGTTTTAATGCGCTGTTATCGTAAAGTAATTCCTGGGAGGGTTGTAATTCCCTGCGTGAGCGGTGGATGCGGAACTAATAAAAATGTCCAGCTCTTTACCCCTTCCAATCATTTTGAGGTGTTAACATTTCCAAACTATTAAAATTTGTTCATGAAAAAATAAGTCATAACTGAAAAATATTATTCTTCTGTAACAAGTGAATAGGTGCTTATGGTTATGGGAAGGGTCTTCCTTAGCTTTATTGATGAGTTTCCCCATTTTAAAGAGTAGTTCTCTAAAATCGAGTAGATTTCCTGATTTAATTATTTATAAAAAATATATAAAAATACTCAAATCCATTTTTATTAACTCAAGGACTAATTTCAAGACTAAATAGGTTCCTTACCTCCGTCACTAGTCCAAAATGTTTAACACAAAGGTTATGCCAACGAAAGGTTAGGTTACGCAGTGCAGCGAAAAATGTTGGCATAAATTATATGATAAACATTTTGGAATTTTGACGGAGGTAAGGAACCTCTATATCAAAATACTTGTTATTCCTATACATTCTTAGGTAATAATAAACATAGTTACCTGTATTGGAGTGTTTTGTCATTCCATTATGGTTCTAAATATTTTTAATCTGAAACATAAAATAAACACATTAATTCACGTAAATCAGTTGTTTCAAAGCGCAAGGGAAATTCTTGTATTTATCTAATACATTGTGCATGAAACAAAATATTTTTAAAATAAGAAAACAAATAAACTAATAAATGGAACATAAATAATATAAATATCGTCAACCAAACAACTGATGGGTAGTTAAAGCTTAAAGCGTTACTCCGAAAAAAATTTATTTTATTTTAGTAAATGCAATGAGGACAGTTATTTTTTTTAAACATGTACCAATAAGTTTTTTCTTGTAACTAAGAATATTGATAATATAATGAAAGATAAAATTATATAAACTGGTAATTTACACTTTAAATATGGACGTGTTTCTATTGTATTTACTTGCAAACATGTGCATACAATAATTACGAACTAGTTGGAATCTGATCTTTTTTATTCCAAATTCCAAATTTTTATGAATTTTATGCCATATTTTATCACATTTATTTTTTATAATGTATAATATGTCCTATAATAGCCGTACAGTGATACGTTTACCTCTTTTTACTTTGAAATACATATACTTTTTAACTAGTATGTTGTGTTTTAACTCATGACATGCAATGTGTATATTGCCCATTTACTAAAATAAAGGTTATATTTTTATTATGGTATGAGTCTTGATTTAAAAAGAATTTGATTTTCATACAATTTTGAAATTAAGTGCCATTACAGCATAAATTTACAGAAATATTTACTACATAAATGAACTGTTCCCCATAACTTTAGGAGGCCTCAGGTATTTTAACAATAAAATAAAACTCAAAAATGCAAATATTTCTTCCAATTTTGATGAAGTTAAGTATTAAGTAATCATATGGGAGTCTACGGTTCATATCTTGGTAAAAATATCACTTATGATACAACTTGTACGTTACCATTTAATTTATATGATTAACTGGCGTAAAGAATTTAAAACATGATTCATTCTATGTTTGTAAGGTAGTTCAGATATTAGGTTACTTCAATCTGGTTCTTTCTGTAAGTAAATGTGAAAAAGTTTACCTCCCGAGTAAAAAAAGCAAAGTCTCCCAAAATATCCCTTACTATTAAAAAACCCTGGATTTAAAATATATTTTACACTTGATTTCCGTGCGTTTCGTAAAAAAAGTAAAGTGGACGACAAATGCTATTGCAACTTAATTATTAGGCTTCGCTTGGCTCATCCAATCATAGAACTGATGGACCATGGACTGGGTCTAATGCAAAATAGGATTATGCCGCAGCAAGTGGGTATATACGGAGGAAGATACATTATCACCAATTGGTCATGTCAAAGGCCTTTGTCTGCATGTAACATCACCACAGCCGCTTAATGGTCGAGGGCACTCATGCAAATTCTTCTGCCGTTGGAGAGCTTTTAGACCATAGAATTACTAGATGGTAATAAGGGTATATTATTACCGAATTAATATTACACTATACTACATTTTTGCTGATAAAGGTATAGTGCGTTAATAACCTAAATCACCGAATTATTTTGGAGTGCGTTACCATAGTTTGTTTATTCACAACGGCAACGATACCAGAACCGACACCCAGTAAAGTCAAACTTTCGCACTTTAAAAGAACCGCGGCATGGACCGTGACAGGACCTCGGGATCACTGGTAGGACCCGCTTCCAAACACACTCAAACTTCCTCTGAAGTATACAACCCTCCCACCAGTTTGGGGTGAGCGTGCACGTACTTTACCCAGTAATCTACTTTGTATTCATTTATAAACGAATTTTTTAAATATTTTGTCTAATGAAAAAGGGCTCTTCTGGTTAACTGAAATTTTCTTGTACATTAAATTCCTTTTATTACAAATAATTTATCACTTGGCCAGATCAAAGTTTTCTAATACCAAATTGTATATTATATAGTAGTCTGCTGAGATTGAACCTACGCTTGACCACGGCTTGAAGCCAGCGCTCTACCTCTGATCTACCGCGTCCGGTTTTTCGTGTCGGTTTGTGTAAGAAATTGAAAAAATTTGTCAGCAAAGACGACAAAGTCAATAACCGACTTTTAAGTGACAAATAGCTAAAAGATAATTTCAAATTGGTTCACCACTCAATTTATTTTCTCCAGATATTAATTTCAGTTGAAGGCGTGTCGGCCACGAGCAGCTGTAGCGGTTGATGTTGATGTTGCAGTTGAATGACGCATCATGAATCAACATCAACTTGATTGATTGTGGTATCGAAGCGATGGTGTTGTACAATTTAATGCAGAAAGGTTTCAAATAAATTACTTTCAATAGAATATCAGTAGAGAAGAACTAAGGGTTTAACATACTATTCGGCGCTTTTTTCCCATGTTATTATTATGGGGAGCCGTTTTTGCACCGACACCAGCTCCCGCCTTACACAAGTTTCCTTGTTAGCCTGTACTAATGTCCAACCCTTGCCTATATTAAATATATTTTCCCAATCCCCCATCCCTCCTCTATATTTTTTAAAATTAATTTTCAAATTCAGGCTAAAAAACTATCTTTAGTGTTTATGGTCCGATTTGTCTGCAATTTGGATATGTTATTGTCCTAGGCAAGTGTTTTAATAAATTCCACTTACATTTCCCAAATTCACTATAACGGTCAAATTAAAAAATATTTTTTGAAAAATACTATAGTGCCAATTGCCACCTTCTTTATTAACTGTCCGATTTGTCTGCAATTTGGATATGTTATTGACCTAGGCAAGTGTTTTAATAAATTCCACTTACATATCCCAAATTCACTATTGCGGTCAAATTAAAAAAATATTTTTGAAAAATACTGCCAATTGCCAACTTCTTTATTTACTGTCTGATTTATTTAAAATTTGGATATGTTATTGTCCTAGGCAAGTCTTTTAATAAATTCCACTTACATATCCCAAAATTCACTATTACGGTCAAATTAAAAAATATTTTTGAAAAATACTGCCAATTGCCAACTTCTTTATTTACTGTCCGATTTGTTTAAAATTTGGATATGTTATTGTCGTAGGCAAGTGTTTTAATAAATTACACTTACATTTCCCAAATTCACTATTACAGTCAAATTAAAAATTATTTTTGAAAAATACTGCCAATTGCCAACTTCTTTATTTACTGTCCGATTTGTTTAAAATTTGGATATGTTATTGTTGTAGGCTAGTGTATATGCACCATCCACATTTTACAAATATTGCGGTTAAATTTTAAAAAAATTTGGAAAAATACTGCCAATTGGCAACTTCTTTATTTATGGTCTGATTTGTTTAAAATTTATATATGTCATTATTCTAGGCTAGTGTATATGTACCATCCACATTTGACAAATTAACTATAATGGTCAAATTTAAAAAATATTTTGAAAAATATACTAACAATTTCAAACTTCTTTATTTACTGTCTGATTTATTTTCGGATATGTTATAGCTCTTATATAGGTAACAAGACCACACTACCACACGTTCCACTACCCCCTATAATACAGTATTTTGTCTTTTTTGTTTGTTTATTTTGCTGTAATCCCAAAACTGACTTTGCTGTTTATTGTCCGATTTGCCTACACTTTGGATATTGTCCTAAGCATTTATTGTCTGATTTATTTTTGGATATGTTATAGCCCCCAACTATTATATCTAAAATTACAATATTATTTCCACCTATAATACAGCTGATGTGATGTGTTGTTTGTTTTGCCGCAACCTAAAAACTAACATTGGTATTTGTGTTTTTACAAAACTATATTTTGTAAATTACTACCAATAACTCCTTTATTTACTTTTCGACTTGTTATATCCCCTTATATCTAAATTTACCATATATTTTTTCCCTTTTAGTGCTGTTTTGTCGTAACCAAACTTTGGATATGACTGCAATATATTACTGGCCATTGCATCAGTAAATACCCCATTTCCAAATTCACTATTACGGTTGGATTAAAAAAAAAATAAATACAAGCTTATTATATACATCCAGCTGATAAGTAATATATATCTACAAAATATTTATGGTCAGAACTGCCTAAATTTTGGATATGTTTTAAGCCAATGCGATAACAAAAATAAATTTTTAAAACCCAAAACAACTAAACACAAAACACTAATCTTTCTTTGTGCTTGTTTGGAGTAGTCTTTATTTTATCCAACTTAATTTTAATTTTGTAGTTAAAATCAAACTTCCCACATTCTAGCTCCCTTTCCAGCCAGTGGTTGGAGACATAAAGGTTACGAATATTTTCAAACTGTACAATATATCTTTTTCTACCCCTATGTTGGACTTGTTTAATAGCGCTTATTAATAATTCCGCACCATATTCCAAATCCTCCAGTCTACTACATTCTTTAAATTTAACATTGCCTTTAATATCTTGCATCTCTATGTCTTCTTGTCCAACATCATCCCACTCATTGTTACGGAAACTTAGGTTTTCTATTTTTGGAAAGGAATTGCCATAAAATGTTGCGGTTCCGTTAGTGTTAAAGCTTGCAAGTGGCTCGTTGGTAGGTAGATAAATAATGTCCAAATCACCACTGTATGGCAACACGCTATAACCTTGCCTATTCTTATTTATCTCTATAAATACAGTTTTACAGACACCTTTAACATAGTATACACCCCTCCGTCCATCCTTTTCTGCCAACACTCCCACAAACTTGTTGTTTACTACAAACGCATACACTATATAATGTCCATAATGCTCTAGATCCTCCCAACGTCGCAGGAAGTAATCTTTGAATTTATCCTCTCTTTCCCTTCTTTCTTGTTCTTTAGCCAACTGTGCTTTGTATTCCTCTGCAACAGTATTTTCCACATATTCCAATTTACGCTTATTACTGTCAATGTCTTCTAATTCCAATTTCCTCTTTTTGGAACAACTCTCTAAGAAAGGCTTGGAAAGTGGCTCTATTTCTTTAATAGTGTATGGGTACAGTTTATTGGTCCGGCTTCTTCAAACGTAGGGAGTAAGGTTAGGACTTTCCACTAAGCCTAATTCTTCTAAATTGATGTGTTTAGGTATAGTGGAGAAAGGTGTATTTGATTTTGTAAAACATGTGCCCCCAGATTTGATGTAACACTTATGCTTTACACTTATGGCATCAGGAAACTCCTCTATTACCTCTACATAGTTAGTTGGTAAACAGTTAAAGCTAAATGCAGATAGAGCATACTTTATTAACTTTTCCCTTTGTGTACTATCTTTTGGCAGTTTTAGTTGTACTCCAGTTATCTTCTTCGTATTACTATTACCCCAATATGCGTATTGTAATAAATCGTTAAACACTAAACAACAACTGTTTTGTAATTGATTGGCAACTTTCACCCACATCTTATGCAGAGGCACAGCATAGAATGGAGCATTTTGAAAGTACCGTTTGTTGTCTTCTATTAGACTTAAACAATCTCTTAAAGGTTCAAACCCTTTACCAAAACCTCTACAATAGTTATAGATTGTTGCCTCTAACCTTGTTATTCCATTCTCTCTAGCTAGTTTAGACGAGAACGTTTCGTTTAGTCTCGCATCTGGACAGTTTACAAAGTTTATTATATGGTTTCCTATACTTTTAATTACTCCAGGACTTGTAATCTGGCATATAAATTTATTATATATTTTTACCCTGCTATTTACATTAAACCATGTTAAACAGTCTTTACTAACATTATCTACAATAACATTATATCCATTCTTGTACTCCCCTTGGTAGCAAAAGTTAAAGTTTTCTGTAAGATATTGGCACATTTCCTCTTTATTAAATATTCCAGCCAAATCTAGTGTTATATCGAAATCCATAAGATAGTACATTTCTTTTTCCAGATCTTGCAGTATCTTTGGAAGATCTTCCAACAAATCCTTAATTTTAACATTTGCAAGCTCTATTTTATAGGGAATTGCTATAGGATCATCATACTTTTGTTTAATTTGGTCAATATCTTTCTTTATTATTTGTAACACACCCTCGCTTTGGACCCCAGAGGACCTCTCCAAGGAGAATGGTAGTTTGGCCACAACACCATGTCGAGCTAAAGAGAACTTTTTAAATATTCCTCGTAAGTAGCTATTAAACGAGCCACATATTTCCTTCTTAACTTTAAATTTATTCCGAACGTCCCCATCACAATCCGTAACATTGGTTATCTTAACTAACATTATGTTATCACAAAACGCATCCGTTATAGATGTTAAGTTATTTAATTTTGGTTCGCCCTCGCAATAGTTTATATTACCTATGTCTGTAAGAAGGTTATTATTACGTAGATTTTCTAATAAAAACCATATACCGAATCTTTCGTTAGTAGGTTTAATACAATTTCCCAATAAATGGCTAACAGAGTACATTTCTTTTATACAAAAAAAAGTAGCGGAAACATGTAAACAGGACAGATATAATTACACTATAGGCATATAGAGGTTGTAAATATATGGATATTGTATATAAACATAGGCGAGTGGTAAGTGTAACATGTAAGTGGACACCCACATGCAAATATGGAATACCCACTATTAATATAATTCCAAATTCGACTAAATAAGTTTATAGTCTCAATATAATTAACATATTAACTAACGGTGCCATCCCGCATTAGTACCCAAATTGTCGAAATTCTATAATTCTATTCTTAGTCCTTGTATTAGGTTTTGTACTATTAAACCCTACATTCTTATCCTGTGCAGTAGAGTAATATATGTATTTAATACAGATACGCACATTCTACAAGACCTATACATCTGTTGTATAAGCAGCAGAATAGACATCTCATTGTGTTGTTGTAAAGTAAAACATAAATGTAAATTGTGCTGGATACAACCGGCCAGATATTAGACAGGAAATGTGTTGGAAGTGTATTGCCAAAGACAAACACCACATAGTGCAGCATGTAATCAATCCATTACTATTTAGACAAATGTATAAGGTCAGTATTGGTACAACATCCGATATATTAGCCAAACCCACTATCAAACTTGGAAAACAAACAGTAAAAAATTAATATTATAGTAACAGAAATAGTAAGAGTATAAGGACATAGTAATATTTAAAGTTTATAAAACAATACAAATGCAGAGACACAATAAATGACACACTCCAACACATTACGACACAGGCACAGATACTGGTTTACAGCCATTTTACACAACTTTACAGGTTCTGTCAACTGACACAAAAATAGTTTGTAAATTGTGTAAGAAATATATGTAATATAAACAAATTTAACACAATCATAACATTTTGAGGACACAATGTTTGGACTGGGTTTGGCTAATATATCGGATGTTGTACCAATACTGACCTTATACATTTGTCTAAATAGTAATGGATTGATTACATGCTGCACTATGTGGTGTTTGTCTTTGGCAATACACTTCCAACACATTTCCTGTCTAATATCTGGCCGGTTGTATCCAGCACAATTTACATTTATGTTTTACTTTACAACAACACAATGAGATGTCTATTCTGCTGCTTATACAACAGATGTATAGGTCTTGTAGAATGTGCGTATCTGTATTAAATACATATATTACTCTACTGCACAGGATAAGAATGTAGGGTTTAATAGTACAAAACCTAATACAAGGACTAAGAATAGAATTATAGAATTTCGACAATTTGGGTACTAATGCGGGATGGCACCGTTAGTTAATATGTTAATTATATTGAGACTATAAACTTATTTAGTCGAATTTGGAATTATATTAATAGTGGGTATTCCATATTTGCATGTGGGTGTCCACTTACATGTTACACTTACCACTCGCCTATGTTTATATACAATATCCATATATTTACAACCTCTATATGCCTATAGTGTAATTATATCTGTCCTGTTTACATGTTTCCGCTACTTTTTTTTGTATAAAAGAAATGTACTCTGTTAGCCATTTATTGGGAAATTGTATTAAACCTACTAACGAAAGATTCGGTATATGGTTTTTATTAGAAAATCTACGTAATAATAACCTTCTTACAGACATAGGTAATATAAACTATTGCGAGGGCGAACCAAAATTAAATAACTTAACATCTATAACGGATGCGTTTTGTGATAACATAATGTTAGTTAAGATAACCAATGTTACGGATTGTGATGGGGACGTTCGGAATAAATTTAAAGTTAAGAAGGAAATATGTGGCTCGTTTAATAGCTACTTACGAGGAATATTTAAAAAGTTCTCTTTAGCTCGATATGGTGTTGTGGCCAAACTACCATTCTCCTTGGAGAGGTCCTCTGGGGTCCAAAGCGAGGGTGTGTTACAAATAATAAAGAAAGATATTGACCAAATTAAACAAAAGTATGATGATTCTATAGCAATTCCCTATAAAATAGAGCTTGCAAATGTTAAAATTAAGGATTTGTTGGAAGATCTTCCAAAGATACTGCAAGATCTGGAAAAAGAAATGTACTATCTTATGGATTTCGATATAACACTAGATTTGGCTGGAATATTTAATAAAGAGGAAATGTGCCAATATCTTACAGAAAACTTTAACTTTTGCTACCAAGGGGAGTACAAGAATGGATATAATGTTATTGTAGATAATGTTAGTAAAGACTGTTTAACATGGTTTAATGTAAATAGCAGGGTAAAAATATATAATAAATTTATATGCCAGATTACAAGTCCTGGAGTAATTAAAAGTATAGGAAACCATATAATAAACTTTGTAAACTGTCCAGATGCGAGACTAAACGAAACGTTCTCGTCTAAACTAGCTAGAGAGAATGGAATAACAAGGTTAGAGGCAACAATCTATAACTATTGTAGAGGTTTTGGTAAAGGGTTTGAACCTTTAAGAGATTGTTTAAGTCTAATAGAAGACAACAAACGGTACTTTCAAAATGCTCCATTCTATGCTGTGCCTCTGCATAAGATGTGGGTGAAAGTTGCCAATCAATTACAAAACAGTTGTTGTTTAGTGTTTAACGATTTATTACAATACGCATATTGGGGTAATAGTAATACGAAGAAGATAACTGGAGTACAACTAAAACTGCCAAAAGATAGTACACAAAGGGAAAAGTTAATAAAGTATGCTCTATCTGCATTTAGCTTTAACTGTTTACCAACTAACTATGTAGAGGTAATAGAGGAGTTTCCTGATGCCATAAGTGTAAAGCATAAGTGTTACATCAAATCTGGGGGCACATGTTTTACAAAATCAAATACACCTTTCTCCACTATACCTAAACACATCAATTTAGAAGAATTAGGCTTAGTGGAAAGTCCTAACCTTACTCCCTACGTTTTAAGAAGCCGGACCAATAAACTGTACCCATACACTATTAAAGAAATAGAGCCACTTTCCAAGCCTTTCTTAGAGAGTTGTTCCAAAAAGAGGAAATTGGAATTAGAAGACATTGACAGTAATAAGCGTAAATTGGAATATGTGGAAAATACTGTTGCAGAGGAATACAAAGCACAGTTGGCTAAAGAACAAGAAAGAAGGGAAAGAGAGGATAAATTCAAAGATTACTTCCTGCGACGTTGGGAGGATCTAGAGCATTATGGACATTATATAGTGTATGCGTTTGTAGTAAACAACAAGTTTGTGGGAGTGTTGGCAGAAAAGGATGGACGGAGGGGTGTATACTATGTTAAAGGTGTCTGTAAAACTGTATTTATAGAGATAAATAAGAATAGGCAAGGTTATAGCGTGTTGCCATACAGTGGTGATTTGGACATTATTTATCTACCTACCAACGAGCCACTTGCAAGCTTTAACACTAACGGAACCGCAATATTTTATGGCAATTCCTTTCCAAAAATAGAAAACCTAAGTTTCCGTAACAATGAGTGGGATGATGTTGGACAAGAAGACATAGAGATGCAAGATATTAAAGGAAATGTTAAATTTAAAGAATGTAGTAGACTGGAGGATTTGGAATATGGTGCGGAATTATTAATAAGCGCTATTAAACAAGTCCAACATAGGGGTAGAAAAAGATATATTGTACAGTTTGAAAATATTCGTAACCTTTATGTCTCCAACCACTGGCTGGAAAGGGAGCTAGAATGTGGGAAGTTTGATTTTAACTACAAAATTAAAATTAAGTTGGATAAAATAAAGACTACTCCAAAACAAACACAAAGAAAGATTAGTGTTTTGTGTTTAGTTGTTTTGGGTTTTAAAAATTTATTTTTTGCTATCGCATTGGCTTAAAACATATCCAAAATTTAGGCAGTTCCATAAATATTTTGTAGATATATATTACTTATCAGCTGGATGTATATAATAAGCTTGTATTTATTTTTTTAATCCAACCGTAATAGTGAATTTGGAAATGGGGTATTTACTGATGCAATGGCCAGTAATATATTGCAGTCATATCCAAAGTTTGGTTACGACAAAACAGCACTAAAAGGTAAATAATATACGGTAAATTTAGATATAAGGGGATATAACAAGTTGAAAAGTAAATAAAGGAGTTATTGGTAGTAATTTACAAAATATAGTTTTGTAAAAACACAAATACCAATGTTAGTTTTTGTTTTTAGGTTGCGGCAAAACAAACAACACATCAACTGTATTATAGGTGGAAATAATATTGTAATTTTAGATATAATAGTTGGGGGCTATAACATATCCAAAAATAAATCAGACAATAAATGCTTAGGACAATATCCAAAGTGTAGGCAAATCGGACAATAAACAGCAAAGTCAGTTTGGGATTACAGCAAAATAAACAAACAAAAAAGACAAAATACTGTATTATAGGGGGTAGTGGAACGTGTGGTAGTGTGGTCTTGTTACCTATATAAGAGCTATAACATATCCGAAAATAAATCAGACAGTAAATAAAGAAGTTTGAAATTGTTAGTATATTTTTCAAAATATTTTTTAAATTTGACCATTATAGTTAATTTGTCAAATGTGGATGGTACATATACACTAGCCTAGAATAATGACATATATAAATCTTAAACAAATCAGACCATAAATAAAGAAGTTGCCAATTGGCAGTATTTTTCCAAATTTTTTAAAATTTAACCGCAATATTTGTAAAATGTGGATGGTGCATATACATTAGCCTACAACAATAACATATCCAAATTTTAAACAAATCGGACAGTAAATAAAGAAGTTGGCAATTGGCAGTATTTTTCCAAATTTTTTAAAATTTAACCGCAATATTTGTAAAATGTGGATGGTGCATATACACTAGCCTATAACAATAGCATATCCAAATTTTAAATAAATCGGACAGTAAATAAAGAAGTTGGCAATTGGCAGTATTTTTCAAAAATATTTTTTAATTTGACCGTAATAGTGAATTTGGGATATGTAAGTGGAATTTATTAAAACACTTGCCTAGGACAATAACATATCCAAATTTTAAATAAATCGGGCAGTAAATAAAGAAGTTGGCAATTGGCAGTATTTTTCAAAAATATTTTTTAATTTGAGTGTAATAATGAATTTGGGAAATGTAAGTGTAATTTATTAAAACACTTGCCTACGACAATAACATATCCAAATTGAAGACAAATCGGACAGTTAATAAAGAAGGTGGCAATTGGCAGTATTTTTCAAAAATATTTTTTAATTTGACCGTTATAGTGAATTTGGGAAATGTAAGTGGAATTTATTAAATCACTTGCCTAGGACAATAACATATCCAAATTGCAGACAAATCGGACTATAAACACTAAAGATAGTTTTTTAGCCTGAATTTGAAAATTAATTTTAAAAAATATAGAGGAGGGATGGGGATTGGGAAAATATATTTAATATAGGCAAGGGTTGGACATTAGTACAGGCTAACAAGGAAACTTGTGTAAGGCGGGAGCTGGTGTCGGTGCAAAAACGGCTCCCCATAAGAATAACATGGGAAAAAAGCGCCGAATAGTATGTTAAACCCTTAGTTCTTCTCTACTAATATCATATTGCTTAGGACGGCGTTGTTTCTTTAACTATTGTTAAAAATCTAATTATTAATTTAACATTCATTAATTATGCCTTCTAAGATCAGGTCAAACTTAGATAGTAACAACTCCACGCACTTTCAAAACGTTAGAAAAAGCCAATGGCGTAAATACCACATCCTTTGAGTAGTAGCTCTTTTAAGTTCTTTAGTTATACGTGGACCTTTTAAATTTATATTTCAAAAACGAGGTAATAGCTAACAAGAAATATTGTAAAGAGTGCGAACATATTTTGATGTCCGTGGAATGAAGGCCACCTTCAAAACAGTTCAACATGAATTCCTTTTATTTCAAGTCAGAAGTTTCTAGCATTCAATGAATGTATCAATAGATAATGTCGCTGCCTTTCAGAAAGTTGAGGACTTTTGTTTTAAGTTAGTTAATGAAAAGGCTGTACCACTTCAGCTTAATTTAAATAAATCATCGTATTACTAACTTTGATTAATCAAAGGTCATTTTGGCCATGATTGGTTAAAATACAGTTTTGTGTTACATGTTATCTTCATTTTCTCTCGGAAGACGTTAAGGTGCCGGGGATGGAGAGGGTGGGTGGTTTTCATCAGACCGTGTCGCCACAAATCATCTCGCCGCTGAAGATTATCTGCTGGAAGCGTGCTACTTTATCACCACTGATTTAGAAAATAGGCGATACTTAAAATAGGTCCGTGTAAAACATATAGAAATAGATTACAAGTAAGTTGTATATGTATTAATTTGTAGTATCATGTGTATATGGTATTTGAACTTAATTAAATAAACACGCATGTTATAAAGGTATAAGCAAATATTATATTAAAAGGTTCAATCATAATAACAATACGTATCAAACCTGTAAACATAAAAATTATATTAATTCAAAAAATATTAATATTGGAAAAATCGTTTTGGTTTTACCTGAGGCAAGAGAACAGACAGGAAACGGTCCGTAAATCCAATAAAAGAAGCTTTTAGTGCAAACTGAGTTTCAGATCAAAGACATGAAGGTAGTCAACGACAAGTGAAATTTACTGGAAAAAGGTTAAAGTTTAAATCTAAACAATGTCGACAGTCTGAGAAAAATACACATTGTAATAAGCTTATGATTAATTAGTTAATAATTAAACCTCACAGCTGGAATGTATAAAATAATATCTGTAAAATATTATTGGCACAAACATATTATCTCGTGCCTCATTATTCATAATATAAGTTCCAAAGCGATAAAAAATCATTTACATAACTGATAATATAAAAAATTAATTTTTAAAACTTCGATATAATTACTAGTGAAAATACATTTTTGTTTTAATTTTTAAGTTAAAATCCTTTGTATGCTTATGAAATATACCAAATGATTGTTAGATAGAAAAAATCAATTTAACAATTAGACTAAATTTTTCACTGTTACTATTTTCCAAAAACTTAATTCGTATTCAAAAATTAAATTATTCAAAACACGAATTATACTAAGGTGGTCACACGTGTTCACCAATATTCTCTGTGCATACAGTATTGGGATCAGCCTTAGGTCTCTGACGACGTCAACCAATTATTTAAATAATTGTTTTAAATCATTCTAAACAATCCCTTGGGCCTGGCTTGTTATAATCCTGAAGCTGGATGTTTTATTAAAACCCCATAAGGAACAACTTGAAAGTAAGAGCTCATTATTGATTCCAAATTTGTATACCAAATAACAGTATTAGAGCTCGAAACCACCGATAAAAAATAAATGTATCCTTTTAATAATATAGAATATATAGATTCTTCATACCATTGTTGACAAGTTGATAAAACACGAATCCTTTTAATACGTTGCATTTCACTTTCTTTACTCATTTCCCTCGTTCACTCTTTGCCATTTTTTTAATCGTTTGTAAACATTTTTCCTTTCAAGCGGGCTATCCATAATGGAGGCTTGCAGAGTAGGGGAGGTTATTAGATTCGCTGCCGCGGAGAATAATGTTGACAGGGGTTAAAAATGTGGAGGGGGAAATCTCCACAAGGGATCTTGCCAGGGGTTCCCCTCTAATGCTTCTGTCAATCGGTTGTTTTGGTGTCAATATTTGAAAAATCCACAACAATCTGAGGTAGACGCTTAGGGTGGCATTGGATAGGAAAGTACATACACATCACTCATCGCAAATACCATCGCTCATACATGTGCATAATCGCTCTCGTGATATGAGAACACATTGTTTATGAATGGTTGATGTAACCTCACGATCAAAATTGAGCCAGATTTTGACATATTAATTCAATGAGAAGCCTCACAAAGAATAACGAATCATCTGCATGTAATGTCGTTAAGTAATACTATAAACGACTCGTATTTAAATGTAGGATATTTTTACTCCATGGTTTAGTCTGAACATAATTTTAAATTATGAAAATGTAAACGTAGAAAATATGTTTCCTTTTAAAAGAGAATTTGGGACCCGTTTCTCTGTTAAACAATTAGTGCTTGTAATAATAAGCATTATTATATTAATAACCCACAGAAAACCTGATATTTTATACAAACTAGTTACACGTAGTTCAATATTCAGCCTTCCAAGATAATGTTCACTTCCCCTAATTTAATACTGAATAGTTTGTGCCTCATATAATAATAATGATTTGTATATGTTTTAATCTCTTCCAGAGATATTTTGGTCCTAGAATTATATCCATTAATTACACATTTGTATCAAATGTTGAGCACATCGTATTTCACCGGTCTGATGTTTGTCCTTAAATTAAGCCTTAAGTTGGTTTTGTATTTGATTCATAATCCAGTCTTCAAAGTAATGGAACATCTCGAGAGTATAAATAAGGGTAGTTTTACGGAGTAAATCTTTAAACTATATCCTAAGTAAACCCCCTCTCAGCTGCGAGGACGGAGGAGCCAATATCTGGACTGAGTGAGCAGCAACCACCTGGGACGAGGCTATCGCCACCCTGGGACTATGGGGCTCTGGCCGGGCTTTGGAAAAGGTCTGTGTTCACGTAATAACATGTTCAAACCTGTATATTATAAAATAATAAATAAGCTCTTTAACGTATTTAAAACTTCTGCAGTAAATATAAAAACAGTTTAAACAACAACAAAAAAACACACGTTTTCTCTTGTATCTAAGTTTTCCTTAAGGATTTAATTCATATGGATAAGACGTTAGGTTATTTTGCTAACAACTTATCAATTTATTGGAATTGCCTAACAATTTATTGGAATTGAGAGCTGTTAAACTGTGTTATACATGAAGATAAATTGTTGTGTATTTGCATTGATAAATACGGAATAAGTTTAAAAAGTTATACAATTTATTTATAATAAGCTATAAAACTAAAAATAATATCGAATATTGTCATTGTTATTTAATGTTTGAAATTTACATTGAACTATGAATATTTTACCTACTCATTATTACAAGTGCGAAGGGTGACTCGAATACAGTTAAGGGGATGAAACCATAATAGGTACTGAAAGTGAGGATTATATGCCTACAACTAAGCAAGCTTGCATTAGCGGACATGTCAATAATACCCGCATGTTAAACGTATCTGGCCACAACCATCATACATCCGATTGGCATGTTGATGTATCATGTCAACTCTGGCGGTACTTATCGCAACTTGTTTCGGAACTTCCGGTAGTCGATGGTGTATAAGCTTTGACGCCATTTTGATTCCCTCCGGCCTGATGATGACCTGTGTGACTGGTCGAAATCGATTAGCTCGTACCATGTTTGATGTGAACGTAGCATATTTAAGCTCATTATAAGTGTAAAAATATTGCGTAATGTTGTGAGACTTAATTTACTGTATTATGTTTATTATGTCAAACTATAAAAGTTAAATTTGGCAACTTTGCGTCATTATCCTCACATTTAATGTAATACTACTGTGGAACGCTTTCTGAAACATTAATGCGTAATGAAGCTTGTTATAATTACCACAGAACAATAATTGAGTGTAGCGTAATTAACGTAGCGAGTTGGCGCTCAGTGTAGTATAAAGTAGCAAACATGAGCTTAATGAATTAATTACATGTAGTAGTAATAGAGCGTAAAGTCACCTTTTCCAAGTTCACTATAACTATACGTTGACTAGTTGATTTATCCTAAGGTTAGTGGTTTTTCCTCGATAATTATTTGAGTTAATAATTTTTCAGGCTCACACGCCATAAAATGTGTATGCATCTTGTTTGTATGATGCAGATAAAAATAAAGTATCCCCGTAGCAGCAAACATGCGTACTTAGAGAATTTCCAATGCATATATATGTATCTTAATACCATATAAAGCCACAAGTTTCATCAATATACATTCATAAATAAACGATTTATGACATTTGAATTATTCTCCATAAGAATAACATGGTGGCTGAGTATGCAGGTTTGCTGAAACAAGGATCACAAAAAATGTGTTTTAATACAAATATCAATATAACTCAAGTAGGTAAAGCCACATACCAAGTTTTATTAATTTATGTTCATAATTAATGGACACTTATTCTCCATAAGAATAACATGGGGGCTGAGTACGCATGTTTGCTGCTACTGAAACTACCATCCAATAAATAGTTTTTTGTGCACATATCAACAGACCACAATGATATGAAGCAATATACCAAATTTCGTCAGGCTAAGTTATGAAATAAGCGAGATACATAATTTTTCTTATTCTCCATAAGAATAACATTGGACAACGTACTGTGTTTAACCCTTTTAATATCTCTGTAACCAATTGACGTAGAGCAATGATCAAAACACCAAAGTGTTTATTTTTTTAAGTTGAATTCAATGGTGGAAAGTAAAATTTGATTTGCTAAAATATTATATGTAAAAAACTAAAAAAAAATTTTGGGCTACAAACCCCCTCCCCCCCGAAATACCCCTTAGGATAGAGCGATCTGGCTGGTTTTTTAACTTAAAGTCATAAAATATGCTTTATTTGTTTGTACCAAATTTAATCCAAAATCGGACCATTTTTACAAGAGTTATTGCACTCGCGGACACACACACACACACACACACACACACACACACACACACACACACACACACACACACACACACACACACACACACACACACACACACACACACACACATATACACAGTTTTGAACGAATGGTGTTTTTGGCATCTGGGGACCTCAAAACGAAAAGTATCATGGTCCCGGGCCTAGGTCTTACCATGCCGACCACGGTAATAGCTTCTTCCCTAAAGGGGAAATTCGCTAAAACAATGCAGCCTATTAATGATACAAAACAAATTAAATACAATTAAAGCCGTGCAGCTTTGTAGCATTTAACTTAAACAGATTGTCGAATAGAAGGAGGGAGGGATAACAAAAAAAGTACTACCTAATGATAAGATGAACACGAGGATTGTAGTTAAAGACCTGAGAATTGTGAGGATGCAATTAAATTGTAGCTCCCAAACTAATCTGTAATTAACTATAGTGACATTTAAGAAATAAATAAGCAATCTAATTTGGTTCCTTTCGGTTGAGTTTGGTTTAATCGCTTCAGTTTTCATTCGTCAATACTAATAATAGTTCTTCATTTGTACTATCTAATTGTAAATTTAATACGAATATTTCAGGTAATATTAATTAACTGAAACGTGTTTTAATTTGTCATACCAAACAAATTTGGAATAAGTAAGTTATAAGTAAAAATTGTAATGGTTAAAAATCTAAGCAACTTCAATATAAAAAATAGGTTTTTAAATAAAGGAGTTTAAAGGTTAAAGACATTGTTAAATAATTAAGTTACTCCAATAACGTATAACTATAACACTAATGTCAAGTATTGCATAGTGTATATTGCAATATCCCGGTTATTAGCTGGATTAACAGTAAGTAGTATTACATGGACTTAGATAGAACATATCAGCAATCCCCGTGTCAAAGGCTGTGTCAGCATGTAACACCCTCACCCCCGACCAATCGTGGTGCTCTGACATACGTGCATTGACGACCAACCACTATATACTAGGTTCATTTATCTTGTTTAATGACTATATACATATATTTCAGGCATTATTTATACGAACAAATTATATAGGTGGAAAATTTTCAATTATAAAACAACAACATTTTTATAATCTATATTATACTTTGGAAAATATTGTAGGTTATTTGTTTTCTTGGAATTTGGATATAATAAACCAGATACAAAAATAAATTAGCTGCAAGAGAGAAAAAGTGGTATATTTTATAAGGTTGATAGTGATATACTTAAATATTATAAAGATAATCAAAAACAATTATTTTAAAACAAGCTATAAATGCAATCTATCTGTGACCTACTTCGTCATAAACATGTATTTAGATGAGACGGAATATTAAGTTTCAATCTCCAGAAATATAAACTTAGTTATTCAAGTTATAATGGAAATCTCGGTTTAGAGAAGATATTTAGAGCCGACTAAACAGCTTGGTCAAGCCAAGGAAAATCCATTACTTAGGGCCGTGCCTTCGGCTTATCGCAAACTGGGTCAGATAAAATGAGCTTGGGACTGAGTCCAAAAATAGTCTGCTAGAATAAATAACTACCATACAAAATTGCTATTAATTAGATTTAATAATTTAGTTCAAGTGTCCCCAACCAGTTGACGTACGGTTAAAGCAGCGATTGCTTTTCACGTTTTTTGTAAACATGAATGACATCATACATACATAACATGCATTCACTAACATCAAAATACGTACAGATATGAGCTTTCCTTGATAATAGAAATAAAAAAATCTTTGCCATATCATGACAAAGTATGTTTAAAAATAAAACATATTGCCCAAAATATCAAGTTTTAAGTCCACGCAAAAATTTAAAATCAATTCTCCTGAGGATTTTCGCAAAATGTAAGACAAAATGTTAGTCGACAAAGACTAGAGATCCCTGTAAAGCTGACGTCCCTGTAAAGCTACCCTGATAGCGCTCTCATATAACGAGGTTATTGCCTCGTAGTGCGTGTAATACTGTTACATCAACAACGTTACAACATTACAACCCTCTCATATTGACACTTATGAATGATTACTAGTTTTCATAATTAATTTCCAGAAGATTAAGTAAACAAAAATATGAAAAGAGGTAATAAATACACTATAAGCTAAACATTTTAATATTTTTTCAAATATTTTACATATGAAGCCTTGTTTTCTGTAACAAAGCTTCATAATATTTGACACAAACGATTTTATACAAAATATGTCTCCACAGATTTATTAAATTTGTTTACTTGGTGCACAACGAAAGTCTGACGGACAGGTAAAGTCATTTTAATTTCTTCTATACGTACCTTCAAAAGGAAATTAAAAATTACTAAGCAATACACAGAGGGAGAAAGTTAATTCCTTCTGTGACGACCACTTTGACGTCAGCACCACGGCTGATAAGGCGGGTAATGATAAGAGCCTGACAAGCAATTACTTACCGGGGCTTATCTCTCTGTACATAATGCAAGTCCTGGATGACCTCCGGTCGTCTACTATCGTAACATCGGACAGATAATCCTTCTGCGTTGTCAGTTAGGTATCAATTATGAATAAAGATGACATTGTGAATTCCTCAACAGTTATGTAGAACTACATTATAAAAAGTTTGATTAGGTAGAAAACTAGATTAATTCGTCAATAACCAAGTTTATACGTTTGACCGTTAATAACATGAAAGAATTATTTCGTTATTGGTATAAATCTTAATTTCCATAGTTAATTTATGGTTAAGATTGTATTAAATTAACAGAGTAAGGAATTATAATCATAACTAATAGAATCTTGATCCAATCTTGAAATTACAAAATCTTGATTTAATAATGTATGTCTATTTTCCTTGTTGTTTTCACTTAAAAAGTCTTCAGTTTTTAATGGACTTTTCTCGACATTGCTCTAACTTCTTTTTTAACCATCTAATATTCAAATATCAATTTATATTACGAATTATTAATGATTTAAATACTGACACGAGATATAGTAATTGTTCAATTAATATCACGTTTCAAAATAATCCTAAGATAATATAAAACCATTATGTAATGGTTAAGCACAATAACGGATAATGAAAAATATACATTCACCTTTATTAAAATGGCCAGTCTACACATGGCATTTATTAATTTATTCTGGTTCCTTTATTGTTCTATATAATTTTAAATAAAAATAAAACAATTTAAAAATGTTATGTTTGCAAGTTTGAAGAATCAACCCTCACAGGTCACTGTCTTAATAATAACTGTTGTTATTGATTTGCGTGGGAATATATTAAAATGCTTAATTTAATTTAAAATAGTATGATACTGAAAATGGTAAATATGTTATAAACAACTAAATTAAAAAATACTATTTATACAAATGTATGATAAGAAGTGTGCAAAACATTTGATTATGTTTTAGATTATGTTAAAAGATTATGTTTTAGTAAATAATAAATTGAGGTTATTACTCATAAGACAAAATACCGCTGTATTCTTATTCTACCTCCACCTAATGCAACTTTGGCACAGTTCCAAATGCCCTTCCTTTTGCCTCATAAGTAACAGCAAAGAGCTTTTCAGAAAAATGAAGGATACTCTAGTTTATTAATATTAAAGGAGATTTATAAATCGTTTCAACGAACTCTGCTATAGCAATACAGCAGTTATATATCTAGATCCTTACACCAGAGCAGAAATAATGTTACTTCCAATTTGGATGTAAACAAATTAATGTAACTATCCATTATAAGCTAAAGTTAAAGAAGTGCCGACCACAGTCACAAGTAAATTTGTCATTCATTATTAACCTCATGGTTAAGTTAGTTTTATGATTTCAGCATATAAACATGGAATTTCGGTTATAATTCGGGTATTGTTTGCTTGCTATATAAAATTAAGACTTTACTCTGGCAGTAAATAGAAAACATATGTAAAAAGATAAGTTTTATTACAACAAATTACAAACAAAATAGACATTGTGAATCTTCTTATCTTCTTATAACATTAATTCGCAAAGGAATTTCGGTTTCGGTCCACTAAGTCGTTATTTATCAACCGATTTGAACAATCGATGTGTCATTTTAAAGATTTTACAATGCAGATTTTCAGAAAAATGTAAAACTCAAAAGCACAGGTTGAGTTTTTAAAGTATTGACATTTAACAAATTGCTCTATGTTATTTTAAATGGGAGGCTAATTTTGAAGGAACCTTAGTTTGAGAAAAACCAGTTAACGTGTTGGTTATGGACTTTGTACCAGTTTGAAGCTTGAACATTCCGACACTCCCCGAAATTGTCAGATTTATCATTTTCTGCCTTTAAGATTGTTAAATGATATAAAGTCTAAAGTCCTCTAATTTCCAATGTTATTCATATGGGAGAACTTTTTACCAGCAACTTAGCCTTAGTTTGAGAAAACCAGATAAGTGTGGTCATGGAAGTTGTACCAATCTGAAGCTTGAACATCCCGATACTCCCAAAAATTGTCAGATTTATCATTTTCGCCTTTTAAGTTTGTTAAATTATACAAAATGTCAATGACTACAAACCTGAAATGGTATAATTTACCTTTTTCCGTCAGTGATACTACTAGTCCTCGAGATAAGCGACAGGTTTCAAGGTTAAAACCTCATCTTCAGGCTACAGTTCAATATGTAATTCAAGAGATTGTCAAAAATGAAGACTACAAACCGTTTTGGTGGGATTTATAGACTGTTGTGTTTACAAAAAACTAACATAACATTATAATCCTCTGTGATTTTCATTAGATAGCTGATCAGCTTATCAAGCTTTTGATTTATTTTCGTGTGTTATATAATACAAATTAACGTAAACATAAAATGCAACAAAAAAATTTACTTTTTTTAGTTTTCGTTTTTAGTTGTATGATTTTGTAACTTTTAGCTGCATCGTGCCAAATATAAAAGTGCATTTCATAAGTTGTAATATTTTCAGTCAGGTATTTCATTGTTGATGATTCTTCCTACAGGTTACCGTCGGATTATTCAAACTTAATATATTAATTGTACCCGTCGACGGGCACCCACTAGTTAAATTAAATCAGCTAATCTTAGATGTAATAAGTATACTTTAAAACCTAAAAACCCAATTGTTAAGAAAAAAATGAATGGCCCAAGAAAAGTAGACTAAGCCCTGAAAAGAGGAATATTTAAGCAAACCCTGTTTAGTTAATAAAGCTATACTCTATTGTAGACTACAACTCATGGACGCTCATGTAAACTTGTTATACGTAAATACAAACCAACGTCAACACTCCAGTAAAGGTCGACGGCCTAAACACATAATCAGATTAGTCGCTGTGGAAAGTAAAGCTGGTGGGGGGTTGAAAGCACAGCAAGGGAACAGTCCTAATTCTGTCCTCGCCCACAATGAATTATTAATGAGCAAACTTTTATAATTTCATGTCATATATTTACAAATATTTTAAATTTTGTTACCTACTTAGAATACTTTGAAATTTGTCTTCGATAACTCGCTTCTGGGTTTCTTAATGACTGAAAAGTTCCTTCCGCTTAAATCTATTTTAATGAATCACTTTCCTGATGATTAGAAGAGACACTATGGCTTTTTATGGCTTACAATGTCAAAAGTAATATTCATAAAATGTATTACTTTCATAAGTAGATTTCCTTGTTCAATCTTAAATTTTGTTTCAATAAACAGTCTCCCTCACAAGCCAAGTCGCACGACCGGAGGGTTGTGGAGGGGGAGGTTATTACATTAGCCACCACGGCTAATATGAGCCTAATATGAGGTTACCAGAAGTAATAAACGCTACATGTTTATGCATATGAACCTTTATTTATAACTTAATTTATTTTATTAAATTTAAGTGTACATTACTCAGGATCCATATAGAAACTATTTTACAGCCCTGGGAAACGTAGTATCAATCGGATTCCAACCCTGGGTTTTCGTTGGGTAACGTTGACGGATACACAACCACCGCCATCTATAACGCCTGATGCCTGCGATGACAGAGCTGATTGACAACACAACACGCGAGCCGTGGTAGCTAACTCTAGCGCGATGTTGTCATGGGGAACTAAACTGGGTGTGCGCTCTTGTTGACGAATTGTTAACGTGATGTTGGCGTCCTGATCTTTACAGGAGTGCTTGCATGTCTGTTTAATCTTTAAAAGATAGTTTTAGATGTGACTGATGAAGAGTCGCCAAATGTCAATGAGGATTCGTCTTTCATAGAGATTAAAACATATTTGTTTATAAATTTTGTTATAGCGTCTAAAAATAACAATGACTAAAAGCAGCATGAGTAAGAAGCTTTCCGCACTATTTTTACTGACTAATTTTTCAGTTGTGACCATCAATAAGCCATCAACAAGCCTAGATAATCCAGCTTCGAACCTCTACAAAATGTTTCTACTCTGCTCAGGCTCGATCTGGTGAACCTCTGACTGTGAGGCGAGCGCTCCGATGACTTCGCTACCCAGTTAATTCATAATGTGGACACCAAAATCAACCACTAAAGTCGCCCAGAGCTCACACTGCAGCGGAAAATTTGTTTGAAGAAATGATTTGTGTCCATTTAACTGACTCGTAAGTCTCTAGGTAATAATTTATTTACAAAATGTCTCAAAACCGATTCCAATCCTAACCTAATTTTTGTAAATACAAAACTGGCTATAAACTATCAATATATTTTAATCAATAGAGATAAAAAAGTAAAGGGATAACGTAGGGTCACGCTGCGTACTGATATAATCAGGAGTAAGGGTCAGTGATATTGCAAGAGAACCCTGAAGCCATCAAAAGCCTATATATAATATCAACTATCTGTAAAACTATTCAGCAGTTTTAAAAAGCCAAGTAGTTTTTAATGGACAAATAAAACTCATTTTTAATTGTCGACATGTTAACACATCTTGATTGTTTCACAACTGATCCAACTTGACGGCTCGGAACCCTTCGTTTAACCAATTCTAGGTTCCACCAAATAATTCTCTAAGGTTTTCAATGGAAGAAAATATTTTGCGATTTATTCTCTGAACCAACCAAAGTTTACTTAATAGCATAGAAATAGTATTTGACAAAGTATATTGAGTCATAATAAAACGTTGTCCCAAGTTGAAGTTTTGGTTTCTCACATATAATAAGCATGAAACTGAGCCATACACAATGTATAAGGCCTATTATTTGTATAATTAGAACGACTAAAATAATATAAAAATCAATCGAACGCAATTCGGCCAAGAAAAACGTTTTAAGAGGACCTTTATTGTGTCCTAAAGGGAAAACTCCGGAAACTCAATAACTGACTTGGTGAAGTGTAAACCTGGCAGGAGATCAAAGTAAAGGAAAGACAAGGTCCAATAAGACGGCAACGGTAAAACTGGGGACACTAAGAAGTCACGGGTCTATAAGGTATATATTTGTTATTTGTAAAATGGAATTTCACTAAATAATTCTACATAATAGTCAAAGAGCTACTTTTTCCAATTCTCCTTTTATGATGACTTAAACTACAACAACGAGGCTTTCAATAACTGTTCTGAAGAAGTATATTGAAGTAAAGAGTACAAGTACAAATTCCTCTTGTAACCGTGTATACAATACTCACGTAACATGAACGATGTACGAAAGATTACTGAAACAAATATCATAACAGAATACAACAGTAAATCGTTAGGTGTACTGCTTTGACTCACTCATATAACACGTTTGATCAATCAAATGAATTGAAACGTGAATGTTTCATACACGTATCGTATTGTGAGGATAACTGGAACACTGATTATTGAGTTCATATAATTTTCGTTTATACAAATTTAGGGATACAAGTCTAGTATTAAATTAACTTTGAAAAACGTTTTGAAACGACGCGACGGCGGCGGCGGCGCGACAAGGTTAATCGTTTGAACACATAGTGGCACAAAGTTATAATCCTAAACCGGTTGTACACATCGTTGAACAGATGCCCCAGTGTCGATTGTGGTGGTATTTCTCTGTTGATTTGACAGATTGACAGCACTTCACACACGATCGACCCTGCTCACACATACTACTCACACATACTACACACTACACACACAGGACTACCCGCACACACTATACACACAGGAACACAACACATGGTGGTTGACAAACGCGTTGCCCCATATCACTGAATCGCAATGTTGTTTCCGTAGTATAACAACTAATACAATGCAGCACGGTCAGACCAGAGTGTTGTTTATTGATAAAACGTATTCACAGGCTTTGAAAAAGGTTTGTTGGACAATATTGCGACGAGTGGGTGGTTTGCAGAGGCGTGTTTCGTCTGATTTATCGACTAAAATTAAATGATTCTGTTCCAACTTGGTGTTTCGGCACGGATTGTTTGAAATTCATTTTAAAATGACGCACAGAATTGAATTGTAAACCAACGGCTCTACAGTAGAAATAAGATAAATGCTTGTTTCACCTTTCATTTGAAACATAAATATTTACTTATTTACAACGATAAATACCTTGGTTCATAAAAAGCAATTAACATATTACCAGTACACTTCAAAACTTGATTACCTTGAGACAAAACTAAATTTAGTCGGTTATTTCCACCAATCACTAAACGGAAATAAAACTAAAAGGAAATCAATATAACGTTTAAATAAAATAAAACTATCGATTATTGTAAGGTTTTAGTAAAATTTATAACACGTTTTATTTGTACTGAACTAACTTGAAACTCCAGGATCTACGACTGCAATTAAGCTTTTTCATATTCTATCATAATAAATATTAATATAACTTATATATTAACACGTGGTAAAATTCAAATATTTAATTTATTTTAATCGCTGCTAGTCAAAGTTCCAAATTTTATCTCTCTACAGTTTTTTTACTACTTATCGTAATTTGAAACCGTAAGTAACAACTTCAAAATAGACTACTATCGCAGATAAACAGGATCGGAGATAGATAATTAGGATGCGTAATTATATTTAGATTCTACCTACCCTACTATGAAATTGTCTAAAATGACAGTACATTATTTAGGGTCCTTTAATTGTTTTGGAAATAACTGATTAGGGTTTAAATTTTCAGCTGCTTATTTTAGGACTTGTGGGCGTGGATCCGGCGCTGTTTAGACAGTTCAGACAATGCCGTACCCCAACACCGACAACCCGGCCAGGTGCACGGCGGCATACACGCGCCTTCACGAGGGCGTGTCACTACGATCCCTAACCCCAACTCTCCCCCACATTCCATTAACAATGACCTCGTCAAGCTTTGTCAACGCTCATTAATTAATTAGAATACGCTTGGGTAAACTCATCTTTAGTACTCTGATACAACTTAGTACAACTTAGTTTACTTGAGAGTTTTATTTTTATTATTATTAGATTTGTGTCTGCCTAATTTAGTGTTATTATTTATCAGGTAGGTGAAATCAGCCGGGCCATACTCGGGTTAATGTTAATGTCTAAGTTTTTCTCTTAGAAAACAATCTCCCCTGCGATGTTCACTGGGCATTTCGGAGCCAATGGGAAATTACATCTGGTTCTTTCTATGTTAAACATATAAGATAATTGTTTTATGTAAAGACCTATTTTCAGAACAAATACGAATAAAAGTTAAAATAAATAACCACTGCAAATAGCATGACAAATTTACTTTGAAGTGACTGCAGTAGGCTACTATTGAAGGTGGAGTCAGTAAATGTTATTATGTACATACAAATATTTATACATCTAACAACATACTAAATGATAAACTTTTAATGTTTACTTAAAATGTCACCTTATAATGAAATTAGGTGCAGTTTTAACATCCAAATTTTTACTCAAATAGGTATTCTAATTTCAAAGTTACAATAATTTGTTTTCTTTATATAAGAAATTACTGAATTAAGTATTAATAAACTCAAATTGTAGAAAGTCATAAACATATATTTCAGTGACTAGTATTTCAGCATACTTTCATTACCCAGTGTTAAAAATAAATTAGAACGTAACATTATTAAGGTACATGTGAACGGTACCTGATTTTGAAGGAATTCGTTCCATTGACTACAGCTTCATCTGAAACATACATAGTGCATACTGTCAGAGAAATATTCATGAATATACTAGTTTTACGTTGGCTCAACACAAATATGTGATAGGCATTATAAAATATCAAAGTATATCAAAGGTGAATTATATTAAAAACCACGCTAAAGTTTTAAATAGAAATCAAATAAAATAAAAGTAGTTCGAGTAGTTTTTTAATCGTTGAAAACCTTCTAATCATCTAAAATCTTGACTGCTCATATGCATACCAAAACATAAAAATATGTACATTATTGCTTTTATAAAGCTATAGAATATAAATCGTTAAGAAAGAAGGGTCATAGAGGGTATTCGTGAAATTCAACATTAAGGCAGGAAGGAACCTTGAATGGAGGGCTCAATAGGCGACCTCATGCATACAACATGCCGCCATTCACCGAACAAACGAGGCGCCCGCTACTGCTTGCATAAGAAACGCGGCAACGGGCGGGAATTGTATTTGGGAACTGCATCTGGGGATATCAATAACAGAAATGTGAATTTAAATAACATACACTTCACACATTCCAACATTGTTGTGGATGGATAGAGACTATACACAATTCATTATATTTGCCAAGCAATTTGTTCAACGAAGGAAGAAAGTATTTTTTACAAGTATGTATAATTAAAATTAAAATTTATGAAAATGAATGTTTGTTATTTATTAAAGGACTTATCTTAGAGACAGTTTACCATTCACGGATTTAAAATTATAATAACATAAAATGTCGAAGATGAATAGCGGATACAATAATCAAAACGTTTTGATAATTACATAGGACGCGCCGCACAAAGTGTGATACGCAAACTTAAGGCATTACAGTATTGCAGGTATTGCCTGGAAACAGTTTGAAGGCACTGCATTCTCGCACGCTGTATATTTGAATAAGTAAAAATGTAGATTTTATTTTACATTTTTAAACAAAACTATTTAAATTGATTTTCAATATGCCAGGCATTGTTATTGTTTTAAAAATACCAATTTTGTAGCTGGAGACATGTTGTAAGAATTAAATCTTAATGAACTCACAAACACTGAGAAAGATTAAATACTAGTGGATTGAAGGGGCAAAAGCCCCTAACATTGCTCCAAGTAGGAACACATGTCATTTCGTAAACAAAGTAGACACTTAATCACATGATTTAATATAAACAAAGCAGACGTTTTTCCATCCCCATGCTTTTCTTATGGGGGGTGTTTTACGTTCTTCCTCGTTTGCTGGTAACTTTTTGGAAATACTGCTATTGTTCCCGAGTCCCTGGGATCGAGACCTTTAATTTGAGCCGTCTCCCATCATCCTGCGTTTTGCGAAACTCCCACAATTTTGGCGTAAACATTTCGCTTACAGAACTAAATATATAAAGATATTTTTTGGGTGAAAAATAATTAGTTATGAATGAGAAAAGTAATTTAGTTATAAGTGGTGTGCATCTGTGAGCATTCTATAATTTAGACCAGAAAGGAGTTAGGAGTGAGGGCGTACGTTAACTTTAGGCCAAACCTGAAACCGTGTGATGTATCAGTCCACGGGTTAGCGCCCCGAAGAATAACGGAGGTTTTTTAGTGGATAAACTATGTCTGGTAGGAGTCCCACCCTACAGGCTGGCCACCTGTGAGCATAAAACATTTTCCGTTTTAAAAAAATCATTATTTTCACATGATTTTTAAGCTTCTTAACACGGTAAAAATTGTTCATATTTTGGATTTGATACTATTTTATCCTACTTTTTTCGTTTTGTTAAAATAAAAATAGTACATCTTATTTGCAAATTATTTTTACCAGTATAGTAATTTGAATTTATTATTAAGATGAGTCAGTAGTTTTGCATGATTATTAAGTTAGGACCGACCTACGTTACCAATTACCATAAGTTAAATTGCAAATACGTAGTTATATAAACGTTATTTGTTGATAAATCTATCTATCTATACTTGAACAGGATCCTAAGTATCTGTTATTATGATTTTCACCATGTAAGATTGATTGGAGGCTAAATCCTAACAAACTCATCTTAGGAAGACCAGTGTGCAAACTATGGACGCTATACTTGTTGATATCGCGACTAAAACATTTCTTGCACTTTTACTAAACTCCGTCCTAATTATGAAAATAATTCCTAAACACGTGCCCACAATAGCGCACGTGGACCAATGAGGGATTTGGGGAAAAAGCTAACTCGAGACGGTAAGGGGGAGGGACAATAGCAATCCCTCAATCAATTTCGTCCTCTCAACTGCAACTGTTGACTTACGCTGAGGGACTGAACCCTCGCCTTTCATACATTATACCCTCCCCCACCCCCTCACCAGCTACCCCTACTGCTCCACCGCCCCTCTGGCGGGTAAAGGAACTCCCTTGTCGCCGCGACACATTTACAAGTCAAATCGTCAACTTGACGCAAAGAAACCGCAGGTGAGTTCCATTTAAATCGCTTCTGGAACGTTTTACATGTCATTTCACCAAACTGCCATTTTGTATGGAAATGATTTTGTTGAGGAAAGTTGAACGAAATCGTTCTGGGAATTTAGAAAGGGATAGCTTAAAGTTTAGCGAATGAATTGAGTTTTCAAATTGTATTCAGTAAGTATTGGAGAATATTTGAAGTGTTGTATATTAAAAAATAATTAAAGTAAATAATCTAGTGTTTAGTTGGCATCAAACGTATGTTCAATAACAACTGTAAAAACAAGTTACCAAGTCTAGATGATTTTGTTTAATTTTAGATTATATACAAATGAACAACAAAAAAAGGCTGGAACTGTCACTATTCAACAACAGATTACCTTTTTTGCAATTATACAAGGAAACCCAATAAATTTTACAATTACATATCTCATATATACCTTTACATGTATCATAACTACCTTTAGAGACAAATTATAAAATATAAATCTTGTTTAGAGTAAAATATAATGTTGTGAACTTAGTGTTCACTTAAAAAATAAAAGAACAAAAAAACACCAGGCTAACATACGTTTTTAGTTAACAAACATTTCATACAAACTCAATACTAAAGCTTCTACAGGATTTTCTAGCATGATGTGTATTGCTTATGCTGCAGACACTAGGTTATGACTACGCCAATGGTACCAACAAAAATAAACTGATGCAAACAACGAAAACGACGAGTTATAAAGAGTCAAGTATTGATTGAAGTATTGACTAGAATAGATGGAAAGGCTTTTACGAGAGGTTTGCACAATATCATTAGGAAGGATTAAGGTGGTCAAACTACCATGAAACGCGTCGAACTTTGCAAAAAGCTTACATTTAAATGGGTTCGAGCTTTGTTTGAATTACCAAAGAGGGTAAAATGTGCTCTTTTAAATCAGAAGTTATTTGAATCGTGCATGTGCTTTGTTTCATAAAAAAAGTAAACATAAGAAAATTATACTAAGCTTTAGATAACAGTTTAGCCAGTAATCCAGGGATGCCACTGCGGTTTGTGAGGCCGCCACCCCTTCTCTGCGGACCACAGGTGTGGTGGCGGACGACGACGCTGTTAGTCTAATTGAGAAATTAATGTAAAAACAGAGGCCCAGTCCTTCCCCGGCGATGATTAAATAGGCCCATGCTCCGCGGCGCATTCGCTTCCCGGAGTGATCAATAAATGGGGGGCCGATCTAATAACACGCTTTCCCTTACAGATGTTATCGTTCAAATACTTATATTATCGTTCAAAGTTAGTGATTGTGTTTAAATAGTTAATGCATCTTCTACCCATAAAATATTCAATGAGAAAATGAATTATTAACAAGGATAAAATGTATATTATATTCACACAGATATGCGTATATTTAGTTTAAAGTGCAGTTAGGCTCTAGGGGAACAATGATTATACTACTTCAACTTTTGTTTAAATAAGGAATACATATTTAAGTAATACATATTTCCGAAGGTAAGTTTTAGTTAAATTGAATTAACAACGGGGTAATCCTTAAACACACAACGAATCTTTAAAATCAGAGTGATAATTTCACTTACAGGTATATTACTTCAAAGTAGTTTCAAAGAGGACAGATTGGCCAAGATTTAAACAACGTATAAATCGATAGCATTAATCCAAATTAGAATAAATGGAACCTAAACCAATATGTATATATATATATATATATATATATATATATATATATATATATATATATATATATATATATTGTATATATATAGTGTACGCTGGACAGGATTTGGTTTCTGAAAAAGGATTCCGACTTACACACAAAAAAGAGAATGCCAAACTATTTCAGTTACTGTATTTTCCTTGAGTATCCTGTTGGAATGCAACCTTCAAAGTTCTTCTAAGTCTATCCTTTATATGGTTAGAATAACGAAAACCACTTCTACAGCGTCTATGTTTATGATCCTGATCCCAACAAATTGTGGAATCTATGTGCATAGCAACAGTACTCATACTAACTCTAAGTTACATACTTCAGAAATATTAAATAGTGCATTTTTACTTTCTCCCTCTATACATAGTATATGGAGAAAGTATTGTTTTCGTAAAAATTTTCGAATTTGAGTTGTCAGTGGAAATATTCGTTTTGGTGCTCCCTGAACCCAAAAAAGTGGTTTTTACGTGATGTCTGTCTGTGTGTGTGTGTGTGTGTGTCCGTGTGTGTGTGTCTGTGTGGATGTGTACAGAGCTAGAGCCCTAACCTATGGGCCGATTTTTATGAAATTTGGCGTGTAGGTACTAATCCACGATATCTCCAGGCGTTTTTTTCATTTTTTTGAATTTTTGATTTTTAAGGGTAATTATCCCCCAAAAACCGCCAAAAAACATGAAAAATCCAAATTTCTCAAAAACGGCTCTAACGATTTTGATTAAACTTTCGTGGTTTGTAGAACTTTAGGTTTCCAACAAAATGACACCACCCGCATTTCTGGAAAAATGCGAATTCAGAAATTACAGGACTTAAAACATCAAAAATTCAGTTTTTTGGATTTTTCATAAAAAATCATAAATGTTAAAAAAGATTACTATTCACCATTAAAAAGAGCTCAAAAAACTAAATAAATTAGTATTTTAAATTACTATTCTACGATTGCTAGTTGCGGAGAAAATTGAAATTTTCATTTAGCGGTAAACACAGTACGTTGTCCAATGTTATTCTTATGGGGAATACAAAAATAACTATTTCTCTCTTATTTACTGATCAATTTCATTTGATATGCAGGTCAAGTTAGCATTGACCAACAGATGATGTTCGAAATGTGTTGCTATTTAACCCTGGGGGGGGCAAGGGGGCATTTCCCCTCTCAAAACTACTGTGTGTAGCAACGGACTCTATAGTGCCTCCAAAAAAGCAATTTGGGTGGATATTTCTGAAAACAACTATTTTAGACAATTTTCTGTACATTTATCTATACTTCATAGTCTATATTTAGTAAATAACAAATATTTTTGTCATTAAAGTTTGGCTAAAAGGGAGAAAGTATGTGTCAGTTTCCTGATACCGTTTATTATTTAATAGATACATCAGGTAACGTCTGACTGCTCACACGTGAATGTAAATTCAACTATCAAAGAACCAGTTAAATGTGTCGGCCAAAGAAACCGACTGAGACGATATAATGGATGATTCTAGCTTTCATTCGACCGTCTTTGATTGACAATTGTTACTTCCGCAGGAAGTGCAACAATGCTTAACAATGCCCATCGCCGGGCACAATGTCAAGTACATCATATCACCGGTTTGAGCAGCCACGCCCAAGACTTCTTTGGCGCCCAAGATAAACCACTACAAACTTGAACCTTAGGATTTTGAACTTGTTTCATCCAATATTTACGATGGAAGAATCCATGTATTTTAAAATTCAGTCAGTGTTTGGCTAAACAGGGATTCCTGGATGTATATGTTAAAATTTATTTTAATGTTTTAAAATATAATGAACAACTATATAGGGGATAACAGGCCACTTTGCTAAGCATGGGACGGAAATGTAGCTAAATAAACTATGTTAATAACTAAAACGTTTATGTTCAAGTTGCATTACTTTCGAAACTTATTTCAAGTTTAGTAATTGTGTCTAATTTATTCACAAGCATTTTAACAGGTATTGCAATTTTGAAATTTTGCAGATTTTTGGAAAATTCTATAAAAAATTACTTATTGCATTTGTATTTACTAATTTAACACAGTAAATCATATTTTGAAACGTTATAAATTTCTCAACACAACGGTCTGATAATAAAATCTGTCAGTAATTTCTAAAAAACCTGTGCAAAAGTGATTATCCAATGAATACCTGTGGGAACGGATCGAACTCGTTACCATGTAAATCCAGGTAACCGTGTTATGCAAATATCACTGCCGAAAATGCTAAGAATAGAATGTGTTTAAATCAAATAACCCTCCTCCTATATCTAGGAAATTTCAAGTTTCAAATTTCATTTTTATATGATATTTGATGCAAACAAAACTCACGATTGATCAAAATGCGTATAGAAATGTAACTCGAAAATTATACATACAAAAAATCACAGCAAGAAAGTAACATCGACATTTGTGTCAATACCTCTGATTTGGCTGCTTTGCATGTATCGACGATACATCACCGTATAACGGGAATACCAAATATACGAAATGGACGATACATCTTCCAGATTTGTCTTATACCTTCTTATTTTCTTGGTTAACAAATATTTGCATTAGCTTTTTCATATCATGAAAATGTATTTTTTAGGAAATGGAAATGGTTTTCATAAGACTATCTCAATTATAACAACTTTCAAATATTTTCTAACTAATGCACCAATGCGCTCAATAGAAAGCACCATCTAAAACAAAACAAAATTATACTTACTTGAAGCATGAAACGTTGTTTTGTAATACGGCTCTAACTTATAAGCTCTAACTAGTTTTACAATATAAGTAACTAATAATGAAAATAATTTAGTATTTTAATAAAATACAACTTGTTATAAATTTGTTTTAATGGTGAACATCTCTCTCCACGGCAAGCAAGAAAAGCAAGAACAAACTTCGACAACAAAACATGGAACAAATTGTTTAACAACAAACGTAGTAAATTACACAATTACCTCTAAGTTTAGCAATTCTGTACTATAACAACGCAGATTTCAAATAATACAACGGCAAACTACAAGATGACTTAGAATTCTTATTACCGAAAAAGGAAAACACTCTTAAATTGATGGTACTTCACGAGAGAAAAGTGGATCAACAGTAAATAAATATGCACCGCTTTCTGACCAAACTTAATCAAATGCCACCGGCGTACAAACACGTAATTAATATAACTCAAGATATGTATTCTTTCTATAGTCGTAAATTTAACAATGCCATTAATTAAACTAAAAAATAAAAAAGAACAGACACTCAAAACCTTACAAAAACTTGAAACTCAACCACACAAACAAATGCAGAATAGTTTGCGAGAAGACGAACTTCGCAGCTCTCAACTTCCAGCGTGCAATATACCGCTACTTCAACCCTAATTACGTCAGGGGAAGTTTCGCTCCTTTTGTTTTGTAATTCAAATCGTTCGCTCCGTGAGAATAATCAAGATGAGAACAGATCGTTAAAGATCGCGCTAAACTGTGTCCTCTCACGTCCCACCAGTTTTTTGCACTCTCTCCTCATTATAATTGAGGCGATGAACGAAAGTAAAGCGCCCGGTGGGAACAGGTGATAGACATCTTTGAACAATTAAACCACAGGTTAACTGACGGGTCCCCGCATCGGGCGCCATGCACTTTCCCCCGGCAATTACCGCGGGATCTCTCTCTTCCCGTCGACAACTTGATCGTACCTCTCTCAATTTGGTTCAGGAAGACATGATTTATCACTGGGACTTTACTTTATACCGGGAAAATTAACAGGAAGACAGTGAAGTGAAAATTACTCTTGTTTTAGAAGTCCAGCTTATATCCCTTTATAATATACCTCCGGTACCCGGTGCCGCGTTGCTGCGCCCATGAATAGAACACATCACTGAACAATATTCACTCATGGCATTTACATTTAAACTCCCCACATAAATATATAAACAGCTGTTTGCAATAATTTAAATCAAAACTAATGCTCGGGATACACGTGAGAGTTTGTGCTAGTAATATACGTCGTGCAAACACAGCGCCAAGAGTCAGCTCGCCGACGCCGACGGTGTCCGAGAGTGGCAGGAGTTTATGGCTTTAAAATTTCCTAGGGTCAATCTGAAGGCACAGTTTCACTTACTTCGGATGAGTGGTTTAGGAGTACATAGGGAACACAAGTACATACATTCTTAATTCATGACATTTCTTATAGTTTTTAAAAGATAATATGTTTTTATATGTATAAGCAATTTTACATAGTTCGAGCCTATGTAGCATTGTTGTCAGTGGTTAAAACATAACAAATCATAAGGCAATAAATGAACTACGAGTGTTTAAGGTTGGTTTCGTAAGTGTTTAAAATAATATTTAAGCTATTACTCAGTGTTTAAAATTTCAAATGGGCGCTTTATCGATGTGTTTTCAGAAAATAATAGTTTACTAATATTTTATATATGTTACATGATATTGCATCAGAACAAACATATTTTTAAGGATATACAGTATTTAGAGGAATTAGCTACATAATTATATTTGAATTACGACAACGATGCACCATGTAGACGGCATTTACGGTTATTCATCCACGTGTTGAGCATGACTTGAATGTTAACTGCATTATCAGGATTAATTGCAGATATCTTATTTGTAGAAAACAAATTTTATTCTCAGGATATGCAAAAAAACCGAGTGATATGTAATTAGTTTGATTACGATAAACATTAAAAGAAATGATGATTAAGCTGATAATGGTGCACCATTTTTACAATATGTGTTTAGCTGAACGTGTTCTCGGATAGGAAAATCCCTGTCATTAATTACCTAGTATAATCGTCGAAATGTATGATGAAAGACGCTGGAATACTCCTTACATCTTTGCCTTACTGTACTACGAAAGTCTTAGTGTGATTTTAATCAACATAATGGTTGTGTTTACTTAGATGATTATTTTTAAATAGGTTCATTCAAGAAGAGCGTACATCAAGTTTACAAGAAGGTGTAGGACTAAACCAAAGCAAATTAAAATTATTGGATTGCAACTATACTGTTTACAACCACATAGGCAATTAAAAATAGTTAAAAATTAAACAGAAAATTTGTTATTAAAAAATATTAGACATCGTAATATTATTTTGTTTGTGGTAAAAAATCAATTCAATTGATGTCTAAATTTGCCAAAATTTGATTCCTGTCTCAGATTCACGGGCAGAGAGTTTATCAAGGAAGAATTGTGTTTTTGTTTTTCAAAAAGGATTGTATTATAGCGTGTGATGGAAAGAGAAAGAGAAACTGTAATGTGTTATTAACTCTCAAGCGTATAGTAACAATCATTCCTTAGCTAAAGTAAGCTCAACAACGAGCAACAGAATATTAAACTAAATTAAAGTTCAGAAACTAGTTTGTATGTGTAACAGATGAGGATAAGTATCTGTGGCGTAAATAATAAGACACAGTAGCGCAGGCGAAAAGAGACTGTTGAGGACGGGGTTTGTGACAAAGCTCGCAGATTGGTTCGCCGACTACACGATAACACTCATGTAACTTAATTGTCTCATCTGCATACAGTGGAGCGATACAGCTCTAGATTAGCATGTATCCTCGTATCTGCAATACAGAGGGGCGTGGGGAGGGGGATCTAGTGGTTGGATAATATCAGCTCTGTGAGGTCCAGTCCTTTACAACGGCTAATAAGTGATGTCGAGGCCTGATGAATCAGGACGTACTAAAAGCATTAGGTAAACTTATAAAATAAAAAAATGAAAAACCTATCACATGAATAAATTATGGGTTTGCATTTGGATTCAAGATCTCCATACACTCTCTAAACTCATGAGAGTACTCCATTACCAATGACATGAATTACGGCATTTATGTATTTAAAAGCCGTTATAGTACCCCGTTTCACCAATGAATACAACTATTGTGACATTATGTGGTTAACCTTTTAACTATTTCGAGTAAGTAGCACCAGTTTTTAATATAATAAGGTAAAATAAATTGGGTAAGAATAACATTGGAACCTTTGACAATCTTTGGGGTCGAGCCCTAAGGTCAGATCAGAAAGTCCTTTTTCTTACATTATATAACGAACTCCTGTGCAAAATGTCATGGTCTTGCCCTAAAGGTTTAGGTTGTGCGTTGCCTGTCAGTCAGTGTTTATAATCTGATTGAGTATATTTAACAGGAATAACATCCCAACCTGAGTTTCACTATCTTCACTGCACTAATCAGCTTATTAGCACTTGGCCAGAGTAGAACCAGCGGACCAGGTGCGTCAGAACATCAGTTCTGTTTATTGGTTTCAGTACAACAAGTCTTGCATGTTAGAAACAGAAAAATAAAGGACGGAGTTTACAAATTGTGTATGTTGACGATCGCCATGCTTAAAGTTTAAGATATCATCGAAAATTTAGGTTTAGTGGATTTAAACAGTTGGAATCGTACGCACATCTTACCATACAGTCGATAAGCTACAACAATTGCTGATGAGGAAAACATTGTTGGTGTCATATTAGACTTATCTGTTACTCTTAGGATAGGAACTGTCAAGATATGCTGTTTAAAATTTGTTTTCAATTACTATTTGCTTTGTATTAAAAATCCTAACATAATCTACTCAAGAATAATAAAATGAGATTAGGAATATTTTATGACTTTCCCGATCCCAAATTACAAAAAATATTTCATTTTTTAAGCTTCTAGGATAGAAAGTAAATGTTTTCTCAATAAAGTGAAGTAAGTTCTAAACTTAAGTTTTTATTACGATCATTTCCAACAATGAAAACCTACCAACTTTTATGTTTAAACTCTTAAGGACCTCATCAGAGCGTCATACTCGCTGGACATTGATTGAAAAGTTCTTCCTTCAGTTTTTTAGTTGTTTCCTTGAAATGTTGTCTCGTAATTGGCATGGGATAACACCGCTGATGTTAATTATAGTTATATAACTAATTTAAACGCTAAAAAAATTAATAGCAATAATTACTCTTTATGAATAAACATAAATAATTTGTGGTTAAAAGATTTACAGTTTCTTTAGCAATAGTTACTGTGATAATTAAACGTTAGAGGATAGTGGTGTTTATCAGTTTAAACTTGTTGAAATAATAGAACTACAAGAACTACAAGAAGGTTCGATTTAGTATTTAATACAAAATCATAAACATAATTTTTGTTTAACGGTGTGGAAGTGCTTAAAATTACATGACAAAATTAGCGGAAAAGGAAGTTAATGAAAATCAATGTTTTCTTGGTGTTATTATGTTTATTAAAGTTAAAATAGTTCTTAGAAGTTTGTACGATGGACCTTAGTACAATTTAGTGCACTAGGTCAAGGCTAAGTAATGGTTGACACATTACTTGTTTATCACCTGACAAAATTACACCTGCCTTATTCCGATCTGAAACCTATAATTGGAAGCTCATGCATAACCCATGAGCTGAAGGTATAATCTGTCGCAGTGAACTGCCCGTTTTACAAGGATATTCTGGCTGAAAACTGATACGGATCAACTATCACAATGTTAAGGTCGGGAAGTGAGAACATATTTTAGGTTAATATAAAAAAGATATAAAGCAATTTTTATCACAAAATAGATTATTATATTTAGTTTAAATATATTAATTTTGTAATTAAATGTAAACAATGAAACATAACAAAATTGGAATTTATACTCGTAATGAAACCGCAGCTCTTTTAAAGCAATTTGTAATAGTGTTTGCCTTTTGACCTGTTAACTTGATCATTGCTTTCTTCCTATTGAAAACTATTTTTTCCTAAAAATAAATATTAAACTTTGTATTTTAATTTATAATTATTTCAAAAGTTTTAAAAATTAACGAGAAATTCCAAAGAAATTATAAGTACCTGTTCACTAAGTTCACACAAGATATTAAACAAATAAATTCAAATTTTAAAATCACAATATATGCATATTTTACTTGGAATAATTCGTCTACAGTTTTGATCTGAACAACTCTTTTGAAAGAAACTAGATTTATAATCACACCACCGCACCGCCTCCGCGTCAGCACAGGACTGATTGGACCAAATAAACCAACCCGACGCCGACGGTAATTTATATCGCGTCGATTGGCCCAATCATGTGAGACATCTATTTGCTCTGTTGATTGGACCGAACAATAAAAAAACTAACTGACTGCGAATTCAAATTAATTAGCCTTCAGTATATTTTATAATTCAAGTAAATTCCATTACACGGATTTTATTTCAGATTTTAAGTCTGAAAAAATTCCGTGATATCACTTAACTATTAATTGCGAAGATGTAAACCACTACTCACTGTGTCATTTTCTAACATCAATTTTAAATCTATCAACCACAATTATTAGTGCTTATGACAAGTGCTGCGCTGTATACCAATTAGGTGGCGCCTCCAGCCATGATAACTCATTTAATTTACATTAATTAATTTGAATTGTTTTCGGGTGCATCAACTACTGATTGTATTGAATAGTATGTTAATTTATTACAGTCTTTTTCACATTCTTTATTAAATTGCTTGTACAAAATACTCTGTAAATAGCTTTGCCGTTGAAATGTAATGAAATATAAAATAAAATAAATACAAAATAAATCTTAATGTAAAACAATAAATTCGACAGAGACATACAAAAACGGAAATATTAGTTAGTATGTAACTTAGTACATATATATTTATACTTAAATATCCAATTTTTTGAAGATGGTTAAATATCTTCAAGTTTAATACACAAAAAAAAAAAAAATGGGTTATCTCTTGGCTAATATAGTGGGAACAGTTGGGCTAGTTTATGTCCAGAACGTGTCTAAACTATTTCTCCTTAACTTGGTCCTAACGTATTTTATAAAAAAAATATTTTATTACTACTTCTCTTCTGATTCAGATTGAAATTCTTTACTGTGCCAAAAGATGCGTTTAAGTAGGTAAATGAGCACTAGTTTAATTACAATTAAAATTACACTTCAAATATTGTATGCTTCAAAATATCTTAAAAGTAATCATTTTAATCTTGTTTGCAATTATTTTGGTTTTACAGTATTAGAGCTTATAAAAAATCGTTGACTAAATATTATGGATTATTCGAGAAAATCTGAAATATTCTTTGATATAATTGTTTATTGCTTAACCAGCCAACCGACACAACGACATTATCATATTTATAATTTATTTGCTTTAGTCCACTCGATATGCTAACGAAATCACGTACCTTTCGTGCGTTACATTAGGAGAAAAAGTAAAGATTAATAATTAATATAAGATATTACTATCTATTTATCTCAGTTCTTCGTTTATTATTATCAGAGATTTACTACGTTAGATACTGCGTTGATTTACTACTCGCTATAAACATTTACTATTTAAATCAATTTTACGATAGTGAGTATTTGAGTAAGTTCTATATAAATATAAAAAAAATTAAAACTGTAATGTATGATGGTACTGAAAAACATAGTCTTATTAAAAATCATTACAAAGAGTTTCCCCCTCCACAAAAAGTAAACCTTTGTTGCCTTATAACCTGGGTTTCATTGGTCCTAAAAGGCCTTTTTGATCTCCATAAACCCTGATAGTAGCTTCTTTATGCTCCAGCCGTAAAGATAAAAGTAGGGTATATTGGACACTCCGACACCAGGAGGAGTCAGGAGGAGCACCCCCCCCCGAGCCACCCCCCCCACCCCCGAGGTCTCGTCTGTGACACTTTGCGAATTTTTTTTTTGCGAATTTTTTTTTGCGAATTTTTTTTTGCGAATTTTTTTTTTTTTGCGAATTTTTTTTTGCGAATATTAACCTAACCTAACCTAACCTAACCTAACGTAACCTAACCTAACCTAACGTAACGTAACCTAACGTAACGTAACCTAACCTAACCTAACCTAACGTAACGTAACCTAACCTAACCTAACCTAACCTAACCTAACCTAACGTAACGTAACCTAACGTAACGTAACCTAACCTAACCTAACCTAACCTAACGTAACCTAACCTAACCTAACCTAACCTAACCTAACCTAACCTAACCTAACGTAACGTAACCTAACCTAACGTAACCTAACCTAACCTAACCTAACCCATCCTAACCTAACCTAACCTCGGATCAGTTTTCTGATTGCAGATTCTTGTTCGTCTAGTCGAGCCGAGAAATTTGAGTACCCACAACGTACATTTGGACGATGTAGGGGGGGGGGCTATCTCGGTTACCATAAGTCGGATTTGAATTCTGATTGCAGATTCTTGTTCGTCTAGTCAAGCCGAGTAATTTGCATACCCACAAAGTACATTTGGACGATGTAGGGGGGGGCTATCTCGGTTACCATAAGTCGGATTTGAATTCTGATTGCAGATTCTTGTTCGTCTAGTCAAGCCGAGTCATTTGCATACCCACAAAGTACATTTGGACGATGTAGGGGGGGGGGCGGGCTATCTCGGTTACCATAGGTCGGATTTGAATTCTGATTGCAGATTCTTGTTCGTCTAGTCGAGCCGAGTCATTTGAGTACCCACATCGTACACTTTGGATGATGTTTACAAAAAAGGGGCCCGCACCACACTTTTGACCTTTTTTTTTGCATTTTTGGAATCTCCTCGTCAAGCCGAGTATTCTCAGTACCCACATGACAAACTTTGGATAATTAATACAAGAGTTGAACAGGGTAACGCTACAACCAACAGAGCTAGCCCATCAGCGCTTGCGGTCAATTGAACTACCAGTGAATGCAAATTTTGAGGAGAATATAATTGCAATGCTTTGAACATATACTGCAAAGGGGGGTGTATCGATACACCCCCCTTCAAGTACTCTGCACCGAGGCAGACGTTCACACAAAAAACCGACAAGTCGAGACCTGTCTGGGAATGCGGATGCTGTAATTTGATACCCCGACGGGAGGGCGACGCGACCCTTCCAGGAACCCATTATAGTCCGCCCGTATCGAATTCCGAGCAATAAATCACCAGTTGTCAAACACCCACGGTATCATTCTTGTTTTAGGCTTCAACAATTCCTGACGTATGGGGGAGCGAAAATCTCCCCCTAACCCATTATGTGTTAGGGGGAGCGAAAATCTTCCCCTAGTAATTAAATCAACAGAACACCAGTTGTCACGGTCTCATTCTTGTTCTAGTCTTCAACAATTCCTGACGTATGGGGGAGCGAAAATCTCCCCCTAAGCCATTATGTGTTAGGGGGAGCGAAAATCTCCCCCTAAGCGGTGCGCGGGTCGCGACACGCCACAGTCTCTTGATAGACTTCTTCGAAGACGGACGTCTACATTAATTCGATAACAATGTCGTTTATTCATTAGAAATCGTGTGAATGTGTGAAGACTGAACTGGACTTGTTTTCGTTACCGCCTACGCATACCAGCATCGAGAGCGGTAAATGGGTTCAATACAAACCGATCTCATCGCTGACGGACGATTCGCCAATAGAGTTTGTAATACCCGGTCACGGTGACGAGTACACGGACCTGACACAAACGTTATTACACGTGAAAGCCGCTATTGTGAAACAGGACGACACTAAAGCGGACGGTGGGCAACCTGCTAAAGAGGTGGGCCCGGTGAACAATTGGCTCCACTCGATATTCAGTCAAGTGGATCTCTATCTCAATCATAAACTGGTGTCACCACAAAACAACACGTACGCTTACCGTGCCTACTTGGAAAACCTATTGAACTACGGATGTAGTGCGAAGAATTCGCACCTGACTAGCGAGCTGTTTTTTGAAGATTCGGCCGGACTAATGGACGATTGTGACGAATTGAACGAGGGATTGAAAAAGCGTCGCGATCACACGAAAGAAAGCGATGTTTGCGATATGGTCGGTCGATTGCACATCGATCTGTGCAATCAGAACAAATTCATGTTGAACGGTGTCGAGATGCGATTGCAACTTAACAGATCCAGAAACTCGTTTTGTATAATGTCCAAAACGCTAACTACCTACAAGGTGACAATTAAAGAGATTAGTCTTTTCGTACGTCGATGTAAGATCAATCCGAGCGTATTGTTGGCGCACAGCAAAACTCTCGAGACCGGCACGGCCAAGTATCCGATCACGCGTGTAGAAGTGAAATCCTTCACACTACCCTCCGGTATAATGAGTAAAGCTTTAGACAGCGCATTTCTCGGTCAGTTACCGAAACGTGTGATAATTGGACTGGTCAGTAATCTTGCGTTCAACGGAGATTTCAAGAAGAATCCCTACAACTTTCAACACTACGATATGAATTATCTCGCATTGTACGTGGACGGTGAACAAGTACCGGCCAAACCGTTACAGCCCGTTTACACATTGAACAGTGAGACGTATATACTCTCTTATTACACATTGGTCACTGGCACCGGAATCCAGTTCTCCGACGCAGGTAATGAGATCAAGAGAGGTGACTATCCGTACGGTAATTGTCTTATGGCGTTCGACTTGACACCGGACATGTCCGCGGCTGAGTCGAGTCACTGGAATCTCCTGCGCAACGGTAATCTACGTATCGAAATCGGATTCTCCAAAGCGTTGTCCGAGACCGTCAACTGTATAGTGTACGCCGAACTGGACAACGTCATCGAGATCGATCGTCACCGTAACGTAACAGTTGACTTCAGCGGGTGAATAAAAGCGAACGCCAAACAGAAATATTGTCTGACAGCGAGTGCGTACAGTTTACTTCAAGGGTGAGCAGACGCAACACCAGTCAGTAGTACGGTTGAAGTCGCACGGTAAGGACGTTAACATGGACGCTTACGCTTCTGCGGACGACTATATCAAATCGTTTATTCAGGAGATTGAGGTTATGAACAATAATGCTAGTGATCAGACGTTGGCATCACCTCAGTCGTCATTTGTAAAACCGACCACTGCCTGCAAGAGACGAAGGAGGCCAACTCCCATCGAAGTGGAAACCAAGAAACCAGGATGGGTGCCAAAACCAACAGATGATTCTCCCATAGTGTCATTGATGGACGATGGGAATACTTTCGCAGTTCAAAACCCAGGAAACAAAGGACAAATTTTATTAAAAATGGAAATGTACGATGGTACAGATATGGTGTTCATGTGTGGTTTATTTTTGGACAAAGATGGTGATATGCACCAAAATGTCAAACAAGTAGTTGATAAAGTGGAAAACATGTGGATCTATAAATCAACAGGAGTACCGAAAATTACAGGCTTAACTCAAACTGTTACACAACGCAGTGCAGTTTCGCAGCCAACGCCTAAGAAGCGAGCTGTGAGGAAGAAACAACGAGTGGCGCCGGCATTCAACTAGAGCATCCGCATTCCCAGACAGGTCTCGACGCGTCGGTTTTTTGTGTGAACACCTGCGCCCGACCCTTCGGACCACCCACGTAGAAGAAAATGGCGGCGAGGGTTTATAAGGCTGGGCCCCGCCCGATTGAGCATCATTCGCCACCAGACCACCACCTCACATAGACCTACTCCAACTACTACTACTAGAGATGTCGAGCAGCAGCACTTTCAAGCTAGAGTTTTCGGGCGTGAACGGCACTGCAGCAACCGCGGACCTGAGAGCTGCCCTAAACAACTGCAAGTCTGACTCTCCGCTCTACACCAGGATAGCCGATCTCCGAGAGGAATGCGGCTATCTCATCACTGCGATGGAGCGAGCCACCACACCCTTTGGCGAGACAATCATCGTGATCCTGGAGGGACAGGTCGGGGATGACTTCTTTCTGCGAGTCTACCTGCCTAGACGCTTCAACGAGGTCCTGAGCAACACCGACATCGAGCGCTACAACAGCGGGTTTGGAGAACGCCTTCGCTTGGTGAAGCGCAGCCCGAGGGGTTCCAATAGCAGATTCACACCGTTGGAGTTTATGTAATGCAAGACTTGAAGATTTTGTTAATACCTTTGTAAATTAGTTTTCGTAGTCAATACTTATAGTCACGTTCAGAACATAACCACGGTGTTATTTATTTCACTTAACCCCAAAAATGTCCTTTGGTAGTAAGTTTAAGAGTGTGAGTATGGTAACTGTGAGGTGTTTAGTAGCTCAGTAGTAATCATGGGCTTGATGTGGAAACATCCGTTCTCAGCCATTGTGGCGGGACCTTCGGGTTGTGGCAAGTCACAGTTTGTGTCAAAGTTTATAAAACACATTACAGAAATGTGTGACACACCATTTACCAGTATAAACTGACATTATGGTAGTGGTGGTGGTGGTGGTGGTGACCCGAAAAATGTTACCATTAACCACATAGAAGGTCTACCAAACTTGGAGGATTTTTCTGGTAACGAGCCAATACTTGTGATTATAGACGATATGATGCGTGAGGCCGACAACCGTGTGGTGGATCTTTTCACAAAAGGTTGCCATCATCGCAACATTAGTGTGTTTTTCATTACACAAAATTTGTTTCATCAAGGACGCGGGCAGAGGGACATCTCACTGAATGCGCATTACATTGTGTGTTTTAAGAATCCTAGAGATAGAGTTCAGATTAGGTACTTGGCCAGACAAATATATCCAGACAGCCCGAAATTCATCGAGGAGGCGTACGCTGACGCTACTAGGAATCCACACGGCTACCTACTGATAGACTTGAAACAATCAACAGACGAAAATATGCGAATACGAAGTTGCATATTTCCAGACGATTCTACCAACTATGTGTACTTGCCAAAGAAAAGGTAATTTCGCCATCAGTAGTAATCATGTCGTGCTTGCGGAAGGACGCAGCTCTGCTTACGGCTTTCATACACGCAACACCCAAGGAGCGGAAGGCACTGTTAAAGGTGTGTGACAAGAGCCGCATTCGCTCAGTGTGTGAGTGCGCATACAACGTGTTGCGAGGTAACGTTCCTCTGGCGAAGAAGAGTAAAAGTCAGCTAAGCAAACACAAGGCGACGCTACGTCGATTGGTGAAACGCGGCGAAGGCTGGTCAAAGAAACGAAAGTATCTCATACAAAAAGGCGGTGGAATCTTTATACCATTACTTTTGAGCGCAGTACTACAAGCAGCACTGAGTAGATAAAAATGGCTGGCATCAACAATCAGTTCTATTTGACACTGCCCAGCAACAGTTCGATGCAGTATTATCCGAAAAATACAGTTGCAAATTATATAACACATTTGCCGAGAGCTATTCAACTGGACGCTGGCGACTGGGAAATTGCACTTGTGGAAGCGCACTATCCAATGACATTTCTATCTGTCGGTAATGACGAAACAATTGACATTTGCATACAACCGCAAGAGGAAGCAAAAGTGAACATAGAAGCGTTGGCGCGGGTTATGGACAGCACTGCCGATGTAACACCGGTAGTGTCTGCTACTCCAAAACAAAACCACAGAATTAAATTGAAGACTGGTGATTACGCAAATATTCAAGAATTGTGTGATCATATCAATTCACAAGAACTAGCGATTACTTTTGGTGTAAAGTTCACCGTTGAAAACTCATACAACAAATTCATTGAAGTATCGATGGGAACTGATGTTGGAAAAATTACATTAAGTCCAACGTTGGCGCTTCAATTGGGGTTCGATCCGAATGAATTGACGCTGGAAGGTGATGCAGTTAACAAAAGCATCCGTTCGCCCAACATTCGTCTTGGCTTACCGTCACACATGTACGTGTATTGTGATTTAGTCGAGCCGCAGATGGTCGGCGATACAGTCGCACCGTTATTGAAAATTGTCAATATATCCACGTCTACTTATGTATACGGATTGCATAAATCAACATCATTCATCGATCCGCACTATGTGCCTGTTATGAATAGATCTTTTGACAGTGTGGAAATTGACTTAAGAGATAACATTGGTAATCATTTGCCATTCCACTTTGGAACGTCGTGCGTGAAGTTACACTTTATAAAAGTAGCTAGTCATTAGTGCAAATATGGAACATGCAAAGAAGATGGTAGTTGTGCCGCAAGAGTTGATTGATCGACTGCAATCAAATGCTACGGATAACAGACCGACTAATCTATCCAGTGAAAACAGCCTCGACGCGGAGATGCAACAAATATTGAATAACAAACGTATGGACGATAGTGAAAAGTGGAAATTGTACAAACAAGCGTTACATCGCTTCTTGCATATTGCAGAGAATAGACGCCAACCGATTAGCATACCAATCGTGGAGACGGGTGGGCTTGAACATAGTCAACGATCGCACCCCGCTGCGGAAGGTGGTCCAGTGGAAGAGATTGTGGAAACGTTTTCCAAAACTTACAGATCTGATGCCCGCAATCTTTTACGTTTCATGAAACGTGACGGCAGCTTAATCAGTTGGGACAGTGGCTATTCAGTGTACATCAACGGTGTAAAAATTCCAGACTCAAATCTAGTGGATATCTTAAATTGCATAGTAAAGGTGCGTATGCGTGATTACATACCGCCAGGATGGCGGGAAGTGCTCAAGGCATTGAAAGCGATGAACGTGCCAAAGGACTATATGAATAATCTAAGAGCACTAAAGGAAATAAATGCCGAATATCGATCATCATTCACAGGAGGAGAAGGATCAGACGATGACGTGGAAGACACATCAACTGAATCAATACTGAGAACACCGCTAGTAAATCGGCTTCGATCGGCATGAGGAAAACGTGTAACATCTACACCGACAGGGCAGTTTGATCTTCTAACTAGAAACAAGCCGTCGTCAAATTTGGACAAGTGGGAAACGTACACAGGATAGGTTTTCAGTATTATGGAGCGTTTGTATTACAATCCCATCGAACCTTCGTCGTATGGCGGTGTAGCTTCTTTAGCGCGAGCTGCAAAACCAGTTTCAAAACGCAAAGTGATTGAATGGTTACAAACACAGGACACTTACACATTGCACAAACCGGCACGCAAGCGTTTCCCGCGCAATCCTTACATAGTGTATGGTCCATTTGAATTGTGGCAAGCGGACTTGAACGATATGCGTGGTCTTAGTAAACACAACGACGGCGTCAACTACCTACTGACTGTAATAGACGTGTTTAGCAAACACCTGTATGTGCGGACGTTGAGGCGGAAAGAAGGAGCTGAAGTGGCCAACGCTTTCGAGGAGATATTTGCCGAAGCGACCGATACACCTCGCTGTTTACAAACTGACAAAGGTACTGAATTCACCGGTGCCAAGACGAAAAGGTTATTCAAACAATACGGAATCATCTATGTCACTACACAAAACCCAGATGTTAAAGCGGCCGTAGTGGAACGCGTGAATCGCACTTTGAAAACACGCATGTGGCGATATTTGACTTACAAAAACACATATCGTTACGTAGATGCGTTGGACAAACTGGTTAGCGCATACAACAACAGCGCTCACAAGAGTCTAGGCAACAGAATACGGCCCGTCGATGTGACTGTTGACAATAAGCAAATATTGCATCAGGTATGGCGTCGCATGTTCGGTAAGATACCGCGTCGTGTTAAGGCAAAACTGACAGTTGGCACCACAGTGCGCATATCTAAGGAGAAGGGTACATTCGCAAAAGGTTACGAGACTAATTGGAGTAAAGAAGTGTTTGTGGTGCGACGTGTAAACACATTGATGCCTCTACCAATGTACACTTTGGCGGATCTCAACGGTGAACAAGTGACTGGTCAGTTTTACGAATACGAATTACAAAAAGTGACAATATACAACGACCATCTGTTCAAGATTGCTGAAATACTAGCCGCTAAGGGTCGTGGTCGCAGTAAGCGTTATTTCGTCAAGTGGGCAGGTTACGGAGACGAGTTCAATTCTTGGGTAGGAGCGCAAGATTTGCAAAATGCCTAATAGCAACCAGTTCTATTTGACATTGCCCAGCAACAGCTCAAAGGATTATTTTCCAAAAAACACAGTGTCCAAGTACACTACACATCTGCCGAGACAAATTCGATTAGAAGGCGATGGCGAGTGGGAGATGGCTTTGGTCGAAGCGCATTATCCATGCTCCTTTATGACTGTGGACGATGAATCGTGTATTTGGCTCGACTATAAACTCGTTCTGCCGAGTATTCCCGTCACACTCAGTGTCGAGCACATTATGCTAAAGATGAAACCCGGTTATTACAAGAACATAACCGATTTATTGAAAATGATCAATAAAGCGAAGGATGTAACCCAGTACTTGTACTTTGAGTATGACAAAGAGCAGGACAGAGTCAAGATCACGACAATGGTAGACGGTATAAGCAAAGTGCATTTCACCGAAGCGCTGTCTCTCCAGTTGGGTTTCGATCCGTACGAGAACGTTTTGACAAATGACCTCACAGCGATATGGCCACCAAATCTGACTATGGGACTGCCGACACACTTGTACGTGTATTGTGATCTGATTGAACCGCAGCTGATTGGCGACACTACAGCGCCGCTTTTGAAGATTATCAACATTGACAGAGATAACTACACACACGGCGCGCATAAGACTGTGCATTTCATCAGTCCTCATTATGCGCCAGTTATGAAAGGAACATTTGAAACGATCGATATTGACCTAAGGGATCACGCTAGTAAAAAAGCGTCATTCCTCTTTGGGACGTCGTACGTGAAGCTTCATTTCAAAAGAGTAGCTCAGCAATTATGAATACAAACGATCCCTACTTGGCTTACTACCGTCGCCAACAGTTGCAGCAGACCGGCGGCAGTATCGATAGGGTATTTCGCGGTGCACCCTACCAGCGCGGACATGGAATTGGCAGTTTCCTAGGCGGTATGTTCCGCACCATCACACCGCTACTCAAGTCGGGAGCCTCTGCTGTGGCCAAAGAGGCGTTGAAATCCGGTGTTGGATTCTTGGGCGACATGGCCATGCACCAGCGGGATCCCAAAGAAGCCGCTAGAGATCATTTCAGCCAGTTTACAGACTCGCTAAAACGCAGGGCGGATGGCAAACTTCAACGTGTGCTAAGTGGCGGCGGCGGCTCTCGCGCGAAACACCGTCGCGTAACGCGAAAGAATACCACGAAACACCGACGCGCTACTCCTGCGCGAAAGACTAACGCGAGACTCTCGCGTAAGAGGAACGCGAAGCGCGCCATGTTCGGCGGCCGTCGTGTCACACCGCAGTCTTTGACGAAACTCCTTCGAGGAAGGTCGGCGTCGTCATCCAAGAGCAGCAGCAAGAAGAGAAGGTCAGTTAGGAAGAAGACGAGGAAGACGAGGAAAGCAGTGAGGAGAACTTCCGTACGCGATATATTCAATTAACACACACGCTAGCAATGTCGTTTCTACATCAAAAGTCGTGTGAATGCGTCAAGACGGAATTGGACTTATTCTCCCTACCGCCGACACAGACCAGTATCGAGAGCGGCAAATGGATTCAGTACAAACCAATCTCCACACTGACTGATGATTCGCCCATCGAGTTTGTTGTGCCCGGCAACGGCGAAGAATACACCGATCTTTCGCAAACAATGTTGGAAGTTACAGCGTCTATTGTCAAGTCGACAGGAGCGGCAATCGCAGATGCCGATGAATCGAACAAAATTGGCCCAGTCAACAATTGGCTGCACACGTTATTCAGTCAAGTCGATATGAGTATGAATCAGAAACTGGTCACACCACAAAACAACACTTATGCATATCGAGCGTATATTGAAACATTGCTGAATTACGGCTATGATGCTAGGAAATCACATTTAACATGTGGATTGTGGAACGCGGACGATGCCGGCCACATGGACAATACTCTGGACGATAACGATGGACTAAAGGCGAGACGAAAAATGACAAATAAAAGTCGTGAAATCGATATGCTCGGTCGCCTACATGTGGACATGTGTAATCAGAACAAGTTCCTGTTGAACGGTGTGGAACTGCGTTTTAAACTGATCCGATCAAAAGATTCCTTCTCCATTATGTCGGATGATGGTGACTACAAGGTGCACATTGTTGATGCGAATCTCTGGATACGAAGGTGTAAAGTTAGCCCCACTGTACTGTTGGCGCACAGCAAGACGCTTCAGACCGGCACAGCTAAATACCCAATCACCAGAGTGGAATTGAAAACATTCACACTGCCGTTTGGAGTGAGGAGCAAAACTTTGGACAATGTGTTTCTAGGTCAAGTGCCGAAACGAATCATTGTCGGACTGGTCACCAACGCCGCTTATAATGGCGATTTAAAAAAGAATCCATTTAACTTTCAAAATTTCAAAACCAACTACTTCTCGCTGTACGTGGACGGTGAACAAGTGCCGTCCAAACCGCTACAACCACACTACGAAACCGGCAAGGGAAAATACGTGATGGCGTATCACAGTCTGTTTTCAGGCTCCGGCATACACTTTAGCGATGCTGGTAATCTCATAAATAGAGACGATTACGACGATGGATACTGTCTGATGGCATTCGATCTAACACCTGATATGTCAGCAAGCGACACGACTCATTGGAACCTAGTGCGCAACGGCAGTGTGCGTATGGAGATTGCTTTCGACACGGGGCTCACAGAGACTGTCAACTGTCTGGTATACGCAGAGTTTGACAACGTCATCGAAATCGATCGTCATCGCAACGTGTCTGCGGACTTTGGCGGTTAGATCGTCGGCAGCGGCGTCATCGTCCTCCTCCTCAGTCAACAACCAACACTCGCACAAGATGGATCGTTTATGCAGAGTACCGCGTAAAAATTCCGCATCTCCAATTATTGTAGATTTTCAATGTTACAAGGACAACGCAAATGACTACATTCTGAAGGAAGTGTGCGTCTTGGAATTGGTCAGTGGAACACTGCTAATGCATCATATCGCCAAATCACCATTCAGTCGAGATTTCCTATCACAAGAGAAACTGCGTGAAAGCTATTGGCTCACAAAACACTGTCACGGATTGGAATGGGACCAAGGTGATATCTGGTATCATGTGCTAGAGGAAAAGTTACGTGCATGTATCGCCAAACGACCGATTGTCTACGTCAAAGGTGCTGAGAAAAAAGAGTTTGTACGATACAATTTCATCACGGATCACTGTACTACTAATGTCATGGATATCAACGATAATGGCTGCGGATCACTATCGTCAATCAACAGTCTACTATCAACAAACGCAGTGCGATGTCGCCACCACAGAACAGCTCACACACGTTGCGCTCTAGCCAATTGCATCACATTACGCAGTTGGTTACAACTAAGTACAAATATCGCTGACGCTGATGATTACGCTGACGATGGTGAGAGTGATACCAGTTCCTGCTTTTGTTTTGCTACTAGCACTACTACTCCTACTACTGACTGTGGCGTCGACACAGTAGAATGAATACCTTAGAGATACAAAAGTGTATGGCTAAACTGCCCGTACAGAATGTTGGTGTCTACGCTGCGGATCAATTGCCCCATTACATCTCACCATCTACTGCTATGATTGTGAACACTGATCCACACAATGAAGACGGCACTCACTGGGTCGCTTTCTACCTTAACAAAGGAGGAGGAATAATTGAATTCTTTGACAGCTACGGTCAACCGCCACATCTTCAATTCTACCAAGGATTCCTGAGACGCAACGCTCGTCGCTACCTGTACAACGAACATCGCCTTCAAAGTGACAACACTCTGGTCTGCGGTCAATACTGCCTTGTATTCCTGTACTGCCGCACCCACTACGGCATGAAGATGAAGGACTTTGTGCAGCTCTTTGAACACTCTTCTGTCGGCCACAACGATGCACTGATCAGAAGACTCTTTGCACAAATGTATACCAATTGAGTTTTGAAATTTTGCATTTTTCTCAATAAACTAGTTGTGTACTCAGAATAAAAAAAGAAACATTCTTATTATTTCCCATCCTCGCCTCCTTTAGTATTTACTTTTAGCAATTAGTCAGACAGACACATATTGAACGAGCAAAACAGATATTGGATGCAAATTTTGACGTAAAAGATGAATGTAATGCTTTGAACACATACTGCAAAGGGGGGTGTATCGATACACCCCCCTTTCACCCCCCTTGCGTGTTGGTGAAAGGGGGGTGTATCGATACACCCCCCTTTCACCCCTCTTGCGTGTTGGTGAAAACACTAGGTCTGACCCAATTTTGGACATACCTATCATACAATGATTCTAAAGTAACATTCATATCCTCGCCTCCTTTAGCAATTACACTTTTAGCAAGTAGTCAGACATTTGAATTGGTAGTTTACTTTTGAATATTAAGACTATGTGAGGGGAGGAAAAAAAAAGACAAATGTATATACGAACAATTTGGCTATTTATTTACACACCTTATATATATTTTACATCGAGTATTTGCTCCTGAACATTTGTGTTTGGCTAGCAAAACGAGACTCGACACAAACTAACGACTAGAACAAAAAGAACAAAGGAGCACATTTCTAAGTTTTACGAGACTCGATACAAACTAATGACTAGATTTTTCAAAATAATTTACAAGTCAAGTCAGGGTCTTTGGTAATATGACACAACCACTCAACGCTCCTCATCCTCCGCCTCTTCATCGTCTTGAGGGATGTCTTCGGGCTGAGGTGGCACGTCAACATGTCCCCAAGGCAGTGTGTTTACACCGTCCGGAAGGATGTAGCGTTTGTCATCGTTACAGCTCAAGGATAGCTTGTCGACTTGGACTGTGAAGACGCGGTGGTTTCGGGACTGGAACCTGGTGTTGATGGTTCTCTTCAACACGCCATTGAAGAGGCATTCCCGATAGTCGTCAGAGGTTAGATTGTGTTTTACAACACCTCTAGCGACTCCCTTGGCGCGCTTCACTGTCATGACCTGCAACTCGTCATCTTCGGTCCTCTCCTCGAACTCAACTATATCCATGAAGTATAGTTTCGAGCGAAGACCGAGGTACTCGAGCAGCGGAAGACCGTTCGCTTCATCCTTAAACTTTCCGATGACTTTTGCGTTGACGGGGCTGTAGCAGGGATGGTTTCGGGGGTACGCACTGGTGTCAAAATCATCCAGATGCTCCAACATGTCCTTATAAACATCTTCAGTCTGGACGTCGAACACGAAACTGTCAGTGTCCATGTAGTCAACCTTCAGTCGATCACCGTAGCGGTTCTTCATCTTTCGAAGGAAGTCGTACATGAGCCACTTGCTCAGATCGAGGACACACATTCCGACGTAGAGCGGTTTGTCCAGGACGATATTGACTTTCGACATGTGTACAATGGCGACGTCATCGTTGAAGTAGGTTCGGTCCAGGAAGTTTGACTTGGCTACGTACTTCCTGAACATCTCCGGCGTACACACCAGCTTAGAGTTCATTCACTTGCGAACATTCTCGATCGTCTTGCCAAAGACCGCATTGTTCATAAGCTTGAAAAAGTCTTGCTCAAACTTGGTCTTGGCCTTCTTCCTCAGTTCGGTGTTCATTAGGATGTAGCTCTCTAACCACCGAGACTGACGGAACGAGATGACGCGATGCACGTTCGCAAGCTCCAGTCCGTTTTCCAGCGCCTGTTGCAAGATTCTGTAATGACAGATGTAGTTCTTCTTATCATCCAGAGTCGTAACGAGCTTCTTGAATTTCCCTCCTGGCGGACGTTTGGTCTCGCAGCAGTAGGGGAGATCCTTGTGAAGGTCGTGCAGGTGGGCGGGGTAGCGAAGGTCAACTTCCAAGACATAGCCGGTGGGTCCTTCGGGGTCCAACGCTGCAATATCCAGGGACGCGATCTCCTCGCGGCCGAGCCATTGGAAGTCTCCCTGTGGAAGACACTGGGACATGGCCCAACCGTAAAGGTTGTTGGCGTCCAAGTATAGCAGGTGATTCGTTGGCTCTTCAGGTCGTCGATCTTCAGGGCGACATCCATCATGGTTGGCCTTGGCGTGTCTGGTGATCGCCTGGGAAATACCTCCTCTGATGCCTTGCTCGAAGAAGAGGTACATATCAAAGTCCTGTATCGTATCAAGCTCCACTCGACAGGTCCTTAACATGACATCCCAGGCGTATGACGGTAGGGTGTAGTAGTGCGCAGGGTCTAGTTCGTATTCAGCCATCGACGTGTCCCTGAAGCGTTCAAAGACGTCAGTCAACAGCGCAATGTCACAGCGCAGGTACTTCTCGGCGTAGTCCTTGAGGTTCCTACAACCGAAGGTTTCCCACACGTTGCGAGCATGCTCGTAGTCTGCATCCGTTATGTCCTCCAGGGTAAGGTCGTTGTGGAAATCTCGCTGCAGAGGCAGTTCCGTAGTATCTTCCAATACGGCGTTCGACGTTACAAAGTTGTACGGGAACACGCCTTTCCTACGGACTAGATCGAAGAGGTGGTCTTCGGGGAATCTCTTCCTCGTCTCCAAGAGTTGAGCTGGTGGAAGTGCGGCGGCGAGGCTGGCGAGGCTCAAAGCCAGGAACCTGTAGGTGTCGAGGAACCTGACTCTGAATCCTGGCTGTCTTTTTCCACGCCCTTGCATCCCAACCGGTGCCGCTGCTCGGTCGAACAGGAACCGCTTCGTGAAAGCGATGTACCGCTCTTCCGTGTGAGCCAACACCTCAACATCACCAGGGTCGACCGCCAACTCCCGCACTATGAAGTGAGCGTCGTAGTTGGAGAGATTGTGGAAGTAGCAGTTGACTACTCGCTGCTCCCTGTAGCGTAGGTTACATGATCTGTGCGCAGCGCCACGGAACTCGTAGGGCGGCGCGTGGTTGTGATCACGAACCTTTGGGTCTTCGCTTGAAAATGCCGATCCGCAGAGGTAGCAATTCGCTGTCGAGTTGTACTGCATCGTTTCGGCTGGGGTCAGGACAGGGCGCAGATTTCTTGCTTCGTACAGGAAGTTCCACAATCGCTCAACATCAGTTTTCAACATCTCCATAAATGTCTTTGACGCATCATCCCCGAAGTAGACTCGAGGCTCAAACTCCTCAAGTCCGTACGAGTCGATGATCTGGTACGCAAAGGCGTATGGGATGTGGATGTGGGTGGCTACTCCTCCGTGCGGTTCGTCGACTTGTTCATCCATCTCCGCGGTCGGCAGTAGAGCACACTCAAAGTCCGCGTAGATGGTGAAACGCTCGCGTCGGGTGAACTCTGGATGGCTGAATTTGATTTCAGTCTTCTTCGGCGTATCCATGCGAATAGGGGCTGAAGCGGAGCAGTATCGCCTGTGCTCCTCCAGACGCTGTGCACCCGTCAGACCAAGCTTGTTCGGACGGTTATCAAAGTGCGCGAAGCACCGCTTACAGATGAATATCCTGCCCATATGTGCTGTAAGCTGGGGACGGATCAGTCGGCCAAGGTCTTTGATGTAGGCGTAGTGACTATCACCGTCCGTTGTCACGTACAAAATGTCACAATGGTCTTCACGCTCCTGCCTACAAATCTTCAAGGGGAAGATGGTGTCCTGGTACTTTGGTTGTCCGTTAGGTTTCTGACCCACGCACGTGCGATCAATACCATAGACGTTGATGCTGATGTTGTTTGTCCGCTCAAACGCCTTGATACTCTTCAGAGCAACGGGGAATTGAAGGCCGGTCCAATCGTATCGGGCGATGATGTCGTCGGTGTACGATGCCGGTCTATCGGGGTGATCTTGAACAAACTTTCCCAGGACTGCATACATAAAACACCGCTCATCGGCGTTCGATACGTTGACGACTGCTTGGGTGTTCTCCAGAGACGTAGGCAGTGGGAGCCAAGCTCGACCATCTTCACCTAGAGGAGTGTATTCGTTGATGCCGACCTCCAAATCACGAACGCGAAGGTATGTCCACCCGGAGCCGATATGATCGCACTCAGCCTTCTCTCTGATAAGCTTCGCAAAAGCTGTTGTGATGTACTGGTTCAGGTCCGAGGTCACCGTCAGCGGAGTCATCTTCGTCTTGAAGTTGCGCAGGCAGGTGTTGTTGTGCACATTTTGGAATTCACACTCCAGCTTCAAGTTGACCTTAATGCTGCGGTGTTTCACCAAGGTGTTCTCAAGCAACTCCGTAAGGCTCACAATCAACAACGCCATCACTTCTCCGATTGTGACGAGATTCTCCATCGGTCGCTGCAGACGGTAGGTTAAGAGGCGGTTGCGAAAACCCCGTTGAATGAGTGAGAATACGGGGCTTGACTGTCCTGCTCCAGTCATCTCAACATCATCGGGTTGCGGGTGTGTGCTCGTTCCAGGTTGTGGCTCCGTGCTGGGTCCTGGCTGGGGTTCGTCCTGCACCATAGCCACTCGGTTCAGGATCAGGTCCTTCATGATCGGGCAAGAGAACCGCTCATGATGGTCCTTGTTGAACAGCTGGTTGAACTCCTGACCGCAGTATGCGCAAGGGAATCTCCGTTCTTGACCATCACCGTGAAATTGCATGGTGTGTCGACGCAGGTTGTCTTCCCTCTTGAATTCGGCGCCGCATGTGCCGCATATGAGCCTGCGGACTCTGCTGTGGGTCGAATCCACATGTCGACGCAGGTTTCCTTCACGACGGAAACGGCGACCGCATTCATGGCAGGTGTGGTGGCCAGGACCCGGTCCTTCATCTGAAAATAAAAATAAAAAACAGATTAGGATAACTAAAGATACAAATTCCCCTCTCTCGAGAATCACATTTCAAAATGGAGTTGTTAATTAAAAATATCACTTTTCAAACAGGGAATGTAATCTTCTGTACTGTTTGTCTACATTCATGATTCGGGGTTCAAGGCTAAGGATGTAGCTGCAATATTGAGCTGCGCCAACCCTAAAGAAGCATTATGTTTTAGGGGGAGCGAAAATCTCCCCCCTAGCAATTAAATCAATAGTACACCAGTTGTCACGGTCTCATTCGTGTTCTAGTCTTCATCAATTCCTGACGTATGGGGGAGCGAAAATCTCCCCCTAACCCATTATGTGTTAGGGGGAGCGAAAATCTCCCCCCTAGCAATTAAATCAATAGTACACCAGTTGTCACGGTCTCATTCTTCTTCATGTACCTAGTTAAATATTATAAAAAAGGTAATTAGTTTCAAGGGGAAAAAGTTATTTTAATGTGGATTCTCACCTTCATCGGAGTGTCGGTTGTCATAGGCAGTCGTCTGCGGAGCATCAATCACCTGCCGGGGTGGAATGGCTCGGTGGTTCGCTTCCATGTGACGCTCTAAAGCTCCCCGGTCTACGAATGTGGCTCGACATGCAGCTTCTCCATCTGCAAACGCACAAAACGATTAGATTGTGAAATGTTTAACACTTACCTTTTTTAAAGTATGTAATGTGGGTACTCTGATGACTTGACTTGATGGGGCGAGCAATAACATAAGTTATTAACATTAAATTATATTGATATAGTCATGTAATTTTAAATTTAAAAAACAAAGAGTTCTCTATTCGCGCTAAATAGTTAAAGCTGTTAAATAAAAATAATTGTATCACTCTGCGGTTATATTGCATAGCGTATTCCTATATTACTAACATTTAGGTCTGATTAAAACAATAATGCAACGCAAAAAACGTACCTTGCTGCGTTGGTGTTGGTGGTGGTAGTTGTGGTCTCAAGCCGTGGAATCTGATGTGGTGTTGCACCAAATTGTTTCTACGCACGAAAATACAACCACAAATGGTACAAACGTGTGTGGCGTTCATCTTTAATATGGATTATAAGTTTTGATAATCACAAACAATACAGCACAACACGTACGTTTTAAATAGTTCAAAGGTGCTTTACGCAAATCGCAAATCGCAAATGATGATAATCAGCAACTAACACAAATCGCGTAGAACGGAACAGGATCGGACTAACACGTCTTCACGCACTGAACTCTCGAACTGAACTGAAGGAGGGCTGGTGATGTGGGTGACTATCCCCACTAATGGATTTCGGAGAAGGTCGGGACAAAAACTCTCAACCGCTGTCTGGGGTAAAGACCACCCTGCTCTAATGGAACTCGATACGGGCGGACTATAATGGGTTCCTGGAAGGGTCGCGTCGCCCTCCCGTCGAGGTATCAAATTACAACATCCGCATTCCCAGACAGGTCTCGACTTGTCGGTTTTTTGTGTGAACACCTGCACCCTCCAGTCGAGGTATCAAATTACAACATCCGCATTCCCAGACAGTAGACTGGACGCGTCAGTCGGTTGTGCGAACAGCTGCCTCGGTGCAGAGTACTTGAAGGGGGGTGTATCGATACACCCCCCTTTGCAGTATATGTTCAAAGCATTGCAATTATATTCTCCTCAAAATTTGCATTCACTGGTAGTTAAATTGACCGCAAGCGCTGATGGGCTAGCTCTGTTGGTTGTAGCGTTACCCTGTTCAACTCTTGTATTAATTATCCAAAGTTTGTCATGTGGGTACTGAGAATACTCGGCTTGACGAAGAGATTCCAAAAATGCAAAAAAAAAAAGGTCAAAAGTGTGGTGCGGGCCCCTTTTTTGTAAACATCATCCAAAGTGTACGATGTGGGTACTCAAATGACTCGGCTCGACTAGACGAACAAGAATCTGCAATCATAATTCAAATCCGACCTATGGTAACCGATATAGCCCCCCCCCCTACATCGTCCAAATGTACTTTGTGGGTATGCAAATTACTCGGCTTGACTAGACGAACAAGAATCTGCAATCAGAATTCAAATCCGACTTATGGTAACCGAGATAGCCCCCCCCCTACATCGTCCAAATGTACGTTGTGGGTACTCAAATTTCTCGGCTCGACTAGACGAACAAGAATCTGCAATCAGAAAACTGATCCGAGGTTAGGTTAGGTTAGGATGGGTTAGGTTAGGTTAGGTTAGGTTACGTTAGGTTAGGTTAGGTTAGGTTACGTTACGTTAGGTTAGGTTAGGTTAGGTTAGGTTACGTTACGTTAGGTTAGGTTAGGTTAGGTTAGGTTACGTTACGTTAGGTTACGTTACGTTAGGTTAGGTTAGGTTACGTTAGGTTAGGTTAGGTTAGGTTAGGTTAGGTTAATATTCGCAAAAAAAAAAATTCGCAAAAAAAAAAATTTGCAAAAAAAATTCGCAAAAAAAATTTGCAAAAAAAAATTCGCAAAAAAAATTCGCAAAAAAAAAATTCGCAAAGTGTCACAGACGAGACCTCGGGGGGGGGGTGCTCCTCCTGACTCCTCCTGGTGTCGGAGTGTCCAATATACCCTACTGATAAAACCAAATAAAAATCTTTAACACTGCACGAAGTTTCCTTTTTTACTTATTTTTGCGATGGTTCCAACTATGTCAAGTCTAAGCCGATTCCGAAAAGATCTAATTGACTTCTAATTTCAAATAAAGAAATCCGGAACAACAGATTCAATAACTCAAAACAATTTTGGATTCAATTAAAAATATATGACGCTTAGGGGCTTGATAAAAAAATTCAAAATAACAAATTAAGATAATACAACGCACAATATTGCTGGTACCTATACATAGTTGGTTTTAGTTTCTCAAGGTGTTAAAAAAACATAATAAAATAATTTACAAAACTTGTACTATACCACCAAGTTATTTGAATTATATTCAAATAATACCAGTCGAGTAGGGACCGTGTTGTTATTTAATGATGCAGTTTTCTGTTGCAGATAATAAAGTGGAATTAAAGAACGTAAACAACGTAAAACACCATAACGGTTACTCTAGAAAACGTTCAGGCGGCAACCGGCCACAAAGGAACAATATTCATAATTTCACTCTAATGCCCTTTTCTTGGCAGAATAAACCGAGCACCACCTTGGCTAAACAAACTTGAGTCTTTTAAAATAAAATCCATTCATTTAAAATTTTTAAAAATAAATAGAAACAAATTATATGTATATTTATTCAAATAAAAATAACATAATTCAAATTTTTCACACAAATTCAAAACGTTATTGCCGTCATTAATCCCGTGTAAGCTCTACGGCTTGTGCGTGGTGACGTGACGCGTTATTTACATATAGTTATGTCCACACAAAACTAATTAATTTGATTGCCAATTAAAATAAGGAGTAAATATAATTAAATACATTAAATAAATTGTGTATTAACGTTAACATTTTCTACTGATAATAAATTGTTTATACAATAATTATTTTAACAAAATATAAATAACTGGAATAACTTGACTAGAGGAATTTGTTGCATATATACAACAGCAGGAAAAATAAAGTAATTATAAACATTGATCTATATTCTAAACATAAAGAAATGGACGTTTTTGTTACCTAAACGTATTAGAAAATAATAAAATAAAATGAAACCGCGGTTAAACTTCATTTTACGTAGCTTTTTAAAAATATGTTAGCCTTATATGCAACAGTTTGTATTCATTACAGTGCAGTGTTACCATCTTAAGGAAATAAACTAAATTTAACCTGTTATACTCTCCACATTTTTGTCAATCATGAACATTTTATTTGTCTTTCAATTAGTTAGAACCACGTAATACTAATAACAAAGTTGGCCAAGCATTTTTTTACATATGTATTTTGATTCATAAATATTTGTTAATTAATATTTAGACGTCATCTAGTTAAGCTAAATTTGTACTAAAAATCACTAGCTATTGATGAACTAGAATCTAAAATATATTAGTTGATATTAAAAATCAATTTCACTTTATTTAAAAATACTATTAATGTAGTAAGAATACTCTAATTGGAACAATGCATATACAATAATAGTTTTGCATAAACAACTCTTTTAAACGAAGCAAGATTTATAATCGCATTACCACCACAGCGTCAACATAGGACTGATTGGTCCAAATAAACAAACCGACAGTAATTTATATCGCGCCGATTGGCCCAATCATGTGGGATTTCTGATTTCTCTGTTGATTGGACCGAACAAGAGAACACAAATTAACTGACAGTGAATTCGCGTTAATTTATCTATATTCATTTCAATGGACTGGGAAATTTAAGTAATTTAAATTAAAACAATTAGGTATTAGATTATAAATATTGAAAAGCAACTTACACCAAAACTTGTTTAAATGAGTTTAATCTCTTGGGTGTCTTTAAACTATATTCAGGATGAGTTTTAAATTTGCCCCTGCTTTTTTCTACATTGATTGCAACGTAACCCTCGGACAGCCGTATAAGTCATTGGTGTACAAATAGTAAGTACTTTATTTTGACTAGGTTAAAGTTTCCAGCCGCTATCTTAGAATCACTATGTTGGATTCAAATTTTGTACAAATGTAAAATTAGGGTTGTAATTTTTAACCACTTCTTTACATTAATTACAGTGCCGCAATCAGTTTTTAGAAATATTTCTTCGATCTCAAGATATTGGTATTTTAAAATAAATGAATCTAGAAGTTAGTTTTATATTATTCTTCCTTAAAAACCATATTTTGCCCATATTTTGTCCATTACATAAGATAATGACCATGAATCAACACCGATCACTGGTGACTGGCATTTGCTTAATATTGTATATCTTAAAACCTTCTGCCACCATCTTTAATCTGCCATTTTGGAATGAAACTTTTTTAAATTTAATGGTAGAGATGTGGCACACCATTATTAACTATTATTTCATGTCGAAACTAATACTACAATCCACTTTTAATGTCATTTTTCGTTCTTGAGATATTAAATGTTTACAGAAAAATGTCAATATCGTGATTAAAAAAAGGTGATAGTTAAAAACTAATTGCCGGATTGGTTTCAGCATGAACAAAAAGGTTAAAATTATGGGTCAAAACCGCACCTTAAAAAAATAAAGATTTTTAAGTAGAAGGAATAAAGAGGTACAAAATTATACTGAGGACATGTAAGGATCACTTTAAAATACGAAGTCAGTAAATAAATCACTGAATTAAAACACATACTAAAACAAAAGTTTTTGTATAAGAAAGTAAAATTCGCAAATACCCGAAAGAGAATTATTTGTTGGCCCTATCAATCGCCCATATTTAAAGATTTTCTTAATGTAGGAGTCCAATATTAGAAGGGTTGAATGTTATGGCTGCCAATACAGTAGGAACAGCTGTGCTAGTTTATGTCTAGAACGTGCTAAACTATGTCTCCTTTAAGTGGCTCAAACTTCTTTTATTTTCAATATCAGTAAAACTATATGCGTTTCATCTCGTTAAAATACATTAATAATAAATAATTGGATTTGTGTTTCATTATTTTATTGTGTTGAAGGTTGTATAATTAATGTATACATTAAAGAATTTGTATAACTTTACAAAATATCACACGTAACAGCGTTGTCACAGCTAAATTAAATTTGCATAATACTACTCGCTGTTTGTTTAAAATATCACGTTCATCATAGGCTCATATTGGAAGTATATTTGTTCAACTTTTGCATTATATTTTACGGAAAAATACATGCATTTCATCAATTACTTTAGACCATTCAGGGTTTACACATTTAACTTTTTGTAAAATTGATAGGTAAACTAATTTTAACTTATAACCCAAGTAATAGTGAATAATTATATTTATCATAGCATATCTAGTTTAACAGTATAATTTCCCCCTTATAAAGATTTAAATTATAATGCTAGCTAAATTAGCATTAATATATGGAACATTAAATCGGTAATTTAATATAGTATTGACTTTATATGCTGTGGAATTTCATAATACCGTTTCTTAGCAAGCACATAGGGCCAAAGAGGAACATAGGGCCTATATGTCAAATTTCAACCCTGTAGGCCTTATATTTATGGAGATTTCGTGATAGGTCAGGCAGTCAGTCAGTGGTATTTGGATTTCATATATTATGATAACAGTATTATCTATGTCTACCCTACTCTAACCGTTTTACACGTCCAAATCACATTTTGATATAACAGAAAACTAGTAATAAAAACCTATTTAATGATAATAATGAGAGTATCATTGTAATATGCTTACATTAAAATGATACTTTATAGTAATACACGATTTTGCCACAACGAGATCCTCCTCCCCGTCCCCTTTAAATACACCATCTTTGCCTTGTAACCTACCTGGATTTCATTGATGAAGCTTTATTGGTCCAAAAAAGGATATTTTTATCTTCATAAACTCCGATAGTACCTGCTTTACACTACAACCATAAAGATCAAATGTAGTAAACATATTTAACCCTAAAAAACTTTGACATTTTTCTGGGTAAAACAACTAAACAACGGGTTAGAAATACTAAAACGATTTTAGAGTAATATTTTTTAATTACCCCGTCCCGTTACAAATTGTTGGGACTACAATTTTGATTATTTAAAACGCTATTGGGGATTAGATAAAAACATAACATTGGTGTTTAAAAAACCGTTTATAATGCCAAGCGGTGTCCACTCAAAAAATAGTTTAGTAAAGTGTTTGATTCAATTGTAAAACTAAATTAAACTCAAATATCAATAACCAAAAGAAAAATTACAAAATATTATTTTACAAAACTACGAAATAAACTGCAGATAATTTATTTGTCCTTAATTCATTTTAACTACCAAATCAGTAAGTAATACTGAGTTTTATTTAATCACCAACCAGGAAAATTTTCTTGAAAAATAAATAAAGTAGAAAAAGAACATAAACAAAGGAAAAACCACGCTTTTTAAGAAAACGTTCAGCCGGTAACCGGCCACAAAGGAACAATATTCATAATTTCTTTCTAATGCCCCTCTCTTGGTAGAATAAACCGAACACCATCTTGGCTGAATAAACTGGAGTCTTTTACTTGTAAAATTACAGCAATATGCATTTATATTTGAGCTCTTTACCCCTAATTTTGTTAAACATTTAGTTTAGTAATAAGATATCGTTTTCTCTAATGATTATGCGATTTTACTAATACTTTAATTAGATACATATTAAGATAAGAATAAGATGAGCATTATTATAATGATGACACTGTTATGATTATATTTTAAACCATATCCACACAGATAATTATTCAACCGAGGCAAATAATAATTAATATAATTATTGCATTATGTTATAATTTATTTGGCGCTATACAACCTGGGCGATTCAATTACTGTTCGAAACATTATTCGAAACATTATTTTTAATACAATTTATATTTCAGCTTTTAAATCATCTCGGGCAAGTTATTGAAGAATTGTACATAAATAAAGTGGTATGTGGTTAAATCTTAGGCTGCGGTCTACCCCCGGGACATGAGGCGTATTGTGTGATTTACCCAAGGACAGTTCTGATGTGTTGTAGTTAGTCGAGAATTTTTTTGATCTCGTAAGATGAAGCATACGTATAGTGTATTATATGTTGTAGTATATGTTTAGTGTATTGTGTGCTATATTAAGATCAATGTTTTGAATAAGTTGGAAACATAACACGGTGATTCGAAGTAACCCATTCTAACTTCCGTCAATTAAAACCTCGATCAATTATAGAATAAAGCAACTGATTCACAAAATAAATAGAAATATAAGTGAAACTTCATAAACTGTATTGAAAACCCCTTATTTTCATCTCTCTTTGATCTTCTACTTGTGGTTTTAATAACCTAATCTACCTCAGTACAGTCTTTTGGAGATTAAGGGGGATATAACCCATAAACATCTGCCCTCTTTGTATCACTTAGTGATACTTAGAACTTAGTGATTAATGAACCAATTGAAGATCTATCGCCTAAAGTAACTTGCGAATAATTGCAAAATTGTACTATTGCAACTAGGGATATTGATAGGTACTCTCTTGACCTTGTAGATGAATCCCACTTTAATAAAACACAGTTTAGACTTCAGTTTTCACCTCAATACACTTAAACATTTCGTATATGTTTGGCTCGTTCATTTCTAGATATTGAAAATCCTTTAATTATCTGAAAAAAATTGCATAGCCATGAGTAACTATTTAATATTTTAGCTACGATAAAGATCATCATATTAAAAATAAATTGGTTTTTGTGAATAGTCAATAAACCAATTTAGTTTTTGTTCAGAAATTGGTTACGAGTGTTAATTTACTTTTTAGACATAAGAAGATCATTTTATTTTTAAAATCTGTGAAGTTATTGTCAATAACAAACCGTGGCCTTGAAAGAAAACACGAAGAAAAGAGTCTAGAGTTTTCCAAAGAAACGGATTTGATTTGCTCAACAAAGGCATAGATTCCGTGACTTGACTGGAAAAAATCACTTTTACAAAACGGAACCTTTGGAAAATATAAAACTTTTCTAATGGTTTTAGTTAACTCTAAAGGAAAAAATAAACAACAGAAATATTATTTTGTCGAAAACATAATATATTTTCCTGCTCGGTAGTAAGATACCAAACAACATATCAACTGAGGGAAAATAAAGGTACGAGAAGTGACAACGATTCTTAAAACCACTGTTAAGAGTAATTTGTCTATGTTTAAGTAGAATTATCTTTTAGAACCTCCAAGGGTTAAGAAGCATGTGCAAGTTATTGTAAAGTTCCTTTTATGAAATTTATACATGAGAACCACACCTCTTGGATAGCAGATTTATAGAAAAACCCCTAGTGATATTGATTAGGTTAGGTTTGTATGTTGTGTTGGCTTGTAAAACCCAACAGTCAAACCATTTTATACCTCTGACAAATGGGCGTGCACAGTAAACTACTGCGAAACAATGACAACTTGGAGAAGAAAAGTTAAGTTCACTAATTATGTGTGAGATGTTCATTGTTGACTTCGATAATTTATTTATTTATGAACTTGTATTTAAGTTAGTATGTAGATTTGCATTTTAAACAAATTGTAAAATGTGGGAACAAAAATGACACCTCACAAAGGTTAGCCTATACAGACGTCTTATTTTAAAATAAACATAATATTTATGTACTTTATTTCTTCAGCTTCAAAAATACTTTTTATAAAGTAAATAACATTCCAATAACATAACATTATTTCTCTTATAATTCCGTACGATGAATAATATAATATGACATGACAGTGATAATATAACAGTGTGGTCATTGTATGTTGTAATTATATTATATGATTATAGTTGTTTTTTTTTCAACGGTACAAAGCTATTTACAATAAATTCAAGACCGTACAAACATAATGCATAAGAACAAATTATGAACAAACGGATGATGATTTAGTGAACTAAAGTGCAAGCATATTATACGATAATTACTACGTAGAACACTAATAAATGCTACTATGTTCATTGTAGTGCAGTATGTATCTTTTAGTGTAAAAATAACAATTGATTACACTACATTAGAAGTTACGGACTTTTACAAGACTTGTTGGATATTACAAGACTCATAATTTGTTTATCGGTTTGTAATCAAAGCTTAAACAAATGTCACTTATGAACTTTATTTGCCACTTATAAATCCAATAAGAATGCTTTCAGTTACAAAAACTTTTAATTTTACGCTTTTAATTTCGAAAAAAAAACTTTTCATCCCCAAACGACACTTACATTTTTGTTAGGTTTAAAATGAAGCTTTTCACAACGTAGTTCTAACTCAACTTTCCACTAGTCAGAGTGATACGAGAAGTGGTAATTACTGTGGAAACGCCACAAAGTAGCAGCGCAGGTGACAATGGTGGCTCTATTGGGGCAGAGTTTACTACAAACCACTGCTGATTGCCTCAGACTCTCCTATCTACATGATAACACTATACTGTAACTTCGCTATCTCATCTGCATACCAAGTTTGATATTAGGTTATCTGCACTCCCTTGGAATAATACGATGCAATGTGGGGATGAGAGGATGGTTGTAGGTACAATGTGTTTGTTGTATATTATGTGTGTTGTAAATGTTAATGATTTAGGCCCTAGGTGGATTCACGTCATAAAACAAAGGTTTTTATAAAAGAGTGTGACAAGGGCAAGGACACTACGCGCGCGCGCGCGTGTGTGTGTGTGTGTGTGTGTGTGTGTGTGTGTGTGTGTGTGTGTGTGTGTGTGTGTGTGTGTGTGTGTGTCAGGGTGGATGTGCACAGAGCTAACCAATGGTCCGATTTTATGAAATTTGGTATGTAGGTACTAAGCCACGATATCTCCAGGCGTTTTTTTCATTTTTTGGAATTTTTGATTTTTAAGGGTAATTATCCTCCCAAAACCACCAAAAACATGAAATATCAGAATTTCTCAAAAACAACTTTAACGATTTTGATTAAACCTTTTTCATTTGTAGAACTATCTTTTTCCAACAAAATGACACCACCCGCATTTCTTTAAAAATTCGGGTTCAGAAATTACAGGATTTAAAACATCAAAAATTCAGTTTTTGGGATTTTTTATAAAAAAACATAAATATAAAAATATTACTTTTCACCATTAATTTAGTATTTTGAATTACAATTCTACGATTGCTGGTTGCGGGGAAAATTTAAATTTTCATTTTGCGGTAAACGCAGTACGTTGTCCAATGTTATTCTTAAGGGGAATACAAAAATTACTATTTCTCTCTTATTTAGTGATCAATTTCTTCAATCTTGATATGCTTGTCAAGTTAGCATTAACCAACAGAGGAAATTCGAAATATGTTGCCCCTTAATAACCCTGGGGGGAATAGGGGGCATTTCCCCCCTTAAAACCACGTGAGTAGCAATGGATTCTGTAGCGCTTCCAAAACAGGGATTTGGGTGGATGTTTTTGAAAACAACTTGTTTACAAGATTTTATGTACATTCCACCGTGCTTTGTATTCTATATTTAGTAAATAAAAAGTAATTAATTCATTAAAGTTGGGATAGAGGGAGAAATTATGTGTCAGTTTCCTGATACTGTTTATTAGTAATACGATCAACGAATCTAAGTTGCGCATATCCCTAGGAAGAGTTGTACTTGCAAAAAGCAAGCTAGTTAAAAAATGGGTTATTCTTAAAACTTCTTTGAAAAAGACATTAAATATGCATAGTAAAAAGTTTTCATTAGCCTATAGCCTACAGTTAGCAGACCAACTTTTCCATTAAAACTCTCCAGAAACTAATCCTAGCGTCATTACCCCGCCCGGCTGGGCGAGTATTGACTGTACTGTTATTTATCTCCCATAGCTTCATATATTAGTTTGAAATTTTCATCTATTCCCTGCTAATTTAAAATATAAATAATCTATATACCACTTCTTCATATCATCGTTGGTTTAATTTGATTTTACATTCTAAAGAATTTCTTTTAAACGTTTTGGATATTTCGAAAGTGTAAACGATTTGTAGCTGCTCGTTTCCATAAATATATATCCCACAGCCATAATTGTCATAAGGATTCATTTCGTTACTTCAATAAGAGATTGCAAAAAATATAAAACTATATTACCTGAATTCTGTTTTTACTTAAAACCTGCAAAACAGGTTGGCATGAAACCCACTGCGACAGTAGAAAAAGTTATAACTTAATACTAACTTTAAAACATTGTTAGGAATTTCCGTGCGGAAGCTATCTCTTGCCTCAAATATAAGCTATTCTGACGTACTCCATTACGCGTATCAAGGACTCTCTATTGGAAAAGCAATATAAGCCATGTGGAACTCGATGTGTCTTTTACGTTTTAAGTTCGTATCGTTTGAAGATTTATTACTTCAGAGATTTTTTCCTTCCAGCTCTTGCTAGAAAGAGGATTTTTAAGTGTTTAACTGATAAAATATCGTAAAGAAAATATTTAACAATATCACTGTAATATTGTTTTTGTAAATAAGACGTTAAACTGTTAATTTTACTAATTACTATTAAGAGTGAAAAGTGAACATTGTTGCAATTGCAAAAATATTTATATGAAATCAAACGTCAAACAAAAATGTTTGATTAAAACTGATCTGAAATGTGGTGGTGGGCAATATTTCTATTCGGACATTAATTATTAAAACTACAGTGAAAGTTATGCTTGCGCCACCATCGGTTGGACATAAACAAGCCAAAATCAATGGATATGGTGGTGACAACTTCCAATCAGGATATATTTAGTTTTTGACACGCAGAATATAAGAAATTCATTATTAACATCTTAGTTATTTACACTAAATATTGGTACTGTGTGTGTTTAATCACCACTTTTAATAATACAATCGAGACATGATTGAACTACCAAACAACAACAACAAATAGACAACAACAATTTGATTAACAATCAAATAGAGTTGCTTTCACTATCGTCTGGCGAGTAAAGTATAACTAAATGTAGGCTAGTTATTTCAATTAAGAATAATACATGATCTTATCCTATTTATGAATTAATATTTCTCATACGAGATCTTAAATGTATTTTCCAACTCCTATTACAAACTACAACTGAAACAAGCGTTTCTTTAAAGAGTGTCCCACGATCATTAACTGAAAATGTAATATCCGAATGATCATTTTATCATGTAATTAATTTTACTGGTGAAACTAATATTAGTTATATTAGAACCATTTACGGCCTATTTATGTTCACAAAGCAAAAACAATGACCGTGCAAGGAATTTATAATCAGGAATTGTATACAGAAAGAAAAGTTTATGGCATTGCTAACCAACCGTAAAACAGCGTTATCATATTTACATTACATTTGCATTTGAATAGCTGATGTTTAAACAACACACCACGAGCATGAGGAATTCAGTGGAATGTAGAATATTTTTAAAAAGGTTTCAACACATCAACCTATATTAATAATTGTTATGGCTTTATTATTATTAGTTTTAATTTCATAAAACCTGTAGTTAAAATATATAAAAATTACAGTGTGTACAATAGATCATGGTTAAATTTAATATTTCCAATCATATCCGACATAACTCAGTCATAAAAAAGTTAACTTAATTCATTAACCTATTTAATATTCGTAAGTTATTATTTCCACTGCAATCAGTGAATACCGAGTATCTGATATATATGCGATCCGGGTTTAGTGGTACGATCCTGTTTCTCGCTTCAGTAGTCTGCGCCGTTGTTAAACTGCAGTCTCAACAGATCGCTCTTACTGGTGCCGGGAGGAATATTACTTTCACTCTGTATATTCAATGGTGATACTCACTTGTGATTACTTATTTATTTTTCGAGAACTGCTTTTAACGGCTATATTAAAAGTAGGACAAATGGATAAATTTGGTATATTGTTGCATACGCATACCTAAACCTATTGGCTTAGAGATTAATGTTTTATTTATTAAACTTGTGCATTGTTAATTGTCATTATCGATTATAAAATGCTCTATGTGTTTCAACTATGCAGGTTTTATTATATGTTTGCCCAACGACACAAGTTAATTTTTGCAATCAATAATGTCCTGCCTTTTTAATGTACATAATTTACCACTATTTTAATATTCTATAGTAGGGAGTTCGTGCTACATTTTTTAAATTTTATTCGCTTCTGTTTCTAATAAAATATTCCAAATTTTAATAATTGTTACAAATTTGTTATTAACGGTGAGTCAATTTATCTTTACCTACGGTATAAAAATATACCCGTCTTTCGTATTTAAAAGTTGTAAACACTCCGATATTATAATTCTATGAATTCATGAAATAATACTTAATACAAATATGTATTGGCCCTATGTGGAATTGTATTTTGTTTAATTGATAACCATGTTTATTTTTGGTTGTGAATTAGGCATAGACGATTTTCAAAATATGAACTGTGGCAACTCTTTAATTTTAACTAATATTCACGAATTCTTAAAAATACCAATATCCAAATTTCAGGACTAATTTTCCTGATAACACAGTCTTTCCAAATTTATAAGAATGGATTTAAAACAAATCGCCATGCTACAACTATTGCAAGTTTAAAAACTAGGTAACAACCTCAACGTGGATATTACAACGCACTCCGTCTGTCAAAGACAAATTAATAATCAGCGGAACCGTGATACTCCTCTCTTCTGCAATATTCGCGTTCTTTCAAGATATAAACCAGAAGTTTCAGCTAAGAACGTTAGTTCACAACCCTTGAAGTGAGTCACACAAGGGAAAGGGTTTCAGCTTGGAATTATCTTTATATACAAGGTGTACATAAAGTCCCGCACGGGTTTAATATTTTTTTAATGATAAGAGATAAATCAATAAGATTTGGTACATCAACACTACACCAAAAAATCTCCTTTTTTAAGGAACTATCAGTTTTCTGTCATATCATGGGGACGTCCCGCAAAGAGTCAGAATGAAATTTTAAATAGGAGCATAGGTCAATATGCACATCACTTTAAAGGGCTTATCTAGCAGAGTTTAATGCCGCAAACCGCACTAAAAAAGGTTGATACATTAAAAATTGGCGGCTGTTCAAAGGTTTTACTTGGTCACATTTTATTAGTAGCCACAACCCCATTAAAGCAAAACTGCAACTAAAATGAATACTGCAGCTAAATACTACATTATGCCTGTCAATGCAGAAGTGAATTATGACGTTAGTTATCCTCAAGGGTTACAAATTTGGTCCAAATCTCTTGATAACGGGGAAAACTGGTAACAGTAACAATTAGAAAGATCTTATCTTTTTTTAATAAAACCTTTGAACAGCCGCCATTTTTTACTGGATCAACCTTTTTTAGTGCGGTTTGCGGCATTCAACTCTGCTAGATAAGCCCTTTAAAGTGATGTGCATATTGACCTATGCTCCTATTTAAGATTTCCTTCTGACTCCTTGCAGGACGTCCCCATGATATGACAGAAAACTGATAGTTCCTTCAAAAAGTAGATTTTTAAGTGTAGTATTGATGTACCAAATCTTATTGATTTATCTGTTATCGTTCAGAAAATATTAAACCGACTTTATGTACACCTTGTATAAAGGTAAAGGTTTCACTTAAAATGTTATTTGTAATTTGTTAAATGTTAAAGTCGGGGCGAAATCGACAAAATGAATTACTGGTTTGACGAATAAAAACAAATTAGTTGATTATTTAATTACAACGAAATATGATCAATAAATCTCCAAAATTAGTAGTTATTATACCAATTATTTGAATTTATCAGTGATGACAGAATACCACCTAGAAAATGGTAAATTATGTGAGAGGTAGTATTATCCAAGTAAAATATGTTGTTATGATGAAAATTAGAGATTCAAATTAAAAACGGGGACTTCGTTATTGCACTCGGTACTCATTAATCAATATGATTGATTTCCCAAAAAAAGAGGGAATTAAAAACTGCAGAGCTGGGTAGTTACTGATCCATCATTCAATTGTGCTTCTAAAGGTATTCCTTTACTTCCAGTAAACCAATTTAATAGCTGTTTTAACTACAATAATTGACAAATCCAAACAAAATAAAAAAATCTAAAAATCAAATAATTAATAACATTATCCCAACAAAAGTTTGATTTTCGCAAAATACGAATAGTGAATAAACGGACATTTGATAAGATTCAAATAAAACGCCACTGAAATACAAAACCAGGTATGTCGAAGACTACTCGTCAACGACTATAATTCATTATTTAGAAACAACTACATAATGCGTTTGATAAATGTTTTCTTTAAATTTAAAATTAAATAAGAATGGTGTATAATATAACACCGAAATTGACTATATCCATATCAATGGGTGTCAGCTGACCAAACATATCTATGTACCCGATGTGATAGCTACACATTTTATGATGATACTGAATTGATGAAGTGATACACTAGGCTATTTATGACTACGTTTATTTTATGAATTTCGCAAACAAATTTAATTTATTTTAATGTAAACCTATATTAAAAGAAAAAAAAACAGATAATGTAAAAAGCTAACTAGTTTACGAATGTAAGAAGTAGCTAAGACGTGTATGAGTCGTGTTCCGTTAGATATATGTTTTGTGATACATAGTCACTAAAATACCTTATACCATATATTTTAGTTAATTTAAACAAGTTCGATACAAAATATAGTTGGCAGTAGTAGAGGTAACATATCCAGATCCAGAGGAAAATATTATATTGAATATTTAATTTATTAAATTAACTGAACTAGTTACGACATGCTTAGTGAAATTAAAGCTCTACTTATACATTAATGTATTCAATTTCAAAAATAAACTATAAATTTAAAATTACATAAACCATATTTTAATACAATTCTAACGTATAATAAGAAGGAACGTAAACAATTAAATACAATTATTTTTTCATACAAATTAATATTAATATCTTGAACTTACCTAAGTTCCACCTTTAACTGCACTGCTTCCTGAAACAAAATAAATTACCATTTAATTTATTGTAATAACGCAGCCCACAGAGGTACAATATTAACAAATGGTCCTTTGTCCATTAAATAAACTGAAAATCTTTTTAATATAACGTTAATAGAAAAGGTTTTATTTTCCCGAAACATTTCAGGTCAGGTAAATAAAACCTTGTTCATAGTTGTCACATTCCACTGTTTTGCCATTTTATGAAAAAGTCTGTAATTTTCGTGACAAATATTAATTAAATGCAGTTTATTTTTTTCAAATTTAATTTAATTGTTTATTATATAGAATATTCTTTAAAATTAAATACATATTTATTAAGCGAGGACTATTTTTAACTCATTACAAAACGCCAAGTAATTATACGTCATTACCAAGTAAAATAAAAATTATATAATTAAGTTTCATTATGCCTGAGAGGGGTTATCCAACTTTTCCATTAAAAACTCTTTAATTTGACCGCCATTGCACTTGACGAATAATGACTGTGATGGTTAAGATATTTTTATGACTCTCTTTTCTTTTGCTTCTTTTGATCATGATGTACTCGTAATATTACAGTTTAGCGAATTTCCCCTATAGGGAAGAAGCTATTACCGTAGGTCTCATGGTAAGACTAAAGCCCGAGACCATGATAACTTTTTCTTTTGAGATCCCCAGATGCCAAAAACACTATTCGTTTAAATTTATATATATATGTCCGTTAACACGATAACTTGAGTAAAAAAAGTCCGATTTTGATGAAATTTGGCTCAAACGTGTAAAATGACATTCATGACTTTAAGTTCGAAAACCAGAAAAATCGGACCATGGGAAGGGGAGTTTAAGGGGGTTTTAAATTGTCCAAAAAATCAGTTTTTTGCATTTTTCACACAACAGTTTTAAAAAAACTTAATTTTGGTTTTGACCATGTTATAGGGCTCAAAAAACAAATAATATGGTATTTTGAATCATTAAGCTAGGTTATATGGTTGCGGAGAAAATCCAAAAAACTTGTTCATAAAATCTCCCATGTTAATCTTATGGGAAAATGGGTTTTAGCTTTTCCCCAATTAATTTTACTATAAACTTCACATTTGCTTATACCAATCAGTTTAGCTCTACAAATCAATCATTTTGGTGTTTAAATTGTGATTCTACGTCCAACCGTTGCCGAGATATTCAAAGTGCTAAACACAGTACGTTGTCCAATGTTATCCTTATGGAGGATAAATAAAATTTGATATCTCGATTATTTATGAATGTATGTTGATGAAATTTGGTATGTGGTTTCACGTAGTACTGGTATATTGATATTTGTACAAAAAATTTATTTTTAGTTGATTATTCCCGTAGCAGCAAACCTGCGTACTTAGCCCTCATGTTATTCTTATGAAGAATAAGTAAAATGTAATGACTCCCTTAATTATGAACATAAATTAATAAAACTTGGTATGTAGCTTCACTTGGTTGAGTTATATTGATAATTATATAAAAACCCTTTTTTTTCTTCCTCGTTGCAGCAAACCTGCTTTCTCAACTCCATGTTATTCTTATAGAGAATAACTAGAATGTTATAAAGCGCTTATTTATGATTGAATATTGATGGAACTTGTTATGTGGCTTCTCCTAGTTAAATTCTATTTAGATTTGCATAAAAACCAATTGTTTGTGTTCCTTGTTTCAGCAACCTACGTACTCATTACCAATGTTATTCTTATGGAGAATAATTAAAATCGCTTATATGTGAATATATTTATATGAAACTTGGTATGCAGCTTTATGTGGTATTAAGACATATATTATGCATTGGAAATTCGCTGAGTACGTAGGTTTGCTGCGACGGGGGTATTTATCAATGTACGTGATTGTATAACAAATATATTAATAGGTGCAACTCCAATTAGTTTGGTAAGTGCTGTGTACTTATAGTTAATTATAATAAGTAAAACTAGCTGATGACCCGTTCCACGCTCGGGAATCTAGCTGACGTAGAGCCATATGTTTTGAAAAGTTTACATTGATCAGCGGACCTAAATAAAATATAACTCAAGTTTAACATTGGAACTTTGAAGGCCTGTGGGGCGAAGCCCTGAACGTGGATGTTTCCAAACCCCCAAAAAGGCATATCTAGAGGGTAAGATCTTTCGACTGATACCAAATATGTAATACAAATAATAGTTAAAAGGGTCGAAAATCACCGAACAAAAATCAATAAATTCTTTTAATAAATATAGATAGTACGGTTGGTATTACGCACATGGTAAGGTAACTTAAACTAACTGTTAACTGGTATGATAGACACAAATAATCTTATGTATGTTGCCACCACCGAATAAACATATTTGTGGCTTCAGTTCCCAAGAGGTCAAGTCCAATCACTTAGTTGTGGGTTACAACAGCTAATTCAGTAATGAGTTTTAATAACCTAAACATGTTCTAATATAGAGGCATTTTACACGTATTTCGCAGCATGTTATTTCTTCGCCAATTCGCATAAATATGCAATATAATTGCATGAATATGTCTAGTTTTTTTTGATTTATAGTGTAAAATTAAATATTCAAATTACAGTTATTACAGACTTAATATCACACCAGCGATCTTGGTATTAAATAGGTGAAGGATAAACACTGGTCAACATTATTACTTGTTTATTACCCATCAAATTCACAGCGATCATCATCTGGCTTCAATCTGGTGCCGTAATTGGAGGTTCATACTTATGTATGGACCTCATGATTATACATGAGTTGTGCCGCTTAGGGATTGTGTCTAGCAGACTAGCTGTTAGATTTGTTATGCTAGTTAGTTGTAAATAACCTAACGTAAAAAAATTAAAAACGCATCAGTATAATTGTTAAAGGTACTAAAAAACAATGAAACCCGAATAGATAGAGGTCATTGAATTTTGGGATTGACATAACGAAGAAAGTTAAAAGAAATAGCAAGAATTAAACCTCATTTCTTAGGGTTTAGGTTATATTATGATAGTGCCCGGGATTTTAATACATATTAGTAATGACATGTTATTACATATAAAATTGCAACAATGATCAGTTTATTCCAAAACATGCAAGTGCACGGAAGTTATAACACTCCCAATATGTTTACTGGAAGTTTAGTTTTAAAAATTTATTTTAGAGAGAGAAATTGTGAAGAAGAGGACGATAAAACAAGGAAAATCCATAAGACTTCATATGTTTAACCCACTTTAATTAATTCTGTAATATTAAGATTCAAAATTAAACACAATTTTTCCATATGCTAATATTGTTATAATTGTTACCAACTACATAAAATTGGTCTATTACTGGTCCATTCTACTATTTTAAATAGGTCATGTTTTCAAACATATGGAACTCCCCAAAATATTTTTAGAAATACCAGGTCACTAATAACGTCAGCGAGCATTACTGATAGGATAGGATGTGGTGTAAGCATGTCATATAAGCTAACATACCAATTACCATTGTGGTGGATAGCTCTAACGACGTGGTTTAACTGTTGACTCTGTTGCTTCCTCCGAAATATTTGTATCTGAAATATTTGTGTTTTACTCTTGTCTTATACAAATGTATTATTTATATAAGATATTATATACTGTATATAGCATAATTTATTTAAAAATAACAACACACCATCTAAAAGATACTAACTTTCTCTGCAAAGCCAGGAGGAATCTAAATATCTTTGTACGTGAACGACAAGCGCAAACGTTTGCAGGGAACTAAGGACCGACGCGTCTCACATGACCCTAATTGCTTTTCCAATAAGAAAGTATATTCTTTGTCATATGGAGTATATAAGCGTTTTCTTAAGTATGCACCACTCATTTTTTTATATTATTGTAGTAATTGAGTGAGCAATTTTAGTAGTGTGGGTTTGCCGGTTTTGCGCCGGAAGTGACGTCACATCCGGTCAGTGACCGGATGCGCTGAGTGAAAAAATACGTCATCTGAGGCTGAGCCAGTGACGTAGGCGGTTTTGTGACGAAATGAGTAAAAGTTCAAAGTTCAAGGTCACGGTGAAGTTTTTTTAAAAAATCTACCTCGCACTCGTAAAACGATTGTGATTCGATAGTTAATCGATAATAAATATCGAATGAAACAATCGAATGAAGCAATCGAATGATACGAGTGCGAGGTAGTACAATTACAAATATTACTTTATTTTATTAACAATAAGTCATATTACAAATATTACTTTATTTTATTTACAATAATTCATGTTTACAATAGTTCCCCGTTGTTGGTTGTCATCGATGTTGTTGATCCGGACGAGTTGCGGCCATCACTTTGCTTTTTGAAGAAAGACGGTAGATACTTCGTTCCCTGCGCAGAGTCCATGTTGTTTTTTGATGCGTAAAGTTCCAAAGATAAATCGTAACCGGACGCAATAAGAAGTCTTAACTCTTCACTAAACACCTCGAGGTCTTGGTAAGTCGCAAGATGAATAGAGTCATAATGAATACACCTAATTTTAATGGACATTTTAATATAATGTTTTACGTTTGTGAAGAGCACTCGATGTTCACCAGTCGAGAGCCGGAGGTGTACTGACTATTCGCTAGCTAGCGTTCTGGTACGAAACGAAATGGTGGGGGTAAAAGTGTGGTGGGGCGGAGAAGATGGCGGACAGCAGATGGCAGGCGGCAGGTGGTGCGAGGCAGATGGTTGCTACTACATTCGCCGCCACAGTAATGCAATCCTTCGGCGTAATTCTTGTATTTTATCTTGTCGGTTCATTTGATACGTTTTACATCTACATATGCAATAGCTGAAACACTTGCACTTACGACAAGCTTTCCCGTCAACTTGATCGCCTGGTATTTTAAAACATTGTAACTCGCAACAATATGTCTTCAAATTGTTATCGAAAAATAAATTGTTCATAGGTGGCACCGACATGTTAGCTGCAGCGTGTGTTAGACAAGACTGAGACTAACTTCACTGCTCCCTCTCTTTTATACCTCTTCATAAGTTAACCCTGAATGAAAGTTCAAGGTCATCCATTTGAAATTTAAAAAAAAAGCAACACAGCAGTATATAAAATAATATACTGCTGTGTTGCTGTTTTATTTCTTTTTTTTATATTTTCTTTATTAAACAAACATCTTACAATACAATAAGCTTAAGTCTAATATTGATGACTAGAAATACAAACAAAAAAAATACAAACAGAGACATTATGTACAAGGATGCGTGAGGTGCAGAGTGAGTTCCGTAGAGTTGTTGCCGCTTACACCGTGTGATACCAAATACAACGTCCCCGGTTGAATATCTCGCAAATCTTCATTTTGTAGCAGTTGAACAAATCGTTTTGGAAGAAATACTTGAAACTTCGGCTCATCTCCTGGAGTGAAAGGTCCTTCGCTCAATGAAACTAGAATTGCTTCTCCATGTGTGGTTTCCACTTTCTTGATGTTATGAATAATGTAGTGTTTTTGTTCTTTTAATTCTGAACACTTTTTAGTTAGCAGAAGGTCGGATTTTGAATAAGTGTTAAATTGATCAACCAGTGTTTGTAGAAACTGTTGTGATGCCATCTTCGTCAGTGGTGGTTGCGATGTCTTCTGTGATGTTGCCTCTTCGGAGTCTCGAATAATACTCGTGCCGGAGCGGTGTTGGCTCCTCGTATTTATAGGCCCTGCTACCCCCACCACATTCCGGTTCTTCGCTACCCCCACCACATTTCTGCGTTTGTTCCAAGTAAGCAGCCAAACGATATGCGTTGTGCAATGCGCAGTTTGATTGTCCGTGTTTAGGATCTTTTGCAGCAACACAAATATTACCGAGATTAATGTTAAAGTCCTTACCGATAGTTATATCGAAAACATCACCGTGCGTGTACTTTTTTATACAGTTCTTTTTTTCTAATCCTCTTGTGTATATATGTGAATATTGTTTGCAAAAGTTAAACATAATACTGTGCAGATTACTGTAGCTTATAAACCCTTCATACCAATGTATGTGATGAAAGTAGTTTGTTATCCATTTGTTTGTACTTTTTGCTTTGGCGTTAAGGTTGTTAAAAGAAAAAGGAGCTTCAAACGTGAATGGGTAAACTACAAATGTAAGCAAGTCTAAAATTACTAATTCCTTGATAATAAACCTATCATCATTATTTCGAAATGCTTGAAATTCTATTACACAAGGCTTTACACTCACTTCTTCATCCCCTCCGCTCATCATGACACCTAACGATCAACTAAACTGTTTTCCACACCACGGTAGGTTAAATACCAGGCCGTACAGTTGCAGGCGCGTTGGTGTATATTTAACGTGGGCACCGTCCCCAATAGGCCTACCCCACGTGTGTTCTTCTTTACTAAGTCAAACTTTAGTCTTTTTTAACTTCTTCTTCTTCTTGTGTTTCGTTTTCTTCTTCTTCTTGTTTCTTCGTTTCTTCTTCCTGTGTTGTTTCTTCTGTAGCTTCTGTAGCGATTTCTACAAGTGGTTCAAAATCCTTTAACTTTCTCCACATGCAAACTTCATGAGGTATTCTATTAAAAATAGATGTATCCACAGGTCCGTACACGATGGTGCTATCAGGTTGTTTTTCCAAGGTATCGACCAAATATTCTTTAATAATAGCGTTTGCAAATACCAACTGTCTCATGTACCTTGTAATAGGTTCCGTTGCGTAGTTTAAAACGTAGAATTCTTCACGTGATAGTAGAATCTTATTTTCATGTTGAGTCAAGTCTCTAATTCGCACTTGTAGTTGTCCGCGATGTTTAACAATATCAATTTCATTGTCACAATCCAAAAGTCGAATATGTGTTTTCCTTCCACACAAACTGTTAGTAAAATAACATTCTATTAAATGCACATGTTTCAAAAATGACTCCCAAGCATTTTGCGAAAATAAAACCTTTTTTGTTCCGTGGTGTAGTATTACTGTAGGGGAATAATCCAATGATTTCATCAATCCAACTGATACACTTTTACTGATGCATGCTGAGATGGGGTAAAAGATTCGCAAAAAAACTTCAGTTAAAATGTGAGGAGGAATATTTTCTTCAACTTTCTTCTTCCTTTTTGGTACTACCTTTGATGGGTCTGCATTACTTTCCTCCTCTCTATCTCTTTTACCAAACTTTAAAAATGCAGTTATTTCCTTGATAATTTCTGCTTCGCTGGTATTATCACGTTCCAATAACGGTGCTATTTCTGCATCACCTTGTACAACAGATGGAGAACTCATTTTGTAGAAGATGTTGCCCATGCGACGATAGACGATCAACTGAAGACCTGCATTGTTGCTCCGCTATTTATAGGTTAGCGACAGTGGCGGTGCCGGTGGTGGTACAACGTTTTACAATACCGTCTTTACGATACCAGTCAACGGTGTGTATGTAACAATTTTATCGTGCAAAATTAAACAATACGCAGATGTATTTGCAGGTACGTTTTCTTGAAATTCCATTTCTATCTTTATATCAACACTAGACGATTTTACAGATTCGTATTGTTTGGAGCAATCAATTACAACAATCGGAGCTTTCGATTCAAACTGTACGGGAGATAGTAGAGGTGTGTTTGTTTTGCCGTAATATGAATTTTGGAACCTAGCGTACATATCGTATAAAACACTGTACCTTTTTTTATCAAAAGAGATATTAAAGTTGTCGTAGGGAAAGAATTGTGAATTCAGGAACACTTTACAGTTTGTTAATTTACAATGGTCAAATTCACCAGCATTTTCAGTTAATATACTTTTTTTTTTTTTTTGTAATCCAAAGATTACATATCTCGCTTTTTCCAAATGAGTAGAAGTTTTTACAGTCCATGTATGCCGTTGTGTTGAAGGTAAAACGGGGTATTCATGAAACTCCCAGCTTCTGAATGGCATTACAATGTCTCGATCTGATTTTAACTTTCTTAATAATGTAATCCTGTGTTCATCATTTAGTCGCACATGTGGTACTCTCCAAACAATCTTGTCTAATGTTAGTTTCCAGTCTAAATTGGCTTCAGTTGTTCCAGCAGATGCTTTAATAATATCATTATCGTTTGATGACCTTAATAAAACTAGTTCTTGTTTTACATTTATTATTATTCTTCTGTAATCTTCAGCAAATCCTAAAAGTAATCTTAAAGGTACGTAAAAATCAAAGTTTCCCGACGCGTCAGGAGTAATTATACTTTTGTCTGGTGCAACCCATCCTGCAACAGCTAACAGATTCTTCTCATTTGGTGTTAAAGACGCTAATCCTTTTAATGTACTGGAAATTCCAACCTTTTTTGTTGAATCGACTGTAACTCCTGAAATTTCATATCTAATCTCGTCAAACAAAAATGCCATAGGATTATTTATGAACGGAACAGTGGTTCCAACAGTACCGTCAGCTTTTGTTACTTTTCCTTCAATATATAAATAACTTTCGCATGGAAGAGTATAAATGTCTTGTTGTTGTATAGGAATCCTAATTTCATCGTTATTGTTTAATTTGGACGAAGCGTAAGGGTTGTGCGTGTGATATTCCTTTTCCCATAAGGTCTCGTCGAATGTTGGGCCCTGCGCTATATCCAGTATATCCATTGTTAATGACCTTTAATCCAATTTCTTCTAGAAAACGAATGTTGTCACTTGTTAATCCTTCTACAGCTGATGAGCTACTGACCTCTTTGCTGGTTGGCTCTCTCTTTTTAAATGATAACCCCATTATCTAAGCGGATGATTTTATATGTATTCTTACAGTAATAGCTTCTCCTCGAAAGTCAATAAGGTTTCCGTCTTGATCCACTATGTTCAGCACGATGTCTGAAATGAAACTGGTGTTTAACGGTAGGTACACAAGGTTTTGAGGCTTTTCTACTATCTTGAAACCCGGTGCGACTGATGGGTAGAATGTGTGTAATATATGCCGATTTTCTCCATCTCTGTAGGATCCTTGTATAATGTTACATGTAATGTCTATGCTGTTTACTTTGATGATCGTCACAGTTCTATTCCCAGAATGAGTTGTATTAGGTTCTAATACCTTTGTTTCCTTAGAAAACCCCAATAAACTACCAATTGAACGTTCTTGGCCAAAATCAATATAATACTTAGAAGTAATTTCGGCTTTCATTGTATTGTTATTGCCTTTTATCGTTATATTTTCTTTTCCCATATGTTTTTGTATAACTTCATTTATATTATCAATTTCATAAGCTCCTGTTGGTAAACTGAATTCTTCCAAAGCTGAATATTTTCCTTTATTATCTTTTGCCTTGTAATAATGTATTTTGTTATTAATTCCTTCACTAACGTTTGGAATAGAGTTATATGTTGTTAAATCCAATAATGCGGCTTCCCATAGTCTTCCTTTTTGCAAACGTAGCGCTGGAAACAGAATACTGCGCAAAGTACATGAGTTACCGGTTAATGACACTGTATACGAAGACATCTTAAAGTTGACTAACACTTTTAGCTAAAAAGTCTAAACATAAATGACCGCAAATGGATGTATCATCAGGTTGTTTTCTTGTATAATTGTAAAAAACATTTTCTGCCGCACGAAAGTATTGTTGAAGTTCTTTCGGTGGTGGAAGGTTTCCAAAACTGTCGAAATAATAAATCGTTTCACCAAGTTTCTTGTAACACACCCAATGAGTGCCTAATCCTTCACTATTATCCAAATTTACTATACCAGTCTCATTTTTCCACATTTTAACCGGTAATTCATCTTTCATAAATACTCCTCTAAAAAATGGGATTTTCAAACAAGAAGCGTATGTAATCAGTTCTTCATTGGTTAATTCTTTGTTTTTAATTATTAATTGCTCTTTCTTATTTAATACACACGATACGGTCTTAGGTATAGTCCTCCTCCCTTTTTTATCATTGACCATATTGTTGGTTTCTTTTTACCTTTACCACTAGTAGATCGACGTTTTCTTCTGATATTACCTCCTTGTTTCTTAGCGGGTCTTTTCCCACGCCTTCTTCTCTTTCCTCCTCCAAACGTAGTTTTTGCTTTCATTGCTGCTGTTACTGCTAAAGACGCTGCTTTTTCACCAATACTCGCGTCACTAGATTTTACTCTTTGCCAAGCTTTCTCAGAAAGTGCTCTATCTGCTATTGATCTATTTTTTGTATCACCAAATTTGGAATACGCTATATCGTGCTGTTTACAGGCCTGATCAAGCTTATTTATTCCAGGATCTCCTCTAGCAAGCCGTTTCTCTAATTTGGTTCCAGGACCACAATATTGATATCCTCCAGGTAAATGTAATTCCACAGGTAATAAATCAATCGCCTTGTTAACTATAGCTCCAACCGGTTTACTTAATAGAGAAAATGCTGTTGATGCTATTCCCCTTCCTCTCTGTAATCTCTCTCGATTATGACTGATGCGTTTAGCCCTCGGCATGACTATTTATAGCCAAACTTACAATCAGTAGGTGCACTCTATAAATGTTTTACAATGAATGTAATATTAGTCTTGGCTTCTTGTATTATATATACTGTTTAAAATCCATTTATTATATAGAAATGGATTAATTAATTAAATGTAGACATAATAAATAAAAGTAGTAAAAATAGAAATAAGGTGTAATTGAAGATGTTCCAGATATTTCTCCGCTGGTGATGGTATCGTTGTTTTCGGTAAAATGAATAAAATCAAAATAGTTGTCATGTTCCCTTAGAAACTTGCCACTTAATCGTTGGTAATTAAATAACACATTCCAGTCTAGTTTATCTTTAAAATTGTCAATGTAATTTTCAGAGAGATTTTGATATTTACTTATTACTTCCCAACAGTTATTAAAATTTGATGTCATCTCTACAAGGAAGTCTTCTGAAAACTGTTGTCTTTGTAAAATATGAATCCAGTTAACTCTGTGAAAATAAATTCTTAACATAGTCATTGTGAAGAGGTAGTGTATGGAAAGTTGTTCCCAATCCATATATCTATCAAACCGTTGAACAAAACCATCTGTCAGCACACCTTGGGGAAATCTCGGCTCTTGAGATATTAAACTCCACGCAGTAATATTGGATTCCATCATCCTCTCTGTATCATCTCTCGAATATGACTGATGCTTTATCCCTTATCATGGGTATTTAAATTCTTTTTTCTCTTATATAATCTTCATCGTTTTCTGTTGGTTCATTAATCACATTCACTTTAGAAGGCTCAAACCTATCTAATTGATTAGGTTTTTCTGGATTGTGTATTTTTTTCCAGTCTAAATAATTGTGGCTGTCAACATCTGAAGCTACAGCTCTTCCTGAAGCCCGATGGATATAATTAAATAAAGCTGCACCAAACCTTTCCATATGTTTTTCATATTCTGTAGTCCATTTCTTGTGTACTATATCAAATATTTTCTTATTTACAGCGTCTCCATCCTGCTCACAATCACCTACATTTGACAATTTTAATTTTTTTACATCATAGCTTGTATCAGTTTCATTCTTTTTGTAAATCGTTAACAATTTTAAAGTCGCTAAATTTACTGCTTCACCATCATAAATGGGATGTTTTATATTGCTTAACCTTTTACCGGAAAATCCCCAATGGTCTTCGTGTACAATCGGGGTTCTTTTATCCATGTATTGTACCGTAACCGCATCAGAAGACAAAAGCGGATCACCAACATTTTGAATTACTTTTCCTTCAAAATTATAATTACCATCAGGTGTTAACGGAAACCCAGCTCTTTTTTCACTATATCCAGATTTTACTCCAAACTCGGAATACCGTCCAAACTTGTCCACACTCATGATGTAACTGAATCGCTATCGTTTAGGTTCTTACTATATATATATACGTCTACTGAACAATTATTTCTCGTTTTCGCAGTTCATCAACCAAAGCTACCCATTCGTTTTCTAAACCAGTGTGCCCGGCTTCCATAGCTTCATGTAATAACCTCATTCGATCAACTAACTTATTTATATCGTTGTAATATATTATATTGGTTTTATACAAATTTTTTAATAATCCCCTTCCAGATGTAGTAGGATCAGTTGTTTTTCTTTTTTTATGCAAAACATTTAATTCAGCAGAAGATAAAGCTCTTCTTTTAATTGGAGCTTTATTTGATTTCGAGGGGAAAAGACTAGATATAATGTTTGTGTATTTTATTGACCTGTTTCTATGAATAGGTAGGTCTTTGGAATATTTTTTTCTATGTGCATTTGTATACTCTAGTATATTTTTAAACAATTGTAAATCCTTTTTAGTATATTTACCAGGATTATTTTTAAAGATGAGTTCAAACAAACCTGTTGTACCTTTATATTTCTTATCACCAATAACTATATCATCATTTTCGTTTATATCTAACTTTCTATCTCCAATCATTAATCCTTTATCCTCTATTCTAGCTCCATATGTATGATAATTTCGATTAGCATGTGTGCCATGTAACATTTTTAATGTATATTTTCTTCCAAGTGTTCCTTTAAACATAATATCTGTGCCTAATTTGCTTAAGTTGGATGGGTTGATATCCTCTTCTTCTGCTCTTGTATCTTCCGCACTTGTATCTTCTGTACTTGTATCTCCTGCAATGTTCTTTTCCCTTAAATCTCCTATATCTCCGCTTTCTTCATACTCGTCGCTTTCTTCAGATGTTTGTAACTGGTCAGAACTTTCATCATTCTGAAATTCTTCTTCATATTTGGAAATTGGTAGCATTTTGTCTCCTTCGAAGCGAATTGAAGGTTTTTCCATATTTTGTGCTAATCGCTTTAAAGGTTCAGTAACAGGTTTGAATGTTGTTTCTAAAAATTGCTCTCTTTCATTTATACCTGATTTTAAAGCTCGGTTTTTTTGTCTAATAGAATCACTAAGTGATTTTATTTCCTTTAATAGCTTTTCCTGGTTAACCATCTTCACGCCTTGACGACTTGTACAGTAATACCGCTAATCAGTGTATTAAAACGAATTTATCAAAACCTATTCTATAACGACCATCTTTTATAGCTTGATCTTTCATAATAACCAAAAATCCATACTTTTCCGCCCATGCTTTTCCGCAAAGCTCTTTAAACTTTTCAAATGGCATATCCGCATTCACATGATCGTTATATATATGTTTTAGGTTAGTATCATCTTGTTTGAATACAATTAGAATATTTGCATTATCTCTGATAAGTTGTTTTGGGATTTTGCTATAAGTTTGTCCTATATATATGCTGTCGATGTTATTATGTCTTCCCATGGCAAAGTAGTTTCTAATAGTATCCTGATTTTCCCAAGATACATCGTCAAATATAAATACAGAATACGGTTTCGCTTCGTTTGGTTGCATAATGCTATCACTAGCGTTAAATTTGTAAAAATTAACATCAGACACATCAGATAGGATTTTATCCAGCAATTGATACTTTGGTTGATGTAGAGACTTTGAAAAAATATATAGGTTACTAAACCTTAATCCCTGCGGATTAGTGATCAAATTAAAGACAACATTGGTCTTTCCACAGTTTGAGGGGCCACTTACTATACATCGAACAGTGTTTGGAAGTAAACTACCGTGTTTACCATTGTTGATTTTAACGTTATCCACAGTTAAATCATCTATGTTATTAATATTGAATCGATCTTTATGGTGAATAATCTCCATCCTGCTCAAAGGTTAACGATGAAATGAGTTGCTTGTATTAAACCAAGTCCTTTATAGGTATCCATGAATCCTCGGTTTTGTTAAACCCTAACCACCGCACTTTAACTGCGTCCTTTTTTCTTTGTAACACTTTTTCAACAAGATATACATCACCTACTGTTGACTTTAACATTTCATGTCCATAAAATGCACCTTGCAACAAATCTCCTTTGTTATCTTTTAGGATATACGTTTCAGGTACAGTCGGTTGCACTTTATACACTGTAAAAACTTCATTCGTCCAATTGGGAAGGTATTTCTTGGTAAACACTCCCTTATATTTACTAATCCGTACTTTATCACTTACATTAAATTTTCTTGGCTGCATTTTTTCTACTTTAGGCTTTGTATTTTTCTTTATGCGTTTTAATACATCTTTTGCATTTCTTCTATTTACTTTGTTAGGTTTCATACCAATAGTTCTATGAAACCTGTTGTTATAATCATTTATTAATTGTGGTAAAACATCATACCATACGTAAGAACCTCTTTTTGAAAATTGTTTATACAGTGCTCCTTTTAAGGTTCTATTAAATCTTTCTACAATAGCAGCTTTTTTCTCTGAATTTGTAGAATAATGATTTATTTTATATTTATTCATTAACTGTGCAAAGTTTGTATTAAAGTATTCTGTTCCATCATCAGTTTGTAAATGTTTAATTTTGTTTTTATCTCTTTTTATGGCTATTTCCATGGCTTCTGTTACGCTTTTACCAGTCTTGTCCTTTAGAGGCAAAGCGTCTGCAACTTTTGTAAAACAATTAATAATTGTGAGTATATATTTAAATCCTTTGTTTATTCTGCTATGCGGTCGCATTTCAATTAGATCCGCTTGATATAGATCATTTATCCCTTTTATAACAGTATTTCTTCTTGGAAACTTTATTCTTGCAGGTTTGTGTAGTTCATTAATAATCTTCTCCTTCAGGTCTGACATGATGGTTTCACGAAGGCAGCTGATATGGTATTAAATATTCTTTGGTATAAATCTGCTTATATATACATATAGTTCAAGGTCATTCAAAACTTGTGTAAAAAAAGGGGAAACACAGCTTAACATTGCTGTGTTTCCCCTTTTTTTACGGAAAGGAAAAGGATCAAGGATCTAGGACGATGAAAAGGTTACTCGTCAATAGGGTTGAGGGAGTAGTGGCCGAATGGCAATGTGTTGATTTTGTCTGGAAGGGTTTGTCTTTTGTCGTCATTACAGGATAGCGCCTTTTTAACTTCAGTTACGCTGTACAGCTGATGGTTAAAACTTCTGATGGTGTTGAATTTAGCTGTAATGATGTTATCTTCAAATAAGCATTGCTTGTAGTGTTCAAAATGCACTTTCTTTTTTAAATATAAACTCTTTACACCTTTAGCTTTCTTAATATAGCTATTCTTCTTTTCTTCTTCTTTTTCATTATAGAGTTTCAAAGAATATAGTTTAGACATCAGTGCAACAATCTCTTCAAGCAGAACACCATTAGCCTCATCCTTGAATTTGCCTAGTACTTTTTTGTGTCTGTCATTGTCGTAGTTTGGATGATCTTTTGGATAATCGGAGAAATCAAAATCGTTCTTGTAAATAAATGTACGTAAATCTTTATACATGTCCAATGTTACTATGCGATATATGAAAGCGTCAGTGTCCATATATGTAATAGATATATTTTCTCTTCCGTAGAACGCCACCATTTTGTTGTAGTGAAAATCGTACATGTGTGTTTTTGAGATGTCCAAGATTGACATGCCTATATACAAAGGACGATCCATCTTCACACTCGTCTTCTTCATGGACACTGCTACAAGTTTTTCATTAATAATTATAGATGTTCCAAAATTTGGCTGCTGTACTAGTTTCTGTAATTTTTTGCGTCGGTAACAAGTTTAACATTTTTGTGTCTTCTTTTGTTTTCCAATGTTTTTCCAAATATCGCATTATTCATTAATTTAAAAAAATCTTTTTGAAAGTCTGATGTAGCTGCTGCTCTTCTGATGGTATTTGAATCAATGTAGGGTTTCAACCAGCATGATTGAGAAAATTCCAAAACTCTATTAATTTTTGTTAGACGTAGTCCTAATTCGATAGCTTGTTGAACCACCCAAAAGTGAGCCACGTAGCGTTGTTTATTATTTAATGTCATCATTAATTTGGGGTGTTTTCCAATTGGTGAAATTTCTGTTTTAGCAAGAAGTGGAAGGTCATAATGAAGATCATGTAAATTTTCTGGGTATTCAAAATCGCAATCCAAAATATATCCAGTGTCACCATGTTTCGGAATTTGTAAAATATCGCCAATAGAGTCGGGATTAATCCATTTAAAGTTATCAAAAGGAAGTGGGTTTGACATTGCCCATCCGTACAAATTATTTGCATCGAAATATCCTAAATAGGTTGACGGTTTGGTTTCATCGTAATCGGGAAGGTATTTGTTGTTGGCTTTGACATGTCTGGTAACACTTTGGGTCAATCCGCCTCTTACTCCAGCTTCAATCACTAAAACCATGTCAATGTCTGTTAAAAGTTGGAGTTTGCATTTTGTTTCTTTTAACATGGCTTGCCAAGCTAATCCTGGTGAAGTATACGAATGTAGAGGGTCCAAACCGTATGCAGCAAAACAGGTGTTTCGGAATTCTTCCATTACATCACAAAGAAGAGTTACATCTAGTTTGACATAAAAGTCCGAGTAATCTCCTAAGGTCTTCATATCTAACTCGTTCCATACTCGACGTGCGTGTTGATAGTCCTCAAGTGATATTTCCGAATCATTAAGTTTGTTTTTGAAGTGTTCTGGTGGAGGTAGTGATGTTTCATCAAATCTATGCAGTCCATCTATGTAATCATATGGGAATACTCCTTTTCGAAGAACCAAATTCATTTTACTGTTTGGTACAATTTTGCTTGTTTCGATCAAATCTTCTCTTCTTAAATTTTCTGATAATTTCATAAGGCTGAAAGGCATAAATCTATAGGAATCAATGAATCTAAGTTTTATATTGCCGATTTTTTTAGAAAAGCTAATAAATTTTTCCATGGTTGTTGCCAAGACATCTATTGCTCCATTATCTCTCCCTAATTCCGGGATTATAAAGTGAGAGTCGTATCCACTAAGATTATGTAAAACAACGGGGATAAAATTTGGAAGTTTGTAGTTTAAGTTGCAAGAGTTACAGGCTGCACCTCTGTAAGCTCCTGTAAGATGATCATGGTCTCGCACTTTAACATTATCCGGTGTAAAGGTGTTAGTACACAGATAACATGTTGTTGCTGAATCATGTTGTTGAAGTTCACCTTCAGTCATAGGTGTCATCGGTAACACATTTCTATACATTTCTTCCACCTTTTCAGCTATGTTATATAAATCATCGACAAAGTGTCGAGCTGCTTCTTCACCACGATAAATTTTCGGCGTAGACGACAGTTCATATTTACAAAGATTATCTTCAGAAAGCGTGGACTTTACTATTAAACAATAGCTGTTTGGTGTGTGCTGCTGGTATTTGCTCCTTCTTGTTACGTTCTCTTCTTGATGTTCGAGCGGAAGTAAAGACGCTTCAAAATCAGCGTATACAGCAACAGGTACACGGTATTGTTGTATTACTTTATCAAATTTTATCTGCGCTCTGCTGGGATGTGGCAATTTAACTCTAACCTCATAGTTTCCATTACATAACCTTTGATGTTCTACTAACCATTCTGAACCTCCCCTTTTTAATGGTTTGCCTACATGACAAAAACATCTTTTGCAAATTGTCATCTTTTTTTCATGCTTAGATAATTGTTTAGAAACAAGACTTTCAAATTTTTTGATATACACAAAGTGTGAAATATCGCCTTTAGTAATCAATAACAAATCGGTATGATCTCTGCGCTCATTTGGTGTTATACGTAAGGGGTACACATTGTTTGACGAATCCAATCCGAATAGGTTGACAGAAGCTGAAGGATTTTGTTTTTCAAATTTTGAAACGTCTGTTATAGCAACAGGGTAAGTCATCCCTTGAAAATTATATCTATGTTGTACTTCTTCATAATAGTGACTTGGTCTTTCCGGACGAATTGTTACATATTTGGCCAACATGGCATATTTAAAACACTCAGTATCTTGATTTTGTACGTTGACGCAGGATAAGGTATTTCTAATCTTTGTTGGTAGAGGGATGTAGCTACTTCCTCGAATTCCATAGCCGTGTTTGTGTACTCTTAAGTCTAGCCCTGTGATGCTTAACAAACTCCATCCAGAGCCTCTTCCTTCATGTTCTTGTATTTTTGTCATTAGCTCTTCAAAACATTCAGATACGATTGAATCAATATCTGACGAAAACATAATAGTTCGGTTTTTTGTTAAAAACCCTCTCGGTGAAGTTTCATTCTGAATGTTTGTAAAGAAACCATCTAGTAATAGGCCAAATTTAATAAAATTTAATCTTTTTAATTCATTTTGCAGAGTTTTACTTACCAATCCTTTTGCGTTATTTAAAAATTCTTCGAGTTGTAATTTTGCATTGTCAATTTTAAAGTGGGTTACTACATTACCCGGAAGTGCTCGGGCATGTAGTTCTACATTTACTGCTGTTGATGCTGAAGGACGGTGAAGTGTAGACAGAGCATGCGTAGAACTCGATGCAGCTGATGATGTTGAAGGACGATGAAGTGTAGACAGAGCAGGCGTAGAAGTCGATGCAGCTGATGATGTTGAAGGAAGGTGAAGTGTAGACAGAGCAGAGGTAGAAGTCGATGTTGATGGTGCATATTGAATTACAGTTGGTCTGGAATGTTGGTGTTGAGCTAACATTTGATCTATTTCTTTCAATTCTTCTTCTTCATATTTTTCATCTTGGTTGTTGTTATGTTTTAGTTCATTATGAATCATTAAAAGAAATTCATCCTTAAATAAAGACTTGCAAATATCGCAGCGATGCATAATGTAGGTGCGATCTCCGCAAGGGTCAAAGCAATAATGAAAAACACTGCAAATACCCCTCTATTTATACCCTAGCAAAAGTGGTGGGGGTACGTATTACGTTAAGTTTACTATTTTTTGCATTTTATATTTACTATTGTAGCTGAAGGGTACAAAGTTCTGTATTTAGGTCAAGGTCATTGAACATATTTGCCAAAACGGGGAATAGAGCAGTAAATGATTTCATATCAAACCATAAACTGATCTATTCCCCGCTCTGTATTTAACTAAGACAATTTTCTCCAACAGGAACATTTGATAGATTTTAAACTCGGATGTGAAGTCGGATTGTACACATTGCATCTCGATCAACTAAAACTTTCATAAAACAATAGGGATCTTCAGTTGTAGATTCATCTTTAACATATTCGATGGTCAACATTGCCGAACGAAGATCTTGTGGAATTACGTCGACTTTTATGAGTCGCCTTTCGAGTTCAAACCGTTTTGTTATTGATGTAAGTTTTATCACATCATCGATATCGATGAGGAGAAAGCTGTAGCAAACGGAGTTTCCTGGTGGGTTCATCATGCCGATATGATAAATATACACTGTTGCATCGTCTTTAAATAGACGTTCCCCCACCATTAAATTTATAAGTTACCCCACTTTTTCAATCTTGTAAATGGGTCAAGGTCATACAACGATATTACCAAAACGGGGAATAGAGCAGTAAGTGATTCTCACTATAACCACAAACTGATCTATTCCCCGCTTTGTATTTAAAGTAAACTATTTGAAGACAACAAAGACTTATTCAGATTCTTCCGATGATGATGATGATGATGAGCTCATATCACTAAATAAGCGACGACGAACACAAAAGTTCCCTGTGACTGGATCTAGAACTACATCATCGATATTAATACTGCTTGGAGGGGTTTCACTATCAACAAGGTCCATTTCCTCCAAGCAAAGCAACTGATGATGAAATTCCGGTTCATTATCATCGACATCGTCGTCGTCAGTCAACAGCTCCAACAGCTCCATCTCTCCAAGATATGGTTCACTGCTATCAAACTCACTCAGTAGTTCAAGATCACTAAATAGTTCACCTTCCATCTCTGAATCGTCTTCGTCTTCATCTTCGTTTAAATTTAATGGAATATTTTGAATTAATTCCAGTATAGTCTTCTTAGAAGGGAAAATGTTATCTCTGGGCGACATGATTCCAAGTAGCAGACTGATTTACCACTAATACGAAACCACCTTTTATACCTGATTTCGGTGGTGGTGGGGGTAAGTGTTGAAAGTGCAAGTGGTAGGGAAAAGTGATAGGGAAGAGGTATTATTGTAACACAAATGATTAAGTCCTGTAAGTGGGTCAAGGTCACCTTATCCTATTACCAAAACGGGGAATAGAGCAGTAAGAGATTCTTATTCAAACCTCAAACTGATCTATTCCCCGTTCTGTATTCTTCCGTTCAGTATTTCCAAACCATCTTTAGTCAGTTGAAACAAATTGATCAATTTCGAATGTTACAATTTCATTAAGAATTTTTTCTATTGCAACATCACCATCATCAAGAAAAACTTCTTTAAGAGTTGAGTTGGAGATTGGTTGATCAGGCAGTTGAGGCGAAGTCAATGGTTTTTCCAACTCCATTTGTAAAGTTTTAATGTATTTTGTCGCGTGTTGTATAATTGATAATCTTGACATTTTTGGACTAGTAAATGGTAATTTTGATTGTAGTATATTGTATGCTTTATTTACTTTTAGCACCCTTTTCTGCTATCGAACATTTCTAGGCTCTCTATGTAAGTTGGATGATCCAGCTTGACTGTCCATAGCTGACTAATTACTAAGTTCTGGAGCGGCCGCTTAAATACCCCGCTTACCTATACCATTAGAGTGGGGGTAGGTAGTAGAGTGGGGGGTAGGTAGTAGAGTGGGGGTAGGTAGTAGAGAAGGAAAGTTTTATTTAACAGTTTTATTTTTCTATCCTATCCGCAGATTTTCTAAGTCTGTGAGTGGGTCAAGGTCGTCTGAACATATTGCCAAAACGGGGAATAGAGCAGTAAGAGGTTCTCACTTTGACCTCAAACTGATCTATTCCCCGCTTTGTATTTCAAAGGACTTTAGTTTTAAGATAGTTACTCGTCCTGATCTTCATCCATAAGGAAGATTTGTTTGTAAGCTGAAGGTTCTTCAGCGAAAAAATGTTGGTCCGCTAACTCATCCTCTTTAAGAAAAACGGATTCAAAAGGTGGAGGGTTGTGTAAAACTTCTTTGTGAATTGAGGACGGTTCTTGAAGCTGCGATTGTAGGTTTGCAATGTATTTTATTGTCTTTTGTATAGTGGTTAATTTAGAATCATACGGATTGGAGGATGGTAATATGCTTCTTAATACTTTATAACGGTCAGCGATCTTTGTTCTCATTTTCCGAGAACTAGCATTGTTTCTCTCGGTTTTGAAAGATCTCGAGTTTAAGTTTGGCGAAGTATTACTAGTCTCTGGAAAAATGTTGGATAGAATCATAGCCTGGACAAGTATCGATGGGGCAGCAGAAGATGAAACAGTGATGTGCTCCATGGTGTCTGAGGTGGGCGAATACAAGCAGCAGACTAATTTTACCATCGATAAGGTGTCTCTTTTATACCCAATGGAAGTGGGGGGGGGGAATATATGTTGAAAAACAACATATATTTCAATGTTGTTTTTTACTAAACGAAAATTGTCTAAGTCCCAAGGTCATCTGAACATGTTGCCAAAACGGGGAATAGAGTAGTAAGTGATTCTCACTTGAACCACAAACTGCTCTATTCCCCGCTCTGTATTAGGGAAGTGAATTTTGAAGAAAGGTCACAGTTATAGGCAATAAACCTGATAACAGAACCTTTTATTAATTTATCCAAACAAAAGGAAGTTACAGATAGTTTGCAGGGAGTATTTGCAAAAGTTTCTCGAGGGTACGATGGGTAATGTCAACCGGTTTGCATGGCCGTATTGACAAAGGTCGGTTTTCGTGCCATACCTTTTTGTAAGGGGTTAGGAAAAGGATGAGAAACATACTGATCAGTTAAAGTTAATTTTACAAAGACCAACCAAGGTCGGTTTTACAAAGGTCAACAGCATCCTGAAACCCAGTCGGACGTTGGTCAGTAACGGGCGTCAGGCAACTGTGAACCAAAGTTTTGACCAAGGTTAGTTATAGCGTGTAAGAAAAGGACATACCAACCAAGGTCGGTTTTACAAAGGTCAACAACATCCTGAAACCCAGTCGGACGTTGGTCAGTAACGGGCGCCAGGCAACTGCGAACCAAAGTTTTGACCAAGATCAGTTTTAAAGCGTGAAAGAAAAGTACATATTTCATTAGTAAATAAAACACTTCAAAGACCAACACCACAAATAATTACAAACACCAACACTAACTACATTTTCTAGCAGCAAACTACAAGCTATAATCTAACAAACTAACATGCATAACATACTAATATGCTAAGGTAGAATCTTTAGTATACAGGGGTACCACCTATATACTAAAGATGCTATTACAGACAGCTAAGGCGAACAGCTAGCTAGGCTGTCAGCCTGAGACTGTGAGACCTCTGCGGTCAGCCCCCGCTTTTATAGCCGACGATCCGTGGTGGGAGGTAAAGGGAGGTGGGGGGGGGGGTACACTATTGTCGCGACGATATAAAGTGCACATTGATATATTCCAAGTTCGTTAACTGGGTCAAGGTCAAGTAAACTGTTTTGTAAAATAGCAAAGGATTTACCTTTGCTATTTTACTTTTTAAGAAACGCAAGATAGCTCTAAGATCAAACAAGGGTTATAGTTATCCGTTTTACACAACATTCATTGTACAATGATTTGATAAAATGGAAAATTTCCATGTTGGAAGGTGATTGCCATATCATCAAAACACAATACACATCATTTCTGTGTAACGGTCTAAGCTCCATCTCTACTTTTAAGTTAATCCCTCGATACTCAAAAGCAAGGATAGTGAGAAATGCTTCTGACAAAGCAAGCTCAGAAGGAACAAGCCAAGTGTTTACACCTACAGCTTCCATAGCGATGTGATGATTTTTACCACGCTGTTGCAGTATATAAAACATTTCCCCCTCCAGTATAATATTTCTCCTTTTTTTCCTTTTAAGTTTTATCTTTGACTTAGTGTAAAATATCTAAGTCCGTTATCTAGGTCAAGGTCGTTGTAACATTGTAAAAAAAGGTGTGGACAACCTATTTACACTCTGCAGCATATGCTACAAATTGTAAATAGGTTGTCCACACTTTTTTTTTTTAATTTGGAAAAAAACTTTATTTAATTTGGAAAGAATGTTTTTTTTTTTTTTTTTTTTTTACAATTTTCTCCACACAGTGGTTCCTGAATCGCCTCGGATTAGATAGTGCTTTTTCGTAGGGTTTTTGGGATGACGCATGCCTTTAGGTAATCTTAAAATGTAAAGACGGTCTCCACATTTTAACATGACCTTCAGGAATCCCATTATTTTTACAAAGACGTATTGTTTGTTTTTAGCTAGCCTATTAATCCGAGTCTTAGCTGGTTTCACTGTCGGATGTGGTGAAGAAGGAGAAGCGGTATTTTTTAAATGAAGATTGCACAGTTCTTCATTTAAAGTACACTGTTTTGCACAGCGTTCGCCTTTCTTTGCACCTTTTTTGAACACATAATTACATAGTTGTGCAGGACGTATGCACCTCCTATGCAATGACTTTAATTGATTGAATTTCTCTGAAGGAGATTGAATAATTGTGCAAATTACTGAAGGTCTGGTTGAACTAGTGGAAGGTAGAATTTCAATTGGGGGTCTTGTAAATATTTTAGAGCTTGAGGTGGAGCTTGATCTTGAGGTGGGTGATAAGGAGGAGCTCGAAGAAGACCTTGATCTCGAGGTAGATGATGAGGAGGAGGAGCTCGACGAAGGCCTTGGCCTCGAGGTGGATGACGAGGAGGAGCTCGACGAAGACCTTGATCTTGAGGATGATGGTGAAGGAGAAGTTGAACGTGAGCGAGATGTTGAACGATCCATGATGGGTGGTGAAGTTGTCTTTTCAGGGATGATCAGGGCCATTAAAAGAGCCTGACGAAGGATTGAACCAGCAGCCGAAGTCGAGGGTGATGCAGAAGTCGAGGGTGATGCAGAAGTCGAGGGTGATGCAGAAGTCGGCAGTGATATCGGGTGTGACTCCATAGTTCTGAGTGTGAGCAAGCACAAGCAGCAGAATGATCTTACCAGTGATGGGAAGCCTCTTTTATACCCAATATAAGTGGAAGGGGGGGGGATGGAGATAGGCTATGGTTTAAAATATTAATCTTTCTATATGTGACCAGACAAAAGTTTATAAGTCCTGTCAGTGGGTCAAGGTCATCTGAACTTGTTGCCAAAGCGGGGAATAGAGCACAAATTGGTGCTCTATTCCCCGCTCTGTATTAGGGGACAGGGAATTACAAGCAATGATTTTAATAACGAAAAATAAAGAAAAACCCAAAAAAGAAAAAATCACAACAGTTTCTCAGGCTAAGAAAGGTAATGTCAACCGGTTTACATGGCCGTATTGACAAGTCCGGTTTTCAGGGCCGAACCTATTTGTCAGGGGTTAGGAAAGGAGGAGAAACATGTTTCTTTGAAACAAAAATAAAGACTTTACCCGCAAATATTTAAACAAATTGAACAGTTAAAGTTAAAGTTTATTTTTCAAAGATCAACCAAGGTCGGTTGTACAAAGGTCAACAGCAAACTGGAACCCAGTCGGACGTGGGTCAGTAACGGGCGCCAATCTACTGCGAACCCAAGTTTTGACCAAGGTAGAATTACAAGGACCGATTTTATATTTACAAGTTATTTTTTCAAAGATCAACCAAGGTCGGTTGTACAAAGGTCAACAGCATACTGGAACCCAGTCGGACGTGGGTCAGTAACGGGCGCCAATCTACTGCGAACCCAAGTTTTGACCAAGGTAGAATTACAAGGACCGATTTTATATTTACAAGTTAAACCCCACGGATAAAAATAGGGACACTTTACCCAGTTTGGATCAATGTCCATAAGAAAAGGGAGCTGTAGGGAAGGTACATATTAGTAAATAAAACACTTCAAAAACCAACACCAAAACATTAATTACAAACACTAACTACATTTACTAGCAAACTACAAGCGTTAATCTAACAATCTACCATGCATAACAAACTAACAAACACATGCAAGGGCGCGAATCTGTTAATTGCGCGTCGGGCCCAACGCACACTTAACAGACCTACGCTGCAGCAGAATGCAACCCAGTCGGACGTTGGTCCGTAAAGGGCGGCAAGCTACTGCGAAGAGACCGCGGACTGCTCCCGCTTATAAAGGCAAAGTGACGTCACCGAAGCGGAAGGGGGGATGTTACGTCACGGGGGGGATGTTACGTCACAGAGGGGGGGGGTGACCTTGAACATGACCCAAAAAAGGGGGGGGGTGACCTTGAACATGACCCAAAGGGGGGGGGGAGACCTTGAGGGGGGAGACCTTGAGGAAGGGGGGGACCGGTTCTAGAACCTGTCTCAGCTTTCTAACCATATATGGATAGGGCAAGGTTTTACCTTGCGACTCGATTTACTCCTTCCGCCACCTCATTCCAGCTTCAACCATTGACTGGTACACTTCACAGCTCTCGCTCTCTCTCTTCTTACAAAATGACTTCGCCGATAACCAACGAGAAACTGAAAAGGATTAAGGAATCCTTGAAGAAGACAGCTCCGAAGACAAGCGGATTTAAACAACCTTCTTCCCTCAGAATGAGGCTAAAGAGGGATTTTAAAAACCACCCTCTTTACTACAAACAAGGTTCTTCTGGTTCGACTTCTTCATCAACAACGGAACGACACTCTGCCACACGGGATCATCTGGACGTGTTGCAGAAGATGAAGACCTTGACGGAAGACGAATTGGTATCTCCCATTGCAGTTACCAAAACAAAATTCAAACATTTGAGAAGAAACTTCCCGTACAGAGCGGTGCTGAAGAACGGAAGCACCTACTACTTAACTGCCGGTGAAGTTCTCTTTGAGGTGGAATTGCCACGATCAATTCCGGCACCACCAGAAGTGTCATACAAACAGACCTTGTCCTTGGTAAAAGAAGAGAGTAGAGTGAAGTGGACTGTAAAGTAAAATCCCTTACCATCCCACCCTCCCTCCACAAACGGTCCTTTTCAGGACCACCCTAAGCATTTCAAGTTAGGGACTTGGCCTGTACATAGGCAGGAGACTATTAGTCTTATGTTTGTGTGCAGCCCACTTTGTGAAAATTTCTAAGTCCCAAGGTCCTTGACCTTGACCTTGACCTTGAACATGACCCAAAAAAGGGGGGGGTACACAGTTTGTGCAAAGTATGTCATGTGGGTACTCAAATTACGCGGATCGATCAGACGAACAAGTTGGCGCAAACAGAATTCAGATCCGACAAAGGGTATAGCAGCAACAGCGAAAAACAACTATTTTCAAGGGCAAGCCTAAATAACTTCTTTATTTACGGTTTAAAATATATTAAGTGGGTACTCAAATTACGCGGATTGATCAGACGAACAAGTTGGTGCAAACAGAATTCATATCCAACAAAGGGTATAGCAGCAACAGCGAAAAAACAACTATTTTCAAGGACAAACCTAAATAACTTCTTTGTTTTTGGTTCAAGGTCTAACATGTGGGTACTTCAATTACGCAGCTTGACAAGGCGAACAAGTAGGTGCAATTTAAATTTAAATCTAACCAACAGTATAGCATCCGTGGCGTAAAAACGATGGTTTGAAGGACAAGGTAACGTTGTGGTGGGGGTAGATGCCTATTATACACGATAACGCTACATCATTATTCTTCCAGCTCTTGTCGTATGAACATCTACCTAGACGGTCTGAAAAATATCGCAGTTTTACAGGAACATGAGGAAGGTGACCTTCAGTAGTCCCCTTGACACTACTTTCTACTTCCCTGACGATGAAGACAGAAGGTCTACACTTTTAGTGGACAATGAGCGGTTTCGTCGAAGAATAATTGAGGTTGAAACACTTTTAACCAGTTGTTTGCTACGCAAAAAGAACCATATGAATACATGCACCGGTTTAGATCATAGTAGCTGTTATACTTATACAGCGTTGAAGCGCAAACATTATTGAGGTTTTTAGTTACGGAGGTAAGGTCTTGACAGTCTAAGAGCTAAACCCTAACTAACACATGTAAACTAGTTATTGTGCGATGTAAAACTTGGTGGGGAGACTGGTGTAGTGGGGGACTGGTGTAGTGGGGGACTACCATCTGCCGCACACTTGCCACCTGCCACCTGCCGCCGCCCATCTGCTGTCCACCATCTGCTTCGTTCTACTACACTTTTACCCCCACCATTTTGTTTGATACCAAAAACGCTAGCTAGCGAATAGTCAGTACACCTCCGGCTCTCGACCGGTGAACATCGAGCTCTCCGAGACGCTCTTCACAAAATAACAATATCATTTCACTCAAGGTCTGATAGATGTTTCTATTTCATTGACGTCACGTATTCCTTTCCTCCTGACAGCAATGAAATGCAAACACCTAACAGAACAGATAGGTGTCAAAAACACAACATGGACTCTGCGCAGGGAACGAAGTATCTACCGTCTTTCTTCAGAAAGCAAAGTGATGGCCGCAACTCGTCCGGATCAACAACATCGATGACAACCAACAACGGGGAACTATTGTAAACATGAATTATTGTAAATAAAATAAAGTAATATTTGTAATATGACTTATTGTTAATAAAATAAAGTAATATTTGTAATTGTACTACCTCGCACTCGTATCATTCGATTGCTTCATTCGATTGTTTCATTCGATATTTATTATCGATTAACTATCGAATCACAATCGTTTTACGAGTGCGAGGTAGATTTTTTTTAAAAAACTTCACCGTGACCTTGAACTTTGAACTTTTACTCATTTCGTCACAAAACCGCCTACGTCACTGGCTCAGCCTCAGATGACGTATTTTTTCACTCAGCGCATCCGGTCACTGACCGGATGTGACGTCACTTCCGGCGCAAAACCGGCAAACCCACACTACTAATTTTAATAAATAAATAAATGTTAAGTGCTATTTTAATTATATTTTATAATTAATAGTTGTATAATCAAATTGTATTTTCTATGTCTCTCGCTAGAAGCTCCACCCCTGGCCCTTTTTCCGGTACCAATTTATTTAAGACAAGGAAATATAATTAAACGTAAAATAAATTTAAAGGGTTTTACTGGCTATGTAAGCATAATACACAAAAAAACAAAAATTCTCAAATATGAAGATTTACATTTGTTAAAGATTAAAATAATTTATAATAAAAATGTTCTGTTTCAGATATATCGCTCACTGAATTCAGTTGTTTTATCGGACCATCGATTCGATAGCTAAAACCTAAATTGGTTTCTATTTTCATAAGATAACATTTTTCGCCATTCCAATTAAAATCGTTGGCTTTGGCAATGTTTTGGGGGGTTGCAAGGTACGATATTGTGTCGGCGTCCAAATCAAGCTACGCGCAAACAACATTTCACATGTTATCCGGAAGCGGTCTAGCATTCGAATCCCTGTGCAGTAAGTACATTATTGAGCTACATATCAGGCTGTCAAGTATACTTGATTGATAATTATATAAGCATAATAAGTAACAGATATTATCCCAATTATTGAACATAAAACACACAACCTTCCTGAACGGATTTCGGATAAGTTACAATATTACGGTCCCTTACAGTTTCATAGCCGTTGCAACATATTAAATGCAAGTTAGACCCAGGAATGTAATCAACCACACACTAAACACTGCTGTTGGCTTACTAAAGTGAATGGTTTGGGTTATTGTCTTGAAATATCTATTACAAAATAAATTAAAGGACAAATTTACAGGACGTGTATAGTTGCATTCAAAAGGACGAACCCAGGTTTAAAATACTTATTTATTAATTTTTCAACGAAACAATCCCTTTAAATACATTATATATCCGATTAAGTGAGACTTGCAATTACAAAAACCTATTCCCTAAGAATGTGATAATCATATATATATACACTAAGTACAAATAAAATACAGATACAAATATATTAAAAATATTAAAAACTATTAATAGAATCTTCAGTGCACTGAATGCATATTTACTTTATTCGTTGGTTCACTTTAAACCAAAGCTTTCCTTTCATGAATAACACATAAACAAGCAATACAAGATAACGAAGAAAAGATAGAATAAACTCTACACTACATAAATCGAGGTAAAGGGCTTGGTAATGATTTCTCCCCATGAACAAAATCGACTACTGCCCGGTAAAAGAAGAATATTTACATTTTGTTATTCAAAAAAGGCTCCTTCCCCTGAAAACGTCAAACCTTTTTATTTAATCATAAAACTATAACTGTAGCTAATCACAATACTATATATTTAACCTCAATTTTTTGTATTTTAAATATGTTTTAATTGATAAAACATTAGACACTAGACATTTGAAAATGATTATCGTAATCCAAATATATTCTTTAATATATTGAAGAAAACACGTTAAATAGCTTTTAATTTCGCTCATAACTTTTATTTGTATTTATGTTTTTATTTTATTTTTAATTTAAATCCACGTAAATTATACAAAATATAAACTCTTTGATTACACTAGAAAAATTCTTACCAATGTGTAATTTATGACAAGTATAAGTGAATTACACAAATTATTGAAGCAGAAGTTTTACTGAAACACAAAACCGTCAGTGCCAAATTGAAAGTTAGTTTATCTCTCTACCACAGACGGGCTAAACGCTACAGTTAAGCACCAACTGTTTGAGGATCACATTTCCTGGCTTTGGGAGTTGTGCCAAACTCTGAAATATGTTCATAATAATGTATGCCTCAATTATACCGGGTCAGACTAACAAAGCAGTTGTTACAAGTGAGAATCGTTACGTCTTTCTGTTGCATTAATGATTTTCTTCACTTGAAGTGTACTCTTAAAGAGTTTTTGAAAAATATGATACGGTTATATTTAAAGCGAGGGACAACTGGCAAGATCGCGTTAGCTGTTTTCACTTGTCTGAACTCATTAAATTATCGTCTTTCACGAGTGAAAATCGTACTGGCGTGAATTGTAATTTATATTGAATGCGTTTTCTATAATTAATATACAATATATTTACTATATTTTCAAAACTAAGTACTGTATCGAATTTCTATTAACTTGTTAAAATTAAATATTATTTATAGAAATGAATATTTGTCTAAAGACGTAAAAGATAGGTACATTTGGCAAACTGATTTTCAGCAGTTATAGGTATTTTTAGACTTTATTAATCCTGCCTGAAGTACAGATGATATAAATATAGTAATAGACAAAATAACTGTGTATTAAACTCGCTGGATCTGTCTGCCTTTAGGAATTTGGTTAAATGTCAGATAGAGCTTTGGCAATAATTTTCAGGCTTGCATTAATGAGTTTCCTAATTAAACTTAGGGTGACCAAATTGCACTTGCAAACTTCGCGATCCCGATTAATTTAATGGATTGCAAATTTATTTACAAGCACTTGAAATTTGCTGTTTTATATTCGATTAAAGTTTAGGGTTAAGATTAAAGTAGGCACTTTAAGGATGTTAATTTGCTGGTGTCTCGAGAGAAAAATAAAGCTAAATAGATAACTATTGTAGCTATAATTTAGAATCTTATAATAATAATAACAATTTTTTATTAGTGAATAAGTGAATAAACTAAATCTATGCATCTTTTAAAATATCAACATTTATTGCAATCTATATTAAATCTAAAGTTATATCTGAATGAAAAAAGTCAAGTATACATTTGCTTTTATATACAAAATTATAATTGTGTTGAAATACAGTGTTGAAATACAGAAATAACCCATTCCAACAAGTTACTTCTGATCACAGTAGTCAAATGCAGAATACAAACAAATGGGGACACGTAAAACAAAACAACAAGATAAATAACAATTGTAAATAAGATTGTAACAACCAATAGTTATCTCATAATACTGGAAATGATGGAACATTACTAACTCTAATAATGTAAAAAGAATACAGCTAAAGAATATCCTTATTGTTGATTACATATACAGTAATACAATATCGATAAAAACTAAAAATCGTGAGTAGAATACTTGGTGATTTATTAAACCTTTGTAAAGCTGATTAGAAAATTTAAAGATTGTTATCAGTGTTATTGAATTTTTGAAGCAGGAAAAATAAATTCCCGTACACAAGAAAATGTTTCAAGAGCACTTTACTGTGATAAAGACAGTTTCGCTTTATTGGAAAAACCCTTGATATCACAACTGGCCGGCGGCCAGATGGGCTGCGAATAACTCAAGATTATTCATTTGAGAGATTGTAGAAACCTTTTGATCTTTATCTAAGGTTTTATGTTATTACGAATTTCAAACATTTGGCTGTTCTATGTGTAAGCACTTGGCTGTTCTACAATTAAGTTCTCCCATGTCAAATGTTAATTGGGATAAATATAGGTTAAACAAGGTTTTGTAGATTAGTTTGCCACTCTAAAAGGTCAAGCATCCTGTTTTTGTTATTCTATTATTGTTATTATTACTTTCAGCAAGATTCAAAATATGTGTTGACAGCGAAATAAATTCACCTCATTACTTAATAGTCGTCTTTGTTAGCATAACCAGTAATACCTTTTAAAGTCAACATAAAATTACAATCGCTCGGATTTCATAAAATTAACAAAAGAACGGTACGTAAAATCCAATTGTTTCATGTTATTAAATATGCTACTGCTATAACATTTAAAGGCAGATAAATATTTAAAAGATGATAGGTTTTTTTAAAATTAATAACAGAAAATTATTAAACTCACTTATAATAAAACATAGAACATAAAATAGACTAATACCGGAAAGCAAACATAACGTTAATGATCGTTCGATCACTCTACAACAAGTACAAAAGAGATTAGAAGCAAATTTCCAACAATAAACTGTTATTGTCGCATGGTTTACATTCCTCTGTTGTGTATTATGTTACAATTTCAACAAGTTCTTTATCGCATCGATTATATATTTGACCACGTACTAATCATTAAAACAGCAATATATTTACAAATACCAGATTTGAGGAGTGTGATTAATTTATCAAGTTTTTATGTACTTTCAATTTACGCCTCCAGCGTAAACAAATATAAGTTACCTGTTGTTGGAGGCCTCAAATATACAGTACTGCAAAACTGTTTAACATACAAGAATTTAAGGAAGAGCATACAGCAAAACACATACAGTATAATCTTGGTTTTTCGTAAAATTGTATAGATGCTGGAGTTATTTTGAAACATATAACTCTCTACTAATAAACTAAGACGTTTTGTTCAACGTTTGGACATATTCTTCGAAGCTATTGCAAAAATGTTAAATTGTACTCAATGGTTTTCTAATTGGGTAAGTAAGGTTTCGGTTCAAGCCTGAAAACCCAAATCACAAGTGCTGGATTCCAGAATAGAGACTTTACACGTATCTCAACATTATTAACACAGTCAAAACACAACAAATATTAACACTAAAATGTAATGTATATTATGATATTATGTTTGGTATTTACCGGTGGTGTGACAGCGTCATAAGAAACAGCACTCCACTCACAAGGGCTGGCAGGTTGACGGACTGGAGAGCCCTCTCGTGTATTAGCTGAATTTAGCTTTTTCTGCGGACGGGTTTTTTTTTGTACGGGATATGCACTCTGACAGGAAGTATAAAAAGACAACAATAGTATGAAAAGTTAAATCTAATATATAAAATTCTCGTGTCACAGTGTTTGTAACAAAACTTTTCCGAAACGGTTTGACCGATTCTTATGAAATTTGGTGCGTATATTCGATAGGTCTGAGAATAGGACGTAAACTATTTTTTTCGATAGGCGAGTGAGTGAAGCAAACGAGCTAATATTGAAAATTAACGGGTATTTGACATAAAACAAATTCAATGACATTAGGACAGGACAACGTCTGTCGGGGCAGCTAGTATTTCTTATAAAATATAAATTATGGTTTAAAATTATTCTCTACTCAAAGTCACGGTTTAACATAAGTTTGTACTAAACCTGTTATAACTAGTTGACCATAGTAGGAATAAATAATCAAAAACAATTAAGTACACTACATCATCAGAAGTAACATTCAGGTCTTTGTAACCTGTGTGTTAGATATTCTAGGAAAATTAAAGCTTCTGCAAACTCGTCAAGTAAGTTTTTTAATTGATTAGTTTTAATCAACTGAAATGTTACTTATCGTGTTAACATGTTAGTAATAAACCGATGTAGTTCTGTAGAACAAATTATTACTTCAAAATGTCTTGCAACATACCAAACTTAACCTTTTTAATATTTTATATCATTACATGCACGAAATATTAATGGATTAATTTAGTACGATTTAAATTTGCTAAATTAAGGAGCTCGAATGGTAACTTTTGACCCAAGGGGTCTGAAATTATAATAGTTGTATTCGCCTTTGCATAATAATGAAAAAATACCACCATGAGAAAAACGTCAGGATTTTAAAAGTATTTTTGTGTCCTTAAATACCAGAGAATTTGTTGTGGAAGCTCAAGGACAAATATCAGGTGCAACTACATTTATTTGAACTTCAACCATTTTGTAAAATGATTTTCCTTAGGTATCTGTCCTATTTACTTATGTTTCTAGCGCCTGAATTGTTTACGGTACCACGTATTAATAGAGCGGAAAGAAACAATATGCTATAAAACCCACACACGCCAAAAGCCATATATTTCTTTAAATTGTTATCAGTTTTAATCCACGATTATTAGTAATTGTTGTTTGCCGATAAAGAACTGTTGTTTCTAGATCTGTACAAGATAATTTTTAAAGTGCTGATGTAGTGAATTAAACAAATCAAGATAGAGGAATAGGATTTCTTAAGGAAAACAATTGTGTATAGCGACTCAGTCAGTGTATTAAACGAAAAATAGGGTCTCAAAGGTCTTAAACTTTTGGAACTGTTCTAGTAAGAATTTACAGAGATTGCGTTTGGGAGCAAGCCACTTTACTTAAACTACTAACAAGCGGGCTGGTTTAGTCGGCTTGGACACAAGCCAAGTACTGACTTAGTGCAAAACTTAACACAGAAACCGTTCCTCGATAGTCAATCCAAGTCTAATACAACACATGGATTCGATTGGAACTTCACTTGTCGCACGGGCCTGCGTCCTGGCTCGTACAAAACTTCTTGGTTTAAATTAGATCTATAACATTTGTTTCTTAACCTAGAGCAATCTAGTTTTAAAATACAATCGTAACAGGAAATTTTCTTTGGAAATTAAAAATGAACACTAAGCATATAAAGTTGAAACTCAAACAACGTATGTTTGTAATCAATCAGTGAACTGACGCAATACAGCATATGGTTTCGTTAAAAAGCCTCAATTTACGCATACTCCTCACACACACGTTAAAAGCTCAGTAGTAACATATATTGATACAAATACAACCTGACATCCTATTAGAATGTTACAAAAGCAACTGGAGCTCTTCATTACGCGAAAAAGCGTAACGAATTCGATCACAATTTTTTACGCCAGTGACCGATGTGATTCCGCTCGCCGAAAAGAGAGGGCGTGATGATGAGTTAATATAGGCCACCTAAGCAAATAACAAACGAGTTCGCACGCAGCACGCTGACGTGAGGGAAGTGAATTTCCACATAAAAAACTATAAAAACTCAAAATCAGTTTAAAACATACAATTATTCCAATTTTTATTCAAATCTGAAAATATTGATATTTTGGCTGTTTTTATGCTCCTGGTTCTATTTACCTGCAATGATGGGAATACAATTTTGTGCATTATAAGGTTAGGATAAGGTCCAGTCAGGCTTTAAAGTAGGCGTGAGGTTGTTGGGCACGATAAAAGTACACCAACAAATGAATAACAGGCTTTTCTGAAGTAAAATCCCCATAAGACAACGTACTGTGTTTGGTCAATACACATTTTCTTTAATAACTCGGTAAATACATAAGCTAGAATGACTAGAGAGGGCTTAAAAGTTTCGCTACACAAATTCCCACCGTTTTTCATTCTTTAATTTTACATCCGGGGCTTTTCTGATCCTTTTTGGGCCCAAAAACCCAAATTTCTAAATTTAAAATCCCCAAAAAAGGGGGTTAGAGTTTTCCGATTGTTTTGTTCAACGAACGTGTCCAACTGATTACAAAAAGGAATGTCCCTACCAAATTTTAAGTAAATCGGACAAAAAATGCGACCGCTAGAGTGCATACACACACATATATATATATATATATATATATATATATATATATATATATATATATGTCTATATATATATATACATATATATATATACATATATATATATGTATATATATATATAAATAATTTTGAACGACCCCCCAAAACGTGTTCAGGGGGTCACGTTAGGAACTTCTATGGTGGTCCCGGGCTTAAGTTTCACCGTGCGGGTCATGCTAATAGTTCACTTTCCAAAGGAAATTCACTAATTATGTAAGACAAGTATTCGGAAAAAACCTTTGACACATATCATTCAGAGATTGTATCGCCATTTATCAGTTAAGAAAGGTTCCTGGAAGTTTAATAAGCGAAATGATGGTCGCACAGATGTCTGCACTCATCTACTTTTATTGCCCAATCAACCATCATCAGTTTGGCAAGTTATTTATTAGTTTCACTTTTCGCTTCGTATTTTTAAGCTTTTTTATATTAAATAGTTGGTGAAAAAGACTCACAGTGCTCGAAACCCCTAAAAGAAGAGTAAAGTAGCTTATCTTAATATATAAAAATGAATCCCTATTTCCCTTGGTCACGCCAAAGAAAAACTTGAGAATGAGTGCACCAAATTGAATTTTGTTGTGTTCGTTAATGTCAGGACAAGGTTTTAATAAAAGACAATTTTTAATCCGACCTAACGGCTCTGTCCCACTGGCCTTCAAAGTTCCCATTGATTTGATCAAAGTTCTGTTAGTTAACAAGGATTATATCAAAACATACTTGAAAGCATAAACAGCTTGAAAATGAACGAATATTTGACATAAAACAAATTCAATGACATTAGGACAGGACAACGTCTGTCGAGCCAGCTATTGCTATGTAAATATTACTATAACAAAACTGCTGTTATACTTTAATATGAATTTTAATATTTATTTATTTCTTATTGCTCTTGCAATACACTTGTGCCATGAGTTAGGATTTATTGAAATTAATAGATGGGTGAACTAAACGTGGTGAATATTGTTGAATAGTACACTATGACGATAAAGGAAAGAGGTCCAGTTAGGTTGCTGGGAGGAAAATAATAATTACCGCCATAGATTATAAAGATCTTCTACCTAAAACAAGAATACTTTATTGTGGCCTGCATCATATTAAAATATAATTAATATGATGTAAGTAAGCTTTTTTAACTCACTTACTTAAAAAAATTGGTAGCCTCTTTGCAAACTAACAGCGTAGGTTTCTGCATAGTCCTTAAAATAAATACTTTATAATACATCTAATAAGTTACAGTTTAAATTTAACTAAATCCTAAGAATAAACAGGTAAATGAACATAGGAAGTGGGTGTACAAATATATTTATTGTTTGTTAGTGCCAATAAAATCACTTTACAATTTGTTCAAAAATATTTGTAATAAAACCTAAATGGACATGATAATTTAAAAAATGTAATAAGATTGAGGAATTTTGACGAATTTGTATGGTACCGTCAGTTATGTAATTATTTATACATTATTTTATAAGTGGTTTTAAATCAAACATAATTCAATATTTTCTGGCATGATGTTTTCCATTTGTAACCTAATATTGTTTATGTAATATGCGCATGCGCCTTACTATCTGCAAAAATAACACCTATTAAGATCACTTTTTTAAGAGGGTTGGCAGCCTCTTTTTCCTTACTTTTCCCGTCCACATCGATTACACAGATCTGTACGTCGAACGCCCAAAACAGCTAGGGGCATACAAACTTATAACATCTGCCGGGCTTCGACCCCACAACTGCCCTTAACAGGATGTTAAACCCCCGCAAAATATCGCGCTAAAACCGTTCCGCGTGGGAGCATATACTGACGTTATTTCTCAACGTATAACAAACAACTATACACCAAATTAAAGAGAAAGATATTTCCCACTAACATTGCTTTTCGGTTTTTCGATATTATGAAAAATAAAAATGTACGTAGCCTTGGAATTTGCCCAATTTTGATACTGGATAACTCATTAAATACTAAGCTAATTAAAATTTTAAAAAGCAATCTTAGTGTTGAATTTTATGGTCTTTAATATGCCGTATAGTGTATTGTTCTAAAGTAAAAAACGTAGCCGTGATATGCTCCTGCGTGAAAGTATGTACGCGCTGATAACAGCGATCCAAGCGGCGCGGATCGGAAACTTCCCGTGGCGGAGGAATACAACTACATTTATCAATGGAAGCTACGCTGGCTCAGCCATTGAAATATTCGTGACAGTATACGTGAACTTGGTTCTGGAAACATTCATTATAATTATGTAATAATTCATCACTTGATTTAATGTCCGTCACCATGACCACTACGTCGTCGGCAACGAATTGCCAACTAAAAGACCGAACGTCTGAATGTAGCCCACGTAGCCGAAGTAATGATTCCTAACCATTTATTGAGTGTTGGTTATTTTATTACCTGACTTCGTCATCACGCTTCAGTTAGCACTCAAATCTCGAAAAACGGTCAGGTAGGAGGAGGTTATTGACGCAGTCTTGCTCGCAACTACTTTGCACATTTTTTATAACCGAAACTTATTTTGTGCTTCTATGGTCTCAAACTCGTGCTCGAAGTAATATGTGACCTGAATATTATATTATATATTATTTTATATATTATTATTTTATTTTATTTATTATTTATATATTATGTGACCTGAATATTATATATTATTTTCGTGCTGTTAAATAGATAATTTATACCACATTCACGAGTTCTTGATAACGATATAGACGCTCAAATAATGCAACTGACGGAAGTCCAGATTTATCAGAATAAGAACTATTAAAAGAGGGAGGTCAAGCTTTGGAAAGAATGACTTACCATAATGAGATGAGCTTTGGCAGTGGAAAACTTTATCATCAAAGCGTTGAATGTCGTCTCTATTCCAATTCAATTTCAGTAAGAAAATCGCTCGAAGCGAAATATAAAAGTCATTGAAGCGCCAGAGTTCTTTCAAACAAAACTGTATTGCAAAATGTTGGTATGTCCATCATTTTGGTATTGCGTATTTTGGTATATTGCAAAATTATAAAATTATTACGAGCAATGTTTAAAACTTTGAAATCAAGTCTAAGAAATTACTCGGGATTCATCCCTGGCAAGAGAGACAAGTGGATTTTGTATACAAAATAAACAAGTCTTTTTAAACAAGTTGATTGTTTTGTAAACTAAGTTTAAACTGATCAATGCGCAAACAGCTTGAAAAACGTAAATAGACAACTCTGTGAAATTAAATAATATGAAAAGACGGTAATTGAAAAACATATAAATACGTTATTCTTTTTTTTTAATAATATGGTGGATTTTTTAATAGGAAAAATAGATTGCGTAGTTGTTTTACACATTTCCCATTCTTATATCATGTACCAAACTGTTCTAAATCAATCAAACTCAAATGACGTTGACAGAATTTTGTACAATGTTACTTAATTATAAGAAATATATTATTCAAATTTTGCAACTTTATTTTAATTTTATAACAAAGCGTACTGTTATGATTAACTTGAAAGAGATAAAAGCTTTCCAGCCTATTAATATATACATATATAAGCATTTGATATATCAATAAGTTAGTATGTAAATTCAATAAAATAAATATTACTATGCATACTGATTTTGTCCCAATGAAAACGCAGTATTAGTAACAGCCTTTTCATGTGCTAATGAAATGCTATTTCCATGTCTGCCATAATATTACCATCCAGCTCTTCGTTTTGGGTTAGCCCTATCTAGGCAATTATCGACTAGGGTTGGCCTGCGGCCAAGAGGACAAGTGTATTCAATGTGTGGAAACATCCTAATACCAATAAATGTTTATTAATATTTCCTAAACCGGCTTTACGATTTGGATTCTTAAGTATATATTATATATATCCTTGTATTTGAGGAAAAATGGTTACACAGGAAGCTAATGTAAATATATATGTGTCATACTCTTAAAAATAAGCTTTCTTAAGGGAAATTGTACTACCTTAATCTTATTACAAATTCAGCACGACATTTATATACTTATCTAAAATATTTTTGATGATTCGTTTCCGTATTTTACTGTACCAAAGTATAGCGTTCAAGCAAAAGCTAATCTTAAACGTGCATAAACATAAATTGTAAAACTGTAATATCATTTAAATCTGATTGCACAAATTTCGATCGGCTAGTTCAGTATGGCACATTATTTTTACAATACATAGAATTGCGAATACTGCAATATCGTCTGTTCTGTTGATATCAGCCATACAAAGAGACGGGACGAGGTTTGAACAATGAACTGAGTTTTTCTAGACCGAATTTTGGAATTTTCGACGTTCTCGTGCACACAACCAGTATAAGCGTATCAGAATGGATAGGCGAGTAAATATTCAGGAATGCAAACATTAAACATTATAACACGGTTTTGATAGTCTATCACATAGTCATATCCGAGGATAATGGAAAGTAACCCTAAAGTATAAAAATAAAAGAACTTGCCATCAACTGTTCAAATACAAAAACGCTTAAATTTGCATTTCAATTGTTTGTCGTTAAACAAAAGCAATGTGTGTTGCCTATTGTCATGTAACGCCACTCATATTTCTTCTCAACATTTACAGTGGTTATTATAAACCATAAATTAAAAATTATAAAATAAAAAAATTCTATTTGAGTGATACGTATATTAGTTCATTCATAGACTGATTTAATACCACCAAGCCAAGCTGAATTGTCCTGTTAGTGTGTTATTTCAACTCCAACGGCATTCTTGTTAAGCTAGGGGAGTTACGTTGTACTTATGTCTCTAAACTAAGACTCTTAGTTTAATGATTTTCATATTTTTACTTTTTTACGATCACCGTATGTTTTTATCGAGCTATAAAATAAAGGGTTTCAATTAACTTTGAGCCTCGGAAATTGATAACAAGGGAGTGTACTTGAAGGTTTTAGCCATCTTAAAGACATTGTTTGAAAATTATTTTTTGCTTAACATTATCTTCTATAATTTCTGTTTATATATATTTCATATAATTTAAATATTTAAAATTAAAATATAATCAAATAAGAGTACACTGCAGAAGTCTTTAAGGGAAAGATGTCCAAATCCCTCAAATTTGTGCGGACACTAGGATTTGAAACCGTAACCCCTTGAACCAATGTCCAGGATGCCAATCGTTAGTCTAGAGAGATGCCAATGTGGGTTTTTTAAGTACGTTGACATAAGAAACAATTATGAACATTTTCCTAATTTAAAAGTAAGAGTTTTACCCTCAAAATTTATGCCAGATATGTATCTGTTTATTGCAAGTCTGTTTAGTATTTAGAGAACTGTTTTCTCTAATTGTTAGTCTGCTTAACTAAGGCTACGGCTGAGTAAGCCCCACAGTCTACAGGCAGCTGTTGGTTCCCAAGCCCCGATCCCTTAACAAGGCGGTGTTTGCGCCTCACCACACCATTACAACCAACCCTCACCTCATGAGTCGAGAGGGATTCTCTGTGTCTCACGTTTTATCAAGGGAAATTGTTTTGTTGAAACTCGGTAAAAAATACATTTTTCAGTTTAAATTTTAAATTTTCTTTCACCATTATTTTTATACTTCCTTAAGATATTATTATGTAAAATTATTTGTCTTGCATGACGTGTGGGACATTGATGTAAGTCGGATAATGCATACTAAAGTATTTCTTAATATTAAGCTGCATCTCTTAATTAAAAGATTTTCACATTTTTAACCGGGTAAACCGTCACTATATGTTTATTTTGAGCTATAAAACAAGGATTTTCAGTTACTTTGAGACTCGGAAATAACAACCCCATATTTGTTCCATTCACCGGCTATGGAATTGTAGGCGTTCATAACTCACAGATGAATGTGGTTCTCCTTCTGGGGACTCAAACGCACATCCATAGCATTTTTAATGTACATAACATTCAATTATCCAACACACTAATTTGGGTAAGATATATCCATCGATTTAAAAAAAAAAAAACTTTACTTATTTTGGGTTAAAACTTTTTATATCCATAGTTATAAAAGCCCGTAGATACAGAAATTGGCCCAAACAAACGTGTTTTATCAGTTTTATGTTACGTACATAAAGAAAGAAATGGTTACAGGAAAAAATACACCCGTTGCAGCAAACCTGCATACTCAGCGAATTTCCAATGCATAATATATGTCTTAATACCACATAAAGCCGCATACCAAGTTGCATAACAATATACTCAAAAATAAGCGATATATACAATTTTAATTAATCTCCATAAGAATAACATTGGGGATGAGTACGTAGGTTTGCTGAAACAATGATAACAAAATATTTGTATTTATGCGCAAATATAAATATAATTCAACCAAGTGAAGCCACATACCAAACTTGATCAATATTCATTCATAAATAAGCGATTTATACAATTTTAATTATTCTCCATAAGAATAACGCGGGGGATGAGTACGCAGGTTTGCTGAAAAAAACAAATAAAAATGGGGTTTTATGTGAAAATCAATATAACTCAACTAGGTAAAGCCACATGCCAAGTTTTATTAATTTATGTCCATAATTAAGGGAGACTTTACATTTTACTTATTCTCCATAGGAATAACATGGGGGCTGAGTACGCAGGTTTGCTGCTTCGGGAATAATCCTTAAAAATTGTTTTGTTTTTGTGCAAATAACAATAGACCACAACCAGATGAAGCTGTAAACCAAGTTTCGTTAGTATACGTTCATAAATAAGCGAGATATAAATGTTTTCTTATTTTCCATAAGAATAACATTGGACAACGTACTGTGTTTAGCACTTTCAACATGCCTGTAACCAATTGACGTAGAGAAATTATAAAAACACCAAATTGTTTTTTTTTTAAAGCTGAATCCAATGGTGAAAACTAAAATTTGATTTCAATATATATTACATGTAAAAACTAAAAAAAACAACAATTTTTGGGATACAAAACCCTCCCAAAATACCACTTCGGATGGGCGATCTGTCTGGTTTTCGAACTTAAGAGTCATAAATGCTGCTTTACACGTTTGTACTAAATTTCATCAAAATAGGATCTTTTTACGAGAGTTATCTCACCCACGGACACACATATAAATGTGTGTGTGTGTATATATATATATATATATATATATATATATATATATATATACAGTTTCGAACGAATGGTGTTTTTGGGGTCTGGGGACCTCAAAACGAAAACGAAAAGTTATTATGGTCCCGGGCCTAGGTCTTACCATGCCGACTATGATAATAGCTTCTTCCCTATAGGGGAAATTCGCTAAAATTAAAATGCATTTTGTATTTATCTTATACTCAACTTCCATAGATTGTTGACTTGGATTGTGCCCAAAGCTACATAATCAGCCAACTTGTAAACAGTTCAAGTAAAGTGCCCTGGTCCCAATCGCAATATCAGCAGATCAATGTTTATTGTTTTAGGTAATTCTTAAAAGTCTTCTGAGACCTTTTCTTTGTTTATTAAATCTCTTGAGGAATTTTTTTCATTCGTCTTAACACCTATCAAAATTTAAAGGCATGGGGCCCCGTATTTAATTTATTACGTCAATATATATATATGTGTGTGTGTGTGTGTGTGTGTGTGTGTGTGTGTGTGTGTGTGTGTGTGTGTGTGTGTGTGTCAGATATATACATATATATATATATATACTATGTCAGATTCGTCATTAACAAATATCATGTACTTTTGGTCGGTCATTTTACGTCTGCTTTCTAGTTGGCATATTACCGATATGGGGTTATTTACGCTCCACTTCGATCTTCTCCCTGTTCTTATTTCTGTTTTCCCCTGGTTTTTCGTTTTTAAAACTTCTGTTATTGTATAGCAATATGAGGAAGCTACAACGTAACGCTATATTTACTAATATTGAAAGAAAATAATTAATGTCCTCTAAGGCAATATCATACTTGCCTATATAAAATTGTAAAACTCCTAAAAACTAATTTTATATTTTAAATTTTTAAACATATTTAAAACATATCCCGATCATCTTTATATATAATTCTGTAAGCGAAATTTTTAGTCTCAGTTGTCGCAAATCGTAGGATGATGGGAGACGGCTCAAGTTAAAAATATTGATCCTAGGGTCACGGGAAAAATTGCAGTATTTCTAAAAAGTTACCAGCAAACGAGAAATAACGTAAAACATCTCCCATAAGAAAAGCATGGGGATTAAAAAACATCTCCTTTGTTTACATTAAAAGATGTGATAGGTACTTTACGAACTGACATGTGTTCCTAATTAAATTTATATATTTTCCTCAAAACGTAGAGAGTAAACAATTCAGTTGAGGCAAAGATATAAGCCAGGTTAGGGGCAATGGCACATTTAAGCCACTAGTCTACGTATATTACAAAAACCTTTCTTTTCTATTAAGTCTTTAAGAAAAATACATTTTAAGCACCCCGATAAATATAACTGTTGCTAAGAATATTCCATTTACTATTACAAATATTTTCTATACACTGGACTCTTTTATAATACTATTTCAAAATAGTTCTGGTGATGAAGAACGACTGGCTTTTGCATCATCCACAGTGAGCGCCATGAGACGCCACTCAAGCCAAGAGGACCCCGAGTTGACGGGCTGGAGAGCTTTTCCATGTAGTGACTGAATTTCACTTTCATTAGAGAGCATCCCATTTGTCTCTCCCACAAGTGACATACAAATTCAACCATTCGGAACGTTAATTATTGAGTGAAATTTGTATTGAAAATGCATTCATGTTAATGCACGTCACTAGTGGTTATCGGTTTAACAGAAAGAAAAAATACAATAAATCCATATCAAAAAAATGTATCTTACAAAACAGAAGAACGCCCATAAAAAACAATCTAGACACTCGTGATTATCCTAAAAAATATCATAGATGTACCGTCAATTTCGTTCAAATGAGCTTCTTCGTATTGCACTACTACTACAGTATTAGCTCGATATTTTAGAGTTAATCTTTTGGAAAATATAATATTTGATTTAGATTATAAATCATGATTAAAGAAACAGAAAGTAGAAAACTATTTCAATTATTTCTGCCAAACAATAAACAAATAAAACAATCACTTTATACAGTAATAATAACCTTATAAATCGGTGTGATAGAAGTTTTACACAGAAGCTTGAAATAGGGAGTACACAACCTATCAACGAGTAAATACCATCCAGAACGTAAGATTTCCGACCTAAAGTAAATTTTCATCACCGGAGGTACATGATATTTGTTCATAACGAAATAGGATTTTGTCTGAAGGGGATTTTTAAATATATGAATGTAGCATATTAAATACGGAACACAATGCCTCTTTATGTGTATGGTTGTAAAGTCAAAAGAAAACAAATTCTCTAAGAGATTAAATAAACCTAAGAAAAAGTCTCAGAGAAACTTTTAGAACTGCTTAAAAGAGTAAGCATGGATTTACTGAGATTGCGATTGGGTGCTGAAGCAATTTACTTGAACTATTACAAGTTGGCTGATTGTGTAGCTTTGGGCGCATTCCAAGTCAACAATCTATGTAAGTTAAAGCAAGTTATAAGGTAAATACAAATTGCATTTCAAATGTTTTCCCGTAACCCTTTAACTTTAATCTACCCAAACATAAAACTGAGTAATTTGTATGGGCTAGTTCCTACAACTATCTATGGATATTTCTAACAAGGTAAATAAAGAGTTTTAGCCCGAAATAAGTATGTTTTACAGAAAAATAGATAGACCTTTATATTTTACTGAATTCATATTTATATTGAACTTTATGTAAATCATAAGTCCACAAAAGTAGAACCACTTCCAACTCTTAAGAGTTATGAATGCTTAAATTCCATAGCCACTGAGAGGAAAACAAATATGGGGTTGTTATTACGGATGCTGTGGAGCCAAGTGGGAGTGGGGAAAGGTTAAAAACAAAACTCACTTATTTGGACCGTAAATCCATTTTTAATACCGTTCAAATTTGTAGATATCATTTTTGCCGTGGAATCCATCATTCCTAGATATCTAATATCATATTCCTAGATTTCTAATTGGTTCACAGCACATTAAAACTCGTTATAGTTTGATTTATTTAAATATTAACAACCTGGCCTTTTTATATTGACACGTAGACTTTAAATAATAAACGGATAAGGACTGTTACAGCAAATACAATATACGAGAAAATGTTATTTCAGTTGTATTATAATTACATGAAATGAGTTTTTTGTCTATATTATTTTTTAACTAATGTGAAACGAAATCCGAAGATAAATAGTATAGGTAATATAAAGCAAAATAAAGAATATAGATATTTATCTAACAAGTACGTTCTTTGCATCAGCTATTAGGCAGCGCAGTCACTGGCAATCAGCCAACTCCTCAATACGATATCCGGGCCAATTCATTAATATAACAGTTTACTTCAATTTTATTGGACTTCCCCTTCGTTATAAATTAACTTTAAACATGTAAACTATTGGAGAGGGTTTATTTTTAATTTGTTGCGCCATTTAAATAATTAAACATATATAAAAAATTTAGTTATGAATAATTTCCAAAGAAAAAATAAAATCATTAATCGATAATTAAAAATGAAGCAAAACTGTTGTGAAATGAAATATCAGTACAAAATACAATAAATTGAGTTTGATAAAAATGTGCTACAAGTTAAATGCATCAGTTTGAACATCTAACAACATTAAAGAATAACATAGAAAAACCGGTATTAGCTACTTCCACATCAATGATGCACTTTGCATTATAATAAACAATTGGTTGATTATTCTTCAATTATTCAAAACGGAGAAAGTGAATTGATTAAAAAAGTAGCAAACATATGGTAAAAGCTGAAAATTTGTAAGGGCAATCTAATCCTCATAAATATGTTTCATAAATTACTCGAGGATCGTAAATGATCGTACGTGATTTATGTATCGTAAATTCGCATGTATCATTTCAATTTATATAACAAATATTCAGTATTAATGGTATAATAGGAAGGTTTATTTAGACGATTATTCATACGATATATATTACTGATAACATGAGGGAAGATGGAGTTTTATACATTAATTCACATGTTGTAATTACAAATCATCTTTCCAATGTTTTCAATTATTTTAGGGAAAGCAACATTTATTACTTTCCACTGAAAGTATTTAAAAACTCGGTTACGACTTGGTGACTCCACTGACGAATGAGGGGAGGAAATTGAAGGTCTTTATGCAAATAAACTCAAACGCTGTAAGAAATTCTAAAAATATTTTACATCTACAGAATGACGCAAAGGCCAAAAAGCGAAGTATTATAAAGGCCATATTTACTGCAGTTGAAGCGCCATTTATTTTCCTAAATGTCATAATATCATTCCTATATATTAATATTGAATAACGGATATTCAATAATATAATATTTAATATTTTTAAATAACAATTATAATATTTTTAAGCCGACAGAAATGTATTTTGCGTCATCATTCAAAGTTGCATAATTCCAACAAAACACACGGCTGACTTTTATACATTACTAGCTGGCCCAACAGACGTTGTCCTGTCCTAATGCCATTAAATTTGTGTTATGTTAAATGCTCGTTCATTTTCAAGATGAGCTCGTTCGCTACGCTCACTCGCATATTATTACATAGTGATAACTTCAGCATCAGAAAAAGAGTTTGAGTTGCCATTCAAGTAGATTTGTTATTTCCGTAATAAACATGCCTTTCAACTATGTTTAGATATAATCCTTGTTAACAGCTGTGCTTGTGACTGTATAACCAACTGAACTTTGATCAAATCAATGGGAACTTTGAAGGCCAGAGGGACAGAGCCCTTAGGTCGGATTAAAAGTTTTATTTTATAAACACCATGTCCTGACATTAACGAACACAACAAAAAAAAAGTCCAATTTGGTGCACTCATTCTCTAGTTACGGCGTGACCAAGGGAAATAGGGATTCATTTTTAGCGAATTTCCCCTATAGGGAAGAAGCTATTACCGTAGTCGGCATGGTAAGACCTAGGCCCGGGACCATGAAAACTTTTCGTTTTGAGGTCCCCAGACCCCAAAAACACCATTCGTTCGAAACTGTATATATATATATATACATAAATATATAGTCATAAATGCTGCTTTACACATTTGTACCAAATTTCATCAAAATCGGACCTTTTTTACGAGAGTTATCGCACCCACGGACACACACATATATATATATATATATATATATACTATATATATATATATATATATATATATATATATATATATATATATATATATATATGTGTGTGTCCGTGGGTGCGATAACTCTCGTAAAAAAGGTCCGATTTTGATGAAATTTGGTACAAACGTGTAAAGCAGCATTTATGACTTTAAGTTCGAAAACCAGACAGATCGACCTATCCGAAGGGGGATTTTGGGGGGGTTTTGTACCCCAAAAATGGGTTTTTTGAGTTTGTACTACACATAATTTTTGAAAATGTGAAATTTTAATTTTTTCCATTGGAATCAGCTCAAAAATACGCACAATTTGGTGTTTTAATCTTTGCTCTACGTCAATTGGTTACTGAGATACTGAAAGTGCTAAACACAGTACGTTGTCCAATGTTATTCTTATGGATGATAAGAAAAATTGTATATCTCGCTTATTTATCAACTTATCCTGACGAAACTTGGTATATTGCTTTATTTCATTGTGGTCTATTGATATTTGCACAAAAACCCATTTTTTGGCTGATATTTCCCGTAGCAGCAAACCTGCATACTCAGCCCCATGTTATTCTTATGGAGAATAATTAACGTGTTATCTCCTTTAATTATGAACATAAATTAATAGAACTTGGTATGTGGCTTCACCTAGTTGAGTTATATTGATATTTGTATAAAAACCCATTTTTAGTGTTCCTTATTTCAGCAAACCTGCATACTCAGCCGCCATGTTTATTCCTATAGAGAATAATTAAAATGTCATAAATCGTTTATTTATGAATGTATATTGATGAAACTTGGTATGTGGCTTTATGTGGTATTAAGATAATATTATATGCATGGGAAATTCGCTGAGTATGCAGGTTTGCTGCTATGGGGGTATTTTATATTAAGATAAAGTATAGATTAACTCGTTTCACTCGGCTTCGCCCTGAGGTCGCTATTTGGCCTCAGGTTAACGATGCCAAATCTTACGTTCCTAGCTCAAGTATAAGTGGCGTCATATCAAGTGGTGCAGAACCGACATATTACTACTACTCATACTAAGAAAACAGTTGAAAAAACGTAACATCATTTAAAACCAATAGCAATTAGAAAAGGATTAGTATAGCAGTATAGTTCTTATATTTACACCTTTTAAAACTCTACTTCGAGTATCAACAACTTTAAAATACCAATCTTTTTATTGAGAACTCTTTCGAATGAAGACAAAAGTTTTGAGCCCAAATGTATTGATCCAAGCTTTAAGTGCATGTTGGCGCCACAACCAACGAATTTGTTCTGCCTAATGCTTAGAAACGAGTAGAAATCTAAATTTTAAGAAAACCGAAGAAATAAGTTATATCATTTTTGGGTTTATAATGAAGAGTGGACTTACCACAGTAAAATAATCCTGAATAATTATCAGCCCATCAGTCCACGGCTTAGCGATTATTATTCGATTCGAAAAAAAACCTTTTAACATATTTATTTTCCTTAACCACGTTTTGTATCGATCTTGAATATTGGATTGGTTTTAATAAAACCTTCTAGTTTATATTCCATTCTTAATTACCAGCCTATAGTAAATACAATAAAATAAATGCAATATGTCTAATGTAAATCATATATTCAATCTTGCCTTCATCTAAAGCTGATTTTACACTTAAGCTCATAATTTGTCAATGATATTTAACTTGTATTTACAGAAATGTGTGAAAAGAATATAATCAAACCTGCTGGTAATTCAAAGATTAACTTTGGTATCTTGCTAACTTAGCTAAAGAATATATTATTACATCAATTGTATTTATTTCAATATAGTTTTCAGCTATCCTAAAATTCAGATTGATTATAAATATAATATAATCAATATAATTCATCTTATAATCAATATAATTTATTGATTTCAGATGTTTAATCTATAATGATTTACTTCGGAGTATTCCAGAGTCTACACACTTTTAGCCTACGTAAAGCTTTTAGAAGGAAGTTTATTACCACAATCGCGCTGAAAACCCCTCTATTTCAGTTTTTTCAGGAATACTTGTCCCGTATTTTAGTCTCAAGTTAAGTAGACTCTCAGAAATAAGGATCGTATCCATCTGCACTCCCGGTTTCCTGGACCGATGATTTTGAATTGTTTAATGTTTTTCTATTGCAAATTAAAAAAAAACGGAACTTCAAGGTTTGCCGTCTTTAGATTTCACGCAACCGCGTTTACACCTTATTACACAAATTCCATGTAGTTTGCATCATCAGGCAAGTCCTCGCTTACTCAACCGTGCCGTTATCGGTGTTTGTTATTATTTACGTATCTGGTACGCTGCTCCGTTTAGGTCTTCTCTTGTCGATGCAAATCAGTAGACCGGAGACAGTTTTTATTACAGTATACTTTATTTATGATTTATAGTGTACATTCAATCTTTACCAATGTATATACGAGTACAATTCAATAGTTCCTCTTTAAACTACAGTTGTATCACGTTTTCATGTAATAAATGTGTTCCTCTGACAATCCAACCATCTTTGTGTTCCGACCAAGCTCTCGGTCCCGTTGGTTACGGATTAACGAGGTTCTACTTTATTACGGAGTCTTTATGACTTTCTTCTGGAAGCACACTCTTTTATTCGCACATAAACGTAAACGTATCTGGCATAATTGCTCACTATAAAGGCGGAAATGGTGATTCACGTCTGCCTTCGGGAAATCCAGATTTTTCGAAATCTGGACCGGCCTCCCGCCAGCATGGTCCGGATTTCTGAGAGTCTACTGTATAAATAGTACTCGGAGCTAAGTATACAAACTGAATCAATGGACTTAAGGACAAAATAAATAAATGATTAGCAATATACATCCTACTCTAAAAGTCTGAAAGGAAAGAAAGCCAGTCTAAATTTGCGATATGGATTGTAAACAAATACACTATATCCCAAAGAGGGAGAAATTACTATACCAAACATTTTTTTCAGGTATATTTTATATAAATAAATATTTAACTTTTATAAGAGATTATTTGCAATTTATTACTCTGTATATTATCTTGAAAAGATTTAACGTTTCATTGTCAACTGTTGATATATTACCCATTTAGTTTAAAATAGTGTTTATAAATTTCGATATATAAATACTCATTTCAATTCATTATGTTAACGGAATTTTCAATAATAACAGTTACAAAATGAAAGTGATAACATTCTAATGTACTAGGTGACAATGTAATATCTTCAGCTTCATACTTGGTTGGTATGAAGTTCTCTTTTCATAATTAATATATTAGGTAAGGTAGCGATTGAAAATTACTTTCTGAACTGTGTGAACTTTAAATTCAAATTAATAAACCCTAGGATTTATTTCCATAACAAAGTTATTCTAGACAGTTCTAAAAGCTCGGATATAAATAGTCAAGAATACAGAGGAAAGATTTGGAAGAAGGTTTAAAATGAATCTGCACCTGAGACGATATTTGCTCTGAAACTTTCACAATTCTGAGAAACACGTGTAAGTGTTCTTGTTCTTGGCAGTTGCCGGCAAATCACGCTGCAGTAAATGTGTGTTGTGAGATTTTTCCTTAAAAGTGAACTGACACTCAAATAACTCGTACTAAAGAAAACTACTAAAGAATGTACTTGTCTGATACATCGGTGTAGTTAATAATAACATGTATACAGCTTTCTGCAATCAATATATTAGTAATATAACTCCTTTGTGTTACTAAACAATTCACAATATAGGGCTGCTTATTATAAATATTAGAAAATATAAATACAACTGAGCACCCTTTAATAAACAACACTCTTTAACTTTTAAGCACTCTTTAACACTCTTTTAGCACTCTTTTAATAAAGCTACATGTTTTGGCACTTTTAAAACCATTTTCAAGCTTAACTTAACCTAACACAAAAATTAATAAACTCTGTTAGGTTAAGTTTAGCTTGGAAATGGCCTTAAAACTGCCAAAACAATTAGCTTTATTAAAAGATTTGAAAAAGGGTGCTCAGTTAAATTTTTATTTTCTAATATTTATAACTCATTCCATATATCAAAACGACTAGTTAAAATCGAGTTCAGAAAAACCCGTCATAATTCCATGGATCTTAATTAAAATGATTGTATTATATGATCATTACAATTACGATCCATCTACAATCTGAATATTTTTTATTTTTTTTCCATTATATTTACATTCTAAAATATAATTTGTAGGGCAAAACATGAGTTCGATGTAGAATATGACATAAATAACATTAAACAAAACTAAAATGTTACCAATTACGTTTAAAAATCAATAGTAGCCTATTAATGTGTATACAGCCCAAATTATTTAACTGGAGATTTAAAAACAAGTATTTAAAAGGAGATATATATGAATACGTAATGTCCCAACACGACCATTCAATTGTTTCACATTAAATGCGAAGTTTGGTCCTAAACCGCACTCGGGGCCCCGCCATAGCCGCAGTTAAGCCCAAACTGTTGGAGGATTAGTGGAAATGTGTCAAAATCAATAATGTGCAAACGTTCCTACCAAAAAGCAAAGTAAGGTTTGCTGGATGGATAACTTAGTGCAGTTTGATTAATAAGTAATGCTATTTATTAAATTTATTAAATTACACTGATGAATGCAAATCTCAAACGACGCGGAGCCGTTGACGTTTCGAATCTTGTGCATCATTGTGTCTTTGAGTGAAGTGTATGCCACAAAGATGATTACAAAATATTTAATAATCCAAAATTTACGGAACTTCAATTTTTTTATCAGCTATGGCACTTTTCCAAAATGTTTGTTTGATAAGATGAACTTAAAATTCCATTAAAATATGGTTTTACAATACCTGTTCTGTCCAGTTCTATGAATAATCATAAGATTACTGCAGTTTCGACATTAATATGTCATAATCATGTATAAAATACAGCTCATTCTCAATAAAATCGTTGTCAAAATGTTAAATGTTTATAAATACAAAACAACTGGCAAATGTTTTGTACAGTTTTATGTTTAAAACTGTTTTAGTTTTAAACATAAAAACACACAAAATTTATACAGGAATCCATTACCTGCTGGCCAGTATGCAAGAAGTGTCCTTGTCCATGTATATTGTGTATTTTGTGTGTTTTTATGTTTAAAACTACTCCTATTATGTGCCAGTTGTTTTGTATTTATACAAATTTAACATTTTGACAACGGTTTTATTGAAAATGAGGTGTGTTTTATACATGAAGATATGATTATGACATATTAATGTCGAAACTGCAGTAATCTTATGATTATTCTGGACTGGACAGAACAGGTATTGTAAACCCATATTTTAAGTTCAATTCCAGTTCAGGGGCTAAACACCAAAATGTTTAAAATTCCCATCATTTGATTTTTACACTGAGTATAACTTAGTAGTTAGTTGTTTTAAATATTTGTTTTGTAAACTCATCAACATTAAATATATTCACTAGCCTCGTTGAAAATTTTTAAATAGTATTGTAGGTTTAACTATATCAATGCTCCCGTTGAATCATTTTTAGCGAATTTCCCCTATAGGGAAGAAGCTATTACCGTAGTCGGCATGGTAAGACCTAGGCCCGGGACCATCATAACTTTTCGTTTTGAGGTCCCCAGACCCCAAAAACACCATTCGTTCGATACTGTATATATATATATATATCTATATATATATATATATATGTGTCCGTGAGCACGATAACTCTCGTAAAAATTATCCGATTTTGATGAAATTTGGTATACACGTGTAAAGCAACATTTATGACTTTAAGTTCGAAAACCAGCCAAATCGCTCTATCCGAAGGGGTTTTTTGGGGGGGTTTTGTACCCCAAAAATGGGTTTTTTGAATTTTTTATATATAATTTTGGAAATAGTCAAATTTTAGTTTTTACCATTGGATTCAGCTTAAAAAAATACACAATTTGGTATTTTGATCATTTCTCTACGTCAGTTGGTTACCGAGATATTGAAAGTGCTAAACACAGTACGTTGTCTAATGTTATTCTTATGGAGGAAAAGAAAAATTTTATATCTCGCTTATTTATGAACGTATACTGACGAAACTTGGTATACGGCTTCATCTGGTTGTGGACCATTGATATTTGCTCAAAAAAACATTTTTTTACCAAAGGCTACCTTAGCAGCAAACCTGCGTACTCAGCCCCATGTTATTCTTATGGAGAATAAGTAACGTGTTATCTCCCTTAATTATGAAAATAAATTAATGAAATTTGGTATGTGGCTTTACCTAAATGAGTTATATTGATATTTGTATAAAACCCCATTTTTTGTGTTCCTTCCTTCAGCAAACCTGCATACTCAGCCGCCATGTTATTCTTATGGAGAATAATTAAAATGTCATAAATCGTTTATTTATGAATGTATAATGATAAAACTTGGTATGTGGCTTTATGTGGTGTTAAGATACATATATATGCATTGGAAATTCGCTGAGTACGCAGGTTTGCTGCTACGGGGGTATTTTAAATTCATACTCATCAATAAATATGAAGGGATTACCTAGTCGTTTTGACATGATTTTTCATATCTATATATTTAGTAATATAGTCAAAGAAAGGATTTAGCACTTACTTTGTCACTACTTTAATCTCGATGCGTCCTCCTAAAACAAGAGAAATCATTTATATAAATATTTTTTATGTAACCGTGATGTGGTTTGAATTAATAGTTGTGTTATTTTTCTTGTTAGCGAATTTCCCCTATAGGGAAGAAGCTATTACCGTAGTCGGCATGGTAAGACCTAGGCCCGGGACCATGATAACTTTTTGTTTTGAGGTCCCCAGACCCCAAAAACACCATTCGTTTGAAACTGTATATATATATATATATATATATATGTGTGTGTGTGTGTCCGTGAGCACGATAACTCTCGTAAAAATTATCCGATTTTGATGAAATTTGGTATAAACGTGTAAAGCAGCATTTATGACTTTAAGTTCGAAAATCAGCCAGATCACTTTCTCCTAAGGGGTATTTTGGGGGGGTTTTGTACCCCAAAAATGGTTTTTTTTGAATTTTTTACATATAATTTTGGAAACAGTCAAATTTTAGTTTTTCCCATTTGATTCAGCTTAAAAAAAACCCACAATATAGTATTTTGATCACTTCTCTACGTCAATTGGTTACCGAGATATTGAAAGTGCTAAACACAGTACGTTGTCTAATGTTATTCTTATGGAGGAAAATAAAAATTTTATATCTCGCTTATTTATGAACATATACTGACGAAACTTGGTATACGGCTTCATCTGGGTGTAGACCATTTATATTTGCTCAAAAAAAAAATATTTTTGCCAAAGGCTCCCGTAGCAGCAAACCTGCGTACTCAGCCCCATGTTATTCTTATGGAGAATAAGTAACGTGTTATCTCCCTTAATTATGAAAATAAATTAATTAAATTTGGTATGTGACTTCACCTAGTTATGTTATATTGATATTAGCATAAAACCCCATTTTTTGTGTTCCTTGCTTCAGCAAACCTGCATACTCAGCCGCCATGTTATTCTTATGGAGAATAATTAAAATGTCATAAATCGTTTATTTATGAATGTATATTGATGAAACTTGGTATGTAGCTTTATGTGGTATTAAGATAAATATATATGCATTGGAAATTCGCTGAGTACGCAGGTTTGCTGCTACGGGGGTATTTTTTATTACACCTATCCTGAATTATATAACAAATGTCAGTGAATTAGCTCATAATAAGTATATATGATAACACGCATTTAATGAGGGATAAAATGGCCATAATTTATATAAAAATACTGTGATTTTATATAAATAAAGGACTTTTTCGTAACAAAGTAAATTCACTTAAAATAAAACATTATTTGTTACACGCCACAATAGAGCAATATCCATAATTTCCCTCAAAAGCTTTTATCCTGCTCGCGACTGGAAATACTTTCTTGTAAAATTGGGAATTATTCGGTCGACCCATAAAAACACTCTTAAATAATTTAAAAGTAATAAATAAACAAAAAACAGTTAAACAATGTTATTTATTATATAAGACTACTTTAAATAGCTATGCATTATTACAAAAACTTCAAATTATATATTTATTCCGTAACAAAAAATTACTTAAAATTTGTAAATGTTTTACTAGATACAACTTTCTGATAAAGAAAAACAAAATCTTAATAAACCATAATAGTTGTCTTTTAGGTGAAGCATTTTTTTAGATTAATGCATATGGTCACAAATTATGAACTAATTTTTGTAATGTACTCTGCGAGATTACACTAAACTTTGGAACCAAAATTACACTTTAAAATGTAACTTAGTGGGCGATGTGAATGAAGTAAACGCTTTTCCTCAACGGCAACTAAATGGGAAGAGCAATTGCTATTTTTTATTCACATTATCCACAATTTTGTCTAAATGTTTTAGACAATATTTCGATAAGTTTGCTTAATATTTTTCTTCATGTGGATTTATTACATGTGTAACTTTTACGAGTACTATGTACAAGGTCAGTGAAACTAAAGACGGGCAATGTGTCTCACCCCCACTTCGGTCTGTCCATCTGTGTGTTAGGTATCGCAAATACTGCGGCTGGCTTGGGTTGTTAACAACTATGAGGAATTTGGTATCAAGTGGAATTGTTCGGCCTGTATAATTATTCGCCAATTACTAGAAAGTATAGAGACTAATCAACACTTGACTGTTTGATATGAACGCAAGTACAGCGTAATAATACATTTTTCGTATACATTCATATACATTTGTTGTAGTTTCAACTGAGCCCAAAACAATTTACCATGTTTTATGAATTATTCCATAAAGTTGACTGTTGGTTAAATATTATTCTCGCAGGGATAACGTGTTATTATTAATAACTTAACGAATGTGTTTGCAGGTTAACGAGGTTATGAATTTCTGTTAAGACCAAGTTCATTATTAAGTTGTTCGTCAACACTATTAATAGAACACAAGGTAATAATTCATAAAAGGATTGATCAAAATTTGTATTGTTTTTCATACGCTTTAACGGAATCTATATTTCAACGAAATTTCAAAATTAAAAGATTATTGAGTGCATTTTAAATGAATGTCTTATAATTAATAAACACTACAGCTACTTTTGGAACCATTAAATATTATGTTTGAAACCTGGACAAATAATGATTACTAAAATACATTTATTAGAGAGATCTCTAGCCACAGTACTTCAGCTGATTGGTTACATCTCCAATACCCAATATTGGAACTGGCTTCTGACCAAAGGGACGATGAATAACACAAAGGATTCAGTTAAAGGATGTTGTTGCAAGGAGCTCGGATATAGTTTCTCCATAACTAAAAACTTGGCATTACTTGTCAAAGTTGTACTTGGCAAGTTGTGTTTAATTATTTGTTCATAAAGTTAAAATACACTAAAAATCATACAAATTTGATAAAGTTAAAATACATGTATTTCAACCCATGATTTAAATCAGTACCCGTTGTAGGATGACAGCAATATACAGTCAATTTTGTTAACGAGGTTTTTTTCTGAATATGGTAAGAAAATGGATTTTAAAATATAAACAGGCTTGAAAATCAAGCCATTTGTATGTCATGTTTAAGACATACAAATTAACTAAACTACGAGATTATATTTTAAAACGGGATATAACTGATCGTGTGATAATAGAAAACTAATTCATATTTTCACTGTGAAGTTTAATGTTAACTACAGTAAAACACGTTTTTACTATTTCCATTTTTCGGTATTTGATAAACTACTGAGGCCAGACTTGAGTTGTAAATATTCTTAATTTACAAGTGTAGTTACTTTAAACATTCTATTTTATCGATTAAGGAAAAACTTAAAATCACTAACTAAATTGGTATAAATATATACAATCTAGTTCTTGGTGCTGGTTATACTATTCAAATCCTCAAATTACTTTAAGCTCATGAGAACCACAATATTTCCATTTTAAATTAATAAAAGCTGAACTCAGTTAAAACTATAGAAAATGTGTTGGTTGTAGTGTTTTCACCATGAAATTCTACCTTTATCCTAACACTATTTAAAAATATGTAGATTTTGTAACGTTCATTAAACTCCTCTGTATACATTTGAAACAATCATTAAGTAAGCAACATAATGGATTAACACTTTTTCACAATTTTACGTAACTATTTGTTTAGTACATTGTTAATCTACATCGAACTGTAAACCAATTCATCACGTTGCCAGCTTAGCCGTACATTACCAGCTGAGCGATAACTGATGCATCAATCCGAGCTATGGAAGTTAGGACGCTGTTAAGCTCCTTACTACAAGGGCTTATCGTTAACAGTCGACCAGTTGCTGTTTGGTCTCCAACTTGTGGTGACACCTGATATAACCCACCACACTAGTGAGGCCAGACTAAAATTACACTCAATAGTCATTCATATTTATCTCAAAATTCTCAACGACGAAATTAATCAATTAATTAACGATCACTATTCGATTTACGAGTTTCTGGGATCTTTTAATGTCGTCACATCTTAACCTATTTAAAAAAAATATCCTTTAGGAGTTTCCAGTATTGGTGTTTTATTTGTTTGTTTAATTTATCTCACTTTTTTAGAATTATATGTTTTAGAATCACTGGACTATTAGGGACCATGAACAAAATATTATAAGTTTGTCTTAATTCCACTCTCTAAGAAAGAAGATCATTCAAAGTTTAAAGTTCATTTTCAACAAGTGATGTTTAAAGTTATGAACCAACGTAAGCATTTTTGTTATTTCTGTTCCTATTCGCGTACTCAAATACAATCAATATAATTGGGAGTGGTTTTAAATGACACCTCAGTGACAAAATATAACAAAATAATAGTTAATATAAGCAAACAAAATATAGTAACGGTTTTTCAATAGTAGATTCAACTTATTTATACGGCCGCGTCCGCTGAAATTAACTTATTTAAAACTGTTCACTTTTTTAGACACTGCAATACTGAAATATTTGCAAATAACGTATTAAGTACGATGACCAGAATGACATATAATGACACAATGTGAGCCTTTATTCTACAACTAGTTTTACAATTACAGAATTGACTATGTGTGTAATTTACATGAATTAAAGTAACCTAATCATTATAGTATTTAAAGTAACATATTTACATATGTTTGAACTTCTGAGGACACAGTAAAATAATTAGCACTTTAAATTATATAAAATTGGCATCATACTGAGGGGTTGGGGTTGGGCCGTAAATGATTGGATCATCGATACGAATTCTATGTGAAACTATAAGAGCTTCTATGTGAGAAGCTTTGGATTGGGCTCATAATCATTTTATAAGTCTCAGACCTAATTAATCTTCCAAAAAATGTGCTTGCCTCAAATACGTCTTCAGTTATAACTTTAATAGTATTTTATATCTTACAGTATAAACCTAGTTACTGTATTTTCATACGATAATATAATTTTTGTTTTTAACCATTAATGTTAATAGAGAGGTATGCTGTAAAAGTAGTAAAATCAACCACGAGTAGAACGGTTCTCAAGAAAACAAGTGGATTCAGAGTCTTCACGTGAAATAATGCCTCGAAGGACCGTTTGAAGTCGTAGTAGTAAGGATTTACCGAGATTGCGGTTGGGAGAGGTCCTACTTTACTTAAACAACTCAACTTGGCCGTTCCTCCGGTTTTGGACATGATCCAAGTAATAAAACCAAACCGGAACCGACATCTATTTAATCTAAGGAAGGCAGTTGCAGTTTGGAGTTAAATGCCTGTAATATACAATAACTCAGTTCCTAACTCGTAATCAACCACATTTTTCATAATAAAATTCCACAATCCTAACTGATTGAGTTTAATCCTAACTGGGTTTCGGTCTAAGGGATCATGGGTTCAGGTTCAGTGTTTTACATTCAATCTATCTACTGTTTACGTCAATTTTTTGACTCAGTATCAAAAACAGACAGTTTGATATTAAATGTGAAGAATATTTGTTAAGACAATATGAGAAAACCCAAGAAATGATTTAGACACACGTTCTAAATTTGTTGATTTACAACTTGTTTTAATTCAACATCTAAATAGGGATCATTCTAAAATCTTATTCTGCAATATTTGCTTATAAAACAATAAATAGCAAACAAATATTTCCAATAATATGCGTACTAGAAAATTGAATTAAAAAAAATAATGTTATGTACGGTTGTAAATCAAAATTAATGTTTTCCAGGGTTTATAAGTGAACTGAAAATACACTTCGTTTATTTAGTGAAACGAGACATAAAATAAATACAAAAGTTAAATTTTTTGTATAAAATTTATTTTCAGACATATTTTATATTATTTTTCTAAAAAACTATTATCTCAGTTCATAAACAAGGGTAGCGATATTGTTTTTGTTCACATATTGGAAACGCGAAAGCAAGGGATGTCCTAAAATGAAATTTCGACACCTACACGGAAAAGCTCTCCGACTAGACCACTTGTGTGGGTCTCTTTATTCAAGTACTGCCCATCGCTACTGACATCCACTTTATCAAACTTACTAGAGAACATTTATATTAATAGGAACTATGTTAATTAATACAACAAAATATTTTTCCTAACTAAGTTCACATTGTTTCCATTTTTTAATACATATTTACGTGACCAATTAAACATTGAGGAGTTTGGTTATCTTGCTTGCAGGAACAAACTTGTTTTGTAATTTATTATATTACTGTATACTGGTTATTTTATTGTACAAAATATCTAAGACGAAAATCATAATCATTATAGTATAGGTAGACTAATTACCTAACTGTTAAGTGATTTCCTGTTATCACGTTGGCACGCCCTCACTGGTAGTACGATACAGCTTATTTAACCGTAACTGTCATTGGAAAACTCGAGTCTGCCTAATCATTACATCCTCGTTGAACTAGTAAGTTTTGAACTCGATTATAATATATTTCTTTCTTTGTCATATCATTTTGGTTATTACATAATAACTTGTCTTGCTTTGTAGATATTTTATACTTATTGCATTGTAAATATTTAACGTAAAGATCAACAAAAAGTAGATTGCTCATTACATTATTGCCTGTATAGAATTTGGTATGGTTTTTGCACATGTAATTTAAGGATCTTAAATACCGAAAGAATATTGAAATGTATTTGAGTTCGTTGTATGTTGTTTGTTAATTAATTCGTTTGGGAATTTGTTTTTGCTTCTTTTGCATGAGGTTGTTCTGCTTCTTGCGGTACAAAGCTAAATCCAGTCACTTCCAGTCAAAGTAAAAACTGTCCATTTTATTTATTATTAAGATTACGTCAATCATATTTTGTTTAAATTATGGTATTATCACCACTGATGATTTTAGAATGTAAAATGAAAAGCCTGCTAGTTAAATAAACCACTTGTGTCAAACTCAAGAAGACAGTTACAACTTTATTTACCTGTATTTATGGTTACTTAGTCAAACATCTTGTATATACAAAATTAAAAAATGTTACCCTATATTGGCAAACTCTCATCATGGGTGTAACATGAAGCACTCAGAGATATTCAGTTAAAAATCAATAATGTATTAATAAGAGTAGTAATTAGCAAATTCTCATTACATTCTGGAATGTGTTGGGGTCAACGATTTAATAAATGTTACTTTCTGGGATTATCTAACAAAAAATGAACTCTTTATAAAAATTCAATTTATTTTCTACTTAATAAAACTAGTTTATTAATCACTGATATAATCAAAAACCTTATCCATAAACCAAAATCAACTGATTTTGCCTAAAATACCTTAAATGTAAACTTATTTTTCAATTATTTTTAATTATTTAAAAATATTAATGTATTAAAGATGAATATTATTTTCTTTCAGATGTTAAAATTTTACTTTCATTATCTAATTTGCAATGCTAAAGTATAAATAAAGCAAATTCTTAAGTGGAGTAAATTTAGATTTCAAACTGTTGAATGACATATTTTTGGAATCATTTTCCCATAATTATAAGAGTGATTTACTAGGGCTACAAAATGTTGCACTTTTAATGTGTTAACAATAAAGGTACAAATCGCATAGAGATGGCGAAGCGGTTAGAACGAAAACTAGATTAGGATCCTCGTTTTCCAGAAGAGATGGTTATTTGATTTTGAACAACAAAGGGGGAGTAATTTTATTGGCCCGTCTGCGCTTCAGGGAAATCTTCACTGAAATGAAAGTCTTACTTACGGCTTATACTGAAAGTCAAGACAGTAGATAGAATGTCACGTTTAAAGTTGTGCTGCTTATATTAAATAAAAATCAGCCATTTTGAAATGCAATTGCTACTGTATCTTAATATTATAATTACTGTTTACAATAGCACACTACTGTGTTTTATGTGCTGTTGTGTGGTTGCATGTTATGGTGTGGGAATTCAATGAAATTGTAAAAACTATTATCAGTTGTTTATACTAGTCGAATTATCTTAAATATTTATAATCCTACAATTTTCAAATTCACAATTATTCAGCCACGGTTTCATTGTAGTGAACCACATAAAATCGTATTTTTAATGAACCAAAATCTTTGGTCAAACTTCACCAATGACCATTCTAACACATAATACGATTTATTAAATAAAATGATCGTCAGCAACTTCAGCGCAGCGACAGATGTCTGTTTAGAGAAACTTATCTGTGTGTACTTTCAGCTACCGCTGTAATAATTCTTTGTTAGAGCGATAACATTGCGCACGTTTAGTGTAATAGCAACATCGAGAGAGCGAGGAAGTAATGACGCAAAGCCTAATCAATGAGATCGACTAGCAACACGTGTATGAATATATTTGCAATCACAATCGCTTGAACTAGATTAATAAAAGGTACTTATAATTTTTCGAACACACGATTTGAATACAGAAAGTCCTCAAATAAGATTATACCCTTTGAAGCATTTATTCCCAAAGGTCCTTAATTACTGTTAACATTACAACAGTAATATAACACATTAACTCCTTTGCATGTTCTTTGTTCAGTAGTTAAATATTTAACATTTACAAACACTCAGAAAGAACAAATGGAATGCTGCGGACGTAATTTAATTAAAAGGATTTAATTTAACTGCCCCCTTGTCGATGATGGGAAGGGGCTCCAATTAGTTTGTTAATAGGGTTTGTAAATGGCCATCCGCACCGTATTATGAGCCCCTCTTTGGAAAATGATACTCTTTAATGTGAACCAGGCGCAGTAAACCTTTATCAAGGAATAATAATATTTTGTTATTTAAATTACCAATGGATTTTAGCTATGTGATAATACTGCGTTCCGGTGGTTCAGAACCCTAATCTATATATTTATTATATATAGGCCCACCTATATATTTATAGTTAAATTAAACCTAAAGTAAAAGGTCTCAGAGGCGAGGAGAACTTTCTCTTAATCGGATTTCTCCTTGTACGAAAAGCCATGGGGAATTTATTATTTTACTTCTGAACTTAAAAATAGCGTTTTAAGGTTAAATAAATATATTCTAAGATTGTAAAAATCAAAAGAAGTCTAGTGAATAATTATGCATCCTCTAGCACATTCATGTTATTCATTTTTCTTACAACTTGATTTTCTTACAATATGAAATTAAAAAAATGTAGCAAATTCAAACTTGCCTGAAGTAATTGAATCCAGTTTTATAATCGTATAAATAAGCCCCCGTCAATACCTTAAATAACTCCCGTCTCACCAAACCTGCATACTCAGCGAATTTCCAATGGAGATATAAATTTCTTAGTACTACATAAAGCCACTTACCAAGTTTCATAAAAATATATTCATAATAAATCGAATACAGTTTTAATTATTCTCCATAAGAATAACATTGGGGCTGAGTACGCAGGTTTGCTGCAACAAGGAACACAAAAAATGGGTTTTTATGCTAATATCAATATAAATCAACTAGGTGAAGTTCTATACCAGTTTTTATTCATTTATGTTCATAATTAAGGGAGACGTAGCATTTAATTATTCTCCATAAGCATAACATGGGGGCTGAGTACGCAGGTTTGCTGCTACGGGAGCCTTTGGCAAAAAATATTTTTCTTGAGCAAATATCAATAGACCACAACGAGATGAATACCCAGTTTCGTCAGTATACGTTCATAAATAAGCAAGATATGAAAATTTTATTTTCCTCCATAAGAATAACATTAGACAACGTACTGTGCTTAGCACTTTCAATATCTCGCTAACCAATTGACGTAGAGGAATGATCATAATACCAAATTGTGTGTTTTTCTAAGCTGAATCCAATGGTGAAAATTAAAATTTAACTATTTCAAAAATTATATGTAAAAAAATCAAAAAACCCATTTTTGGGGTACAAAACCCACCAATATGCCCTTCGGATAGAGCGATCTGGCTGGTTTTCGAACTTAAAATCATAAATGTTGCTTTACACGTTTATACCGAGTTTCATCAAAATCGAATCATTTTTACGAGAGTTATCGTGCTCACGGACACACACACACACACACACACACACACACATATATATAGTTTCGAACGAAGGGTGTTTTTGGGGTCTGGGGACCTCAAAACGAAAAGTTATCATGGTTCCGGGCATGGTCTTACCATGCCGACTATGGTAATAGCTTCTTTCCAAGTGGGGAAATTCGCTAAAACCAAATACAATAAATAAGTTATTTAGGTTAAAAACGTAACATCTGTGTTGTTAGAAATCTCTTTCGTTATAAATGAAAAAATATTCTAACATATTCTCCCCCTTTGGCAACTACATTAAGAAATCAAAGGAAGGGGATGCTGATATGAAATGGCATTTATATGTGTACATAAACATTTATAAAGGAAACTCAGTTATGAGAGTCCTTTATGTTATCAAAACGAGGTAAAAGCGATCCTGTGTTATGAAGAGCCTGAATGTAATAAGAGCCCCATTTATTTTCTCAAACAGTATGAGAACGTTCATCTTGCACATGACAGCATACTGGCTTAAAGCAGCTGTTACATTGTGACTCTATTTGACTGTGATGAATTTAATAGGGAAAAGTGGATTTAATCCTCTGCGACCAGAATACAAGTAAAGTAAATTTATTGCTAAAGGAAATTTGTTAGAAAGCTAAAGGGAAAACTAAATTACGGTAATTGTTACACTTCACTTTCCGAGTTGTAAATGACTGTAAGGATTTATAGTTCCCGTTTGCTCTTTTCACTAATGACATCGTTAACAACATCTTGAAGAGGTCAAAATCCACCATCAAAAAATTATTTTTGAGTGCTCGTTAAAACTATTTCATTCACTTTCAGTAAGTTTAGCTGGTTGAAGGGATAGTTGAAGCGCTTATAAAATTAAAAATTAAATGGCGGACACGAATGTGTGGACACAAATAACGATTGACAGCGACCAACGTGATTTAGTGACCAACGTGATTGGTCTCTTGGTGCTGATACGATTTGGTCTCAAACCATAACTAATATATATAATTAAATTAGTCTGTACACACATTTACAGAAGAGAGACTTGACGAAGAGAGAACTTAACGGGCAAAGAAATTATTACACAAAAACGGTATTGTTGTGATATAATCATTACGACTTGAATCGATTGTTGTAAGATTATACACATTAATAATAGTTAGTACCACCAATTAAACATTTAGACTGCTGTTTGATACATGCTACAGCAGAGTAGAAACTGGCATGGCAGTCCTACCGTCTTGTAAAAGCTGTAGTAAGATATAGGTTTGATTTCGTCGAAAAACTTGCGCCGACAAAAACACATCAAATTTGAAAAGAAGCAACCCTTTGGCATTACACAGAACACGCATTCCTTAATGCGAGAGGCTAGATAGGTGTACGTATAGAATATTTCTCAAAAGTGACAATTTAAAAAAAAATTAAAAATTTTTGTTAGCATCGAAGTTGATACGTGTGTTCTAAACTTGTTGTCCAAAAAGAACCATTGTGTTAAATTCCCTGACTTTTCCAGATTTTCCAGTTGTTTCAACGAGGCATTCAACGTCATCAAAATATTAAGTAAAATTGAGCTATTTTCCTTTTTTTTTACAAATTACTTATGTTTAAGGGAATATATTTTAAAAGTATTAAACTTTAAGTATTTATCAATAACATATTTGTTTGGCATACGGAAGTATATTTTAATTCAAAATGAAAAATGCTGTGTTTTTAAACATTTTTTCAATTATATATCATAATTCCCAGATTATTCCTAAAATTGAAAATTTTTATGTTTTATTTTTAATAATATAATTCCTTGAATGTTACAGGGTTTCCAGTACGGTAGACACCAATAGTAAATCTACCATGGGTAGTATGGGGAAGCGCATTGCAGTCTACGGTAAAAATTAAGTAAGTGAAACGTCGTCCAAATCATGGATATTCTACCAAAGAGGTATATATAGTTGACTTGTTGTTGTCAAACCACCACTTATTTGAGTGATGAAAACCACCATAAACAAAAGATTACAATCCTTACTGAAACGGTGAAGTTAAAATTAATAGTTAAATCAGTACGTCTTTAAAAGATCATTAAAAACTTTAATAAACACTTTCTGATTGTCTCGAATATATTGCAACACAAAAGTATCAAGTCGTATGCGGAGAACTTCATTGCCGCAATATAACTACTCAAGTTTCTTAAGTGCGAAACAAGCCAACAAGCTCAACTGGTGTAGCGCTGCAATGGCAATTCAATTTGCGAGAGGTAATATTTCGTTTGCTCTATTTTCCGTTTCCGGGATGGATTCTTCTGCTTCTAAATAGAGCAGAAACTAAGTTGTACAACTTATGAATTTAATTTTCTCTATTGCTAAGTAATACCATCATGAATCATTAGTTAACCAAAACGTAAGACCTTTATATTATAGATGAACAGCTAATTTTACGATAATATTATTCACCTTGTTCAAAAAATGCAATGTATAGAATTTAATGCTCGAGTAAAAATATAATGGCCCCTTTATCCAAACCTTATGGCAAACTTACTTTCCGTGTACAGTTTTGGTTCCATAAGTTGAACTTTAAACAATATTAATCATTTTGTAGTTTTGCAAGATTTATAAAACATTATTACTCTTCTTAGAATTAAAATAAAATCTCAAATTAATTAATAAATTAAAACAGAAGGGGAAATACTAGAGAGAACACAACTAGTAGAAAAAAGAACGATATAGTGTGTGGGGAGTGGAAAATAACAGACTAATTATACAAAGATTTGCACAACTAATGAAAAAACTTGAAGGTGCACCTGTGACGCGGTCTGAACGGGAACATTAGCTTTACGTGAGAAGTTACTGGATTCTTTTTGTTGTATTTTGTTGTATTTCATGACCATAATCGTTTTAAAACTGATATTTTTGAGTTGTATTTAGTCGTTCGCTTTTCGACTACGTTTTAATTTATTTCAGAAGTTATAAAAAACTTATTATACGATAAAAATCTTGTTTACACTACACTCTCCTAGGTAAGTCATTTCAGTTTTATATTTTAACATTAAACTGTCGTTACAACCATACAAGTTAAAATGGGTTATAAGAAGAACTCTTATTAGATTATTAATTTAACATTTTTTAGGTTACAGTGATATAAATTATTGAAAATATTTTGAATTTTAACTCCACCAATTGTTATTTTGATAACAATCTAAATGGTTTATGTCCATCACTAAAAAGAAATATGAATTATATGCGAAATTGATTTTTGATTAAATCTTTTATCCGAATAAATGTTTTAATTTGTTCAATAGATTGGTTTGTAACAATGCATCCAGTTAGACCTGTTACAGTAATGAACGAGTTTTGTTTAATTAATTGTGCCATTTTCCGCTTCACATCTCTGAAGAGTTTACAGCCATTCCCTGTTCCGTTCCCACTTGTCACTAATGATACCATCAACATTGTTAAGACACTTTGAGCATCGTTATAAATATTTCAAACGAAACTCGATTATTTATGTGTTCTACTGCAGATGCAAAGGAGTTTATAACGTCTTATCATTTGTTATAACTTGTGTAATTAAAACACTTTAAAATTTAACAACATTTAAAGTGTAATATTGCATTCGTCAACACTTATGTTTTTTTTATTTACTCAGTAAATTTGCTTTTTAGTGGATATTTATTACATCTACAAACTATTATACAAAATATGTATAAAACAAGTATTACAACATTATGTTAAGTAATTAAATCTACATTAATCAATAATATACATATACGATAGGCCTGATAATATTTTTTAAATCTTAGGGGAGATGGGAGCAAAGATAAAAACAAAAATAACGCACTTCTAGTTATTCAATGTATAACAAAGAATGTGGGGAATGTGTTTCGAACAAAAGCCTGCAGCTGATTACGAAGTGTATTTACTGTTGTGGGAACGTAAATGTCGGTTCTCAAAGGAACAATATTCATAATTTTTCCACTCGCTTGCTCTTGATAAATTACACTGTGCTTTTGTTTTCTTTATTGTTCCCATTTCTCACCTTCTGTTCGGGTGTATAGAAATGGCTTTCTTAATAAGTTATTTTTTATTCGTATACAAAAATACAAAAACCCTCTTTTCCTATAAAAAACCCTCTTACACTATAAATTGCACTCTAATTATAAACTTTGCACTAAGGTAAACAACACTTTTGCGGGGAATTGAAAGAATATCCTAGTGACAAAATATTGTCTCCCAAATAGTTGACAAATCTTATGCTTTACAGATGCGTATGATTGCAATTAGTTGTGAGGTAGCAACATTTTATGGTTTTAACTCACGTTATATGAAACCAAGAAGTATGAATAAACATAACTTCTGATGAAGTAGAAACAAATGCAGACTTAACTTTTACTTACCTTGAATATTTAGATCAGATAGTGATATGTTGTATATTACGTAATATTAGATTGACACCGATAAACAAGAACTATTTTCCTTTACAAAAGTATACCAACGTTTCTAAATTGTTTTCGAACAATTAGTAAAATCTTAAATTCATAAAGTGAAACTTTAAAATCCAGGATGAATTTTGATCATCGATTCCGTCTTAACAAGCTTTAAATAACTTTCTAGTGTGAAAATAAAAAATCAGTTTTACCATTATTTAAGATAATAAGGTTTTTTGGGAAAGAAAACGTATTTCATTTCAGTAAAATAAAAAAATGTGAACAATAATTTACCTTTTTTTACTCCAAAAGGAGACAAAACTTAATATAATAAATTGTTTAAGCTTCAATTGTAATTAATAAAGCAGAGATCGACACTTGAACAAATAATGGCAATATTGTTTAACGGGGATGAAAAGTCGTAGAGAACAAAGCTTCAACAAAGCTCTAGACTCTTATTAAAAATAATTACTTTGCACTGCGATGTGAAGAGAACAGGACTGAACTATACGCTGTTTGAGCAATTAAAGGAAGAATAGTAGAGAAAATGTACTCATATGGATTGTAAGTATGCATAATACAACTTTTACGGCTTTTCCTTGGATAAATAGCTATCCTGTTTCAAAAAACCCAAGCACACCATTGAATTACAAAAAATACGGTACTTAATTATCCAACTTACACTGAGCGTCTGTCATAAATTAAAACTATAATTTATAACATACATCGTAGCTTTATAAGTTATTCAATATTTGCAATTTTAACTACGTAAAATAAATGTTATTTTTGACAGTTGTTTTTTATACCAAACTGTGAATAAATTATGTAATTATATTTTTATTATTATTCCGCAAACATATAATCTAACAACTTAGCAAACTTCACAGATTATATTTCCTGGTTAGGACTTGGAGGAACAATGTTGATTATTGAACAGGGTTCATTAAGTGGTTGGTTAGCAAAATAAGGCCAAGGTATTACAAGTGTAAAACTTATTAATCTAAGCCGTTAAAAGAATCCTATGTTTTACTATTTTAAATGTGTTCAATGTGGGAGAAATGTGTTCAATGTATACTGACAACTATTTTAATAAATCTAATAATGAAAAATATGTTCTAGAAAGTATATCGGTTATTTTAATGAGCCCAATAAGAAAGTATAAATTGTATATAGACAACAGTTACAGTGACAAGGGTTTCATTGTGGCCCACTTTACCGCCCCCCTAGGAAGCGTTTTTTACCCCATAAACCCCGAAGTTGCCCTTCTCTGCCAGTAAATCATTGCCGTTATATTGCTCGACACCTTGTCCTTATGTTTACTCAATAGAAGAAGCTGACCATATTTACTATAAATAAATTTTACATAGTTTGTTTTTTGTTTTTAATCCAATGCCCGATATAGTTGGTACAGCCAACGAATTTTTTAATTTGTGGGAAAGTGGTGTAAACCTCAAATCGTACTTATATTTATATTTACACAAAACTAAGCTATGCAAAATATTAAAATTTTACTCTAATTCATTTTGTAAAATACGTTTTTAGGACATTCTAGGATATTTTTGTTCATTTTATGAAAATTGTAGGAAACTATTAACAATAAAGTCAAAATATACTTTACTGTGAGATTATACCACAATTCAAAGAATATGTGTTTATTTTAACAAATAATAATAGTGGGTGTGGTCAGGACATTTTTTACATCCTGTATACAGAATCAGAATATATACGGTAACAATACTTGTACATTCGGACATTAAAAGAACACAAAATATTTTAAAAAGAAAAACTACTTAACTACTTTACATTAATGCGATATTTTATCATCCGAATAAAATCTTTTACAGCTAGATGTTTTATTGTGATCACATAAATATGTTTACTGGACGACATAAACGAAATGAAAGGAATCCTCATACTTGACTAAGGTCCATTGCTGTAGTGGAATGAAAGTTCTCCTGACTGTTTGTGTAACCGTTTGTTTTATCACCACAACTCACAGAACGGATTCAAATTTCAAAGAGGATACAAATCGAGCAAAAAATAAGAGTACTCCTAGTAAATATTATTTGTTAACATACAAAATAATTTGTGTAACTAATTTTGACAACTTGGAATAGTAATAAAAACTAACGAGCAAACACAGTATAAGACGAGTAACACGAGTAACTCTCAGGCCCAGTTCAACTGGCTGCAGATTCTCTGTCACATCCATCATGACAACGGCGTCCATCGCAACTGATTTATTTTCTGTTTATATTGTATTCTCTAACGCATATTAAAAATCGGCCTTCCAATAAACCGCTGTATAGGCGTTCGTTACGTTTATACCGTGCTATGTTTTAATTCTAAATGGATAAAAGTGTTCATGAAAACCTTTTGATAAATTGACTAAAATAACTAAAACGCAAAACTAATATAACTAAAAACTTTAAAATTCTATAAAATTGCCATGTATGTTCACCACAGGCGGGCGAACATTATATTAAAATCATCCATATACATCCATTATATTAAAATGGATGAACGAACCAAAATTAGCCAAACACCAAATTCCCTTTGCTGTGTAATAATGTCGTAACTCTGATTATTGCTTGAAATATAATTTTTAACTGTAGAGTTTATTCTCATAGTCTCTAAACGTTATTTGCATAATAATTTGACAGTTAAAAGTTATTCTGGTGAATATGAGACATAATAAACTCAAAAACACCCTACATATTTGTCATAAATAGATAAAACATTTTGACCACACCTTTAGAAGATTAATAGATCAAATCGCCAAATAGTCTTGAATACTGTAAAACGCTACTGCATTATTCTTATATAAATTATACTTATACACGCTAAAGCAGCATTATACTTAATGCTGCTTTTGTACAATGCAGTACCGCGTTTATTGGGAACAAAAATAGAGAAACCAAACAAACGAGCGTGGTGCAAAAGAGATTCGAACAAAAGCCTGCGGTCGTTTACGAAGTGTATTTACTGTTTCATAAACGTAAATACCGGATCTCAAAGGCACACAAAGGAACAACATTCATAATTCCTCCACTCGCCGGCACTTCATAAAACTTTAACTGGTGCCCAGCTTGCTGAGGGACATGTTTGACGCAATACAGAAATGTAAAAGATTGGATTTTTTAAGAGCAATTAAAATACTTATGAGTATTTTTAAATAATACATCTGGTGAAGGTTTTTACCAGGTAAAAGTAACTACATATTTTGATTATTAGTTAGTAGTGTTTAAATTATTTAAAATATAGGAATTAAAGATTTGTAATCAAATAATTAGTATTCTACGCGTTATTTGGTCCGATGAAATAAAATTTTACTCGAAGGAAACACTGAAACCTTACTTTTTCTATCGCTGTAATTTGGTGTATTGTGGTATTGATGTTTTATTTTTTTATTATGTAAGCTCATTTAAATATATGAACGGAGCTCATATATGGTGAATAACAAGTGTTAAAATACAAATTTTTATCACTTACATTTCCTATTCCTCCTCTTTCATCTTTAACCTTCTTCAAAATAATTGAATACAAGTAGTTTTTTATATTTATAATAAATACGTTGTTAAATTTAGTTGTGAAGAACATTAAATGTTAAAGGACAGCTTCACGAGAGAGTTATGAGCTCTCAGCATAATAAAGCACGTTAGCATATTTACACGGCATTGCTCGCACTCGGTTGGCACATAAACATGAACATTGCCGACCCAGAGTGGAGAGATGGGATTTTATATTTTGAGCCTGGGTGTGATTTTTCATACAGATTAGGTTGAACACTTTTGGTCAAGGTTATTACAGGTAATTTCTTGGATTATTTAGAAAGAGTTGTTAGCGAATTTCCCCTATAGGGAAGAAGCTATTACCGTAGGTGGCATGGTAAGAGTTAAGCCCGAGATCATGTTAACTTTTTATTTTGAGGTCCCCAGATGTCAGAAACACTATTCGTTCAAATGTGTATACATATATATGTGTGTGTGTGTGTGTGTGTGTGTGTGTGTGTGTGTGTGTGTGTGTGTGTGTGTGTGTGTGTGTGTGCGTGCGCGTGCGCGCGTGCGTGCGTGCGTGCGTGCGTGCGTGCGCGCGCGCGTGTGTGTGTGTGTGTGTGTGTGTGTGTGTGTGTGTGTGTGTGTGTGTTTGTGTGTGTGTGTGTGTGTGTGTGTGTGTGTGTGTGTGTGTGTGTTTGTGTGTGTGTGTGTGTGTGTGTGTGTGTGTGTGTGTGTGTGTGTGTGTGTGTGTGTGTGTGTGTGTGTGTGTGTGTGTGTGTGTGTCCGTTAACACGATAACTTGAGTAAAAATCATCTGATTTTGATGAAATTTGGCTCAAATTTGTAAAGTGACATTCATGACTATGTTCGAAAACCAGAAAAATCGGGCCATGGGAAGGGGGGTTTATGGGAGGTTTAAATTTTCCAAAAATCAGTTTTTTTGCATTTTTCACCCTTCCATTTTTTTAACACTTAATTTTGGTTTCAATCATTTTATAGAGTTTAAAAAAACAAATAATATAGTATCTTGAATCATTAACCTAGGTTAAGTGGTTGCGGAGAAAATCCAAAAAACGAGCTCATAAAACCTCCCATGTTAATCTTATGGGAAAAAGTTTTTTTTGCTTTTCCTCAGTTAATTTTAATGCAAACATCATGTTTGCTTTTACCAATCAGTTCAGCTCTACAAAAAAATCATTTTGGTGTTTAAATTGTGATTCTACGTCCAACTGTTGCAGAGATATTCAAAGTGCTAAACACAGTACGTTGTCCAATGTTATCTTTATGGAGAATAATCCAAATTTGATAACTCGATTATTTAAGAATGTATGCTGATGAAACTTGGCATGTGGCTTTATCTAGCACTGGTATGTTGATATTTGCACAAAAAAAAACAATTTTTCCCCGATTTTCCCCGCAGCAGCGAACCAGCATACTCAGCCCCATGTTATTCTTATGGAGAATAAGTAAAATGTAATGTCTCCCTTAATTATGAACACAAATTAATAAAACTTGGTATGTATCTTCGACTTGTTAGGTTATATCGATAATTGCATAAAAAACATATTTTGTGTTCCATGTTGCAGAAAATCTTCGTACTCTATGTTATTCTTATGGAGAATAAATAAAATACTATATATCACTTATTTAGTCGTGTCTTTTTATGAAACTTGGTGAGTGGCTTTATGTGGTAGTGAGAAACATATACATGCATTGGAAATTCGCTGAGTACGCAGGTTTGCTGCTACGGGGGTATTTTTCTTTTGATCTAGCGAATTTCCCCTATAGGGAAGAAGCTGTTATCGTAGTTGACATGGTAAGACCTAGGCCCGGGACCATGATAACTATTCACATCTGTATATATATATATATACATATTTGTGTGTGTGTGTGTCCGTAGGCACGATAACTTTAGTAAAAAAAGTCCGATCTTGATGAAATTTGGTATAAACGTGTAAGGCAGCATCTATTTTCATGAGTTCTAAAACCAGGCAGATCGCACCATTATAAAGGGTGTTTGGGGGGATTTTGTACCACAATTTTTTTTTACTTTTTACGTAGGCCTATAATTATTTTTAAAACCAAACCTTAGTTTAAACTATTACATTTGGATTAAAAAATTTGGTATTTTGTTCATTGCTCTACGTCAATTGGTTACCGGGATATTGAAAGTGCTAAACACAGTACGTTGTCCAATGTTAATATTATGGAGGTTAAGTAAACTTTCATCTCGATTACTAATGAATGTATATTAATTAAACTTGGTATGGGGCTTCATATCGTTGGGTTTTACTGATATTTGCATAAAAAAAATTTTTTATGGTCCCCATTGCACCAAACCTGCGTACTCAGCAACTATAATGTTATTCTCATGGAGAATAAGAAGCTTGTCATATCTTGCTTGTTTATGAACATAAATTGGTAAAACTTGGTATGTTGCTTCATTTGGTGGTGATCCATTGGTATTTGCATAAAGACCCAATTTGTGTGGTCCTTGATGCAGCAAACCTGCATACTCAGTCATAATGTTTTTCTTATGGAGAATAAAGTCATATCTTGATTATTTGAATGCTTTGATGAAAGTTGGTAAGTGGCTTCATTGGATATTGAAGTATCATTTGAAATTCGCTGTGTAAGCAGGTTTTCTGCAACGGGGGTATTTTTAAATGTTGGGTCTTAGTAAAAAATCAATTTAAAATAAAAGAAGACAATTTTAATAAATATATCGAAACACTATACAGAGGCAGTTCTATTCGAGGCAGTAGAGTTTTTCAAAACTCTAAAAATTTGTTGGGTTACCTCAACAGAATGAAGGTGCCCATCAACCCGCCAGAGGCATCTACTTGATCCTCTCAACACGTATATATTTATTAGTTTCTTTAATTTTCAATTCAAATTGGAAAATTATAACATTAAATTATATTCAAAACTTAACGTTTTACAAAGTGGTTTTAATAAAAGATATCTCGTTTGTGCTAAGATAATTTAGAAAATCACTTCGGCTACAGAACGATTTTTTTTAATAGATGCAGAACATTTACAAACGTGTACCAGTGTATGGGACATGCATCGTCTCTGCAAGTTAAACCCGTAGGAAAAAATCAACAGAAACTAAAACATGTATCTCGAAATGTAATTTAGCGTTAGTGAAATATCAATTGATTATCTTTACCAAAAACTAAAAAAAACCTACATGTGGTACTTGTGAGAAAGGCATAGTGTAAAATAAACGGATAATCAAACATTCGTCATAAGATATCATTAAGGTAGTAGACCTTAATGTTAACTGCATCCTTATATCTTATCTTATCCTTATTATTCGTCATAAGATAGCATTAACATTGAGGTAGTAGACCTTAATGTTAATGATATCTTATGACGAATGTTTAAGTACGCTCTAGAGCGTCATCTGGGATCTACTGATCGTCTTCACAAAAAAAAACACATTTACATCTGAGATTTATAATGTCATTTAATTAATTTGGCAATTACTCCCAACCAAAGTAAGATTCTGAAACAGCAATCTCTTCAATAATTATTCACTGTGTTTAACGATAATTTAGGCAGGAGAGACGTGGGCGGAGTAAACTCAATTAAAGATGTGATTTGAATAACAAATTGAAAGACGGAATACTTGGCATGCGATTTCCTTACGTGATACATCGATAATCATTATTTTTTCGCTTTATTACCAACAGTAAACAGGACAGAATACTTCAAATTAATGATTACTAGGCATAGTAACATTTTCTAATATCAATTTCCGCTCAGTTTCTGAATTAGTTAACTCGAGTTTGGAGTGATTAGGAACAAACTTATTCACCCAAGCATTATAAGCAGTAGGGTAATAATTCAACTTAAGAAATTGAGTTTGAACTTTTAAACTTTATTTAATGCATTATATAAAAACGAAGTGGCGGAAGATAGCTTGAGTCTTTTGAAAATACTTGATATCCTTCAACTATTAAATGCGTAATATATTGTGAAACACAATTTAATTTCACCATCTTTTATATATGTTTACCGTCTGTATGTGAATCAGTATAAGTGTAAATATATCTTAAGTGTTGTAAGACGTCTTTTATTACATCCCGTAAGTAATAACAACACGTAATATGCTAATAAAAAAGTTGTTTAGTGTTGCCAGTCAGGCAAATCTAGCAGTGTCTTATAGAGATGTAAGAATCAAAATACATACGAAGATTGCAGATATATACTTCAACAAAGAATGCCTGAAGAATAAAGTGAGATGTCAGAATCAAAATACATAAGAAGATTGCAGATATATACTTCAACAAAGAATGCCTGAAGAATAAAGTGACACCACAGTACGCAAAAATCAAGATGAATTGTAACACCATTGCCGCTAGAACTAAAGATAAAGCTGAAGTCATACATATTGAAAACATGATTAAACAGTAACATTGTGAAAAAGAAGAACTCAACTTGCAGTCCTATGACATACACCTTGCGTTTGAAGATAAGTACGGCCCTGCTGCTTGGAACCTTTTGTATAACATCGTTTCAGAGGAAGTCGAAGAAGTAATGGAACGAAAATACGCACGGATAAATAACAAATTAGACGCACTAAAAGTAAAAAATAGCCATGTTGAAGGAATAAAAGGAACAGACACACCACATGAGTTTCAGAAGAGAGTTGTAAATTTAACAGCTATTCAATTTTGTAAAGAAGAAAATGATATATTAGAATACGGTTTAAAACACAATTTTGCCATCAACAAAAAATCAGAAAACGATCTTTTAGCCACGGATATAGAAGCTAACATCAGAAAACTTAAAAATATGGATCATATTGCCATACGACAGGAAGTCACAAAAGATATCCCGACCGACAGAAAACAATTGGCTCAGGACGGAAAAGAAGATTTGAGAAAATGTGTTACAATAAAAAAGAAGATAGAAGATAATAATACCATAGCAGTTAAAGCCGACAAAAGCAACGCCATAGTAATTATGGAAAAAGATGTGTACATCAAGAAAACCGAAGAATTCATTAAAGAAAATAACTTCAAGGAATTACCAAAAGATCCCACGGAAAAATAACAAAAGGAGCTCACCGACGCTGTGAAAAAATGTACCAAGGTTATTAATGAAGATTGTAGATTAAAAATGAACATTTTAAACTCTAAAGCACCTGTAATGAGGGGAATCCCAAAAATCCATAAGAAGAACGTACCAATTAGACCTCTAGTAAACTTCAAATATGCTCCTACATACAATGTATCAAGAATGATAGCAAGTCGACTTAGTAATGATCTAGAGCTTGAATATAAATACAATGTAAAAAATAGTTATGATCTTGTTGATAAAGTTATGGAGATTAATGTTAGTGAAAATAGCAGACTAGTTTCATTTGATATTTCAAATTTGTATACAAATATTCCTGTGAATTAAACGATTTAACTAATTAAGGCTAGACTCATACGTAATAAGTTGGATAATGATTATGTAAATCAGCTTGTAAAATTGCTCAGAATCGTATTGAAACAAAACTATTTTAGATTTAACAATAGATTTTATACACAAACTGATGGTTTAGCCATGGGTAGCCCCCTTTCATCAATATTATCAGAAGTATTCTTGCAACATAATGAGGAGACCATTTTGGAAAAGTTGAAGAAAGAACATGAAATCATAATGTATGTCAGATATGTGGACGATATACTGGTAATTTTCGAGGAAACCGAAGAAAAGGAGGCGGAAAAAATGATGAGATTATTTAACAGTCATCATAAAAACTTAAAATTTACTAGAAAGTATGAAGAGAACGCCAAGATAAATTTCCTAGATCTCACGATATTAAGAAGAAATCATGAGCTAGTGTTTGATATATACAGGAAGCCTACGCAGACGGATACTACAATCAACAACAAGTCTCTTCATCCCACCAGCCATAAGACCACTGCATTTAGATCGATGTCATATAGAGCCTACAAGATTCCTCTAAATGAAGAAAACAGAAGAAGAGAAATAACAACTATAAAGGCGATGGCTCGAGCCAACGGATTCAACCCGAGAATAATAGACGAAATTGGAGCGAAAATACATAGGAAAATAAAGAACCAAGAAAAACTGCGTAGAATAACAACGTTAGACGGAAGAAAAGAAATATCAAGTAATTTTGCAACATTCAGCTTCACAGGAACTAAGATACAAAAGGTCGCAAATTGATTCAAGAAATATGGAGTTAATATAGCCTACAGAACGCAAAACACCATGAACAAAATACTAAATCCCAAGATAGAAGATTGTAACAAATTCGACATGCCCAGCGTTTATAAAATTAATTGTAACAACTGTGATCACTTTTATTTTGGTCAAACTGATAATTGTATTAAAAGATTTAAGAACCATATATCAGCTTGGAAGAACAGAAAACCAGAAAGATCAAACGTAGCGAAACATCTTTTAGAAAATGGCCACACCATAGGGAAAATAGAAGAAAGCCTCAGTATCCTCAAGAGTTGTAAAAAAGGGAATGAAATGAATGCATGGGAAGAATTGTTTATATTTAAAGAAAAATGTAAAAATAGAGATAAATTGATTAACGAACAAGTTAACTTCGACTCTGGTGGCACATTTAGGAACCTGTATCCGGAACTTCCAGTAGCCAATAGGATATAAGCAAGGACGCCATTTTGATTCTGTCAGTTCTCTCATTGGCCTGATGATGACTGGTGTGACTGGTCGAAATCGATAACCTAGTACCATCTTTTATATATGTTTACCGTCTGTATGTGAATCAGTATAAGTGTAAATATATCTTAAGTGTTGTAAGACGTCTTTTATTACATCCCGTAAATTTAATTTCTTCAAATGTTGGCAAATGTTTTGCTGAATATAAGAAATATATTCATTCTTAGTCAGCTTTTATAGAACAAAAAACAATAAACATAAGAAGGAAAGCGGGTTAAAATCAGGTTTTACACACTTCTAGTAGATAAATGTAATCGATAACTATGATTATTTTTAGCGAATTTCCCCTATAGGAAGAAGCTATTACCGTAGTCGGTATGGTAAAACCTAGGCCAGGAAACCATGATAACTTTTTGTTTTGAAGTCCCTAGATCCCAAAAACACCATTCGTTCGAAACTGTATATATATATATATATATATATATATATATATATATATGTGTGTGTGTGTGTGTGTGTGTGTGTGTGTCCGTGAGCACGATAACTCTCGTAAAAATTATCCGATTTTGATGAAATTTGGTATAAACATGTAAAGCGACATTTATGACTTTGAGTTCGAAAACCAGACAGATCGCTCCATCCGAAGGGGTATTTGGGGGGGGGGGTTGTACCCCAAAAGTCAGTTTTTTTTAATTTTCTACATATAAGTTTTGAAATAGTCAAATTTTAGTTCTTCCATTGGATTCAGCTTCAAAAAACACACAATTCGGTATTTTGATCATTCCTCTACGTCAATTGGTTGCCGAGATATTCAAATGGCTAAACACAGTACGTTGTCTAATGTTATTCTTATGGAGGAAAATAAAAATGTTATATCTCTCTTATTTATGAACGGATATTGACGAAACTTGGTATACAGCTTCATCTCGTTGTGGTCTATTGATATTTGCTCAAAAAACAATTTTTTGCCAAAGACTACCGTATCAGGAAACCTGCGTACGGAGCTCCCATGTTATTCTTATGGAGAATAATTAAATGCTCTGTCTCCCTTAATTATGAACATAAATGAATAAAAACTGGTATACGACTTCACCTAGTTGAGTTATAAAGATATTAGCATAAAATCCATTTCTTGCGTTCTTTGTTGCAGCAAACCTGCGTACTCATCCCCAATGCTATTCTTATGGAGAATAATTAAAATTGTATATACAGTATCGCTTATTTGTGAATATATTTTTATGAAACTTGGTAAGTGGCTTTATGTAGTATTAAGACATTTATATCTCCATTGTAAATTCACTGGGTATGCAGGTTTGCTGCGACGGGGGTATTTATTATCATTAATGTATTGGGCTGTTTTGAAATTAGTTACTTAATCCTCTATTCTCAAGAACGATTATTATTAATAATATTAAATTAGCTTATTTCTTTCATTGAAATGTACACCTGTTTTAGCGAATTTCCCCTATAGGTAAGAAGCTATTACCATAGTCGGCATGGTAAGACCTAGGCCCGGGACCATGATAACTTTTCGTTTTGAGGTCCCCAGATGCCAAAAACACCATTCGTTCAAAACTGTATATATATGTGTCTGTGAGTACGATAACTCCCGTAAGAATAATCCGATTTTGACGAAATTTGGTATAAACGTATAAAGCACCATTTAAGTTCGAAAACCAGACAGATCGACCTATCCGAAGGGGTATTTTTGGGGGGGGGGGTTTAGTACCCCAAAAATGGGACTTTTGAGTTTTTTACATATATTTTTTTGAAAAAGTCAATTTTAGTTTTATCCATTGGAATCAGCTTAAAAAGACGCAAAAATTAGTGTTTTTTAATTGCTCTACGCCAAATGGTTACAGAGATATTGAAAGTGATAAACACAATACGTTGTCCAATGTTATTCTTATGGAGAATAAGAAAAAGTGTAAATCTTGCTTATTTATCAACTTATCCAGATGAAACTTTGTATATTGCTTCATATCGTTGTGGTATATTGATATTTGCACTAAAAAAACAGTTTTTGGCCGATAGTTCCCGTAGCAGCAAACCTGCGTACTCAGCCCCCATGTTATGGAGAATAAGTAACGTGTTATCTCCCTTAATTATGAACATAAATTAATAATTATTTGGTATGTGGCTTTACCTCCTTGAGTTATATTGATATTGATATAAAACCCCATTTTTTGTGTTCCTTTCTTCACCAATCCTCCATACTCAGCCGCCATGTTATTCTTATGGAGAATATTAAAATGTCATAAATCGTTTATTTATGAATGAATATTGATGAAAATTGGTATGTGACTTTATGTGGTATTAAGATACATATATATGCATTGAAAATTCGCTGAGTACGCAAGTTTGCTGCTACGGGGGTATTTAATGATAACGGGGGTTCATGTTTGTTCAAGATTAGCCATCAAAATCATGCAATGTACATAAAAAATCTTATCCTCTTTAAAAGAAATAGGAATAAATTAAGCAGTGAAAAGAAAAGGCACAGATAAAGCTCGAAGAGAAGAATGGTCGAATTAAAAACAAGATTTGAATTACCAATGAAGGAGGACCCAAGTCTTAACTGAATAATCAAGAACAGCACCTGGGACAATATTAGCACCTTTCTGATTTAGCAACTCGAACGACTCTGCTTTTGATAGTTTAATAATAGGACTTATTCTTGTTATTGCATCACTGTTTGGTTTGCCACCATTACGTCCCTTCCTCGAGAAATTACATTAGTATTTAGAATTAAACTTACAGGCTTAACACGAAATAAGTACAATCTTTATTTATTGTAAAACTTAAAAAATAATTGGTCAAACCCAATTCAAAGCTTTAAGTTATATTATTCAGACTATTTTACTAATTAACTATTTTGGATTTATACAACTTATCATGTGGACAGGTTATATCAACAGTTGAATTCGCTTTCTTCAATGAACTAGCTTCGGTCATGACGGTAGAAGTAATAAACTTTCTTCTATTATTATCTAACCGGAAAACAAAGATTTGGTTACTTTCTAGTTTGTTTTCATCTTTTAAATTATTATTAACTCTACCTATCCCCTTAAAAAATTACTAACTCAACAACTTCACCAATTTTTAGGGCCGAGTGTTCAAAAGTATCTTTAAGCCCTTCAGTTGAATAGTTTGGACCCTCAACTCAAGAAGACTAGCCATTTGATTAAGCTGGTTTTGATGGTAGTAGTATAAAACTTTCCACAGAAAAATTAGCGCCTGAAAAACTTTAGCCAATGTCATCTCTCTGATAAGGCATTCACTTTGTACACTAACTCTCGTTTCTGAAATAAATTTGATCAAAATTGAAATTTCCGTTTCTTAATGAAACTACTAGGCAGCGACTAAGACAGTTGTTTTACAATAAGTAGGAATGAACTAGTCAAAAGGTTTAAACATAATCACCCATTTCAGAGCTAGCCTCTTAAAAAATCAAAACCCACAAACTCTTCCAACAAAGCACGTAAAGAGCGAAGATTGATTCTGTGAATTCTTAGTCGGTCCCACGATCTCAGGTTGGGTGAAGACTTGAACCCACTTGGATTTATTAACCTTAATTTAAAAATGTCGGTAATGCAAAATATGTCTATCCACACTTTTCTAGAAGGTTATTCCAACTACCGAACGGTGTCAAAAATGCGATGGCACCATATAAACACTCCCTAAGATTCAGGCCACGCTCTTTCAAGCAAATATTTAAATTTGTTTAAGGATGGAGCTAAATATTACAGCTAGTTTATGAGATCTACAGGGTGTAACACTGTAACACAAGGAGTGCCACAATGTAACACTCCTTTGGCAATGATTTCCCACGTTTTTTCATCAGGCCTTCCAATCTGTTGGCCATGTTCGACACTATTTTATTTTTTTTTTTTTATAAAAAAAATATATAGATAACCGTCAATGATTTTATTGCTAAAGAGCAGTACTTACCAAGAAAAAATTAAGAGTGGCAGTCTTTCATAATACTTGTTTTATGTTAATTTACGAGATGGTAAAATTATGTTTATTAAAATTAAAATAAATTGTGGAAAACATTAATACTATTTGAGTTTAGGTTTATTTTTAATTGATTAATTTTTTGAAAAATGAAGCATTGTACTTTTTACATATTTTACAAAGGACATAAAAGTTCCTTTTTTCTGATCAAATACATTTAGATTTACGTCGATTTTCCAGCACGGTTTCCCAAGAGAATAAAAACAAAACTCTGGTGAAACCCTCTAAGGGCAATGCAACTAGGCAACCCATGACCATTTTCCTAACACTAAAGGGTCAAGTATATATGTCCTCGGCCAAAATCTGTTTAAAAAATGGTTCTCTCAAACAATAGTTATTGAACAAATTTACAACCTTTCATAGTAGATAAAACAAACTACGACTAATTAAGGTATGTTTGGTTTCATTTCAAGCGATTACTGTCGGACTTGACACTTAACGTACATAATTAAGTATAGCTGCATTTTATTTAAGATACTTACAGCATATAATACAACTCATAATTTTCTATTCATATTAAGACTTAATAATCGACAGGGAAGCAGGAATGTTTTATAAGGAGATACACCGAAGTGAGATATTACCATGTTACCCACAATCCACCAGCTCGGTATAGCTCTCTCCCCTTTGTAATACTGTATCGCTCAACTGATAAGGACAATTCGAAAAACTATTTAGAGGTTTGCATCGAGACTGGTAACTGTATTTCTATCCCATTAATACTGATCATTATCTTTTTATTTATGAGGAAAATATAATGATATAATAATAATGTTCGATAGGTGAGCCTTAAAACAGAACTTCTTAAATAAATGAATATTGTATTACACTTAAATTTTAACGAAAGGGAGGAATTCCATGTGATTACCCGTTTAATGTGAGCTAAACGTTGCATTAAAATGTTACTTCAATATTAATAAAAGAAATACAATACAGAATTTATACAAAAACTAGTGCTGATAAATCTAACGTGCATTGCTGATTCATCATAATATCAATCATGTTTCAGGACAATAATCATTTTTTATTCTTACAATCCCGTAACACTGCATCATTCAAGTACTGTTTAAAATGTCAGTTGTTTACAAATATGAAATTAACCATAAATTAATATTTTCACCTTCAATGAGATAACCTACTAAAAAAGAGGTTATCCAAAGACAAAATGTTTTGTAAATATCACATATATGGCGCTTAATTATAAAAATAAATTACACAATTAAGATTCCTTCTGTTAACAAACGTGCTTTGAAGGTCCAAGTTATATAATCTCAAGGTGATGTAAGTAAATTTGTTTGCTAAGCAGACGTTAATTTGCTGTGATCCATTACATGACCGAAGTAAAAAATATTATTCATTAACTTACAATTACATAGCGTGAATAAAATGTATTACTACAATGTTCAAAACTGTATACCGGAAAATAAGTAATACTGTACATCTACGAAATAAAAAACTGTATATACTAATAAATACTGGCAGAGATTAAATCAGTCCCAGATAATCACCCTACTCTATTGTTTCACCCCTTATTCGAGACGTATTGCTAATTTGTTATCATAATATATTAATTTGTGTTTCTTCCCAGAAATAAGGGCTTTTGATTATGAACTTTTTTAAGAAGTCATTACATTCTATACAGACTTTCATTAGCAACGAACATAAGTGTGGTTGGTTCTGATGATGGTATAACTTCGTAAATATTAATCTGAAAAATTAATCCAATCAACATGAGTAGTTTTTTCTTGTAATATTCACAAACGGTTATACTTGCATTATAATATAAAATATAACTCAATTTCGTGTCCAGACGAATTAAAAATGTATATGATTAATTTTATCACCTATCTGGGAGACGTTCAATAGCGTACAGTCTGTAAATAGCACGCCTAGTTTGTGACTACCAACCGCTCTTCATCAAAGGCAATTCCACAGCGCTAGTTCTGGGACTGCGTTAGGTCGATTGCCTTCAAAGATATTTTAAGCAAACAAATTGCAAACAAATCGGGAGTGAAGAAAAATAATCACAATGGTTATTTAATCAAATGAATAGAAAATTACTTTTCCTCTGACAAAAGGAGAACTAGCAATTTTCTTTAGAACAAAGACTCAATAAATTAGAGCCAAAAATTCAGTTGATTGCCATTATAACTATACAGCTGACATAATATTTAAAGTTATTGTTAAGTTATTATTTCAAAGAAATCTTAAAGATGCTTGACTTAATTGGATCCTTAAAATGGACCCTGGATCAGTTTTTATGTTTTACAATTGCGTTCTTTTTTAAAAGCCTACAGATACGTAAAACATAAAATCAATATAAACAGTACTTGATTTTTTAAAACTAAAACACATTCGACAACTAAAGCTACATAAAATACCAAACCGATAAACGCACCATCACTGCACTACCGTATTTAATTCCCAACACATTGAAATTTAAACAAGAATGGGAAGTAAAGGATTTAAAATTTTCAGATACAGACTTTATATATATATATATATATATATATATATATATGTATATATATATATTTTTTGTGATGACTTTTATCAGTACTTAAAAGGCACTGGTTATGGAGTAGGTGAACTCAGAAGCCTGATTTAGAAAGGACATTAGGTCTAACTTGGAAATTAGGTCACTACACAGCGAAGCGCCTTAGAGTATTCAGGTTTAAATACTAAGGATGTATCTAGTAAGAAGACAACATTCAAAAATGTTTATGAAATATTATTTTTAAAGTTTCATAGCAACATTAAAAAATACAATTTCTATAAAACAAATGTTCCCCTTCACCCATGCGTTGACTCACATATAACTCAGTAGCAGATGAAATGTATATGTTAGTGATCAATTACATTTATTTTTAAATATTGTTAATTGATTGTTCTTAACTCTACGGGAAGTTCAAAGAACATTTGTATGCATTTATTTATTTATTTATATTTACTTTATTAATGTTTATAAAGGAAACACAGTTTACGATACAAAAGTAGGAGCTAGAAAAGATGTAGGCACTTCGTCGGGCTTATCGAGAAGATTCTAAAATTGATCATCCCAACCTCATTGTTTGGACCCTTTTAGCAAGGTATTAATCATTTCTCTTCATACTTGAAGAGACATTACTCATTTTAAGGTCAAGGAAGTACTTCCACAAATACTGAGTTTTTCTAAAAATAAACCTCAGTGAATCTCAGTAAAGATAACGTATAACTCAATTACAACTTTACTTCCGGAACTGATATTTCAATAATGCACTTTGTCATGAGTAAGTTTGAAGCATTACACATTTTGAGACACTCGCACTTTCAACTAAAATGTTACCCAAATGTACGTGTTTGCGGAGGAGGGTCACTGTACATAGTTCTGATTGCGTTTGTTCTGGTTGCTTAGCGTTTCACTACGCAAATAAAAGAGATCGTTCTCTGTTTAAATCCTCACTCTGCAGGGTGAACTTTACTAATATTTATAAACAAATCCGTTTCTGTATACTACAGCTTGTTACAATGAACCTTATTTACTATTCTGCCTCATGCAGCATTTTATTTTTTTCTAATATAAATTTGTTTGGTATCTTTGTAGTATAGATCTCCCACCACTAAAAACCAAAATATAAAAATATATTGCAGCTATTTATTTTAATTTGAAATATTTATAGCATAACCCACCCTAAAAATAAAAACGGTACAGAAGCCCTCTGGGGGTAAAAAGAAACATTATCTGTAGATAAAATATATAACTACTTCCAAATAGTATACTTTTCTCTATGTTAATATGTGAAAAGTTTAACGAATTGTTATACGCGTTACTTAAGAAAAATTACACTTTTTTCTTGACTTTATAAATGTACATTTTTCATCCGTCAACTTATTACCAACGCTAAATTATATCTTTGAATAAGACAAAGGATCGCTTGGTTGAACTAACACGATCAGTAAATTCTCTCCAACAAAATTACTCTTCTATAAAATAAACAGAACTTTAAGTATTTTACTACACGAATTTACAGCGAAAACTTACCGTTGGTAATACGACAACGTGAGCCCAACATAAACGTTCACGAAGTAGGCTTATCCTTCAGTCTCATTAAAAGCTTAAGACTAAGAAATTAGAAAACTTATCTTAAGTTAAAGTTGAAATACCTCTGAATACAAATGTTTCCTAAACCCTCATTATACTTTATTTTCTTCCTTACAGAAAAAAACAACACAGCAACCTATTAATTGTAGAACATAGGTTAAAATATAGCAAGATTGAATTATGTTTCGGATTAGATATCTGGTTAATTGACAGATAAGTTGTATCAAACTATGAAATAAATACAATATGAAATTTACCAAACAAAGTGTATCATAGTTATAATTATGAGGAATACTAATTTGATAAATTTGAGTTGCTATATAATTCCATGAACTCAAAATGCTATATTAAATTTATTTATCTATTTGGTTTTAATTTTAAAATTAATAGCAAAATGTTTCAGACAGTTGAATTAGATATAATTTAATCTTAGGATGCAACTATAACAAAGTTAAGTTATGTAATCTTAGTTTAATAAAATAATTCCAACTAGACAAAGCGAAACCAATTTGAGAGAACGGAGTGATAAGATTATGTGATTAGAGGTTGGTATTTTTGAATTCGATCACCATAAAGGTTAAACTTCGCACAAGTCTCTAAAAATCACTGGATATATAAATGTCAAAATAGCAGAGTTGATGATTTACGTATATATATAACTACTAGTGAAAGGCAAAATACTGCAACTTCTGTACCGGGGAAAATATGTCTCTTAAATTATTCGAGTAATTTTGTAATGAATTAATGTATAAGGAAATCCAAATGTTATTTATTGTAACATATAGTTAATGAATTGTTTATAAGATCAGTATAAATCAGTATAATCTCTACAGTTCAAGGGCATGCAGAGTTTTTAGTTTGTTTTATTTGTTTTCAAATACAGGAATTATGTCCCTAAACGATTATCTGCTGAATATAAAACACTTTTCAAAGACGTATAAACGATAACGACGGTTTATAAGGTACACAAAGGACCAATTTTCATAATTCGCAGTTTCCCTCCATAGGTAAACAAACCCCGCACGACGCCCTCTTTGTCTTTGCCACGTGTTCCACACCCTTCCAATACCATAGCGTTAGAAAACAAGAGAGATAAATAATAATAAAAAAGATATTAAATTAAATTTGGTATTTTTTTCAAAAATGTATTTACTTACATAAACAACCTATAGATTTAAAGCGGTTTTAAGCTTGTCAGTATTGTTTGGCATCTTTAGGCGGTTTACGTAGCTACAAACATTTTTGAAAAATACCTAATTATCTCAGGTTAAATACTATTTTTGTTTTGTATTAATTGAAGTCACACAAACTATCAAACACATATAAGTTAAATATGGTTTTTACAATTACTTTAATAAAGGTACAGTTATTCGAGGCAAAAGGTTGCTGGGTAAATAAAAAAGCTCAGAAATATTTCCAAAAATTAAATATAAAGTGCTTTCTCCATCACTGTTCCTTATTATGTTATGATAATTTATTTTTATTTTGTTTGCACATCAACTAATATACATAAATCATGAAAATGCACTCAGAAAGTAACAACATTTGAAAAGTATTTTGTATGAATTACTTTTCCTCTCTCTACTGTGTTTTCGATCGTCTTTCTCCCTCTTCTACACGTCTGCTGTATGATAAAATCCACAACATCCCTAACAAGTAAAATGCTGCTAAACTTTTCATCTTTTGTTCAGTTTTAATCAATAATTTACAACTCATATTAACAGATGATTATCTTGGCTATGTTTTTGAAAGCATGTTCGTGTGATTAGTTTGTAGACCATGAAAACACCCAAACATACTTTAATACCCCCCGTCGCATAAAACCTGCGTACTCAGCGAATTTCCAATTAATTTATATGTTTCTCATTACTACATAAAGCCACTTACCAAGTTTGACAAAAATACATTCACATATAAGTGATTTATAACATTTTATTTATTCTCCATAAGAATAACATTAGGACTGAGTACGCAGGTTTGTTGCAACAAGGAAGATAAGAAATGCGTTTTTATGCAATTATCAATATAACTGAATAAGGTGAAGCTACTTACCTAGGTTTATTAATTTAGGTTAATAATTAAGGGAGATATAAAACGTTACTTATTCTCTATAAGAATAAAATTAGGGCTGAGTACGCAGGTTAGCTGCTACGGGGACAACCAACAAAACATTTATTTTTTGTGCAAATATCAATAAACCAGTACAACGTGAAGCCACATACCAAGTTTCATCAATATACATTCATAAATAATCGAGATATCAAATTTTATTTATTCTCCATAAAGATAACATTGGACAACGTACTGTGATTAGCACTTTGAATATGTCTGCAACGGTTGGACGTAAAATCACAATTTAAACACCAAAATGATTTTTTGTGGAGCTGAAGTGATTGGTAAAAGCAAATGTGAAGTTTAAAGTAAAATTAACTGAGGAAAAACCAAAAACCTTTTCCCCATAACATTAACATGGGAGATTCTATGAGCATGTTTTTTTTTGATTTTTTCCGCAACCACTTAACCTAGGTTAATAATTCAAAATACCATATTATTTTTTTAAGCTCTATAACATGGTCAAAACCAAAATTAAGTGTTTTAAAAATTTGAGAGTGAAAATGCAAAAACCTGATTTTTGGAAAATTTTAAACCCCCATAAACCCCCTTCCCATGGTCTGATTTTTCTGGTTTTCGAACTTAAAGTCATAAATGTCAATTTACACATTTGAGCCAAATTTCATCGAAATCGGACGTTTTTTACTCAAGTTATCGCCTTCACGGACACATATATATACATATATATAAATTTGAACGAATAGTGTTTTTGAAATCTGGGGACCTCAAAACAAAAAGTTATCATGGTCTCGGGCTTAAGTCTTACCATGAGACCTACGGGAATAGCTTCTTCCCTATAGGGGAAATTCGCTAAAAATGAGTAAATTTGTTTAAATCTTTTAACAGTTGTAACAATATAAAACGTAGTACCCTTAAACGTGCCAATATGAAAATTTGTTTAAAATGACTAGATGTTAAGTGACCGTTCCAAGTGAGAGTTATGAGCTCTCAGCATAACAAAGCGCGTTAACATTACACACGGCATTGCTCGCACCGGTTCGCGCATAAACATGAACAATTCCTACACCATGTGGAGAGATTGCATTTTGAATTTTGAGGTAGAATGTCCTTTTTACTTGGATTTCAGGTTAAAAAAAAGCTTATGGTGTTTGCGGAAATGTATTCGATGCCTTTCTTTCATTGGTGAAAACTAGTGGTATTACAGTATTTAAAATAATTGTTTCTTAGCTATACTAAAATAATACTTACACGAAATTATGAAAAAGTGGGACTTAAATATAAATATACTTATGTGGCGAGCTAAAATAAACTCACATATAAAAAAATATTTCTTTAGAGGATATATTATATATTTTATTAATTACCTTTGCTTTCTGCCGATAACACTGTTAATAATTGAACAATATAAACAATCATAGGAACTATAATTTGATAGGATTGTAATTTAACGTACAGAAACAGTAACTAATGATTTTATGAAAAACATTCATAGTTACAGGGTATTTCACCGTTTTTAATTTTTTTTCTTATTACCTACTTCAAATTGGAGTGTAATTCCTAAAAGAAAAACTTATTTAATATAATTATTCACTGTATTTAATGACACAATCTACGCCGAAAAACGTGACTTGCGGAGTGAACTTAATTAAAGATGTGATTTGAATAACAAATTCCAAGATGCAAAACCTGACGTGCAATTACCTTACATGATACATCGCTCATGATTAAATATTCCCTTGAGTATTTTACACTTTTTCTGAAGATAGTATTTTGCCATCCAATTTAATGTTAACTAGAGATCTAATTCAATAAGTTAATCAGTTAATTTGTTTTTGAGAGATGTGAGCTATCAATTAACATACATTTATTTATTCCTTAATCCTTAACAAACTATCTAACTGTATAGGAAGTTATAAAACATTCTATTGTTTATCAATTTAAGCTAATATTTTTTACAATTTGAACATAATAAAAACCAGTGAACTTGTGTTGCAGAAAAAAACCAAACCACAGGAATGAATGATTTGAAGATTACCACAAAACCAATGTCTATAAATTTAATTCTAATTAATTTAAACTATTACCTTCCACAGGAATGAATGATCTGAAAATTAACATAAAACCAATCTCTATAAATTTAATACTAATTAATTTAAACTATTACCTTACATTGTTATTACTTACTTTTATCTTTACCTCGCATTACTCTTAAATTGTTTTTAAGTCATAAATTTAATTTTGATAATCATGAGATAATTGCAATGTTTTTTCCTATTTAATTTTTAGCATTACAATTTAATATTTTAACATTTTACTTAACTAACAAAATAATTCAAGTTATTTCAATAACAATGAATTTACCTAATTTTAGAAAAAAACCAAAGAAAAACAATATAAATGAAAAAGACTTAATTTCTTTTAATGAATTAAGAATAAATGAATCTGAGACAAGAACAGGCGGAGATAAAGCTCGAAGAGAAGAATGGACTAGTTAAAAACAAGATTTGAATTACCAACGAAGGACTCGAGTCTTAATTGAATAATCAACAGTTGCACCTGGGACAAGATTAACACTTTTTCTGATTTAACAATTTTAACGACGTTCTTTTGATGGTTTAGGAAAAGGACTAATGCTAAACGATAATTATTAATGATGCTAATTATTTTATCGCATTACTGTTTCATTTTTCACCTACTCCTCCCTGAGGAAGTATTTTTAAGACTTGCATTTTTTATATGAACGGCACATTACCTTTCCTGTAAATGAAATTAGTGAGAAACACCAAGACCTTTTTCCTTTTTACGTTTATGCTAAGTTTATTAGCTAAACCTATAAATACTTTCTTTCTAATAAATTTGTTTCAGCTTTAGGCAGTTTTGCAGTACGGTTTCCCAAAAGAGCAAAGAGACAACTCTGATGCCACCCTCAAACATGAAGTAGAAACGCAAACATCATCTCGTTAGGACAACGCGACCGGGAAACCAAGGACCACTTTGCTGGAACCGAGTGTCAGGTATACCACTGCCCTTAGACGAAACTTGCAAAACCGATATCAATTCAATACTTCTCTCAACGAAATATTTCTTGGAAGAAATACGAATAGCTGCTGTGCAGTTTTCCCAGTAGACAAAATACAAACAAGGCCAAATAAAAGTATGTGTGGTTTTGTTTTCGACTAGTATTCGCAGACTAAAATCCAAATTTTGGTTTTTACTAAGTAGTTCTTGTTCGTCCTCTAGGATACTTACAAAACTGCGTTAAACGCACGTTTTTTGAAAGAAAAGAAACATATTTTTTATAAAGAACAAAATTACGAAACATTTTACAAAATATCACCATTATCAAATTTGGATACATCATAAAATAAATTAAAGGATACATTCGGACATTTCGTATGTGAGTAAAACACGTTAAAGTATGGACCATTTTAATTAGTAGGATCCGGCCAACAAAATGTTAGGTCTTAAAACTATGTATAGTAAAATAATTACATATTCCTACAAACCCACTCCCGGCAAAAGCGGTGGTGAACTATAAACGAACTTTACAACAAAAGCAGAATATGTCTAGGGACCTGTTTGAAAAAATTTGTATTACAATATCTCAACTATAATTTATTTTACCAATTATATTTCTCTCCGTTCTCTCGTGTCATCAGGAATATATTTTCAATTTTGAATTTGTCCTTCGTTTTAAATTGTTCATATTTTTAAACTATAAATTAATTTGTTTAATGTCTACATCACGTTTAATAGTTATTTGTTATGCTGAATATATGTGACCACCTAGAACATTTTTAGACTACCTGTAAAATTTTCATTTAAAAAGTAGATTTCTCTTTCTACTTACAGATGCTTAGTTATTATTAATTTATTTTCTGTTCATGTAAGTTCTCGATTAGGGAAGGCTTCAAAGCTTCGCAATGTATGAAGCTATGACCATAAAATGTACTTTCTAAAATATTTCATGATTTTCGATGGGAACACTTGGCCCTAATAATCGAGAGTGAGGCAGGAATGTTTTATAAGGAGACAATACGGTTGAGCGAGATATTACCCACAACCCCCTAGGCTATATTGCACGACTATATAGATGTCGGTCATATTACCCGGCAGAGCTCTCTCTCCTTTATAGTTATGTGCCGCTCAACGAATATGGACAGATTGACAATTTATTATCGACACAAGAACTTTGAGTCTACAACATAATCCAAAGTAAATTTTACATTACTTGTTCAATGTTAATTTAACATTATCGCTGACAAATTCAGCCGAAATAATCATCGGAAACATACTGAGCTTTCAATAACTCAAGCTTTGAAATACCGATTGCTGTCAAGTAACGGTCATCAGATCAATTCGTCATCATTCAATTATACATGAGAACTGCAAATTAACCTTTACAATAAAAATATTTGTTAAGGATACTAATTTTCTTATAATCATAAATAATTCTTAACGTTGCAGTTTAAAACCAAAATTAGATTAACTTTGAAACCTTAAGCTACATGCTCTCACGTGAGTAAGCGTCTATTAAGATTAAAAGGAATTGGTTTACTCCGCTCCGATTTATTTCACCATTGTGTTAAAAATGCATTAGTAAATTATTTACATTAACATAGTGTGAATGAAACTTTCACAATAATCACAGCTTTGTAAAGGAAAATATTTCATGCTCTACCATTATGAGGTACAAAGGCCATAGCTACTCAGACAGGATTGTAGAGATGATATCAGACTCAGATAAGGCTACCCCTCCCCTGGTCCATTGTTTCATCCCTTATCGCAGACGTATTGTTCATTTTTATAACATATGAATGTTTGTCATTGCAATGTTTCCCAGAAAGACTAGGTGTTATTATGAGTCGTTTACGTTTTTTTAAAAAGTCCGCTAACAGTTATTTTGTTCAGGTACAGTAGTTGATACTTGTATTACAGATATTTATTGGTATAACACAGTCTGCAATGATTATTTCAATAGAAAATCAATAATAATTTTTTTATTCGTTTAAATGTTATATTTATACCAAAATTTTTATTTTTATTCACCTAATTATGAGTTATTTATTTTGAAGATACATTACATTGAGTTAATCCCTAAAATGGATCTTGGAACTTTATTCATGGTTAAAACTCGCGTTAGCACTAAAGAGATAATCACAGCCATTGTAGAACTGATTACAAAATGTTAAAACAAACTCTACAATCAAGGTTACTTAAATTAACGAAAGAATTGAACAACCTCTTGTTAAACCACTTGTCACACTGCACTATTTTTTTATTTCAGAGCATATAAAAATTTAAGGATCTCAAATTTATTCAAACAAATAATCATGTACAGTTTTATGTCAATACCCTTTGTTCGATAATGATTTCTATCGGTGCGACAAAGGCATATCAAAGTGATGAAGTGCGGTGGACGTGAACACAGAAGCCTGAGTTAGGAGGGGAGCGACTCGGAAATGAGGTCGTTACAGAGAAAAGCCCTAAAGGGGGGATTCGCCCTAACTTTACGTATACGTAGCAACTGACATAAATATTACATAAAGTGTTCATCTGAGTAAATTTCTTGAAACAAGGCCAAGAGTTTTTTTATTACATTTTTCACATAATTAATTAGTACTAACATTGAAAAACTAAAGATTCTGGGAAAATTAAAAAATACCCCTTACACGAAATGCGTATAATTCTAGTATCGGTAGCCATGACCGAATGGCTAAAAAGTTTGACGTACTACATTAAAGGTACCTGTCTGCCAATCGTGTAGGTGTGAAGACGCTTTGGTGCACATAGCGTTTGAGAAACTCACACTTTCAACTAAAATATTACCCAAATTTCGTGTTTGCGGAGGAGGGTCTCTGAACATAGTCCTGATTGCGTTTGTTCTGTTTGCTTAGCGTTTCACCTACGCAAATAAAAGGGACATTTCTCTGAATACACCCTTATTTTAAGGGAGCTAGGAATTCCAGTCAAAATATATGACCTTTGACGCTGAATTAAAAATCCAAAGAAACATCCGAAATTTTACCCTTTATTTCCTTAATGGGTGATGACTCAAATTAAAGCAATTGGCCAATTGACTCAGAAAAAATAATGGGTTTATTTACAGTCCAAGTCAGACATATATAAAGACAAATTTTCCCTTAATAAAACAATTGGGACTGCTGAACGTCTACGTTGATTATATTTCAACATGTGATTTAAGAGTCCGCTTTGTTTACGTATTAACGTTCATACTTTCGAATACGTTTTTACCAAAGTACGTAAAAAGTGACCTGACCATGACATAAATCGTAAACAAAATGTGAAGGGCTGTATCCCCTAAAATCCACTAGTAATGAGTTAATCCACTAACAAATAATTAAGACTTTAGACTCGTGTTAAAATCTTATTAATTTTGAGATACTATCGCGCTGTCTAGCAGGCTATTATATTTTATTGAAGTTAAAAGTCTTTATAAAATAAATCTTTTTTGATTTTATTTAAATAAAAGAAAAATTTTCTCTTAGAATAATTAAAACTTTCAAAATAAAATAAAACTTGGTTCTGCTATAGACAAACTTTCAAAATAAAATTCACTTCTTCGATTTTTGGAATATATAATAAACTTTAACTGTACAACAACTTCTTTCAGTACATCAGTCTGCAGTTAGTTTATCCTCTATCCAATAATAGAAACGCTTCGAACCCTGAAAAAGAAATAATTGTTTTACAGACTGATCCCCACTTTTGAAACAACAAAATGAGAAATGGAGCAAAGATTTGAATAAAGACTCTAAATTTAAAAACAACTTTTTTTACCATCCAATCTGAAGAAATTCACGTCTCGTAGGGTAGACTAGCGACAAACTTTTGACTCCAGAAATGTACGTAAAATTCCGCATTTTATAAGCGTGAATTTATAAGCTTTGGACCGAAAAGTTCTGGAAGCCGAGGACGCCGGCCGTCACGTGACTCGGCTCCACCAATTCTTAATTTTTCCTGTTCGATTTCACATTATAAAATTTGTTTTTATTTACAACTCTAAATTATTTTTGTATTATTATTTCTTTACAAGTTACTACATTTCAAAAATATTAAATTAAATTATATAGTGTTTTTAATGGCATTTAAAACGCTATAATACAAAGATGAATATCGATAACAGAAGTATTAACATTTATTTCCGGTGTAACTGATGAATAGTAATCGTACATTTTGTCAGAGCTCTAAATTTAAAATGTTATTTTAAGACGAAGTTATATTATAGTCAAAACAAAATATACAAAAAGTTTGGTTTTATTTCTAAACCCAGAGGGTGAAACTTCCCATCGTTATTACAGAAATGTAAGCTCAAATTCAACTTTCTAAAAGCTTCAGTCTCATTAAAAGCTTCAGACTAAGAAATCATAAAAAACTTAACATTAGTTGAAGTTTAACTACTCTTAATGTAAATGTTTCCTAACACTCATTATGCTTTCCCTTCGTATCGCAGTACTAAGAACGTTAAAACTTTGTTTTTATTTACAGAACAACAAATTTTAATTTTATTTAATTTATTTAATAATAATAATACTCAGTTATCAGAGTTTTACAGAAGCTTGAATCTACTTTTAATTGTTATCCATAAACCATCAGCTTAATAAACGATCATGATCATATCATATTTCTTTGTCTGTTCTTTTTAATGTTTAAACTTATAATTTGCTGTAACTGTACTGCATCAATGTTTTATTTATGGTATTTAAAATCGTATATTTATGTATTTAAAATAATTTCATTACCGATCCAGCCACATACTGTACCGTTACAACACCACACGCCACGGTCACCGGTGATGGCGTTGTAGGATCACCTTTACTGAAAAACCTTCACAAATAAGGGTAGAAATAAATGTAAACAAAATCGTTTGGTTAACATACCACCATAGCCACCACAGCTACTAATATATTGCAACGGATGTAGCGGGCAAAATATTTTGTTTTTGTCCATTTTAGCAATTAATTTGAAATCTGTTAGTTAAAACGAGATCGCACACAGCACGCTGACGTGAGGAAAGTGAATTTTCATATACAAAACTTTTAAAACTCAAACCCAGTGTAAAAACATACATTTATGCCAATTTTATTGGAATCTGAAAACACTGATTTTTTTACTGTTCTGATGCTCCTGGTTTAATTTACCTGCAATGTTAGGAATACAATTTTGCGCATTATAAGGTTAGGGGAAGGTCCATTCAGGCTTAAAAGTAGGCGCGAGGTTGCTGGGGATGAAACAAATACACCAAATAATGAAGCACATGCTTTTCTAATGTAAAAACCCCATAAGACAACGTACTGCGTTTAGCCGATAAACCTTTCTTTAATAACTCGCTAAATATTTATGCTAGAATGACGAAAGAGGGCTTAAAACTTTCGCTTCACTAATTCCCATCTTAATACATGCATTAATTGTACGTCCGGGGCTTTTCTGACCATTTGGGCCCAAAAACTCGAAATTTGAAAGAATAATCCCCAAAAAAGGGGTTTAGAGTTTTCCGATTGTTTTGCCCAACGAACTTGTCCAACTGATTATAGAAAGGAACGACCCTACCAAATTTGAATTAAATCGGACAAAAAATGCGACCACTAGAGTGCATACACACACACACATATATATATATATATAATTTTGAACGACACCCCAAAACGTGTTCAGGGGGTCATGTTAGGAACTTCTATGGTAGTCCCGGGCTTACGTTTCACCGTACGGATCACGCTAATAGTTCACTTTCCATAGGAAATTCACTAATAAATGCATAACTTGCACATATTGTGCATGTTTAGTTAAATACGCATAACACAGTTTTACTAATGATATAGCTCATTATAAAAGCGTGTGTTTTTTACTCCGATATTTAATGGTTTCAAAATACAGGAATTAAATTTTTAAACGGAAACTTCCGGGTGTAAGCACTAATAAAGGGCGAATAAGCGTTAACGTCGGTTTAAAAGGTACACAAAGGACCATATTAATAATTTCGCACAGTTCCCGCATGCCTCTGCTCTCGCTTTGGCTTTGCCATGTGCTTTTCCCTCTATCTATCTTAATGTTGCATAATAATACATATAATAACACAGACTGAATACGACATAATCATTACACAAATGCGCATAAGCACATTACATTAAATCAATCCTAAATCCAGTTTTTTTTTACTAATTCATTTTAAAGGTTTTTAACTTATACTGTGTAAGACAATACATCTTTACGTACAACAGAAAAGTTTTAATGGTAGGAAAATACGAGCACGTGTAGTAAAACGGGGCGATAAAGGGGTGTAAAGGGGTGTATTTTTGGAGTAAAGTTTTATAGCGAGGTGGGATGAAAATGAGTCAGTTAAAATATAAAATCTGCTATGAAGTATACACTACACAAATGAAGAGAATATTGTATGCTGGCTATATTTACAAATACAAAAAGCAGGATGAATAAAATACGTCTTACAACACTATAAAGTATATTTACACTTATACTATACTTACATACAAGACGGTAAAATATACACAAAAGATGATGCAAGGCGATCGATTTCAACCAGTTACACCGGTCATCATCAGGCCAAATGAAAAAGTTTGTGTATATTTTACCGTCTTGTATGTAAGTACAGTATAAGTGTAAATATACTTTATATTGTTGTAAGACGTATTTTATTTATCCTGCTTAGTTGTAACAACAGGTATTATGGTAATAAAGAAAATATCTACAAAAGTAATTAATTTTTATCAAATCAAGCAAGTGTGTTATCAGACTAAACTTTTTAAAATCCCTAGTGTAAAAGTAATTTTAAAATATCATCGAAGATAGTCAATTTAAGTTTGCAATTTACTATCGAAAACTATTTTACTTAGGTTATTAATGTTTCCTGTTAAATTACACTTAAGTCTATCTTAAGGGTTTAACCAGTGATAAACGAACCGCAGCTGGCGCAGTTATTTGTGGAACGGTATGCATAGAGCCCAAGCAGGTGGAACTAAATTAATGCAGCTTTCGTAGCTGCTACCAATAAAGTGACGATTTGTGTACTACATCCGAATAATACATATACCGGCTCACTGAGTAATGGAAATGAAACAATTTAATTCAAATTTCTTAGCTTTTGTCAATAAACTAAAATAATTAGCTGAAAACAAACTAAACTACACACTAACCGCATACAAAGCGAATAAAAATAAAGAATAATGTAAAACCCCTATAGATTTGTTTGTCTAAGGAGGATAGAGGGAGAAAGAAAGGGGGAAAGAGGTGGGGGAGTGGAGAGAGGAGAGAAAATTGTTTAATTAACGACTTTAGCGATTGTCAACGGTCGGCCCCGCTTTAATGAGCTTTTCAACATCCGTAATTAGCTTGTGCGAAATATACGTAACTGTAAACTACATTTTATTTGCATCCTGCTTACGAGGCAAACATTCTGTTAAAGCGTTAGCTTCTCAAGTTACTTTGCCAAGTTTACTTGTTTTTCTGCTCATTTCACAACATTATACAAAATGATCATACGTCATTTCCTAAGTATATGTGTTTCAGAATGATTTCAAAGTATCACATACCTTTCGTTCGCAACAGATTAACAAATTGCAAAATCAGGGATATTTAATTAACTAAAACAAATAGAGACCTCAGCAAATCCATTAAAGACCCACCCTTCTGGTTGTTTGCAGAAGATTGCACCTAAAGACTTTTTGAATGACTAAGTATCAGGATATAGGTATGAATTATCCTTGAAAAAGTCATACTCGCAATAGTCATACCATCTCAATGAGAATAGTGTCTAATAAAGTTTGCTAAAGAAAATGTTCTGGAATATCGGTATTTCTTGCATAACAACAAGAAATATACTTTTAGCCAAAGCTTGATTGTTTATTGTGCAGCCAAAGAACCTCAATTTGTCCCATAAATAATTGTCAACCTAACCTAACTTCACTGACGCCAAGACAAATCACAACAATGTCCAGGACCTATCTGGAATTTTGGCGACATCTAACGCCACGCCACCGTTTCGGCCAACTTGATGAATTCCCAAGTATCCAAGTAAGTAGTAGTATAACGTAATGCTACTATAAAATCATGTATTTTTATTGTTTAAGATATAGATGATAATCTTGTTTGTTAATTTATATCGTATGCTGATTTTAAATGTTACAATATGAAGGACTGACCGATATTAATAAAATAAAATAGTTTAACTTTAGTAATTTACACATTTTTAATCCTTCCCACCGATTAAATTAAAATTTGAATTTATATAACTTGGCTGTTTATTTGCACAATGTCACCATACCACATGCAAAATAACAAACGGAATAGACATTATATTCCAACTAGGCACATTCCAGAAAAGTGCATTATAGCGAAAGAGTGTAAAATGTTGTTTCTAAAAACTATAAGTTTTCAAAGTTGTTGTTTGTGTAACGAATAGCTATTTAAGAAAGCTAAGGCAAAAATAATGCTTTTCCATAATGCGTTTACATAGTAAATTAAAATGTATAAGTGAAGTTACTAATACGTTGCAGTGAAAGGTTACGATGAAATGAGATTCTTACAACATATATACTTAAAATGTTAATTTTGTATTGCGTATAAAATGTGTAATATACTGTAAAACATATGAACTTGTTATTATGTTAAAAACAATATGTCAAGCATGACAATAAGTTCGTTGCGATTGTTACAAATATCTAAACAGGAAACGTATTCTAAAGTTCTTTAAGCGTCACTTCGTTGGCGTTGAGGTTCAATCTATTTATATTGCAGACAATGACTGAATTATAATTAACCAAACCTGACAGATGTTATTTTAACATACAATTTTTGTTTGTTTTACCTCATACATCGTGTATGTCTAAACTGGCATATACAATTATTCTTCATTCTTGATTCTATTTCATAATGTGATTATTTTAAGGTTTATTAACCGTAAAAGACCATTAGTTTTACCACAGTATGTAACAACTCTTTCAGTTCTCTACAAAATACATTTACACAATTTAACAACAAATTTTTCACTTTAACCAGTTATATTAACAAGTATATTTGTAATAGTGGAAGTTGTGGGAAGTGGTAACACGAGCATTTCAATAAAGCCGTATTAAATACGATTAGATGAAGTTTCTGGTCAGGAACATTCTACCAGAGCGGCAGAGAGGAATGTAACGATGTTGCGTTATATGAGCCAGTGGAATACATCCCGTGGCACCGTCGATATCGACAATATTGAAGGCAAATGAATTCTTCCTTTACCTTCTCTGGTACGCCTTTTTGTTTTACTTGCAGTTTTCAGACCAATTAAATCTGTTTAACGAATTGTTTTACACGGTTTGAAATACAATCATTTATGTTATATTAAAAGGTTATACTAATAGGTTGATTCGATTGTAAAACATTACAATTGAAGCCTCTAGCTTGAGTAGGCTACTACCTCCTCTGTAGGTACACCTATGATTATGGGCGTGGCCAAAGCCCAATGCTATGGTTAACTTGCAAATATGTAAATATTCCCTCCTAAACATTAAAATTCAAAAAAGGGTAATATGTTAACTTTGCATGTATATTTTTCGAAACCGAGGATAAAGTTAAAAGTAAAAATAATTAAGCTATAATTCACAAAGATACTTTTTTTTATAATAACAATATAACAATCAAAATAATCGGGTTTAAACCTTCTAAAAGGTTTTTCTACAAATATTTTCCAAATAGATTTTAACATTGTGATGACGAAATAAGATAGGCCTAATTAGTTGGCAGACAGAATTACGCAAACTGTCTGAAGCGAAACCACCCACATTCACGTACAGCGCTGTACAATATAATGAAGTGGGAACACTGAGGTTATATTAGGTTGAAATACAAACTGCAAACAATAGGATATTGCATTTTAGATCTTAAATTTAAACTTGCTAAACTTGCATGATTTTTAAATTGTTAACCACAAATGGTTAAGCTACATATTAAACATTTTTTCCGTTTTATAGTTCAAATTAATTATATGTAATTATTCTACTTACACTGAAGTGTATATCATTACTATGTTTTTCATACTTACACAGAAGCTATGTAAGTATGAATATAGAGGATTGGATTTGCAACACATTTAATCCGGCTCTTCTTGTACAACTATTTGACAGTATAGAATTTTACGAAAACTAATTTTAAATTTATTCGAATGTTAACATACCATATTTAGGTCGTTAAATCCTAACAATAAATGTTTATAAAAGTATGAGGTTATAATGAGAAACATTTGGTTTCCTTTGATTATTTCAGAGAGAACGTACTTTTATTTTAAGACTGAACATTTTAATTTGATAAGTTTGACGCCTTGGCCCCAAACATGAATAACTTCACAAGAACACCCGTTCTTTGTAACTTGGAAATACGGCCCAGTCAACGGCGGCGTCTTGTCTGTCCCACCCTCTTTGTTTCATCCCTTATCTCAGACATATTGTTCATTTCTCACCAGCTGGTGAAGAGTCGTATTCATACATCTTTTACTAACTTCTTCCCTCTCTATGTCTAGCATTTCTGTATTGCAAGAAGTAAATCATATTTATATTTTATTTTAGTCGAAATATGAGGACTAAATATATTTTGCAATTGTATTAAAATTTATTAATACGATTATGTTACAAGCATGTAATATAAACCTTATGGGGGTACAGAATGATCTTTCCTCATTTACTTTTTTACACTTTCATCTTAAACTTGAAAAAATATTTTTTAACCGTTGCGTTGTTTTAAATATCATTACATTGTGATAACTTTGTTTAGTTACATGTTTACATTTATTTTGGTTTTATTTACAAAACTGAGTGCATGAACGGGGAGTTGAACACGTTTGTAGCCAGACGGAGAAGAGAGCCATTGAACGTTGATTGACTTTGTTTTCGGTATTTGTACTTTTACAAAACCAAAAATTGAAAGAACAATACACATTTTTAAAACGTACTCTTAACACTTGGGATGGAGTTGCTTAGGTAAAATCTGTTATACAAATTTAGTTAGTTTATCAAGATTTTTTCTCTAGGTATTGTTTTTTAATGTTAATAGCTTTTATTTAACTTTGAGCATCTGATATGGCCTACCTGCCTCATATCACCCTCTTTGTCTTTTACCCACGATTTGGAATTGACAACAATTTGAATTATTTTATATTTTTTTAATCCAATTCCTTTAGTTTGTGTTTTCTCTGTGCTCACCCGTGGCAGTTTTTTACGTTTAGACAGATAACGGCCCAAACCCTGATCTTGTTACTACCTAAGGTCGACCTTTTAACGAAAACACTATTAATTAATATCCCATTGAAAAATGGCAACTGGGTCCAGTATAACTGTCACAAGATTTTCATATTTTTCAGGATAATTCTGGTGGGCCACAGCAAGGTCTCCACTATGTTATCAAATCTGTGCGATATTTTAACAATGTTTTACCTATACAGTATATGAAACCAACTCGTCCCAGGAACTTTTGGGGAAACCAGAAGTTTGACACCCACGAACCATTTACAGGCATTTAATGTCTTAGTGATGGAGTTGTATTGAAATGTACTAGTTTGTGATACAACTTCACCTAAGGCTGTAAATTAAATACAAATATAAAGAATAAATAATAACAAAGAATTTTACCAGCTGTGTGTTTTGATGTTATTATAGAACGGAAAACCACCTGAACATGTGAAGCTGTTGAGAGAAGCTAGTATTTTTAACTATAAAAACTTAAGCCTGGTTATATTAGCAGAAGGAAATAATCGCTAGCACTCTTAGTCTGTTAGCGATATAATGCGAGTTTGTACAGGCTAATTAGAATTAGTTAAACTTTACAAGTTAGGACTCCTTCCGATGAACATAATGTCTGATAAACAGAAAAATGTCAATCTACTACACATAAAATCGTTAAAAGTATATATTTATTCTACCAAAATATCATTGCAATTCAAATTGAAAAGTAGTATAAAGCAAAAGTACAACGGTGATTTTACAATGTGCATTTCACCGAAACGTTCCAATATTCCTTTTTCACTGCGATCAGCAATTACGCTCCCAGGTAATCACGCCGGCGCCGCATGCGGGCCACCCTCGTTAGAGCGGATGTTAAAAATTGAAAAATGCAATTTCCATCTTGCAGCAAAATAAAAATATGCATAATAATACGCATCGCCGCACGCTACTGTATTACGTTATAGTTTAACATGATGTCCCAGGACACAGTTGCAATGAGTGATTCTCGAGAGGGAATTTTATAACAACTGCGACGAGTTCCGGATCGCATCGTTCTCACGGCGAGGTATAGTGACAGTCCTGAACTTGTTTAAATAATACAGAGATCTATTCCCCAACTTCGGAGCTTGGAGACTTCATTGTAAGTCCAGCGCTTCTCCTTGAAGTTGATCCACACAAGTTGTTCACGTCGATACGTCTCGCCCTAGCCTCAAAGCAACCGCGACAAAGGTGGAACTCACTTGCATAGTTGGAAGATTCCGCTGACGCAACATAACATCAATTATTGCTGTTTAATCATTTGGGAGCTGATAAAATAACTTATGACGTGTTCCTTTCGATATTGTTAAATTGCAAGATCGTTTAATAAGTTGAAACAATTATTACACAATTTCCAATTTAGTGGAGCGTTGTAACGTGTTTGAAATAATAACCGGTTGTGAGGGAAATTTTGAAAGAATCTATAATATCTAAATATAATGAAAAACGTATCCTTCATTATCTTGGTGAACTATTCGTTCATCTAACTCTTTATTATAATTGTGTTTTTGTATCAATTGTTTAGTTAGTTATTTAGATGTGGCTGTCTCTTTGTTTTCAATTTTTTTTGGATATCCCAATCAAACTACTCTGGTTGCATGGCCAGTTTTATAACCCATGGTCAAAAGTAGTCCTAAAGAAAACAAAAGTAGTGGAATGTTGATAATTAATTTGTATACAACTAAAATCATATTAAGGTTTAAGGTCTGATGCATTAGGATATAATGTTTACGCTGTTTGTATGCCGAGAAAAGAATCATACGAATGAAACCGGATTAAATAGTATGATTTAGTTAAATATATTCATATTTGTTGATCAAATATCACTCACATTAAGTGTAACTACTTACATATATACACTTCCACCCTACATAATTGATTTAAAACTTATGTTGTATTTAAAAATATAGTGACAAGGGTAAAAGATGCATTCTAGAAAAAGGTATATGTAACCATTTTTCTTAACCTGCTTTACATGAAGCTATAAAATTTAAAATAAAGAATACATTGTTCCTTATGTGTATGCTTGTAAAACATTCCTTATTCTACTACAAATTAGTATTTGCCATTAAATCAATAAAACTGGAAACATGAACACCCATGTTAGATGAATACACTGTATAAACAGTAACAAGGGTTTTATTGTGGCCCGCTTCACCACCCCCGAGGAGGCGTTATTTACCTTGAAAGTAGTTGCCCTCCTTTGGCAGTTATTGACCTTAGTCCTTGAATTTATAATTTCTATCTTATTTTTTTGCAGAATAAATTGTTGTTAAATTAGCACTGTTAATAAAACTATAGGTCGATTTAACTTAAAATGAGATACCGGTACACTGGCATTCCACATATATATCAATCAATATAAAGCCCCTATTTATTAAACCGAAACAGATTATTATCCTGTAATTAACTTATATTCTGCTACATCAATATGCATGGTTTACTGGTTTAGCCCTTTTAAATGCGATTTCTGGAGTAAACACCTGCGGCGCTTTACGCACACAGGGAGGGCGGAAACACAAACAACCATCGTGGCAGCGCATCATTAGGAGAACGCGACCTGGAACTAAAGTTTCCTAACCGGAACTACGACTCAGGCACGGCGAAACAGTAGTAAATATTCATTAGTAAATATATAAATATGTAAAATTAGTAAATGAATTAGTAAATATTCAACCCAGAAATGTAAATATCCATCAAACCTATTGCACTGACAGTAATACTCCAATAAAATGTATGAAATATAAAATATGTTCGCGTTTTATTTAAGTTCACTTTGTGAAAATATTATGTTATTATTTTAAAAACTTTGGAAAATACTCACTTAAAAGAGGCTGTAAATGCCCGCTACCTGAAACAGAACAGAGTAATATTTAATTAAACCTGTACAATTTTACTTAGTACTGATATGATATATATTCTTGAACTAATAACTATATAACTACAACTTACATTACAATATGTATAAGCTCCAGATAGTTAAAAAATAGGTAAAGCGCAGGCCTCACAGGTCTGACACACAAGGTTCGGTCCCGGCCGACAGCCAAGTACTTATCACGAGCGGTTCCTCCAGTCGATTGTCATTGGTTTGTCCTTGCTACTAATGAAATTGCGTTTCGACGGGCAGCTACAGGTTAAAATGCTTTATTCACTTTTAATGTAATCTAAATAAGTGTTTGCAAAAGTATAATTCATCTTACATACTGCAAATATACATTTGGTTTGACAAGTGGAAATATTAACCTTAGTGTGAAAGAATAAAAAAGCGTTTTATAGAAACTAATAATAATCGGAAACAAATAAAAAACAAACCACCTTCACAATTTGTCAAAAGTTCCCTAAACCAATATTTTATTATGTTTATATTTAAAATGGGCACTATTTCAATAATCTAAACACTATCTGCCAAATATTTAGACTGATATTTTTTAGCAATAGTTGTCAAATAAAATATACATCACTGAACTCTAGTTCATCCTGTTATAGATGAGATTCTCCCTCGATAAATCAAGGATAATATAGAAAGCTTGGTGGTAATGTTAACAGAGGAGCCAGAGTTGGAGGGGGAGAGGAGCAACTCGGAAATGAGGTCATTAGAGGGCAGGTCTAGTGGGAGACACGAGGTAACTGCGGCAACAACAGACCACCTGAACATCGACAACCCCGGGGTGGAAACTAGGCAACTACATTACTTCAGTGTAATTGGGTTGCGATTTATTCATCAGTAGCAATAATAATTAATTTCATTTTCAACCGCCGAATAAACTGTCAGTATTCCTGAAAAATGTGTAAATGTGTATATATAATGTGACTTTGACTCTGACAATACTATTACAATTACAGAAATTACTGGTTTGAACATCTGATTAAACATATTCAATCAAATGTGCATACTAAAGTGCACTGCCATGTTGTGTAATTGCCAAACATTACTTACTGCCTCACTTAGTGATTACTGTATGTCAAAAACGACAATGCCTATGAAGCTTGAATTCTGCATGGTGGCTCCCATTACGCAGTATATGTACAACAAGGCTGCATTCAAAACATGCCTACTAGGCCCCATCCTAGTGTGCATTAGTATTTCCCTATGACATGGGCCTACCTCTCAATATATTCTCTAGGGCTCCACCGTAGCTGATCTATTTTACTGCCATGTTAACCATCACACACAACTACCGATGAAGCATACATGTTGTAGGATGATGTAGAATACTTCATAAATCAATGGAAATCAACTCAAAACAACGGGAATCTACCGGGATCAAAAAATTCCACGCGATCGAAGTCACAGGTACCAGTTGGTTCTGTATACAATCATGCAAGTTAGCAATTTATATTCAATGTTTTCTTCTATGTTTTACGTAAAGTATGTTTAAGTAGGCTGTTTTCATTAAATTTAAAATAAAATGCCTGTAGTTAACTTAGCCTAACAGCCTCAATCATATTTCGGGTTACAATTTCCACTCATATAATAAGATTATTATCCTGCATTTAACTTGTATTCTGCTACATCAATATGCTTGGTTCACTATATATATATAATCAATATATATATGGTGTATAAGAAAAACATTTCTTGAACTTCGTAAAATAAAGTTAGTAATACTTTGATGATATACAGTATTAACACGTTGGTATTGTAAACCTATCTGAAATGTTTTTTTTTTATCTGACACCACAGATTTTAGAGTACAATTTTCCATAACGTATAAGCTAAAATGGCCTTTGACCCTTCGCCAAACTTGTCCATTAGCGTTGTCAAGTTTCTGACAGCTTTAGACCCTAGGCGGGGCGGGAGAGAGTTTCCTAGAACTTTTATTTTTCTCTGACGTGTATAAAAGTTTGTAAAGTTTTTGTATTTTCTTACAAGTTTACGATATATAACAATCATCGAAACGACTTGACAATCAAGTAATTCAACTAAACGTTCCTGCATTGCAGGCTCTACCGGCGCTGCCATAGTCAAGACTTTGTTTCCTTTTAATTCACAGGCAATTTTAACATAAAAATCATATTTGAATCTTTTGGAGTTTGTATCAATATTTAAAGTTTGCACTTGGTTGAGCATTCCTGGACTATGCAATATCAGTAATGTGAGTAGATAAAAAGTAAACAGATTAAATCCAGCATCAATTCTAATTTCTTTAATTTGTTGTTCTAATTTCTCTCACCACCCAGAAACATTGTAAATGAAGTGACTGCAGGAACCACTATACCATTCATAGAATAGTTGCGAAGAGAGTTCACGATCATGATGTGTGTTTTTTTCAGCTTTAAATATGGACTGGCATTTCACTCCTGTACATCTGAATTACTCCCAGTAAAAAATTACCAAAACATATCCATGATCCGGAAACTCATCCGGAAAATTAGCTAAAGACTGAGACTGTCAGGCTAAATATTTAAAATCAAATAACTACACAACACGAAACCACAGCACCACAGCATTTTTGAGCTCGTGTAATGGAGCTTGAGTGGGCGACTTTACAATAACTTCCAAATAAAAGAATAATTTGAGAAGAATGTTTATCCTGTGGATTATTCAGGTGTGAATTTCTATTTTTACATTGGTGTGTTTAAATCGGAACTATTTACTATATGCTCACCAATGTGTGCACATAGTGAGGGGAGGAGGGGAGGAGAGTTTGTTTAATTAACGACTTCAACGATTGTCAACGTTCGACCTCTGTGCTTTAATGAGGTACTTGTTATTCGTAATTAGGTTATGCTAAATATACCCAGCTGTGAACTTTGCTAACTGCACCTAATATTCATGCTACCTGTACAGTTAGTGTTTATTGTGTTTGGTACTGTAGTTAATTTAATATTTGATAACGAATAATAGCGATTGTTTAATTCAGTACGTAGATAGCTGATCAAAATATTCACCAGGGCTCCCTCAAAAGAGCCCTAAAGAATAAGATTATGATTAAGATTGGTTAATCATTAAGATCATGGTTGGTTGTAATCTTAGTTTGCTATGTTTATTTGTTATAAAGGTGGACTACTCCTGATGAAAATATACTTTCGAGCTCCGCACCACTGGTCTTTAATATAACCATGTTTATCACACACCCACTACTGAGCCGATGGAGCCTCAATTTTTTGGGAAAGTAGATAATATATTAGTATCAAACATAGACGATCTCCATTCTGAAAATCGGTTGGTACGTTTACTCAAAATGAAGTTGAATGACCTCAAAACAGACACAGACCCTAATCCTAAATATGTTGGATTAGGAACTCCGCCCTAGAGGGCCTTTTTACTGGCCATTACTCGCCAACTACTGAACATATGAAGGTAAAATTTGAAAGGAAGATAAGTAATGCACCAGAGTTAAAACACTGATCTTCCTCCATTCCGAAAATAACTTGTTACTTCACCCCTCTGGCATTCAGAGTTGAATTTACTATAAAATGCCTAATACTGGAATCTGAGCTGAAATTCAGTAGGCAGATAGGTAAATGACGACCATCACTGACCTACTCAAGTACTGAAAATATGTTGGAGCTCCACCCTACTGGCATTTTATGTATGATATTTTTATTTTTGACCTTATTAAGTATTGATTTTATTTGAGTTTCCATGATTACAATATTTTTACCACAAGGAACCAATGGGAATCGCTGGAAACAACAAAAATCAACTGGAATCAAGTCTCGGGTACCAGCTATCCTACTAACATTATAAATTTGAAAGTTTGAAAATTTGGTAAGTTTGTTTATATATTTGTGGCTCAATCACGCTCTAACCACTGGACTGATTAAGCTTAGATTTGGCAGAGGAGTACTTGATAGTCCTGAGGAACATATAGACATATTAAAGTTGCGAAAATCCCATAGGTCTTAGCCCTACGGGGGTTCAAAGTTCCCATGTATTCCTTATGGACATTATTTTTTGTTTGAGCTGATGAAAATACAAATAGCTGATCTTGATTCGTAGTAATTCCACGGGCTAACCACAGAATGCAGCACACACAACTGTCATAGTTTGTATAAATCATTCGCGGGGCGAAGCCTGCGGGTAACATCTACTTTGTAATGTAAATAAATTGTAATACAACTGATGTGTTCAAATTTTTCCTTCATAACTTGAATTGTTTCTATATTTTAAAATGCTCTTTATAGGTACACAGTCTGCTAGTTATTTAAACAATAAAACACCTATTTCGTCTACTTTAGAATTTCAACAAGGTGTCACCTTCCTATTCATTACTTCTCGTACCACTTAAAAATGTCATAATCAGTGTAAATTTAAATTTAATGTTGGAAACGGAAGAAAATCCACTACAGTTAGTTATTTCAACTGTACTTTGAAGCTACCTCAATAATAGTGTTTTTAAAACTTTCATTTTGAGCAGTAGCAGCATAACTTAACAAACACTAAAATCTCAATGTTTAAAATAATAATAAATATCCTTCGTTATATCCTCTATACAATATATCTAACGAATAAACCAAATCGTGCACTGCAGAGAAGGGACGTAACGATATTGAGAGCTACAACGCGATTGAATACGGACCATTACACCGCCGATATTGACAATATTGAGAGGGAATGAGTTACGCTGGTGCGTCGGCCGTACTTTGTGTTCAGCGACCTATCGTATAAAACTTAATCCCGAGCCGCACGTTGCTGAATGAAAGAATCATGAAGAACTAAATATATACGAAGGATAACAATGAAAAGTTATAGCGGATAGTAATAAAATAGTAATGATTGCAAAGAACTTGACTTCTCTGTCAACATGTTAAATATATATGCAATTAATTGAATATATAGTATAATTTAAATATTTGTGATCATATTTTGAAAATATATCACATCAGTTGTTTTCTATTACTGCAAAGTTGAATGAATATTCAAAGTATTACATTAGGAACTTAATTAATAAGAAAAGCTTGTTGGACAAACTACTTATATTATAACTGCATATTATTATACAACAATAGTAATGTTTAGTACATAAATAATACCAATTTAGATGTATAATTAATCTTGAGGGAAGATTATTACGTTTTATAAGCTGGAAGCGGTCGACTTTTGGTTGTCATGTTCACCAGATAATAAGGGAATGGGGTGGAGCTTTTATATTCATGTAAAAACGAGGAGAATGGTTATAGAAAAGGGGTGAATTTATGGTAAGAGAGAATATAACAGAGAGTTTTACAAAAACACTGCCCTCAGCTTCGTCTCCCTGTAATTAGTATTCGCATTCCGCCAGTGGACTTAAAAAGAACATCAAAAGAATTACTTTGCAACATTTCATATCACTCTTTCATTCCTACTAACAGTTGTTGAAGTGCGAGAATATATAATCACAAGCTTTATTCACGATCAAAAGTAAAAAATAACGCACCCGTACATTTTAATCGTAGATCCATTGTGAGTTATTCAGAGGTGTTTAACGCACGAGGCTCTTGAGTTTATAGTTTATAGTCATAATACTTTTTTATGGAAATAACATCATCGATAATTATATTTGAAAATAATTCCTTTCGAATATACGGTAATGTGCTCACTGGCAGGCACTCGAGCATTTATATTCTTTACAGTTTAATAGCAGTTGTTTCCTTATTTTGGTTTAATAAAACATGATATAGATCAAAGAGCCTTAAGGAACTTAATAAATAACTAAACTAATTCTGTAAAAAATTAATTACCGTCTATTACTAAATTTACGAATAAAAATTGATAAGTTTCATGAATATGAGTATATAATTTTCCCAAATGTGGAAAACTAACAATATTTTACTCTGTTTAGCTTTTTTTCCCTTTTAAGGAGGAATTTTTCACCATAAAAGTAAATAAAGCATAAATTTGGATAAGGTTTTACAATATTTAATCCAACACTGTTTTATTATGAAGCAAAGCAGTTTGGAGAAGTATGACAGTCCTATGTAGAGCTTAGGATCCGCTGACATCAAAAGTAGGGGTAATTACATTCCATTCCATACAGCGGCACAAAGGAAAGAATGCGAGAGTCGTGAATATTTCAGCTTCTTTATCTAGGCACATCCTTCATACCGGTGCATTGTAGATTATAAGATCCCTTTTTAAAGTACAATGAACAGTTAAAAAGAAGAAATCTTACTTCAAAACTTAAAGTGATTTATATTTTAAATTTTACTCGGATCATTTTACTCGCAATAACTTTGAACAGTGTTGACGTAATTTTATAATTATTTAGCGTACTTGTACCCAGCAATTAAAATTTTACAAAATGAAGCAAAATTAGAAAAAAACTTATTTGCATCATACTCAATGATCTTACAAATGGAAACTGTTTCCGCTTTAACACGAAGTGTTAAGTGTGAGCTCGCATATTTTAAAAATCAACTTTTCTCTTATTTCTGTGCATTCAGAAATCATTATTAGTTACCCAAAAAATGTAAATACTATATTAGTTTAAAATTTTTTTAAATAAAAATTACTCGCTTTATTTTATGTTTTTTGTTGAAAGATTGTTCAACTATCGTACATACCTTTAGTAAAGTAGAAAATTCCCAAAAAAACGTTTTAAAGATTAACTTAGTATAAGCTATAACCTTTATAAGCTACAACCCGCATAACATAAGACAGCAAATACAATAATCCAATTAATAAAACAATAATGATACAATTTGGAGTATATTATTTTTACAATTAGGGGTTGGTCAAAAAGTGATTTATTGGTTAGGCCCAAACGTAAGAAAAGTCCTAGATGACCCATCTATGTATAAAGTTCCCTTAATACATAAAGAGAATCCAAATATTGGTCGGTCAGAGAGAAAATCGCCCTCCCTCCCGTAAGTCGTCCATTCTAAAATCATACACTAGCAATATTTACCTCGAACTTTTTGAGAACTCCAGACTGTAATATAGTATTTATATTTATGAATATGCAAGAGCCTTTACACAAGGGAACGAGTCGAGCAATCCTCAATTTGTTATATGCCTGCCACACAAGACAGTTGAGTAGGCGGGAAGTTTGGCGAGAAATTACTGTTCTACTCGTTCACCAAATTAAAAACACACTTTTAAAAACAAATAGTACTTAATATCAGATTAAACTCCCTGTGCAACGGACCATTTGAAGTACTTACTCATCGAATAGAATTTAATAAATGTCACTATAAATAATTTTCAAGTAATTATAATTCTAATTATCGCGATCTTACCAAGATTCTTAAATTAAACTTTGATTTAGTTTAAAATAACTTATTCATGGCCAAGCTAGAGGAAGGTGTAAGTTGAGGGCTATCCCCCCTCCCTTCTTCCACCACGAAACTTAACCTGTAACTCCTGTTTCTGCAAGATTGCATTTGAGCTCAACAGGCGTGTTCTAAAATTAGATTAAGTTCAAAATGATTAAAACCTTAAGTAATATAGGAATTTATTTGTTTACATAAATTGGTGTCATGTGATTTGTAAGTAGCAGAAGTAGCTGGTTACAAAGACCGCTTCTTATTGCCTCAGCTCTTTGTTTCATCCCTTGTCTAAGACACATTGTTCATCCCCACCAGAAACTGACAAGACGTATTTGAAAAATAATAAGCGATAATTTAACTATCTTCCTTCGATCTGTCTTACTATATATTACGCTATCTATCCTTTTGAATACTTTTTTGGGTTTTTTATAATTTGTTTAATCGGTTGTTTAAAGTTATAAAAATAACACGGTTTGAAATTCCTTACTGAATTGACCTAAATGTGTAATGATTATACACTGAATAGGTACGATGAAAACACATAAATTAAACTATGAAAATAAAAGAAATTTGAGATTCACAGGTTAAACTAACATCATACAAGCAGGAAACAATTGCAAGTTAACATATTAGTGGTAAAATATGTTTGATCGAACACTGCGGCCCAAATTTTGCTGTGGATACCTGTTTTCATACAAAGTGAGCGATTCTTAATATTCCGAAAATTGTATGCTTTGATAAAGGTTATGCCAGCTAAAATATAGAGGAAAAGGGCTTTGTCAGAGAAACTGCTCCCTGGTGGGGTGTTGAATGTTTGAATGTTGATTGTGTTTGTGTGGGATGTTTGCTTTGTATTACTACAGCAAACATTTTAGGAATGTTTAAGCAATCAAATGGACGAAATACACTATCATAGTGTCTGTTTTTTGGATATGCATAAGATTTTATCAAGATGATAAATATTTCATTTGATATGTTACCAAGAATCACAAAATCAATCGGGATACGTAAATATTGAAACACACATTAAATTTGTCTCCCGTTTAATTAGAGTGCAGAGGCGATCTGCAAACGTTTTATACAATAGGACTGTTGAGGGAGGAGGGATCCATTCCTATATCCTATATATTTGTAGATGGCAGATTTTAGGCAAGACGTTTCTGTTTCTCAATGACAATAAGGCGATTTGTGTTCTGCAGTTAGTAAACTACGGGTTCGATGATTTCGACTGACTGATATTTTTAGTATACAGGATGTCCCTCGAGAGTATGGCACAAATAAAGGATTCGGTAGAACTCCTCAAAAGGAGCAATACACATCACATAAGTTTATTTCTAAATCGCTTCTTTTTCCGTCATCTGTCCATATGTGATTTTTAATCGATACAGCATATCTTAGGAACCACTTGTGGTAATGGCTCGAAACTCGGCAAGTGTATTAAACTAGTTGAGGGATAATTTGGTATTGAATTTTGGTTTCTAGCTTTAACCGTTTCATTATTGTGTCCGCTCCAATATTATCTTGAAAATGGAAATAACACGTTAAAAAATGTGAAATTGTAAGCCAAAAAGAACTGTATACAGATTTTAAATATCACTTAGCCCAACTGAGCAATAATTTCAGTTTTGTTTAGTAAAATCGTGTATATCACTTGAATATTACCATAATTACAATGGTGTTACAAGTTTTTAGTAGTCATCTATATTTACTACATAATGCAACTACATTTTATTTACTAAATCATTAATTTCGGACTATATAATTAAAAGTACCGCATATAAGTTTGTAATACATTAGTCCTACCTTGCTGATCACTCCAAACACTCCAGTCGAATACAGCATGCCTCTGACACCATAACCGCGATGACAGGACAGTCACGAGTTCCATTGTCTCTACATTATCTCCTACTATTGTTAACTTCATACCAGTCTCTTTAAAGGATCTAACAATGGGGATTCAGTATCTCATAATGCTATTGCCTCTTATTACTATTGCTGTACCTAATATGTTAGCGACTAACTTAATATTGTTGACCAAACATTAATGTAAACCGTAAGGTTTCCCAAACTATTCATATTTTAATTATTTTAATACATAATTAATGCATATACATACATTTTATATGTATATTTATAAAAACCAAAATAAAGTGATAAGTTTGTTTTCAACAAAAAATTAGATGAATAGATTTATAATTTAGAACCGTTACTTATTTTACAGAAAGATACGTTTTCTCGTTTTTTGGAAGAGGATAATTTGTATCCTGCCTTTAACAAACTTATTCAGCTTAAAGAAAAGGTTGAATTAAAATCATATATCACGGATAGAGTTATGTTTATTAATATGTATTACATTTTTCCAGTGACGTTTTTCCTAGTCAAACGATACATATATATATATATATGTATATATATATATATATGTATATATATATATATATATATATATGTGTGTGTATGTATATATGTATATATATGTGTGTGTGTGTTCGCACTCTAGCGGTCGCAATTTTTATCAGATTTACTTCAAATTTGGTGGAGACATTCCTTTTTATAATCAGTTAAACAAGTTCGTTGGGCAAAACAATCGGAAAACTCTAACCCCCGTTTTTCGGGATTTTAAGTTTTTAAATTTTAGGTTTTTGGGCACAAAAAGGGTGAGAAAAGCCCCAAATGTACACTTATTGCACATTACACTATTTTACTTAAAAAGCCAAACATTTTAAGCCCTCCCTCATCATTCTAGCACAAGTCCTTACCGAGTTATTAAAGAAAATGTTAATTGTCAAAATACAGTACGTTGTCTTATGGGGATTTTACATTGGAAAAGGCTGTTTTCATATCTTAATATCGTTTTATCACCTCCTATACCCCTACACCAACTTGTTATCCCGACAATACCTCCTTCTAACTTTATAATATACGACACTGGCATCCTATTAGTGTATTTAAATATAACCAGGAGCATCAAAACAGCCAAAAAATGTTTTTTAATTTTCAAAAAATTCAACCCAGTGGTGGTTTAAACCCTTTATTTGATCTTTTTAAGGTTTTTATGCGGAAATTCACTTCCCTCACGTCAGCTTTGCTGCGTGCGATCTTGTTTGAATCTAAAACAATTCGCCAATGCTTTAGTTTACTAGAAGTTTACATCCTAATTCTATGGCATTATAATATGCCAAGTGATTTTTCACAGCCGTTAAAATATCTCCAGAAAAGAGCACTAGCGAAACAATATTTTGCGAAACAAAATAATGATACATAAAAAATATGTAAATACATCAAATAAAAACAGTTAGTTGAGGAAATATAAATTATTTAAAACGTTTTCCCTTTAGAACAGATGCATTTAGTTTTATTTTTACATAAATATATATATTATAACCCCTAAATAGAAATATTTAAAAAATATTAAAAATATAAAATATATTAATTAATATATTAAATATTTATTTTCGAAATATTTATAGAAATATTTTTTTTTTATTTATTTATTTAGCCCGGAAACAAATATTTTTTAAATGTTGAAAATTAAATGTGACTTTATTAACGAATGCAAATGTTTGGTTTCAAACCCCATCTTAAAGTGGAAATAATGTCATTAGGACCGCTGTCTAGAGGGAGCACCACTGCAAGTTGTCCGGAGGGCGCTACCCCCACCCCCCCACATTACCCCATACCCCTCCAGTCTTCTTTGCTTAGCTCTACCTACATCACGGATATAAGATCAACTTTTTGGTTGTTCTTACTGTACGTATACAACTAAAGAGAAATCGTTTTACCTCAGACTATTTATGATTCTTGCTATGTGTGTATGTATATAAACTAATTTCGCTTTTTTCAACATCGATTCTAACATTTTGTCGGTTGTTTGAAAGTAAAGTGGATCAAATTGAATATATAATATAGTGTTTAGTCACGTGAACCTCCAACGGGTTTCAATAACTCGCAATTTTAAAAGAGGGTAAGGGGCCATATACATATTACGTAGCGCACTTAAAGGGGGGAGAGGGTATGGCGTAGCGTTATGTGGGGTGGGGGGTGGGCTTGATCAACGTTACATAACTCACAAATATTAAACCTAAGAGCTGGTGCACTCCCGTTCTGTTGAGATAGTTTATATTGTTGTTCATTTTATTCGTAATGGTCTTGTTTGTTTATACACATTTTGCTTTGAAAAAAGTTATTAACAAATATTTTTAAAGGAAAGTCTTTTAAAGTTTAATGATTCACTGAAACCCATAATCTAAATTGCTGATAAAATTATGTTTAAAAAGTTTAAGCTGTTTTAAAGCCTTCTACGATTGAGTTACGTAACACATTGGAAGTGTGGGGGGTATGGTAGGCGTTACGGTGCGTTACATGGGGGAGGGAGAGGGTCTGAAATGACGAAAAAATGCGTTGTGTAATATGTGTATACAGAAATACAACAAGGCATGACCCAATACAACAAGGCAACGAGGCATGATACAATATTGACACATCAGAACATCCATGATGTTCTTACGTAATACATATGAATATAAATTAATTTTACTGTTTTTTCCTCAAAATATACCCTAATTTACTGTGTGTTTGCTCAAAGTAAATTTTAAAAAGTATATAAGCCTTCAAACTAGAACAAATATTACTGATCAATTTCAGTAATTTAAAGTAAAAATACCCCCCCTGCAAACCTGCTTACTCAGCGAATTTCAAATGCATATATATGTATCTTAATACCATGTAAAGCCACAAACTAAGTTTCATCAATATACATTCATAAATAAACGATTTATGACGTTGCAGTTATTCCCCATAAGAATAATATAGCATCTGAGTATGCAGGTTTGCTGAAACAAGGAACACAAAAAATGGGTTTTTATAGAAATATCAATATAACTCAACTAGATAAAGCTACATACCAAGTTTTATTAGTTAATGTTCATAATTAACGGAGATAATATTGTTTTTTTTCGTCCAAAGAGCCAAATAATATTAAATAAAGAGCCAATCTGTCTATATTGAACAATATTAGCCTCAACTCCATGCATAACTGGGGAAGTGCAATTTAGTTTAAATGTGCTTTTCAACTCCAGAACCCTCCAATATTCCGTTCGCCCCTGTGATATGAATTGTCAGCAATTGCGTTTTTTGCGGGAATCTCGCCGCATGCGGGCGCCCTTTATAACGCTTTGAAACCCGTTTTAATATTACGCCTGCTGCACATTCGATAACTACACTATTTCTCCTAAAGTAATACTAATAAATTGTCAGTAGATTTTACATATTAGGTAATATGTTTAGTCAATAAGTTTTTAATGACTCCTGCAGATTTAAAAAATTGTAAGTAGTGTATTATTGTATTTTTTGATTCCAATAAATATATCAAAATAATTATCAGTTACGCTATATGTGTTTTCAGCCCCTTAAAAATATCGGACATCAAAATAATAATGTTGATTTCATTCACACTAGCATTTGATATTTATTTAAGGTAGAGAGGTACTTATTATATTTGAGACGTATAAGTTGTTTGCTTTTGACGAGAAAACCAGTTGTTCATAGCAGCTTTCCATCCACCAGCTCGTGTCATAATCAGGTAGCTGATTTCCTACAGGATATAACTCTAGGTTTGGACCTCGCGGAGCAAACCTAGCTGATGAATCAGAGTTGTTAATGTTAACAGTTAAAGTGAAATGTGTTTTACAAGAGCACGTTTCTGCATTCAACTTAACTCGAGTAATCTGATTCTTTATTTGTTAAATAATATCCTTTCTGTGTAATACCTCTTGACGACGGTACACCAAGCAAGCTTTTAGAAGATTAGCGGGCGTGGTGGAATCAATAAATTCATTTTGCCGCGAGCATGGACATTTCAACCCAACTCGATTTACTTCGATCTACCGTCTTAACTTAAAAGTAACATTCTGCAAAATATAAGCAATATTATTATATGTTATTAAATATTTGGGTTTTTGAATTTACTTTAAAATGATGTCAGTAAATAGTTCTCAAATGTGCATTGTGGTAGAGTTTAATTACTTATTGAATATATTACAAAAAGAAGTAACGAAAATATAAATAAATAACGCATGTACTTGTAGTTAATGTACAACTTAAACTTGATGAACAAACACCCCATAGAAACGTAAATTTTTCATCTTTCCACAATGGGTCCTGTTACTTTAAATTCAATCTGGAAGTGGCGAATTAGATATTTGGGCGTCTGACAAAGAGGTTTATAACAGTTGGTCTCAACAATTATCGCCCTAGCCCTGTAATTGAGTGATCAGTCACTTAAAACGTTAGAAAGTTATGTTTCATGGGACAACAACTAGTACCGTACATAAATATATCGACGATTAATTTTAGATGTAGTTAAATTAACTTTATGATGCGTAGATAAACTGAAGGCGACAATGGTTGTGTCTGAAGGTGCAGGTATTGCAACCATATTATTCGCCAGCTGTGACAACTGACATACTTTCAATCAGCTGTTGTGCAAACTCTGCAAACAACAGTTGGGCATCTTGCACAGAGAATATCGTACACATGAAGGTATATTCCATATCCATTAAACTGTAATTAAAAAATTAAGTTAGCATCGTTCAATATAGTTTCAATTAGAATTGTGGATTTCCATCGATATTAGTTTGCTGACAAAATGTTCTACAGTTCAAACTATCATAATATGGTTTAAAAACTACCCCTGTTTAGGTTCCGTGAGTACACACAGAATTACCATTCCTGCAAGCAGCACTCCACAAAAGTAGTGTTTTCTTTGTAAACCTTATTTAACTCCTATAGTATTCATCAACTTATCTATAATTAAAAGAAATCACTAAAATGAATGAAGGAGAAACAACTACGATGTGAGTGTACTTTTAAAAATATTAATTTTAATGATAATATCTAAAGTAAAATCCAATAAATTAAAGTATAAGTTAGAAACCTATTCCAATGAAATGATTCATCTGTGACTTTTCCTGATAAATCTCCGTATTTATCTTTATGATCTAAAGTTATCTCTATCATGTCACATTATATCCTAAATGCACGAAACAACAATTATTAAACTAAACAATTACAGCTGTTAATGTTTTAGCGAATTTCTCCTATAGGGAAGAAACTATTACCGTAGGTCTTATACACCTGTGTTGTTGGCCAATTAGGTATATGAATTTTAATTTTTATATAGCTTTACAGTTAGCTTGGCAACGTGGTTAGGAAGTCAAATAATATATGAAATCCAACATTTCAAATCACAAATATATATTTAACAAATTTCAAAATAATAAAATCCTTTGGGCTAGGAACATATATTACAAGAGGTTTTATCAACTCAATTAATTATGTTGTAATCAGAGTATGCTACCTTACTGACTTTCTGAGGGCGTACGGGCACTGGCATCTAATTACTGGAACTCGTCTGTAAATAATACAGACTTGAATAATAAAAGGTAAATAAATTCAAACATAAATTACAAATATAGAAAAATGGATACATTGTCTCAACTTGCAAAAAGACTAAAATTTCCTTCATACTCATAATATAGAAATAGTTCATTTAAATGAAGTTATACATTGAAATACAAATTGATTTATACTAACAAACATTTACAAATCTCTGGACTTTTACATGAGTATTTAAATGGCATGAAAATATGATTTTTAGAATGATTATTTTATTAATTTAACTTACTTTTTCACGAGTAGTAATTTACGTTAGTGCCGCCCTTTCTATACTAATAACTGTCGTTTTCGAATTTCTATTAGCTAATTTACAGGTATACCAACCGAACAAAATGAAATCTCTCTGGACTTAACCTAAGGTAGTTTATCATATACATATATATATATTTTTTATAAATACAAATCGGTACAAATTGATATTCTATACACCTGTGTTGTTGGCCAATTAGGTATATGAATTTTAATTTTTATATAGCTTTACAGTTAGCTTGGCAACGTGGTTAGGAAGTCAAATAATATATGAAATCCAACATTTCAAATCACAAATATATATTTAACAAATTTCAAAATAATAAAATCCTTTGGGCTAGGAACATATATTACAAGAGGTTTTATCAACTCAATTAATTATGTTATAATCAGAGTATGCTACCTTACTGACTTTCTGAGGGCGTACGGGCACTGGCATCTAATTACTCGAACTCGTTTTTTCACGAGTAGTAATTTACGTTAGTGCCGCCCTTTCTATACTAATAACTGTCGTTTCGAATTTCTATTAGCTAATTTACAGGTATACCAACCGAACAAAATGAAATCTCTCTGGACTTAACCTAAGGTAGTTTATCATATATATATATATTTTTTATAAATACAAATCGGTACAAATTCTCCCTTACTTGGGGTAAAAAATATATATATTTCGTATAAACTATACATTTAAAGTTTTAAACTTCCTTATGTTTCTTTATATCAATTAAATAGTGCTGTACGTGATTTTAAAGGATAATTACTTCCTTACAAATGAATAAAATAACGTTTAGTAATTATATAAATCAAAATAAACTAACATTAATCTCCGTACATTTGAAGTTGGCGCGTATCGAGTAATTTCTGTCAAAGACAAGTGTAATTTAAGTAGTTTCTCCGCTAGAGTTCACTACCAGATGGATTACCGATTTCATGTATTTTATTTCATCAAAATCAATTATTTTGCGTACAATAATTAAGTATTTAATAAATATTACATTTACAACTAAATAAATCCCTTGGTACATGCATAACTTAACTAATTCAACCGATATTATATTTACATTTTTCTTTTCGTTATAGTTTTAAGTCTGCAAAATGAACAGCAACATATGTGTATTGTTATCGGTTCCAAGCGGAAATCCCGAATTCCTACTTTCCCTTTTAAGATAACTGCTGTCTCAGATTTATTCTTGTTCAGTCGTTCTCGAGATTTTAACGTGTTTGCATGTTGTGTTCGTGTGTCGTGTTCAATTGTTCGTCCGTGTGTGTGTTCGTGCGTGTGCGTGTGTAATTAATGTTTAATGTGTTACAGTGTTTGCGATCGCGTGTGTTTAATAGTGTTGTGAATTGTGAAGTGTACTCGAGTATCCTTTTCCAAAAAGATTCATTCACCATCCGTACACACTTTCAGAGGGCCCTTACATTTATTCCCAGATACATACTCATTCACTCCTTTAATTTACATAGTCATTCACTCTACTTTCGCTAATAAATTTGAGACAAGATTATTATTTTTTTACATAACTAATATTTTATAACAAAAACATTTTCCCTTTTTGTTAATAATCTTCCGCTCATTTTGCCGATGTAAAACTATCTCAAAATTGTACCTTTAAATCAAATTATTTCATATTTTAACACATTTTGAATCAAAACTGATTTAATAAAATAAATAATTTTTATTTAAATTTGGCAATTATAAAACTAAATAAACCTCTTCTTTGTTCTTCGGATAAATACTAATTAGTTAAAACCTTTTTTTATTGTTTGTGCAGTTTTAAATCAATAATATGAACCTTTTTGACGTCAGATAAATTATTTACATGCTGGATCAAAACGCTGACATCCGTAATAAACCATAATATCTTGTAGGGTCCGCAGAATTTTGTTGCAAGTTTTCTTGAAAACTTCTTCGCCTTGTCGCTTAAGTAGTGGGTCTTGTAGAAAACAATAGAATTCTTCCTAAAGGGATGTCGTCTTTTGGCAGGCGAATATCTCTCACGTTTCCGGTTTCTAAAAACACTCCTCTTGACGTTATTTACAGCCCGTTGAAGTTGAATTTTTTTCTCATCGTTTGATAAATCATGGGATATTAAATCATGTAGATTCCAAGTGTTTGATAGTGCATTATTTGCTTCGTGATTGAACATCAGCTGGAATGCCGTATATCCGGTCGAACTATTTTTTGCGGTATTCAAGCTCATTTGGACTGCATCTAAGTCCTGGTCCCAATTTGTTTGATTATCGTGATAAAAACATCTCAATAGTGTTGACACATCGCGGATAGTCCTTTCGCTTCTGTTTCCTGAGGCACGGTAAATGGGAATTTTTCGGCCTTGTATACAATTTCTAAATAGATATGCTTGAAATTCATTCGAAGTAAAACATTTTGCATTATCTGATACAATAATCCGGGGTATAGAGAAGTTTGCAAATGTAAGCTTTAATTTGTTTATTATTTGTTTCGATGTGGCTTCTCTCAATGCGTGTAACCATATATAACGGCTAAATCCATCTACCATAACCAAAATATATTTATTGCCGGTTTTTGATAACGGCAATGGACCAAATAGATCGATAAATATGGTATTCATGCTTTTTTCGATCGGAATAGAAATTAATTTACCTTCATATTTCCGCTGAGCTGATTTGGACATAGCGCAAGTTTGACATTCTTTAACCTTTTCTTTTATCTTGCGTTCCAGGTCGGGATGAAAAAAATATTCATTTATTTTGGCGATAGTGCGAGCAATACCTAAGTGGCTGCCAATTAAACTATTATGATAAAATGTGAATACAAGATTTATCAGCAGTGATGGCAAATAAATTCTGGCTTTTCCTTGTTGTTTTTTATACATTAGAATTTCGTTATTTAGATAAAAACATTGTTGGTTGCTCTTGGTTTTTATGCTCTCAATTATTTCAATACATTCTTTATCTTGTTTCTGATGCTTTTTAATATCGTCCATGGCCAATGGAATTTCTGAGATCACATTATACAAATATTTGGTATTTCTTTCGTCCAATTTAAGTTTACTATTTACATTTTTTACATTTTCCTGTTGGGATTTTATCAGATTAATTTTAATCTCCTTTATTTCCCGATTTAAATCATCGGATTCCGCCTTATCCTGGTCTTCAATTGGCTCCTGGTCATATAATCTGGATAGGGCGTCTGCAACCAAATTTTCGGATCCTTTTTTGTGAATTACATTGAATGGTAGATTTAATAACCGTTCAACCCATTTGGCAAGACGACCCAGTTTTCGGCCAGACTGTAATATAAAATAAAGACTTTTGTTGTCTGTTACTAATGTAAATGGCTGAACTTCCAAGAATTGATGCCATTTTTCTATAGCTAAAATTGCGCTATATGCCTCTTTTTCATAGATACTATACTTTAATTCCGCATCTGTGAATTTTTTTGAGTAGAAGGCTATTGGCATTAAATCACCCTTATCGTTGTATTGCAATAAAGTTGACCCACAGCCATATTGGGATGCGTCACATTCAACGACAAAAGGTTTCTTAAAGTCTGCCAGTTGTAGTACGGGCGGATTTCCTATCTTAGCCTTTAGAGTGTCGAAGGCTGCCTGGCAATCGGGTGTCCACTTAAATTTAGCCCCTTTTTTCTTCAAGGCGTGAAGAGGTCTACAGATGTCGGCATAGTTAGGGATATATTTTGACCAATAACCGCACATACCAGTAAATTGCCTAACTTGCTTAACGTTTTTCGGCTCCGGGAATTTCATCACACTTACAGTTCTTTCAGGGTCTATGGTAATACTGTTATTCTTTATCAGGTGTCCTAAGAAACTTATTTCCTTACAGAAAAATTTCGCTTTTTGGACATTTACGGTCAATCTATTTTTGGCTAGCCGGTGAATGACTTCCTTAACGTGTTCTAGGTGCGCTTTCTTATCAGGGCTGTATATAACGATGTCGTCGCAAAAATTTATAACAAACTTGAATTTTATGTCGTGGAAAATTTTGTCCAAGTAGCTCGACAATACAGAGCTGCCAACTTGTAGTCCAAAGCAAACTCTCTTCATGCGATATTTTCCAAATATTGTGCTGAATGACGTCATGTCCCTAGATTCAGGTGCTAATTTACATTGTAGGAAGGCTTTATTTAAATCTATGATAGAGTAATAGGAGGCTCCTTGGAGATGTTGATGCATGTTTTGCAGATCACCAATAGGGTAGTCCATCTTCACAATTTTCTTATTTAACTCTGAATAGTTAACGACTAAGCGGTCCTTGTTGGTGAGAAACGCAGGGCTGCTATAACAACTTGTGGACGGCTCGATGATGTCCTGTTCCAGCCACTCGTCGATAATCTTCTTCATTTTGGTTATACCTGGAGGGCTCAAGTAATAAGGTCGAATGCAGACTGGAGTAGGGTCGTTTAGTTCCAACTTAACTTCCAAATCGAGAGCTTCCCCTATTCTATCAGTAAATACACCAGGGTATTGTTTTACGAGCTTTTCAATTTCTTCGGACATTTCAGGGCTATCAGTTTTTATATCTTTTATCACTGAAATTTGCTTGCTGTAGTCCCCACATAATTTTATCTTATTTTCAGGTTTGAATTTAAAATGACAAGTTTTATGGGCGAAATCAATAGTAAAACCCTTTTTGTGAAGGAATGGTATTCCTAGAATCATATCATAACATCTCTCCTTTATGACTAAGAAATTTTCAGTCCATGAATATGCGTCAACTTTTATATTTAATTTACATTCACATAAAATTTCAATTTCCCCTTCATTTGCCGCCTTAATTACACCTTCCCATTTTCTGGTCCGTTTAACTACTTTTAGTTCCTTTAGTCTCTCATATAGATGTAGACTAATAAAATTTTGACAGGATCCAGTATCAATCAGTGAATTTACCTTTATCTTATCATGTAATTTTACTTCTATACAAGGTAAAGTTTCAGTAATTTTCCCTTTGATTTTCATAAGGTTAGGCGTGTTTATCTTATTCCATTGTCTTGTTATTTTCCTATACTCCTTTTTAAATTCAGGACTATGATTTGTTTCGTATTGACACTTAATATTTTTCCCTGATAGGTTAGGTTGAGTTGGAGTAGTTTTTTCAGTTTTCCCGGGAGCATGAGGGTGATATTTAGAGTGGCTCAAAACTCCCGTGTTTACCAGTTTTTTTGAGGTCTATAACAGTTTCGGGCTACATGTCCGGGTTTATTGCAATTATAGCAACGTTTTTCATAGTAATTTTGATTTCTGTTTGGTGTGTGGTTTTGTGTGTTTTTTCTAGCATAGGTTAGGTTAGGTTCTGTTGTTTTAGTTAGGTTTGATCCGTGTGCTGTTGAAAACATTGTTGTTCTTAAGTAGTCATTATAACGAACATTGTTTACATTTATACATAGCTGCTCCAGGTCTTGAAAAGTGGAGGGGTTATTTTCGAAAATGAGTTTGTTGCGGATTTCTGGATTTAAGCCATTTTTTATGAAGGTCACCACTTCTTTTTCGGTTAATGGAGTTTTCAGAATTTCATGGTGCATTCTTATTTCACTAATGTAAATCGATAGGGGTTCTTCTGGTTTCTGTGGGCGGTATACTAGGTCTTGTTTAAGTTTTTCTCTCAATGTTATCGGTATAAATGTGTTCAGGATTTCAGTGTGCAATTCTTCCAGGGATCTAGATGTTTTCTTAAAGTCAAGAATTTTGTTTATTAATGGAGGGGTTGCGTATCCCGGCAAAATTTGATATATTTCATCTGGTGTCAGGTTAGTCTCATGCTGAATTTTAATAAAGTTTCCTAGGAATTTCAAGAGTGGGTTTATTTCTAATCCACTGCAGGTAGGAAACTTTTCAAGGCATTTTTCTATGGGATTTTGCAATTTGTTAAAAATAGTAAGCTTTGAGGTGTCAGGCAATTGCATTTGCATCTGTCTAGCTGTTGAAGTAGGAAGATAAGTTTTCTGAAGCTCGGTTACTGGATTTAGGGGAACTGGCATATGAGTTTCTGGATCAGGGATTTTGCTAGGCGTAGACGTATGTAGGGTTTTCTCTTGTAGTCTCTGTTCTGTTAGGAGATTTTCCTCGTCCTCTTGGATTAGCGATTTGTTTAACTTTTCTTCAAATTTGTTTAATTCATCAGGTGATATTCCTGTCTTAATTTCTTCATATCCGGTAGCAAGAGTATCTACTAGCTCCTTCATTAGCTTTACATTTTCCTCGTAAGTTTGAGTAAGTTCACATTTGCATAAATTGTCTAGTCTTAACTGTAAATGACTGAATTTTGCATTTATCTTAGCTATAAGTAAAGGGGTTGGGTTTTCTTTACAGTTGTCGATTTGAACTTGTAAAACATCGACTTTCTCCTGTAATAATTCAAGTTCAGATTTTAGGCTGATTTTCCCCGTTAGGTATTTCACCTGAGGAGTTACATTTATACAGGACCTAAGTTGTTTTCTTAAAGCTTCGACATTTGAATTTATGATTTCCAGATTTCTGTTTAGTAGTTCGTATGTTAGTTCTTCTTTATTTAAATAATTTATATTGAACTTAGTCATATTGGATAGCTGTTACTAACTGGTAGGAAATTTTAATTTTACATACACTTTGGTTTAGTCACCATATAATAAAATTAGGTTATTTCCAAGTAGTTTTAATTTCAGCTAATTGAATCGTATTTAACTTCACATAACCACTTAATGTTGCCATAGGCTATTTGATGATGGTGATAGCCTAGATTTATGAATGGATACAGTTGGTTAAAACTTTTGATGTGCTATACTGATGTTTGCTAAATTAGCAGAGTTGCGCAGATATTCTATACACCTGTGTTGTTGGCCAATTAGGTATATGAATTTTAATTTTTATATAGCTTTACAGTTAGCTTGGCAACGTGGTTAGGAAGTCAAATAATATATGAAATCCAACATTTCAAATCACAAATATATATTTAACAAATTTCAAAATAATAAAATCCTTTGGGCTAGGAGCATATATTACAAGAGGTTTTATCAACTCAATTAATTATGTTATAATCAGAGTATGCTACCTTACTGACTTTCTGAGGGCGTACGGGCACTGGCATCTAATTACTCGAACTCGTTTTTTCACGAGTAGTAATTTACGTTAGTGCCGCCCTTTCTATACTAATAACTGTCGTTTCGAATTTCTATTAGCTAATTTACAGGTATACCAACCGAACAAAATGAAATCTCTCTGGACTTAACCTAAGGTAGTTTATCATATATATATATATTTTTTATAAATACAAATCGGTACAGTCTCATGGTAAGACTTAAGCCCGAGAACATGATAAATTTTTGTTTTGAGTCCCCAGATGCCAAAACAATATTCGTTCAAATTGATATATGTGTGTGTGTCCGTGAATGCGATAACTTGAGTAAAAAACGTCCGATTTCGATGAAATTTGGCTCAAATGTGTATAATGACATTCATGACTTTAAGTTCGAAAAATCGGACCATGGTAAGGGGGGTTTTAAATTTTCCAAAAATCAGTTTTTTGCATTTTTCACGCTAAAATTAAAAAAAAACTTAATTTTGGTTTTGACAATGTTATAGAGTTAAAAAAAACAAATAATATAGTATTTTGAATTATTAACCTAGGTTAAGTGGATGCGGGGAAAATCCTAAAAAAACTACTCATAAGATCTCCCATGTTAAACTTATGGGAAAAAGGTTTTTGGCTTTTCCTCAGTTTATTTTAATGTAAACTTCACATTAGCTTTTACCAATCTGTTCAGTTCCCCAAAACAATAATTTTGGTGTTTAAATTGTGATTCTACGCCCAACCGTTGCAGAGATATTCAAAGTGCTAAACGCAGTACGTTGTCCAATGTTATCCTTATGGAGAATAAATAAATTTTGATATCTCGATTATTTGTAAATGTATGATGATGAAACTTGGTATGTGGCTTCAAGTAGTACTGGTATATTTGCACAACAAATTTATTTTTGTTGATTACTCCCGTAGCAGCAAAGCTGCGTACTCAGCCCCCATGTTATTCTTATGGGAAATAAGTAAAATGTAATTACTCCCTTAATTATGAACATAAAGTAATAAAACTTGGTATGTAGCTTCACTTGGTTGAGTTATATTTATAATTGCATGGAAACATATTTTTGGTCCTTGCTGCAGCAAACCTGCTTACTCAGCCCCCATGTTATTCTTATGGAGAATAACTAAAATGTTATTTAGCGCTTATTTATCATTGAATATTGATGGAACTTGGTATGTGGCTTCGCCTAGTTAATTCTATTTATATTTGCATAAAAACCAATTGTTTGTGTTCCTTGTTTCAGCAAACCTACGTACTCATTACCAATGTTATTCTTATGGGGAATAATTAAAATCGCTTATATGTGAATATAAATTTATGAAACTTCGTATGCGGCTTTGTGTGGTATTAAGACATATATTATGCATTGGAAATTCGCTGAGTACGCAGTTTTGATGCGACGGGGGTATTTTTTATTAAGTTTAGATTATTGTTTTGAATTGTTATTAAAAAACTCAGTCAGCATGTAAAAAATTATTAAACAAGCACTCACCTTATATTTCTAAGCCCCGAGAGATGTTTATTTGAATATTTACAGTGTCTGGTTGAATATTTACAGTTTCCGGGGGAAACAATCCACGGAACACGCAGCTTTTATAAGATTAGCGGGCGTGGTGTAATCAATAAACTCATCCGGCCAGGAGCGTCAACGTTTTCACCCTTAAACAATTTATTTTGTCTTCCCTTGTTTTATAAAAATGCAACAGCAGTTCTATGAAATTGTCTTCAGCATTATAAATTAAAAACTGCTACTGTAAAAACGATTTACTTCAAAACTCAATATATTGCGACATGTTTACATAAATGCCGAAAATAAACTGGTTATTTCCCTGAAGTATTAATTTACAAAAAGATTAAGAATAAAATTAAAATTTAATGAGACGCTTTTACATGTTCTCGGCTACATTATTATCCTACTACATCAAAAACTCATGTATTGCATTCAAATTAATTATACAACTCAAATTAATAATCATTTAAACTTATTTTAGGTGCTTGACAATTAATTGTAGCTTGCATATATGACGATGTGGTTTTTACTAGTTGCAGCGAATTCTTTTTTTGTAAATTAATAGTAAATCATAATTTACTTAGATTTGGTTACACTGGTATTTTTAATAACGTATAAATAAGAAAGAAAGTGTTTATGTAGCTATTATACAAAATATGAAAAATCATGTCAATAAACATTCCACGGTTATAGCTTTATTTCGGACATTTTTCAAAGTAATTTATTTTATTAAAACCTCAGCGTGGACGTAGGTCAATGCTAGAACGACGGAGAAAAGCAATTGATCAGATATTAGTTCGGTGTATAAGAGCAGACTCGGTGGCAACAAAAGTGTCTGGTGAAACGCAGATGGTTCGCCAGCTGTAGCAACTGACACACTTGCGACTTGCAGTTTGACAAACAATTGGACGTCATCCTCGTAGAAAATCTTGAGAGTTACAATGTATTATCTCTTTAAGAAAAAAAATGTTTAATTGTATCAAACAATTCAATTCAAAATATAACATTAGGACTGACAGTGGAACTTATGTACAGTCCATACATTTAAACCTTTCTCTTGGTTGTCGGCTGTAATATATATCTTAAAGCAATCATTCGTAAAGATAAAATAATAGCAATAACACATGGAAGCGGTTTAGTGTTAGGTTTATTGGAAGTCCAAAAATAGCGAGCCCCTAAACTCCCATCGTTTATGGTCCGGCATTTTGTAACCAGCTGTGCAGTAGTTTCACTCGTCATAAGGTGTACGATTAGCGTTGGCATTTATTTAATTAAAATCACATAACATTCATCTATAGAAAGAATACTTTAAAACAATCCCCAAATATTAAAACGATTAACGTTCGAACCGAAAGAACAAAAACAAAATACTGTGACTTTATTATATATGGAGGACAAAAATTAACATTTATTCAATATTATTGTGTAATAAAAACTACTTACCTTGATTAATATTACCATTTGCAGTTCACGAACAGCATCGCTAACAACAATTGTTTGCTAGGCCATAAATGTATCTGTGACCTCGACCCATCAAATATATGAGCGAACGCATGATGCATAACTGTTGAGTTATTTATTGTTGTTGCCGAGAGCTACAAATGTCATGGTTCCCGCCTTCATCCACGACCTGCGATGGCTGTATTGCACAACTTGCACATAAATTGCATTTACATCTCTAACAAATTGGAAACTATTAGGAGAAATTAAATCAAATCACTAATTTCGATGCATTTAATTCCGACTTTCTGTAATAAATTATAAGTGCCACACACTTCACCTTGGCGTCTAATATAAAAACATTATCTAACCACAGTCTATATTATGTTGCTGTTCCAATAACTATGGAATCATAATGGTATTTTGTTGTTTAATCTATCATTTAATTGTAATGCAATACATTCTACTAGGTTTTAAGTATAGTCTGTTTACATTACCTTGTGCAAATCCATTTAAAATGATAAAACATGAATACCTATTGTAGGGGAGGAAACACATTCGGTAAGAGAAAAGATAAAAGAGAAAGTTTTGCAATAACGCTGTCCCGAGTTCCTGTTGAGTGTAATAAAGCTCATATTCCAACTGTGGATTCAGAAAACACGCCGGATAAGAATAATTACAAAAACATTTTGCATCGAATGTTATTTTTTTAAATTCATTATGAATACCTAAGCCAAAAATATATCAATATACTCCAAAACAAAACATGTATACTAATGGGACACACTATAAACAGTAAGGGGAGCATAAGACGTTTCATATACGTGAAGTTTTAAAAATATAATTTTAAAGACTAGTTGAAAAAGTGTGATATCTGTGACAATATTACTGGGGATAACTCAGAGCTTCATTAATAAAGGGGATCTTGATTAGTTTAACGTAGGTTGACTGCTGTCCAGCAACGGTTAAATCTTCATTTTATGTACTGAAATAAAACATATTTTGGAAACCCTTTTAAAAAATATAAATTTCTCTAAAACAACACCTCTCCACAATAATCCAAACTAAGCTAGTGGGTCCAAAATAATTTGGTCTAAAATAACCTCAACTTGAAATGAAAATTATAAACCTTGTCTTAAACAGTAACAGTATAATCATTCTAACTCAATATTATAGCCACTCAAGACTTCTAATAGATATATTTCCAATCTATTAAGAACTTCATAATTAAAACATATATTTATAATTTTACCTGATTAAACTAAATTTTACTTTTAACTTTCCTTTTTAGGTTATTTAAATGTATTTACAAGGTCAAAAAATAATGTTACTTCAAACCGTGTGAGCACTGATGAAAAAAGTAGTAAAAATGTATATAATTTACTTGTAGTTTCAATTTCAGTTTAAAATTGTATTATACTTGCAGTATTCTCTGAGGTCACTATTAGCGAATTTCCCCTATAGGGAAGAAGCTATTACCGTAGTCGGCATAGTAAGACCTAGGCCCGGGACCATGATAACTTTTCGTTTTGAGGTCCCCAGACCCCAAAAACACCATTCGTTCGAAACTGTAGATATATATATATATATGTGTCCGTGAGCACGATAACTCTCGTAAAAATTATCCGATTTTGACGAAATTTGGTATAAACGTGTAAAGCAACATTTATGACTTTAAGTTCGAAAACCAGCCAGATCGCTTTATACTAAGGGGTATTTTGGGGGGGTTTTGTACCCCAAAAATGGGTTTTTTGAATTTTTTACATATAATTTTGAAAATAGTCAAATTTTAGTTTTCTCCATTGAATTTAGCTTAAAAAAACACATAATTTGGTATTTTGATCATTTCTCTACGTCAATTGTTTACCGAGATATTGAAAGTGCTAAACACAGTACGTTGTCTAATGTTATTCTTATGGAGGATAAGAAAAATTTTATATCTCGCTTATTTATAAACGTATACTGACGAAACTTGGTATACAGCTTCATCTGGTTGTGGACCATTGATATTTTCTCAAAAAAAACAATTTTTTACCAAAGGCTCCCGTAGCAGCAAACCTGCGTACTCAGCCCCATGTTATTCTTATGGAGAATAAGTAACGTGTTATCTCCCTTCATTATGAAAATAAATTAATGAAATTTGGTATGTGGCTTTACCTACATGAGTTATATTGATATTTGTATGAAACCCCATTTTTTGTGTTCCTTGCTTCAGCAAACCTGCATACTCAGCCGCCATGTTATTCTTATGGAAAATAATTAAAATGTCATAAATCGTTTATTTATGAATGTATATTGATGAAACTTGGTATGTGGCTTTATGTGGTATTAAGATACATATATATGCATTGGAAATTCGCTGAGTACGCAGGTTTGCTGCTACGGGGGTATTTTAGATTTCTTTATCGTGGGAAACAATAGTTAGTATATATTTAAAAAGCTCATCTAGATCCAAAATATTTCCCCACAAACCCTACGATTTTATCAGTTTAAATAAGTGTAATTTTGCAAAACCTTTATCAATATAGATAATATCTTGTAGTAGTACCTGGAACTAATATATGAAGATTATGCGACTTCACGTAGAACATACTGTTGCGTGACAATGAATTAATGATATTTAAAAAAGATCCACCTCATGCAAATAATGATGTCAAAACTCTACGAGTGTCATACTAGAGTCGTGGTCTTATGAGACAAGACTATTTTACACCGTATACGCATTACGTTTACCAAATCCAACGTTTTACTAAACCATTCTACAAAACCATTTTGCAAAACCATGTTAATCCTCATAAAATTTGAAAAAGCCTTAATTAAACCTACAGTGAAAACAGATCCAACATTAAGTCATAACACTGTAAATTATAATTTTTAAAATAAGTCCCAATTCCAAGAGCTTCTGTAGTTCAATTAATTATTTGTTCATTGATTTGGTTAACAAACTAGATAATTAAACTAAACTTAACTAAACTAACTTAACTAAAGTTAAGTCGTGAAACATTATCAAAGATATGTAAGAACCGTGTTATTCGAAGAAAAATGTACCTAAAAGATTTTAAACCTTTGTGCATATGACACTGTTTAATGTAATATTAGGTTATTATTAGGTAATGTACTATTAGGTTTGTGTTACAGTAAAGATAACTGAATGACATATTTTGCCAAAATAATGTTTCCACGATAACTATAAAACATACATGTATATGCGCTAAAACTACAATACATCATCGTAAACAAATCAATAACACTAATATGAACAGGTATACGAATAAAAAGATAGTGTTGAGGTATTTTTATATCAAACAGTACAGATGCACTAATTAAGACACGGATTTATTCTGCTCAACACGCGGAGGTTCATCCAATGCAAGTTTGTTGTACTAGATGGCCTAGTTACAGTAGCAGCTCGCTATTTATCCCACCCCCTTTGTTTCATCCCTTATCTCCGACGGATTAATCATTTCTCACCAGGCGCTGACTAGACGTATTCATGACATTTTAACTCATTTTTTGTTCCAACAGACATTTTTCATATGTTCAACACTTCTAAAGGTTTGTTTTAATTTATTTGAATTTATTAAAACTTGTGTATGTTATATGCGAAATATTTAAAAATGTTAATTCAAGTGCATTACAATAGTTTTAAGTTTAATCTACAAGAATGGGATGTTTATCTTTGTAAATATAATTCGATAGCTTTATAGATTAGTTATAAAATTAAATCAGATATAATTTAAATAAATATCGGAGTTAATATTAAATCTGCCTTACTGGCATGATTTAACTACGGTCATTGTCATAGCGTGCGTGCCGAATTTCTATACCTAGCATTCTCACAATATGTACACTTGTAACAGAAAAAAATAGTTATTCCAAGAAAGAAAAAATTATATTTACCGCTACAAATTGCCATAAACCTATATTTTACCATATATAGGTCTTTGTTCACTCATTTTAAATATACTGTATCGTAAACCTCATTAGGGTTCTGCCATGTCTTTTTAGTAAAATAGTATTTAAAACTTTTTAAACCGTTATTAAATTAAATCTATTTTAAATAGGTGAAACCTGTACAAGTAAAACCATATAGTTTTTACTGACGTCATCAATATCTAGCCAACTTTATTGGATACTTCCCTACAAAATAACACAAACAATATATTTTAAAATTTATTTTTTATTTATTTTGGTTAATATAATTTGAATTACTTATATTTTTTACAATATTAAATACCTAAATAAAAAAAATCTTAAATATAAATATGTTAATAAAAAATGTGCTATTTTATTCATAGATTTATGCATCGTGTTATACCAGAACGATTACATAAGAGCAACATCCATTAACTAATATACATAACTTCTACGTCATATATATCTTCTTATAACGTGAGTTTAATTCTATTTTGCCTATTTTTCGATTACAAACATCATAAGCCATACAAAATTCAACTAAAGCAATCCAGTAAATAAAAGTGTAAACATTCAACTTCAGTAACGGTACGTAAAACTTCAGATTAGTCTGCGAATTCATTAAATGGTATAAGCTTCTAAGATACATATGATGCAACGTATCCAATGAGGAAAGGGGTTAACCGTTATAGGACATCTGGACAGCACTGACAAAATTTATTTGCCAGGACAAAATTCGAGCCCACGCCAGAACCGCTGCCTCCAGAGATCCAGAGTTCGTCGCCTTGACCACTACGCCAACAACACACGCAGACTCACAACGAATTGTGGGAAGATCCAAAAATATCTCATGACTCAAGCTCGAAGGAAACAATATAAAAGAAATAAAGTGTCACCGTTAAATCAGATTTTAACTATTTAAAAGTATTTTCTGACTTACCAATATAATAACAATATAATATAATTTTCGACTCAATATAATAACGTATAATGGCTAATCCAAACCAGTCCGATTTTATAGTTTTCATTCCCTAAACCTTTCTGGAGACAGATAAATTGTTTTTATTTCTCAGCTAGCACAATGTTGATTGAAAAGCTGAACGAAACGATTAAACTATGTAATTTCTCTACATCGACCTATTCCCATGTAAAATTAACCATTTAAAAATGGTAATACAATTTGAAGTATTGCATGTCCGCAGAAGCTTCCAATATCCCGTTTCCGCGGAGGGCAGAACTGTCAGCAATTGCGTTTGTCCAAACCACCACCGCATGGCTCGTCTCCCCTTTCAACGGATGTAACATCGATTGGATACCGTTTCAGTTTCATTCCCACCACCGTGAAACGATCAATGAATTATGCAGACCAATAAGAACATATATACAGCGTTACACAATGTAATACTATTGTGCATTGAATATGTTAACAATTCAACCACGTTAAAGAACACCACTTGAAATAACAGTTCAAAGAGTTGTATATTTAAGTGTCCAACAAAAACATTTGTAGTCAATTTTAAACAACGATTATAATTATTTCAGCTCGTAAATTATCTTCTGAAATAAGTATATACGTATATTAGTATATACTTCTGAAATAAAGTTTAAGTATAAGCAATCATAAAGAATAAGATATGTAGGCCCTACGGGCTACCAGCCGCCTGATGGTATCGGTGTGAGGTAGCGCTGGCGACAGAAGCATTGCTATCTAGAGTCAAGGGTCAACTGTGTGTATGCGTGTACAAGTGATAACAGTATCAGCTGGCCTCTCTCATATCTCAAAATTAAAAGTATTTTGCTTAATCTAGTTTATGAGTAAATCTTGTTTTTGATTGTATCCTTTATAGTTAAACGTTATATTAGTTTTGTTTTAAATATTATTCTTGATATTTTTGTTGGTGTAAAGTTAATTACAGTCTGGCATTGTTACTCCTTTTGTATTTTTATTTGTTGTATTTATCAAACATCACAGGGAGCAGCTTTACATGTTGAGCTAGACTGAAGTATTATTTTGTTTTTCATTAGCTTTATTTTAATTTTACTGACCACACAACTGGTTAAAGTGGTCAGTTTATTTCCAACTTCTCTACTGTACTTGTTTTGTATTGCTTTTTAAGGAAATAAAATCATTTATCATTTATCATTAGATTAGCGGGCGTCGCGTCGTCCAGTTATTCAACTAATCTCACTATAAACATTTCATCCACGGAAGTTTCCACAAGTCAGAAATGCCGGATTTACCCCAACGAGAATAATATGAATGTTTAAAATAGTTGCAACATAGTTAATGGGAATGCTGCTGGTACCTCGATGTCTACATCGATACAGTTCAGCTGGATTATGATGGCGGGAGTTAAAGAAATAGTAAGTGTAGGCTGAAAAAGCACCCGCATGCTATTTACGTTACTTCCTAAACTTCAGCCGACCAAGGAAGCAAATTATAGACTTTAATTAGGTCAAACTCGATCGTCAAAAAACCACCATCGTTGTTTTTTCTAGATAAATTTAATCAAGTTTAATTACAGCTATTAATTGCTTACTGACCGCGTCGTATAAACAAACGTTACAGCTTGCTCGACTCCCAGTCTGCAACGTTAATTGCAGTTAATGTGAGGCAGGTGTGTGGAATATTCAATGGCGCTTTGAACTGACGCGTACATATTATGTGAATATACACCGCTATACACGTATCATGCGTTATAAATGTACGCATCAGTTTAAAGCGCTCTTGAATATTACATTTACTTGGTCTCACACAACGTTTCACAGTGTATCTGATTGCGACATATAAACACTACGTGTGCTGCTCAGTGTAAAGTGAATGCAGTGTTCGATCTTTAAAGCCTAAAAGTAGTGTGGGTTTGCGGGTTTTGCGCCGGAAGTGACGTCATCCGGTCACGTGACCGGAAGTGCTGAGTCATGAAAGATGTTATCTGGGGCTGAGCCAGTGACGTAGGCGGTTTTGTGACGAAATGAGTTAAAGTTCAAAGTTCAAGGTCACGGGGAGGTAATTTTAAAAAAGTACTACCTCGCACGCGTAAAATCCGATTGTGATTCGATAGTTTTAATTCGATAAAATATCGAATGAAAATTATCGAATGAAGCAATCGAATGATACGAGTGCGAGGTAGTACTAATACAAATATTACTTTATTTTATTTACAATAATTCATATTACAAATATTACTTTATTTACAATAATTCATGTTTACAATAGTTCCCCGTTGTTGGTTGTCATCGATGTTGTTGATCCGGACGAGTTGCGGCCTCGCCAGATGAATAGAGTCATAATGAATACACCTAATTTTGATGGACATTTCAACAGAGAGCTCGATGTACACCGGTCGAGAGCCGGAGGTGTACTGACTACTCGCTAGCTAGCGTTTTGGTATCAAACAAAATGGTGGGGGTAAAAGTGTGGTGGGGCGGAGCAGATGGCGGACGGCAGATGGCAGGCGACAGATGGTAGGCGGCAGGTGGCAAGTGCGCGGCAGATGGTTGCTACTACATCCACCATCATTAGTCAAACCCTATTAGGGATGACATTATTGCTTCTGCATCAGTAGATATTGTGCTAGAAACTTCATGTACTTGTATTTCATCATTTGTATTGTCAGCTTGCTCAATATTAAAAGAAGAACATGTGGAAGAAACAGTAGTGCCTTGTATTTGCGAATCCATGTGAACTATGCAAGAGCCGCAGGTATACTGAAGTGATACAAGCATGTAGGATAGACACTCGCCTTTACCCCCCACCACACCAGTTTCCTCCACCAAGTTTTCACATCGCACAATAACTACGGGACATGCATTAGTTAGGGTCTAGCTCTGACTCTGTGAGGATCGGAGCTCCGTAACTGAAAACATTAACAATTCTTGCTCGACACTGTTTTTACGCAATCATAACAGTCACTGTGATCTAATTTATTGCATGTACTCATATGATGCATCTTGCGTAGCAGACAACTTGCTAAGAATGTTTCAGCCTGGAGTATTCTACGGCGAAATCGCTCACAATCCACTAACAGCGTAGACCTTCTATCTTCACAGTCGGAGAAGTAGAAGGTGGTGGCAGGCGGACTGTTGAAGGACACCTTCGTCATATTTCTGTAAAACTGTGACATCTTACCTCGGCACAGTAAGATGTCACAGTATGATGTAACGTTACCTCGGTATACTTTAAACTATAAATAACTTGTCGTAGTTTAATCCATAAACAAAGTATTTATTAATGTCAGGCCTTGAAAGTGTTGTTTTCGCGCTGTTTCTTCCCTAATCTCAGTCGGATCTGAATTATATTCGCACCATCTTGTTCGTCTGATTAACCCGCGTAATTTGAGTACCCACTCGCTATACTTTAACCCAATAATAAAGAAGTTATTAGTATGTAACCTTGAAAACATTGGTTTTTTCGCTATTTCTGCTATACCGTTGGTCGGATCTGAATTCTGTTTGCACCATCTTGTTCGTCTGATTAACCCGCGTAATTTGAGTACCCACTCGCTATACTTTAACCCAATATTAAAGAAGCTATTAGTATGTAACCTTGAAAACATTGGTTTTTTCGCTATTTCTGCTATACCGTTGGTCGGATCTGAATTCTGTTTGCACCATCTTGTTCGTCTGATCAATTCGCGTAATTTGAGTACCCACATGACATACTTTGGACAAACTTTGTAGTTTTTTCGCTTCTGCTACTATACCCTTGGCCGGATCAAAATTCTGTTTGCACCTCCTTGTTCGTCTGATCAATTCGCGTATTTTGAGTACCCACATGACATACTTTGGAAAAACTTTGTACCCCCCCCCAACATGGGTCATGTTCAAGGTCAAGGTCAAGTTCAAGGACTTTGGGACTTAGAAAATTTCACAAAGTGGGCTGCACAAACAAACTCTCCTGCCTATGTACAGGCCAAGTCCCTAACTTGAAATGCTTAGGGTGGTCCTGAAAAGGACCGTTTGCGTGCTGAAGGTTGGTCGGGATAAGGATCAGTTCAAACTTTATTCTTCAAAACCCACTTTACCCTCCCATCTTTTCTGGTTAAGAATAACTCCTGTGTATCAGGTATCAGAGGAGGTGGCGGTGGGAGAGACTGCGGCAGACGCACCTCGATGTAGTGGATGGTGTGTTGAAACAGGAACACGTGGTCCCCGTTGGTTGCCACATATTTATACTCCGTCATCCGCTTCAGATTTCGAAACTCGACCTTGGAGACTTCAAACGGCGTCACCAAGTCGTTCAGCCCCATCACCCTTGTCCGTTGCATCACCTCATCGACAGTCGGTGTTGGAGACGAAGGTTGAGCCGCCGATGTAGAAGGCCGAGGCTGAGCCGATGTAGAAGGTCGAGGCTGAGTCGAGGGTCGTTGTTCAAAATACAGCGGATGACCATGGAGATTCCGTTTGAGAGACTTCAAAGTTGAAGGTCTCTTAAACCCGCTCCTTCTTTCCGTCGACCTCTTCAAAGATTCCTTTAAGCGCTGGAGTTTTTCAGGAGTCAGAGGAGAAGACATGGTGTAAATAGGATGGAAAAGAAAATGGATAAGATAGAGTTGGATAGAGCACGTGTGTACTGGTTGCAATCCAAAGCCGGAATGAGGCGGCTGGCAGAGTGAAGCAGGTCGTAAAGTGAAACCTTGCCCTATCCATATATGGGTAGAAAGCTGAGGACTGGTTTAGAACCGGCCCCCCCCGACGGAACCCCCCCCCCCTTTTGGGTCATGTTCAAGGTCAAGGTCAAGGTCGAGGGGAAAATGTTCTTGGAAGTGCGGGATAAAATCCCGCAACGAAGCAGGGTTATCCCTTATCCCGCTTTCCCCTTAATATCCCGATTTCCAATTCTCCGTCTATATAACCCGAGATTTCGAGCGTCTCTTCGCAGTAGCCTGCCGCCCGTTGCGATGAACGTCCCACTGGGTTGCAGTGCCTGCTGCAGCGTAGGTCTGTTAAGTGTGCGTTGGGCCCGACGCGCAATTAAGAGATCCGCGCCCTTGCATGTTTAGTTAGTTTGTTTAAGCATGTTAGATAACGCTTGTAGTTTGCTGCTAGTTAAATATATTTAAGGGGATCTTGGTCAGGGGATTATTGTACTTCGGTTCGTAGTATTCTGAAGCCTACACAGTGATGAACGTCCTTGCGGTTTCAGAGTGCACGACTGTTGTAAACTGACCATATTTTGATGCTTTATAATAACATTGTAGATGGAATGTGTTTCCTTAACATTTAATGTTTTGTAGTTTGCTTAACACTTAATGCTTTTATCTTCAACGTGTCCTTGACCTAGATTAGGACTTAGAAAATATTCAAGAAACATTCAATGTACACAACCACGTTTTAGCACAAAATTTATGGAAGGGGAAATTTAATATATACTGCAACAGCGTGGTAAAAATCATCATATCGCTATGGAAGCTGTAGGTGTAAACACTTGGCTTGTTCCTTCCGAGCTTGCTATTTCAGAAGCCTTTCTGTCCATCCTTACTTATGAGTTTCGAGGCATTAAATTAAAAGTAAAAATAGAGCTGAGACCGTTGCATAGAAATGATATGCATTGTATTTTGGTGGAATGGGAATCGCCCTCCGGCATTAATCTTTTCCATTTTATCAAAAGATCGTGCAAGGAGTTTTGCGTAAAACGGATAACAGTCTCCCTTGTTTAAACGTAGTACAGATTTCTTCCAAAGTAAAATAGCAAAGGTAACACCTTTGCTATTTTACAAAATATTTTAACGTGTCCTTGACCCAGTTACCGGACTTGGAGCAATTCAAAGTGTGCTATACAGCGTTAGAACAAACTACTGTCGAAGCCCCCCCCCCCCCCCCCGATATATTCCTATAAAAGCGGGAGCAGCCCGCAGAGGGTTCGCAGTCGCAGGCCGACAGCCTAGCTAGCTGTTTGCCCGCGCTGTCCGCAATAGTATCTCTAGTATAGAGTTGGTACCACTATATATTAGAGATGCTACCTTAGCTTAAGGCATGTCTGTGTATTATTAAGCATGTTAGAATAACGCTTGTAGTTTGCTGCTAGTAAATGTAGTTAGTTTAACTGTAGTTAGTTTGGTGTTGGTTTTAAAGTGTTTTTGAAGTGTTTTTTATTTACTAATAAAATATGTACTTTTCTTTCACGCTCCCATTCAAAAAGGTAGGGCACGAAAACCGACCTTATGTCTTTAAATATCTCAGGGGGGATTATGTTTCTCAAATAAACACCTTTCCTAACCCCTTACAAAAAGGTATGGCACGAAAACCGACCTTAAGTCATTACGGCGCGCAAACCGGATGACTTTACCTATCTTAACCCTTACTCACGAGAAACAGATTCAGTCAGTTTGCTTATTTTTGGTTAAATTTAAGGGGACCTTGGTCAGGTATTATTGTACTTCGGTTCGTAGTACTCTGACGCCTACACAGTGATGAACGTCCTTGCGGTTTCAGAGTGCGCGACTGTTGTTAACTGACTATATCGTTTGTGTGTTGGGTGAATAATTTTTCGGGGGAGAGGTTAGTGTTCCGTTATCAGGTTTATTTGCCTATAATTGCGAGCTTTAAGCTAGTCCTCTTCTCCTAATACAGAGCGGGGAATAGAGCAGTTTGTGGTCCAAGTGAGAATCACTTACTGCTCTATTCCCCGTTTTGGCAACATGTTCAGATGACCTTGACCCACTTCGGGACTTAGAAAATTTTCGTTTAGTAAAACATTACAACAATATTCCTTCCCTAACCTCTAAAGCCCCCCCCCCTCTACAACTGGGTATAAAAGGAGGGTTTTCACCAGTGGTAAAATCATTCTGCTGCTTACACATCACGAGTGCAGTTCAGTTCCCGAGATGTCTGACCGTAGGAAGCAACTTTTGCCGAGGAAGGTTGAGCACTCTTCACCTGCTCCGTCATCTGCTCCGCCAGCTCCTTCCATCCTTCGGCAGGCGTTAATATTATCATGCATTGTTCCTGAGGAGCCTGCACCACGACCGCAACCACTTCAAGAAAACCTCGTTGCTCCCCCGTCCGCTTCTTCATCTTCTTCATCTTCTTCATCGTCTTCGTCGTCTTCATCTTCTTCGGCTACTTCTCGCTCACCTTCTCCATCACCGAGGAAGGATGAGCAAACAACTGCACCATCTTTGGCTTCACCAGCTCCTTCGCTTCTTCAGCAGGCGCTGGCAAGCATTCTTCCACCTTCTACACCAGGCTCTTCAACACCATCTGCAAGTCTACATTCTTCTTCTCCTACCAAACCTTCCACACCTTCTGTAAGTGTCCTTTCCCGTCCTTCAGTGATCTGTATTAACAACGAATCTCCTTCAGAGAAATTTCAACAATTAAAAACCTTGAGAAGGCAGTCCATACTTCCTGCACCAAGATGCAGCTACAGTTTTAAAAAAGGTGCAAGGAAAGGGGAACGTTGTGCTAAGTCTTGTGTTTTAAATGAAGAAGTATGCAGATCACATTTAAAACAAAATCACAAGGGCGCCGTTTCTCTTTCTACACCCCATCCAACAGTGAGACCAACCAAAATTCGAATTAATAGGCTTTGTAGAAATAAACGATACTTTTTTGTTAAATCAAAGGGCTTTGCAAAGGTGGTGGTTCAATGTGAAGGTAAATTGTACTATGTAGAGTTGCCTAGAGGCATGGACCTCCACGTCAAAGAACTTACCAAACAGAACTATTTAATTCGAAATGATACAGGTTTCAGTGTGTGGAAAACATTTAAAATAAAAAAAGATTAAAAAGTGTATTCCAAATTAAAAATAATCTTTTCCAAATTAAAAAAAAAAGTGTGGACAACCTATTTACAATTTGTAGCATATGCTGCAGAGTGTAAATAGGTTGTCCACACCTTTTTTTTACAATGCTACAACGACCTTGACCTAAATAACGGACTTAGATATATTGTACTAAGTCAAAGATAAAACTTAAATGGAAAAAGGAGAAATATTATATTAATGACATTATTCAACAGTAAAGAGGGGAGGGGGTAAGCGGGTATTTAAGCGAGAGATTCGGAATATAATTATTAGTTGTATCGTCATGAGCGTCAACAGCAACACATGGGGAAAGGAAATTAGCGAAGAGGAGTTGTACGCGATTGTTGAGGCTGCTGAAATGACTGAGGTTCATAAAATTAATAAGGTTGCAGAAAATGGTGCTCAGTCTCAACCGCAACAAACTACATCACCGATGCAGTCTACAACGCAACAACCAAGACCCTATCATGTTATCCTGGAGGAGTACAATGAGGCGATGAGGTACGCCTTTACTAAGTGGTGTGGTCAACCGCGTTCTCCTGAACAATGGGAGGAGCATGATGCAGACTTTCGCCTGGTTGCAGACTTAGAACTTGAGCTTCAAAGAACAAAGGTTGCTCAATAGTGAGAAGAGTTATTGTTTACTTTAAAATACAGAGCGGGGAATAGATCAGTTTGCGGTCCAAGTGAGAACCACTTACTGCTCTATTCCCCGTTCTGGCAACTGGTGTAAATGACCTTGGGACTTAGAAAATATTCGTTTGATAAAAAATAATGAAAGATCTTCTTATTTCTCACAACAATATCTTTTCCTAACCCCCACCACTACCTAAACTAAGTATAAAGGAGGTTCTCCATCGCTGGTAAAAATTAGTACTCTGCTGAAAATGAATGCATCCACTACTTCTATCTCTGCAGCAACTATAATAGTTAGCAGACGGGTCGAAAACATTGATCAGGTGCTTGCTGTAAGGAGATTACTGCTACGGTATCTTGATATAGAGGTTAGTTGTCAATTGTACATGTGGAGACCAACAGGTGAAGTTTATAGTAGTGAAAATGAAGCATTTGAAACAAACTACAGTAGAAAGTTATATAAAATCTTTGGTAATATGGTAAGGTTAGTCGATAAAGGATGGAACATTAATATAACATTTTATATTGTTCCAAACCTGTAATTAAAGCAAAAAAAAAACAAAAAAAAAAAAACGATGGGTATATAAGCCCGATGTTACAGAGACAATTATCACTTTGGTTCTGAATTGCGTCAAGAGAGCACCTACCATGGTATACCTCCACTATATTGACTCTACTGCTAAAGCGGATACTTTTATCCAGCGTGTTTACCAACTGTTAACGGAGTACCAACATGTTCAGGTTAAAGGATTGGGTATTCGTGGAACAGAAGAAGTAAAAATAGATGTAAAACCAATCCCTTTGAAGAAAAAAATTGTCCAATTATTACAAGAAGGCTACACACTGTGCCTTTATTACACAACCTCATAAACTAAATAAAACGCCAAAGGGGGGGGGAATACAGAACGGGGAATAGATCAGTTTGAGGTTTGAATAAGAATCTCTTACTGCTCTATTCCCCGTTCTGGTAATAGGATAAGGTGACCTTGACCCACTTACAGGACTTAATCATTTGTGTTACAATAATACCTCTTCCCTATCACTTTTCCCTACCACTTGCACTTTCAACACTTACCCCCACCACCACCGAAATCATGTATAAAAGGTGGTTTCGTATTAGTGGTAAATCAGTCTGCTACTTGGAATCATGTCGCCCAGAGATAACATTTTCCCTTCTAAGAAGACTATACTAGAATTGATTGAAAATATTCCATTAAATTTAAACGAAGATGAAGACGATGATGATTCAGAGATGGAAGGTGAACTATTTAGTGATCTTGAACTATTTAGTGGCTTTGAACTACTGAGTGAGTTTGCTAGCAGTGAACCATATCTTGGAGAGATGGAGCTGTTGGAGCTGTTGACTGACGACGAAGATGTCGATAATAATGAACCGGAATTTCATCATCAGTTGCTTTGCTTGGAGGAAATGGACCTTGTTGATAGTGAAACCCCTCCAAGCAGTATTAATATCGATGATGTAGTTCTAGATCCAGTCACAGGGAACTTTTGTGTTCGTCGTCGCTTATTTAGTGATATGAGCTCATCATCATCATTATCATCGGAAGAATCTGAATAAGTTTTTGTTGTCTTCAAATAGTTTACTTTAAATACAAAGCGGGGAATAGATCAGTTTGTGGTTATAGTGAGAATCACTTACTGCTCTATTCCCCGTTTTGGTAATATCGTTGTATGACCTTGACCCATTTACATGATTAAAAAAGTGGGGTAACTTATACATTTAATGGTGGGGGAACGTCTATTTAAAGACGATGCAACAGTGTATATTTATCATATAGACATGATGAACCCACCAGGAAACTCCGTTTGCTACAGCTTTCCCCTCATCGATATCGATGATGTGATAAAACTTACATCAATAACAAAACGGTTCGAACTCGAAAGGCGACTCATAAAAGTCGACGTAATTCCACAAGATCTTCGTTCGGCAATGTTGACTATTGAATATGTTAAAGATGAATCTACAACTGAAGATCCCTATTGTTTTATGAAATTTTTAGTTGATCAAGATGCAATGTGTACAATCCAACTTCACATCCGAGTTTAAAATTTATCAAATGTTTCTGTTGGAGAAAATTGTCTTAGTTAAATACAGAGCGGGGAATAGATCAGTTTATGGTTTAATATAAAATCATTTACTGCTCTATTCCCCGTTTTGGTAAATTTGTTCAATGACCTTGACCTAAATACAGAAATTTGTAGCCTCCAGCTACAATAGTAAATATAAAATGCAAAAAAAAAAAAAAAAAAAAAATAGTAAACTTAACGTAATACGTACCCCCATTACTTTTGCTAGGGTATAAATAGAGGGGTATTTTCAGTGTTGTTCATTATTGCCTTGACCCTTGTGGAGATCGCACCTACATTATGCATCGCTGCGATATTTGCAAGTCTTCATTTAAGGATGAATTTATTTTAATGATACATAAAGAACTGAAACATAACAAAAACCAAAATGAAGAATATGAAGAAGAAGAATTGAAAGAAATAGATCAAATGTTAGCTCAACACCAAAATTCCAGACCTAGTGTTATTCAATATGCACCATCAACATCGACTTCTACCTCTGCTATGTCTACACTTCACCGTCCTTCAACATCATCATCATCATCTGCATCGACTTCTACGCCTGTTCTGTCTACACTTCATCATCCTTCAACATCATCAGCTGCATCGACTTCTACGCATGCTCTGTCTACACTTCACCGTCCTTCAGCATCAACAGCAGTAAATGTAGAACTACATGCCCGAGCACTTCCGGGTAATGTAGTAACCCACTTCAAAATTGACAATGCAAAATTACAACTCGAAGAGTTTTTAAATAACGCAAAAGGATTGGTAAGCAACACTTTGCAAAATGAATTAAAAAGATTAAATTTTATTAAATTTGGACTATTAATGGATGCTTTATTTACAAACATTCAAAATGAAACTTCACCGAGAGGGTTTTTAACAAAAAACCGAACTATTATGTTTTCGTCAGATATTGATTCAATCGTATCTGAATGTTTTGAAGAGCTAATGACTAAAATACAAGAACATGAAGGAAGAGGCTCTGGATGGAATTTGTTAAGCATCACAGGGCTAGACTTAAGAGTACACAAACACGGCTATGGAATTCGAGGAAGTAGCTACATTCCTCTACCAACAAAGATTAGAAATACCTTATCCTGCGTCAACGTACAAAATCAAGATACTGAGTGTTTTAAATATGCTATGTTGGCCAAATATGTAACAATTCATCCGGAAAGACCAAGTCACTATTATGAAGAAGTACAACATAGATATAATTTCCAAGGGATGACTTACCCTGTTGCTATAACAGACGTTTCAAAATTTGAAAAACAAAATCCTTCAGCTTCTGTCAACCTCTTCGGATTGGATTCGACAAACAATTTGTACCCCTTGCGTATAACACCAAATGAGCGCAGAGATCATACCGATTTGTTATTAATTACTAAAGGTGATATTTCACACTTTGTGTATATCAAAAAATTTGAAAGTCTTGTTTCTAATCAATTATCTAAGCATAAAAGAAAGATGACAATTTGCAAAAGATGTTTTTGTCACGTGAACAAAGAACTAAGAAGGGGAGGGTCTGATTGGTTAGTAGAACACCAGCGGTTATGTAATGGAAACTATGAAGTAAGAATTAAATTGCCGCATCCTAGCAGAGCGCAGATAAAATTTGACAAAGTAATACAACAATACCGTGTACCTGTTGTTGTTTACGCTGATTTCGAGTCTTCTTTACATCCGCTTGAACAACAAGAAGAGGACGTTACAAGAAGAAGCAAATACCAACTTCATTCACCAAACAGTTACTGCATACTAATTAAATCCACGTTGACTGAAGACCATCTTCAAAAATATGGACTATCATCTTCTCCAAAGATTTATCGCGGTGAAGAAGCAGCCAAATACTTTGTCGATGATTTGTATGACATAGCTGCAAAGGTAGAAGAACTGTATGGAACAAAGGTACCCATGTCACCTATGGAAGAAGAAGAACTTCAACATTATGATTCAACAACAACGTGTTATTTGTGTAATAACACCTTTACACTGGATAACGTTAAAGTTCGTGACCACGATCATCTTACGGGAGCGTACAGAGGTGCAGCCTGTAACGCTTGCAACTTGAACTACAAACTACCATATTTTATCCCCGTAGTTCTGCACAATCTGAGTGGTTATGATTCGCACTTCATAATCCCCGAACTAGGAAGAGATAATGGAGCAATAGACGTTTTGGCTACTACAATGGAAAAATTTATAAGCTTTTCAAAAAAGGTGGGTAAAATTAAATTAAGGTTTGTTGATTCATTTAGATTTATGCCTTCAAGCCTCATGAAATTATCTGAAAATCTAAGAAGAACAGATTTGATAGAAACAAGCAAAATTGTACTCAATAGTAAAATGGATTTGGTTCTTCGAAAAGGAGTCTTCCCCTATGATTACATCGATGGACTGCATAGATTTGATGAAACATCACTACCTTCACCAGAACACTTCAAAAACAAACTTAATGATTCGGAAATATCACTTGAGGACTATCAACACGCACGTCGAGTATGGAACGAGTTAGATATGAAGACCTTAGGAGATTACTCGGACTTTTATGTCAAACTAGATGTAACTCTTCTTTGTGATGTAATGGAAGAATTCCGAAACACTTGTTTTGCTGCATACGGTTTGGACCCTCTACATTCGTATACTTCACCAGGATTAGCTTGGCAAGCCATGTTAAAAGAAACAAAATGCAAACTCCAACTTTTAACAGACATTGACATGGTTTTAATGGTTGAAGCTGGAGTAAGAGGCGGATTGACCCAAAGTGTTACCAGACATGTCAAAGCCAACAACAAATACCTACCCGATTACGATGAAACCAAACCGTCAACCTATTTAGGATATTTCGATGCAAATAACCTGTACGGATGGGCAATGTCAAACCCACTTCCTTTTGATAACTTTAAATGGATTAATCCCGACTCTATTGGCGATATTTTACAAATTCCGAAACATGGTGACACTGGATATATTTTGGATTGCGATTTTGAATACCCAGAAAATTTACATGATCTTCATTATGACCTTCCACTTCTTGCTAAAACAGAAATTTCACCAATTGGAAAACACCCCAAATTAATGATGACATTAAATAATAAACAACGCTACGTGGCTCACTTTTGGGTGGTTCAACAAGCTATCGAATTAGGACTACGTCTAACAAAAATTAATAGAGTTTTGGAATTTTCTCAATCATGCTGGTTGAAACCCTACATTGATTCAAATACCATCAGAAGAGCAGCAGCTATATCAGACTTTCAAAAAGATTTCTTTAAATTAATGAATAATGCGATATTTGGAAAAACATTGGAAAACAAAAGAAGACACAAAAATGTTAAACTTGTTACCGACGCAAAAAAATTACAGAAACTAGTACAGCAGCCAAATTTTGGAACATCTATAATTATTAATGAAAAACTTGTAGCAGTGTCCATGAAGAAGACGAGTGTGAAGATGGATCGTCCTTTGTATATAGGCATGTCAATCTTGGACATCTCAAAAACACACATGTACGATTTTCACTACAACAAAATGGTGGCGTTCTACGGAAGAGAAAATATATCTATTACATATATGGACACTGACGCTTTTATATATCGCATAGTAACATTGGACATGTATAAAGATTTATGTACATTTATTTACAAGAACGACTTTGATTTCTCCGATTATCCAAAAGATCATCCAAACTACGACAATGACAGACACAAAAAAGTACTAGGCAAATTCAAGGATGAGGCTAATGGTGTTCTGCTTGAAGAGATTGTTGCACTGATGTCTAAACTATATTCTTTGAAACTCTATAATGAAAAAGAAGAAGAAGAAAAGAAGAATAGCTATATTAAGAAAGCTAAAGGTGTAAAGAGTTTATATTTAAAGAAGAAAGTGCATTTTGAACACTACAAGCAATGCTTATTTGAGGATAACATCATTACAGCTAAATTCAACACCATCAGAAGTTTTAACCATCAGCTGTACAGCGTGACTGAAGTTAAAAAGGCGCTATCCTGTAATGACGACAAAAGACAAACCCTTCCAGACAACATCCACACTTTACCATTCGGTCACTATTCCCTCAACCCTATTGACTAATAACCCTTTCATCGTCCTAGATCCTCTATCCTTTTCCTTTCCGTAAAAAAAGGGGAAACACAGCAATGTTAAGCTGTGTTTCCCCTTTTTTTACACAAGTTTTGAATGACCTTGAACTATATGTATATATATATATAAGCAGATTTATACAAAAGAATATTTAATACCATATCAGCTGCCTTCGTGAAACCATCATGTCAGACCTGAAGGAGAAGATTATTAATGAACTACACAAACCTGCAAGAATAAAGTTTCCAAGAAGAAATACTGTTATAAAAGGGATAAATGATCTATATCAAGCGGATTTAATTGAAATGCGACCGCATAGCAGAATAAACAAAGGATTTAAATATATACTCACAATTATTAATTGTTTTACAAAAGTTGCAGACGCTTTGCCTCTAAAGGACAAGACTGGTAAAAGCGTAACAGAAGCCATGGAAATAGCCATAAAAAGAGATAAAAACAAAATTAAACATTTACAAACTGATGATGGAACAGAATACTTTAATACAAACTTTGCACAGTTAATGAATAAATATAAAATAAATCATTATTCTACAAATTCAGAGAAAAAAGCTGCTATTGTAGAAAGATTTAATAGAACCTTAAAAGGAGCACTGTATAAACAATTTTCAAAAAGAGGTTCTTACGTATGGTATGATGTTTTACCACAATTAATAAATGATTATAACAACAGGTTTCATAGAACTATTGGTATGAAACCTAACAAAGTAAATATAAGAAATGCAAAAGATGTATTAAAACGCATAAAGAAAAATACAAAGCCTAAAGTAGAAAAAATGCAGCCAAGAAAATTTAATGTAAGTGATAAAGTACGGATTAGTAAATATAAGGGAGTGTTTACCAAAAAATACCTTCCCAATTGGACGAATGAAGTTTTTACAGTGTATAAAGTGCAACCGACTGTACCTGAAACGTATATCCTAAAAGATAACAAAGGAGATTTGTTGCAAGGTGCATTTTATGGACATGAAATGTTAAAGTCAACAGTAGGTGATGTATATCTTGTTGAAAAAGTGTTACAAAGAAAAAAGGACGCAGTTAAAGTGCGGTGGTTAGGGTTTAACAAAACTGAGGATTCATGGATACCTATAAAGGACTTGGTTTAATACAAGCAACTCATTTCATCGTTAACCTTTGAGCAGGATGGAGATTATTCACCATAAAGATCGATTCAATATTAATAACATAGATGATTTAACTGTGGATAACGTTAAAATCAACAATGGTAAACACGGTAGTTTACTTCCAAACACTGTTCGATGTATAGTAAGTGGCCCCTTAAACTGTGGAAAGACCAATGTTGTCTTTAATTTGATCACTAATCCGCAGGGATTAAGGTTTAGTAACCTATATATTTTTTCAAAGTCTCTACATCAACCAAAGTATCAATTGCTGGATAAAATCCTATCTGATGTGTCTGATGTTAATTTTTACAAATTTAACGCTAGTGATAGCATTATGCAACCAAACGAAGCGAAACCGTATTCTGTATTTATATTTGACGATGTATCTTGTGAAAATCAGGATACTATTAGAAACTACTTTGCCATGGGAAGACATAATAACATCGACAGCATATATATAGGACAAACTTATAGCAAAATCCCAAAACAACTTATCAGAGATAATGCAAATATTCTAATTGTATTCAAACAAGATGATACTAACCTAAAACATATATATAACGATCATGTGAATGCGGATATGCCATTTGAAAAGTTTAAAGAGCTTTGCGGAAAAGCATGGGCGGAAAAGTATGGATTTTTGGTTATTATGAAAGATCAAGCTATAAAAGATGGTCGTTATAGAATAGGTTTTGATAAATTCGTTTTAATACACTGATTAGCGGTATTACTGTACAAGTCGTCAAGGTGTGAAGATGGTTAACCAGGAAAAGCTATTAAAGGAAATAAAATCACTTAGTGATTCTATTAGACAAAAAAACCGAGCTTTAAAATCAGGTATAAATGAAAGAGAGCAATTTTTAGAAACAACATTCAAACCTGTTACTGAACCTTTAAAGCGATTAGCACAAAATATGGAAAGACCTTCAATTCGCTTCGAAGGAGACAAAATGCTACCAATTTCCAAATATGAAGAAGAATTTCAGAATGATGAAAGTTCTGACCAGTTACAAACATCTGAAGAAAGCGATGAGTATGAAGAAAGCGGAGATATAGGAGATTTAAGGGAAAAGAACATTGCAGGAGATACAAGTACAGAAGATACAAGTGCGGAAGATACAAGAGCAGAAGAAGAGGATATCAACCCATCCAACTTAAGCAAATTAGGCACAGATATTATGTTTAAAGGAACACTTGGAAGAAAATATACATTAAAAATGTTACATGGCACACATGCTAATCGAAATTATCATACATATGGAGCTAGAATAGAGGATAAAGGATTAATGATTGGAGATAGAAAGTTAGATATAAACGAAAATGATGATATAGTTATTGGTGATAAGAAATATAAAGGTACAACAGGTTTGTTTGAACTCATCTTTAAAAATAATCCTGGTAAATATACTAAAAAGGATTTACAATTGTTTAAAAATATACTAGAGTATACAAATGCACATAGAAAAAAATATTCCAAAGAACTACCTATTCATAGAAACAGGTCAATAAAATACACAAACATTATATCTAGTCTTTTCCCCTCGAAATCAAATAAAGCTCCAATTAAAAGAAGAGCTTTATCTTCTGCTGAATTAAATGTTTTGCATAAAAAAAGAAAAACATCTGATCCTACTACATCTGGAAGGGGATTATTAAAAAATTTGTATAAAACCAATATAATATATTACAACGATATAAATAAGTTAGTTGATCGAATGAGGTTATTACATGAAGCTATGGAAGCCGGGCACACTGGTTTAGAAAACGAATGGGTAGCTTTGGTTGATGAACTGCGAAAACGAGAAATAATTGTTCAGTAGACGTATATATATATATATATATATATATATATATAGTAAGAACCTAAACGATAGCGATTCAGTTACATCATGAGTGTGGACAAGTTTGGACGGTATTCCGAGTTTGGAGTAAAATCTGGATATAGTGAAAAAAGAGCTGGGTTTCCGTTAACACCTGATGGTAATTATAATTTTGAAGGAAAAGTAATTCAAAATGTTGGTGATCCGCTTTTGTCTTCTGATGCGGTTACGGTACAATACATGGATAAAAGAACCCCGATTGTACACGAAGACCATTGGGGATTTTCCGGTAAAAGGTTAAGCAATATAAAACATCCCATTTATGATGGTGAAGCAGTAAATTTAGCGACTTTAAAATTGTTAACGATTTACAAAAAGAATGAAACTGATACAAGCTATGATGTAAAAAAATTAAAATTGTCAAATGTAGGTGATTGTGAGCAGGATGGAGACGCTGTAAATAAGAAAATATTTGATATAGTACACAAGAAATGGACTACAGAATATGAAAAACATATGGAAAGGTTTGGTGCAGCTTTATTTAATTATATCCATCGGGCTTCAGGAAGAGCTGTAGCTTCAGATGTTGACAGCCACAATTATTTAGACTGGAAAAAGATACACAATCCAGAAAAACCTAATCAATTAGATAAACCGTCTGAGCCTTCTAAAGTCAAGACATTAGGAAAGGGGGATAAAGTGAATGTGATTAATGAACCAACAGAAAACGATGAAGATTATATAAGAGAAAAAAGAATTTAAATACCCATGATAAGGGATAAAGCATCAGTTATATTCGAGAGATGATACAGAGAGGATGATGGAATCCAATATTACTGCGTGGAGTTTAATATCTCAAGAGCCGAGATTTCCCCAAGGAGTGCTGACAGATGGTTTTGTTCAACGGTTTGATAGATATATGGATTGGGAACAACTTTCCATACACTACCTCTTCACAATGACTATGTTAAGAATTTATTTTCACAGAGTTAACTGGATTCATATTTTACAAAGACAACAGTTTTCAGAAAACTTCCTTGTAGAGATGACATCAAATATTAATAACTGTTGGGAAGTAATAAGTAAATATCAAAATCTCTCTGAAAATTACATTGACAATTTTAAAGATAAACTAGACTGGAATGTGTTATTTAATTACCAACGATTAAGTGGCAAGTTTCTAAGGGAAAATGACAACTATTTAGATTTTATTCATTTTACCGAAAACAACGATACCATCACCAGCGGAGAAACATTTGAAACATCTTCAATTACACCTTATTTCTATTTTTACTACTTTTATTTATTATGTCTACATTTAATTAATTAATCCATTTCTATATAATAAATGGATTTTAAACAGTATATATAATACAAGAAGCCAAGACTAATATTACATTCATTGTAAAACATTTATAGAGTGCACCTACTGACTGTAAGTTTGGCTATAAATAGTCATGCCGAGGGCTAAACGCATCAGTCATAATCGAGAGAGATTACAGAGAGGAAGGGGAATAGCATCAACAGCATTTTCTCTATTAAGTAAACCGGTTGGAGCTATAGTTAACAAGGCGATTGATTTATTACCTGTGGAATTACATTTACCTGGAGGATATCAATATTGTGGTCCTGGAACCAAATTAGAGAAACGGCTTGCTAGAGGAGATCCTGGAATAAATAAGCTTGATCAGGCTTGTAAACAGCACGATATAGCGTATTCCAAATTTGGTGATACAAAAAATAGATCAATAGCAGATAGAGCACTTTCTGAGAAAGCTTGGCAAAGAGTAAAATCTAGTGACGCGAGTATTGGTGAAAAAGCATCGTCTTTAGCAGTAACAGCAGCAATGAAAGCAAAAACTACGTTTGGAGGAGGAAAGAGAAGAAGGCGTGGGAAAAGACCCGCTAAGAAACAAGGAGGTAATATCAGAAGAAAACGTCGATCTACTAGTGGTAAAGGTAAAAAGAAACCAACAATATGGTCAATGATAAAAAAGGGAGGAGGACTATACCTAAGACCGTATCGTGTGTATTAAATAAGAAAGAGCAATTAATAATTAAAAACAAAGAATTAACCAATGAAGAACTGATTACATATGCTTCTTGTTTGAAAATCCCATTTTTTAGAGGAGTATTTATGAAAGATGAATTACCGGTTAAAATGTGGAAAAATGAGACTGGTATAGTAAATTTGGATAATAGTGAAGGATTAGGCACTCATTGGGTGTGTTACAAGAAACTTGGTGAAACGATTTATTATTTCGACAGTTTTGGAAACCTTCCACCACCGAAAGAACTTCAACAATACTTTCGTGCGGCAGAAAATGTTTTTTACGATTATACAAGAAAACAACCTGATGATACATCCATTTGCGGTCATTTATGTTTAGACTTTTTAGCTAAAAGTGTTAGTCAACTTTAAGATGTCTTCGTATACAGTGTCATTAACCGGTAACTCATGTACTTTGCGCAGTATTCTGTTTCCAGTGCTACGTTTGCAAAAAGGAAGACTATGGGAAGCCGCATTATTGGATTTAACAACATATAACTCTATTCCAAACGTTAGTGAAGGAATTAATAACAAAATACATTATTACAAGACAAAAGATAATAAAGGAAAATATTCAGCTTTGGAAGAATTCAGTTTACCAACAGGAGCTTATGAAATTGATAATATAAATGAAGTTATACAAAAACATATGGGAAAAGAAAATATAACGATAAAAGGCAATAACAATACAATGAAAGCCGAAATTACTTCTAAGTATTATATTGATTTTGGCCAAGAACGTTCAATTGGTAGTTTATTGGGGTTTTCTAAGGAAACAAAGGTATTAGAACCTAATACAACTCATTCTGGGAATAGAACTGTGACGATCATCAAAGTAAACAGCATAGACATTACATGTAACATTATACAAGGATCCTACAGAGATGGAGAAAATCGGCATATATTACACACATTCTACCCATCAGTCGCACCGGGTTTCAAGATAGTAGAAAAGCCTCAAAACCTTGTGTACCTACCGTTAAACACCAGTTTCATTTCAGACATCGTGCTGAACATAGTGGATCAAGACGGAAACCTTATTGACTTTCGAGGAGAAGCTATTACTGTAAGAATACATATAAAATCATCCGCTTAGATAATGGGGTTATCATTTAAAAAGAGAGAGCCAACCAGCAAAGAGGTCAGTAGCTCATCAGCTGTAGAAGGATTAACAAGTGACAACATTCGTTTTCTAGAAGAAATTGGATTAAAGGTCATTAACAATGGATATACTGGATATAGCGCAGGGCCCAACATTCGACGAGACCTTATGGGAAAAGGAATATCACACGCACAACCCTTACGCTTCGTCCAAATTAAACAATAACGATGAAATTAGGATTCCTATACAACAACAAGACATTTATACTCTTCCATGCGAAAGTTATTTATATATTGAAGGAAAAGTAACAAAAGCTGACGGTACTGTTGGAACCACTGTTCCGTTCATAAATAATCCTATGGCATTTTTGTTTGACGAGATTAGATATGAAATTTCAGGAGTTACAGTCGATTCAACAAAAAAGGTTGGAATTTCTAGTACATTAAAAGGATTAGCGTCTTTAACACCAAATGAGAAGAATCTGTTAGCTGTTGCAGGATGGGTTGCACCAGACAAAAGTATAATTACTCCTGACGCTTCGGGAAACTTTGATTTTTACGTACCTTTAAGATTACTTTTAGGATTTGCTGAAGATTACAGAAGAATAATAATAAATGTAAAACAAGAACTAGTTTTATTAAGGTCATCAAACGATAATGATATTATTAAAGCATCTGCTGGAACAACTGAAGCCAATTTAGACTGGAAACTAACATTAGACAAGATTGTTTGGAGAGTACCACATGTGCGACTAAATGATGAACACAGGATTACATTATTAAGAAAGTTAAAATCAGATCGAGTCATTGTAATACCATTCAGAAGCTGGGAGTTTCATGAATACCCCGTTTTACCTTCAACACAACGGCATACATGGACTGTAAAAACTTCTACTCATTTGGAAAAAGCGAGATATGTAATCTTTGGATTACAAACAAAGAAAAAAAGTATATTAACTGAAAATGCTGGTGAATTTGACCATTGTAAATTAACAAACTGTAAAGTGTTCCTGAATTCACAATTCTTTCCCTACGACAACTTTAATATCTCTTTTGATAAAAAAAGGTACAGTGTTTTATACGATATGTACGCTAGGTTCCAAAATTCATATTACGGCAAAACAAACACACCTCTACTATCTCCCGTACAGTTTGAATCGAAAGCTCCGATTGTTGTAATTGATTGCTCCAAACAAAACGAATCTGTAAAATCGTCTAGTGTTGATATAAAAATAGAAATGGAATTTCAAGAAAACGTACCTGCAAATACATCTGCGTATTGTTTAATTTTGCACGATAAAATTGTTACCTACACACCGTTGACTGGTATCGTAAAGACGGTATTGTAAAACGTTGTACCACCACCGGCACCGCCACTGTCGCTAACCTATAAATAGCGGAGCAACAATGCAGGTCTTCAGTTGATCGTCTATCGTCGCATGGGCAACATCTTCTACAAAATGAGTTCTCCATCTATTGTACAAGGTGATGCAGAGGTAGCACCGTTATTGGAACGTGATAATACTAGTGAAGAAGAAATCATCAAGGAAATAACTGCATTTTTAAAGTTTGGTAAAAGAGATAGAGAGGAGGAAAGTAATGCAGACCCATCAAAGGTAGTACCAAAGAGGAAGAAGAAAGTTGAAGAAAATATTCCTCCTCACATTTTAACTGAAGTTTTTTTGCGAATCTTTTACCCCATCTCAGCATGCATCAGTAAAAGTGTATCAGTTGGATTGATGAAGTCATTGGATTATTCCCCTACAGTAATACTACACCATGGAACAAAAAAGGTTTTATTTTCGCAAAATGCTTGGGAGTCATTTTTGAAACATGTACATTTAATAGAATGTTATTTAACTAACAGTTTGTGTGGAAGGAAAACACATATTCGACTTTTGGATTGTGACAATGAAATCGATATTGTTAAACATCGTGGACAACTACAAGTGCGAATTAGAGACTTGACTCAACATGAAAATAAGATTCTACTGTCACGTGAAGAATTCTACGTTTTAAACTACGCAACAGAACCTATTACAAGGTACATGAGACAGTTGGTATTTGCAAGCGCTATTATTAAAGAATATTTGGTCGATACTTTGGAAAAACAACCTGATAGCACCATCGTGTACGGACCTGTGGATACATCTATTTTTAATAGAATACCTCATGAAGTTTGCATGTGGAGAAAGTTAAAGGATTTTGAACCACTTGTAGAAATCGCTACAGAAGCTACAGAAGAAACAACACAGGAAGAAGAAACGGAGAAACAAGAAGAAGAAGAAAACGAAACACAAGAAGAAGAAGTTAAAAAAGACTAAAGTTTGACTTAGTAAAGAAGAACACACGTGGGGTAGGCCTATTGGGGACGGTGCCCACGTTAAATATACACCAACGCGCCTGCAACTGTACGGCCTGGTATTTAACCTACCGTGGTGTGGAAAACAGTTTAGTTGATCGCTAGGTGCCATGATGAGCGGAGGGGATGAAGAAGTGAGTGTAAAGCCTTGTGTAATAGAATTTCAAGCATTTCGAAATAATGATGATAGGTTTATTATCAAGGAATTAGTAATTTTAGACTTGCTTACATTTGTAGTTTACCCATTCACGTTTGAAGCTCCTTTTTCTTTTAACAACCTTAACGCCAAAGCAAAAAGTACAAACAAATGGATAACAAACTACTTTCATCACATACATTGGTATGAAGGATTTATAAGCTACAGTAATCTGCACAGTATTATGTTTAACTTTTGCAAACAATATTCACATATATACACAAGAGGATTAGAAAAAAGGAACTGGATACAAAAGTACACGCACGGTGATGTTTTCGATATAACCATCGGTAAGGACTTTATCATTAATCTCGGTAATATTTGTGTTGCTGCAAAAGATCCTAAACACGGACAATTAAACTGCGCATTGCACAACGCATATCGTTTGGCTGCTTACTTGGAACAAACGCAGAAATGTGGTGGGGGTAGCAAAGAACCGGAATGTGGTGGGGGTAGCGGGGCCTATAAATACGAGGAGCCAACACCGCTCCGGCACGAGTATTATTCGAGACTCCGAAGAGGCAACATCACAGAAGACACCACAACCACCACTGACGAAGATGACATCACAACAGTTTCTACAAACACTGGTTGATCAATTCAACACTCATTCAAAATCCGACCTTCTGCTAACTAAAAAGTGTTCAGAACTAAAAGAACAAAAACACTACATTATTCATAACATCAAGAAAGTGGAAACCACACATGGAGAAGCAATTCTAGTTTCATTGAGCGAAGGACCTTTCTCTCCAGGAGATGAGCCGAAGTTTCAAGTATTTCTTCCAAAACGATTTGTTCAACTGCTACAAAATGAAGATTTGCGAGATATTCAACCGGGGACGTTGTATTTGGTATCACACGGTGTAAGCGGCAACAACTCGACGGAACTCACTCTGCACATCACGCATCCTTGTACATAATGTCTCTGTTTGTATTTTATTGTTTGTATTTCTAGTTATCAATGTTAAACTTAAGTTTATTGTATTGTAAGATGTTTGTTTAATAAAGAAAATAAAAAAAAAATAAAATAAAAAAATAAAAACAGCAACACAGCAGTATATTATTTTATATACTGCTGTGTTGCTTTTTTTAAAATTCAAATGGATGACCTTGAACTTTCATTCAGGGTTAACTTATGAAGAGGTATAAAAGAGAGGGAGCAGTGAAGTTAGTCTCAGTCTTGTCTAACACACGCTGCAGCTAACATGTCGGTGTCACCTATGAAAAATTTATTTTTCGATAACAATTTGAAGACATATTGTTGCGAGTTACAATGTTTTAAAATACCAGGCGATCAAGTTGACGGGAAAGCTTGTCGTAAGTGCAAGTGTTTCAGCTATTGCATATGTAGATGTAAAACGTATCAAATGAACCGACAAGATAAACTACAAGAATTACGCCGAAGGATTGCATTACTGTGGCGGCGAATGTAGTAGCAACCAGCTGCCACCTGCCGCCTGCCATCTGCTGTCCGCCATCTTCTCCGCCCCACCATTTTGTTTGATACCAGAACGCTAGCTAGCGAATAGTCAGTACACCTCCGGCTCTCGACTGGTGAACATCGAGTGCTCTTCACAAACGTAAAACATTGTATTAAAATGTCCATTAAAATTAGGTGTATTCATTATGACTCTATTCATCTGGCGACTTTCCAAGACCTCGAGGTTTTTAATGAAGAGTTAAGACTTCTCATTGCGTCCGGTTACGATTTATCTTTGGAACTTTACGCATCAAAAAACAACATGGACTCTGCGCAGGAATCGAAGTATATACCGTCTTTCTTCAGAAAGCGAAGTGATGGCCGCAACTCGTCCGGATCAACAACATCGATGACAACCAACAACGGGGAACTATTGTAAACATGAATTATTGTAAACATAACTTATTGTAAATAAAAATAAAGTAATATTTGTATTAGTACTACCTCGCACTCGTATCATTCGATTGCTTCATTCGATAATTTTCATTCGATATTTTATCGAATTAAAACTATCGAATCACAATCGGATTTTACGCGTGCGAGGTAGTACTTTTTTAAAATTACCTCCCCGTGACCTTGAACTTTGAACTTTAACTCATTTCGTCACAAAACCGCCTACGTCACTGGGTCAGCCCCAGATAACATCTTTCATGACTCAGCACTTCCGGTCACGTGACCGGATGACGTCACTTCCGGCGCAAAACCCGCAAACCCACACTACTCCTAAACTAAACTAAAGGCTAAATTCTTGAGAACTAAAGACTCCTTTTCAAAAAGGTTCTATTTTAAAACTATTGAAGTATTGATTCCAGTGATTTTAGCGAATTCCCCCTATAAGGAAGAAGCTATTACCGTAGTCGGCATGGTAAGACCTATTCGTTTTGAGGTCCCCAGATGCCAAAAACACCATCCGTTCAAAACTGTTTATGTATAGGGTTATTGTGTTTATTGTGTCCGAGGGTGCCATGACTCTCGTAAAGATGTTCCAATTTTGATTAAATTTAGTACAAATATATAAAGCAACATTTATGACTTTTAGTTCGAAAACCAGCCGGATCGCTCTATCTAAATTGGTATTTTTGGGGGATTTTGTACCCCAAAAATGTTTTTTTTTAGTTTGTTACATATAATATTTTAGTAAATCCAACTTTAGTTTTTACTATTAAATTCAGCTTTAAAAAACAAACAATTTGGTGTTTTGATAATTGCTCTACGTCAATTGGTTAAAGAGATATTGAAAGTGCTAAACACAGTACGTTGTCTAATGTTATCCTTATGGAGAATAAGACAATTGTATTTCTCGCTTATTTATCAACTTATGCGAAACGTGGAGTATTGCTTCATCTGGTTGTGGTCTATTGATATTTGCACAAAAACTATTTTTGCCGATAGTTCCCGTAGCAGCAAACCTGCGTACTCAGCCCACATGTTATTCTTATGGAGAATAAGTAAATTGTTATCTCCGTTAACTATGAACATAAATTAATACAACTTGGTATGTGGCTTTACCTAGTTGACGTATATTGTTATTTGTATAAAAACCCATTGCTTGTGTTCCTTGTTTCAGCAAACCTGCATACTAAGCCGCCATGTTATTCTTATGGAGAATAATTAAAATGTCATAAATCGTTTATTTATGAATGCATATTGATGATACTTGGTATGTGGCTTTATTTGGTATTAAAATACATATATTTGCATTGAAAATTCGCTGAGTACGCAGGTTTTCTCCTACAAGGGTATTTTATACTTGTCTAGGCCAGTGGCATTTTGTATTTAACATTGTTAGAGGACAACGGTGTATACCTCTCCAAGTCATGCGGGCGCCCCGGGAATCGAACTCGTGACTTCGTTCGCCAAAGTCCAAGACGGTAACCGTTGGGCAAGCAAGGTGCTTTCAAACATATTTAATTTTATTAATTTATGGTTGAATTGCTTGAAGCCTCTAACCAAGGTGTGAGCAAATATCACTGAATTAAAATCAGCCATTTTTATATGGCTAGTAAATCTTACTACGTAGTAAAATCTATCTGCGTACTAATAGCTGGCGCAGCAGGTACAAAGTAAGGAGAACTCGTCTATAACAGTACAAGCGCCCGAATCGTTGGCAATTGAAAACTTTAATATTGGGCTAATAGAGTTTCAAATCATAACAAAACAATCTTGGTAAAAGATCAGTACGTAATTTTACCTCGAGCTTTATCAGATTAGATAAAACCTAAACGTATTGCATGTCCTCAATGTGTTGTAACTCCGCGATTTAAAAGTTTTCCTCACCAAAAGCTTTATTTGGGTTGAACGATAAAATGGATAAACTAATTACTTGTTTACGGTCTACACAGAATTTAATCAATATCAATTTAATATAATTTGTACAAAATGTATAAAACTCGCTTGGCCCCCGGGTACTTAACGTAAGCAAATTAACATACAACAATCTGACTTAACACTCGCAATGAACAATAAACTTTCACGCCAAGCTTTTACAGTAACTAATTGTTATACTTTAATTGCTAATTGTGTGTACAGTTCTAACGTATAGTGTACTGTTTTATTTTTTCTTTTGTCAACCCCAAAAACAACAGTTGCGCTTCTTGCTAGCATACTTTCGACATTGACCTGATAAAGTTCTGAGATTATTAGTACAACAAGTTTCGAAACAATAAACTCATTCATTTGTGATCGAACACATAATGTAGACGGTTTATTCACCGTTGACAGCCTAGTTACCCTACAAGGAGAGCGACAAATGTCATCGCGCCCGCCCCGTACCCGGCTGGGGTTAAATCTATTGACCGACCTTGTGCCTAGATTGCAATAACAAAAGACAATAACAATTTAAACCAATGGCGCTGACGAGGTAACTTAAGTCTGATCCAAAATTGACCTGAACATGTGGAGTTAGTAGTGTGGGTTTGCGGGTTTTGCGCCGGAAGTGACGTCATCCGGTCACGTGACCGGAAGTGCTGAGTCATGAAAGATGTTATCTGGGGCTGAGCCAGTGACGTAGGCGGTTTTGTGACGAAATGAGTTAAAGTTCAAAGTTCAAGGTCACGGGGAGGTAATTTTAAAAAAGTACTACCTCGCACGCGTAAAATCCGATTGTGATTCGATAGTTTTAATTCGATAAAATATCGAATGAAAATTATCGAATGAAGCAATCGAATGATACGAGTGCGAGGTAGAACAATTACAAATATTACTTTATTTTATTTACAATAATTCATATTACAAATATTACTTTATTTACAATAATTCATGTTTACAATAGTTCCCCGTTGTTGGTTGTCATCGATGTTGTTGATCCGGACGAGTTGCGGCCATCACTTTGTTTTCTGAAGAAAGACGGTAGATACTTCGATCCCTGCGCAGAGTCCATGTTGTGTTTTTGACACCTATCTGTTCTGTTAGGTGTTTGCATTTCATTGCTGTCAGGAGGAAATAATACGTGACGGCAATGAAATAGAAACATCTATCAGACCTTGAGTGAAATGATATTGTTATTTTGTGAAGAGCGTCTCGGAGAGCTCGATGTTCACCGGTCGAGAGCCGGAGGTGTACTGACTATTCGCTAGCTAGCGTTCTGGTATCAAACAAAATGGTGGGGGTAAAAGTGTAGTAGAACGAAGCAGATGGCTGGTGGCAGGTGGCAGGCGGCAGGTGGCAAGTGTGCGGCAGATGGTAGTCCCCCCACTACACCAGTCCCCCACTACACCAGTCTCCCCACCGAGTTTTACATCGCACAATAACTAGTTTACATGTGTTAGTTAGGGTTTAGCTCTTAGACTGTCAAGACCTTAGCTCCGTAACTAAAAACTTCAATAATGTTTGCGCTTCAACTCTGTATAAGTATAACAGCTACTATGATCTAAACCGGTGCATGTATTCATATGGTTCTTTTTGCGAAGCAAACAACTAGCTAAAAGTGTTTCAACCTCGATTATTCTTCGACGAAACCGCTCATTGTCCACTAAAAGTGTAGACCTTCTGTCTTCATTGTCAGGGAAGTAGAAAGTAGTGTCAAGGGGACTACTGAAGGTCACCTTCCTCATGTTCCTGTAAAACTGCGACATTTTTCAGACCCTCTAGGTAGATGTTCATCCGTCAAGAGCTGGAAGAATAATGATGGAGCGTTATCATGTATGATAGGCACCTAACCCCCACCACAACGTTACCTTGTCCTTCAAACCATCGTTTTTACGCTACAGATGCTATACTGTTGGTTAGATTTAAATTTAAATTGCACCTTCTTGTTTGTCTTGGCAAGCCGCGTAATTGAAGTATCCACATGTTATACTTTGAACCAAAAACAAAGAAGTTATTTAGGTTTGTCCTTGAAAATAGGTGTTTTTTCGCTGTTGCTGCTATACCCGTTGTCGGATCTGAATTCTGTTTGCACCAACTTGTTCGTCTGATCAATCCGCGTAATTTGAGTACCCACTTAATATACTTTAAACCGTAAATAAAGAAGTTATTTAGGTTTATCCTTGAAAATAGTAGTTTTTTCGCTGTTGCTTCTATACCCTTTGTCGGATCTGAATTCTGTTTGCATTAACTTGTTCGTCCGATCAATCCGCGTAATTTGAGTACCCACATGATATACTTTGCACAAACTTTATACCCCCCCCCCCTTGGGTCATGGTCATGGTCAAGGTCAAGGACCTTGGGACTTCGAAATTTTTACAAAGTGGGCTGCACACAAACATAAGACTAACAGTCTCCTGCCTATGTACAGGCCAAGTCCCTAACTTGAAATGCTTAGGGTGGTCCTGAAAAGGACCGTTTTTGATGCCATGAAGAGGAGTCCTGAAGGAGTTGCGGTTAGTCGAGGTGGAGGAAATGGACAAGGGCTGTGACAATTTATTTAATTAACCAATGCGCCTTGCCCTCTTGTCTGACGAAAAACAGTTCCTTTTTGGATGGGATTCTAGGCGGTTGCGGCAGGGAATGAGGCAGTTGGACCTTGAAGTGAAAATCTTCATGTTGTAAAATATAGCTGTTTCCGCTGAGCCTTGCCGCAAACTTGTATTTGATATTTGTTTTTAGTTTTCTAAATTTAAGTGATTTGAAGTTTAGAGGAGTGACTAATTCTTCTTCCTTCAACACCCTCGTCCGCTCCATCACCTCATCCACGGTGAGAGGTGGAGTTGAAGGTCGAGGCTGACTTGTAGTCGAAGGTCGATGCTCAGATGACGGATGTTGGTTGAAGTAGAGCGGATGGTTCTTAAAATTTCTTCTTATTGTGGCCTTGAAAGAAGTTGGTCTCTTAAAACCACTTCTTCTCTCAACCGTCTCCTTCAGGGATTCCTTCAGACGTCGCAGTTTCTCAAGGTTCACAGGGGAAGTCATCGTAGCGCTGCTGATCGGCACGTAGTTTTAGTTCGAGAGACAAAGCTGGAATGAGTCCTAATGTCTTGACTTTTGAAGGGTCAGACGGTTTATCTCGTTGATTAGGTTTTTGGCGGCTTGCCAAGTGTAACCTTGACACTTCCATATACGGGTAGAAAGCTAAGAACCGGTTCCCCTTCCCTTCATGACACCCCCCCCCCCTCATTTGGATCATGTCCCCCCCCCCATTTGGGTCATGTCCCCCCCCCCCATTTGGGTCATGTCCCCCCCCCATTTGGGTCATGTCCCCCCCCCCCCCCGACGTCACGGGGCGGAGTCACCTCCCACCACTGACCGCCGCCTTTATAAGCGGGAGCAGTCCGCAGTCTCTTCGCAGTAGGCTGCCGCCCGTTCGTGATCTACGTCCGTCCGGGTTGCATTCTGCTGCAGCGTAGGTCTTTTAAGTGTGCGTTGGGCCCGACGCGCAATTAAGAGATCCGCGCCTTTGCATGTGCATGGTAGTTTGTTAAGCATGGTAGTTTGTTTGTTAGATTATTGCTTGTAGATTGCTGCTAATTAATGTAGTTAGTTTAATGAATGTTGGTGTTGGTTTTAAGTGTTTTATTTAATGATGAAATATGTACCTTTCTTACAGATCCTTATCCCTGGGTAAAGTCTTTATATCCGTGGGGTTTGTTATCAAAGTAATTTAAATGCCGGTCTTTGTAAATATTTAATGATGAAATATGTACCTTTCTTACAGATCCTTATCCTTGGGTAAAGTCTTTATATCCGTGGGGTTTGTTATCAAAGTAATTTAAATGCCGGTCTTTGTAAACTACCTTGGTCAAAACATTGGTTCGCAGTAGCCTGACGCCCGTTCGTTGATCTACGTCCGTCCGGGTTTCAGTGTTGCTGTTGTGACCTTGTTAAACTGACCGCAGTATCCTGACGCCCGTTCGTGATCTACGTCCGTCCGGGTTTCAGTGATACTGATTGTTCTTTGTAAAATTAACGTTAACTCTAACTGACCAGTTTGTTTCAAAGTAATGTAATTTGTTTCTCATCCCTTTCCTAACCCCCTGACAATAAGTTTCGGCCCTGAAAACCGGACTTGTCAATACGGCCATGTAAACCGGTTGACATTACCTTTCTTAGCCTGAGAAACTGTTGTGATTTTCCTTTTTTTTTTGGGGGGGGTTTTTTTCTTTATTTTTTGTTATTAAAATCATTGCTTGTAATTCCCTGTCCCCTAATACAGAGCGGGGAATAGAGCACCAATTTGTGCTCTACCGGACTTGTCAATACGGCCATGTAAACCGGTTGACATTACCTTTCTTAGCCTGAGAAACTGTTGTGATTTTCCTTTTTTTTTTGGGGGGTTTTTTTCTTTATTTTTTGTTATTAAAATCATTGCTTGTAATTCCCTGTCCCCTAATACAGAGCGGGGAATAGAGCACCAATTTGTGCTCTATTCCCCGCTTTGGCAACAAGTTCAGATGACCTTGACCCACTGACAGGACTTATAAAACCTCTGTCTGGTTACATATAGGAAAATTAATATTTTAAACCATAGCCTATCCCCCTTCCCCTTTCCCCTTTCTCCTTCCACTTATATTGGGTATAAAAGAGGCTTCCCATTACTGGTAAGATCATTCTGCTGCTTGTGCTTGCTCAACTCACCCGAGTCACACCCGATATCACTACCGACTTCTGCATCACCCTCTACTTCTACATCACCCTCGACTTCTGCATCACCCTCGACTTCTGCATCACCCTCGACTTCTGCATCACCCTTGACTTCGGCTGCTGGTTCAATTCTTCGTCAGGCTCTTTTAATGTCTCTTATCATCCCTGAGAAGACAACTTCACCACCCATTATGGATCGACCAACTTCTCCTTCACCATCATCCTCGAGATCAAGGTTTTCGTCGAGCTCCTCCTCCTCATCATCTACCTCGAGATCAAGGTCTTCTTCGAGCTCCTCATCATCCACCTCAAGATCAAGCTCCACCTCGAGATCAAGCTCTAAAATATCTACAAGACCCCCAATTGAAATTTCACCTTCCACTAGTTCAACCAGACCTTCAGTAATTTGCACAAATATTCAATCTCCTTCAGAGAAATTTAATCAATTAAAGTCATTGCATAGAAGGTGCATACGTCCTGCACAACTATGTAATTATATCTTCAAAAAAGGTGCAAAGAAAGGCGAACGCTGTGCAAAACAGTGTACTTTAAATGAAGAACTGTGCAATCTTCATTTAAAAAATACCGCTTCTCCTTCTTCACCACATCCAACAGTGAAACCGGCTAAGACTCGGATTAATAGGCTAGCTAAAAACAAACAATACGTCTTTGTAAAAATAATGGGATTCCTGAAGGTCATGTTAAAATGTGAAGACCGCCTTTACATTTTAAGATTACCTAAAGGCATGCGTCATCCCAAAAACCCTACAAAAAAGCACTATCTAATCCGAGCCGATTCAGGAACCACTGTGTGGAATAAATTGTAAAAAAAAAAAAAAAAAAAAAAAAAAAAAAAACATTCTTTCCAAATTAAAAAAAAAAAAAGTGTGGACAACCTATTTACAAATTGTAGCATATGCTGCAGAGTGTAAATAGGTTGTCCACACTTTTTTTTTACAATGTTACAACGACCTTGACCTAGATAACGGACTTAGATATTTTACACTAAGACAAAGATAAACGTAAAAGGAAAAAGGAGAAATATTATACTAAAGATATTATTCAACAGTGAAGAAGGGAGGGGGTAAGCGGGTATTTAAGCAAGCGATTCGGAATATAATTATTAGTTGTATCATCATGAGCGTCAACAGCAACACATGGGGAAAGGAAATTAGCGAAGAGGAGTTGTACGCGATTGCTGAGGCTGCTGAAATTACCGAGGTTTCTAAGATTGATAAGGTTGCGGAGAATGATGCCCAGTCACAACCGCAACAAACTACATCATCGATGCGGTCTACAACGCAGCAACCAAGACCCTATCATGTTATCCTGGAGGAGTATAATGAGGCAATGAGGTACGCCTTTACAAAGTGGTGTGGACAACCGCGTTCTCCTGAACAATGGGAGGAGCACGATGCAGACTTTCGCCTGGTTGCAGACTTAGAACTTGAGCTTCAAAGAGCAAAGGCTGCTCAATAGTGTGAAGATTTATTGTTTACTTTAAGAAATACAGAGCGGGGAATAGATCAGTTTGAGGTCCAAGTGAGAACCACTTACTGCTCTATTCCCCGTTTTGGCAATTTGTTCAGATGACCTTGGGACTTAGAAAATTTTGTTTGGTAAAAAAAAAAAAAAAAAAAAAAAAAAAAATATTGAAATATATATTTCTTACAAAAACATCCCCTCCCTAAAACTTGCACTCCCACCACTTCCATTGGGTATAAAAGAGACACCTTATCGATGGTAAAATTAGTCTGCTGCTTGTATTCGCCCACCTCAGACACCATGGAGCACATCAGAAAACCAACTTCTGACGCCTCTTCTTGTACTGTTTCATCTTCTGCTGCCCCATCGATACTTGTCCAGACTATGATTCTATCCAACATTTTTCCAGAGACTAGTAATACTTCGCCAAACTTAAACTCGAGATCTCTCAAAACCGAGAGAAACAATGCTAGTTCTAGAAAAATGAGAACAAGGATCGCTGATTGTTATAAAGTATTAAGACGCATATTACCATCCTCCAATCCGTATGATTCTAAATTAACCACTATACAAAAGTCAATAAAATACATTTCAAACCTTCAGTCGCAGCTTCAAGAACCGTCCTTAATTCACAAAGAAGATTTACACAACCCTCCACCTTTTGAAGCTGTTTTTCTTAAAGAGGATGAGTTAGCGGACCAACATTTCTTCGCTGAAGAACCTTCAGCTTACAAACAAATCTTCCTCATGGATGAAGATCAGGACGAGTAACTATCTTAAAAAACTAAAGTCCTTTGAAATACAAAGCGGGGAATAGATCAGTTTGAGGTCAAAGTGAGAACCTCTTATTGCTCTATTCCCCGTTTTGGCAACTGGTGTAAATGACCTTGGGACTTAGAAAATATTCGTTTGATAAAAAATAATGAAAGATCTTCTTATTTCTCACAACAACAATATCTTTTCCTAACCCCCACCACTACCTAAACTAAGTATAAAGGAGGTTCTCCATCGCTGGTAAAAATTAGTACTCTGCTGAAAATGAATAAATCCACTACTTCTATCTCTGCAGCAACTATAATAGTTAGCAGACGGGTCGAAAACATTGATCAGTTGCTTGCTGTAAGGAGATTACTGCTACGGTATCTTGATATAGAGGTTAGTTGTCAATTGTGCATGTGGAGACCAACAGGTGAAGTTTATAGTAGTGAAAATGAAGCATTTGAAATAAACTACAGTAGAAAGTTATATAAAATCTTTGGTAATATGGTAAGGTTAGTCAATAATGGATGGAACATTAATATAACATTTTATATTGTTCCAAACCTGTAATTAAAGCAAAAAAAAAAAAAAAAAAACGATGGGTATATAAGCCCGATGTTACAGAGACAATTATCACTTTGGTTCTGAATTGCGTCAAGAGAGCACCTACCATGGTATACCTCCACTATATTGACTCTACTGCTAAAGCGGATACTTTTATCCAGCGTGTTTACCAACTGTTAACGGAGTACCATCATGTTCAGGTCAAAGGATTGGGTATTCGTGGAACAGAAGAAGTAAAAATAGATGTAAAACCAATCCCTTTGAAGAAAAAAATTGACCAATTATTACAAGAAGGCTACACACTGTGCCTTTATTACACAACCTCATAAACTAAATAAAACGCCAAAGGGGGGGGGGGAAATACAGAACGGGGAATAGATCAGTTTGAGGTTTGAATAAGAATCTCTTACTGCTCTATTCCCCGTTCTGGTAATAGGATAAGGTGACCTTGACCCACTTACAGGACTTAATCATTTGTGTTACAATAATACCTCTTCCCTATCACTTTTCCCTACCACTTGCACTTTCAACACTTACCCCCACCACCACCGAAATCATGTATAAAAGGTGGTTTAGTATTAGTGGTAAATCAGTCTGCTACTTGGAATCATGTCGCCCAGAGATAACATTTTCCCTTCTAAGAAGACTATACTAGAATTGATTAAAAATATTCCATTAAATTTAAACGAAGATGAAGACGAAGACGATTCAGAGATGGAAGGTGAACTATTTAGTGATCTTGAACTATTTAGTGATCTTGAACTACTGAGTGAGTATGCTAGCAGTGAACCATATCTTGGAGAGATGGAGCTGTTGGAGCTGTTGACTGACGACGACGATGTCGATAATAATGAACCGGAATTTCATCATCAGTTGCTTTGCTTGGAGGAAATGGACCTTGTTGATAGTGAAACCCCTCCAAGCAGTATTAATATCGATGATGTAGTTCTAGATCCAGTCACAGGGAACTTTTGTGTTCGTCGTCGCTTATTTAGTGATACGAGCTCATCATCATCATCATCGGAAGAATCTGAATAAGTTTTTGTTGTCTTCAAATAGTTTACTTTAAATACAAAGCGGGGAATAGATCGACAATGTTGACTATTGAATATGTTAAAGATGAATCTACAACTGAAGATCCCTATTGTTTTATGAAATTTTTAGTTGATCAAGATGCAATGTGTACAATCCAACTTCACATCCGAGTTTAAAATTTATCAAATGTTTCTGTTGGAGAAAATTGTCTTAGTTAAATACAGAGCGGGGAATAGATCAGTTTATAGTTTAATATGAAATCATTTACTGATCTATTCCCCGTTTTGGCAAATTTGTTCAATGACCTTGACCTAAATACAGAAATTTGTAGCCTCCAGCTACAATAGTAAATATAAAATGCAAAAAAAAAAATAGTAAACTTAACGTAATACGTACCCCCATTACTTTTGCTAGGGTATAAATAGAGGGGTATTTGCAGTGTTGTTCATTATTGCCTAGACCCTTGTGGAGATCGCACCTACATTATGCATCGCTGCGATATTTGCAAGTCTTCATTTAAGGATGAATTTATTTTAATGATACATAAAGAACTGAAACATAACAAAAACCAAAATGAGGAATATGAAGAAGAAGAATTGAAAGAAATAGATCAAATGTTAGCTCAACACCAAAATTCCAGACCTAGTGTTATTCAATATGCACCATCAACATCGACTTCTACCTCTGCTATGTCTACACTTCACCGTCCTTCAACATCATCATCATCATCTGCATCGACTTCTACGCCTGTTCTGTCTACACTTCATCATCCTTCAACATCATCAGCTGCATCGACTTCTACGCATGCTCTGTCTACACTTCACCGTCCTTCAGCATCAACAGCAGTAAATGTAGAACTACATGCCCGAGCACTTCCGGGTAATGTAGTAACCCACTTCAAAATTGACAATGCAAAATTACAACTCAAAGAGTTTTTAAATAACGCAAAAGGATTGGTAAGCAACACTTTGCAAAATGAATTAAAAAGATTAAATTTTATTAAATTTGGACTATTAATGGATGCTTTATTTACAAACATTCAAAATGAAACTTCACCGAGAGGGTTTTTAACAAAAAACCGAACTATTATGTTTTCGTCAGATATTGATTCAATCGTATCTGAATGTTTTGAAGAGCTAATGACTAAAATACAAGAACCTGAAGGAAGAGGCTCTGGATGGAATTTGTTAAGCATCACAGGGCTAGACTTAAGAGTACACAAACACGGCTATGGAATTCGAGGAAGTAGCTACATTCCTCTACCAACAAAGATTAGAAATACCTTATCCTGCGTCAACGTACAAAATCAAGATACTGAGTGTTTTAAATATGCTATGTTGGCCAAATATGTAACAATTCATCCGGAAAGACCAAGTCACTATTATGAAGAAGTACAACATAGATATAATTTCCAAGGGATGACTTACCCTGTTGCTATAACAGACGTTTCAAAATTTGAAAAACAAAATCCTTCAGCTTCTGTCAACCTCTTCGGATTGGATTCGACAAACAATTTGTACCCCTTGCGTATAACACCAAATGAGCGCAGAGATCATACCGATTTGTTATTAATTACTAAAGGTGATATTTCACACTTTGTGTATATCAAAAAATTTGAAAGTCTTGTTTCTAATCAATTATCTAAGCATAAAAGAAAGATGACAATTTGCAAAAGATGTTTTTGTCACGTGAACAAAGAACTAAGAAGGGGAGGGTCTGATTGGTTAGTAGAACACCAGCGGTTATGTAATGGAAACTATGAAGTAAGAATTAAATTGCCGCATCCTAGCAGAGCGCAGATAAAATTTGACAAAGTAATACAACAATACCGTGTACCTGTTGTTGTTTACGCTGATTTCGAGTCTTCTTTACATCCGCTTGAACAACAAGAAGAGGACGTTACAAGAAGAAGCAAATACCAACTTCATTCACCAAACAGTTATTGCATACTAATTAAATCCACGTTGACTGAAGACCATCTTCAAAAATATGGACTATCATCTTCTCCAAAGATTTATCGCGGTGAAGAAGCAGCCAAATACTTTGTCGATGATTTGTATGACATAGCTGCAAAGGTAGAAGAACTGTATGGAACAAAGGTACCCATGTCACCTATGGAAGAAGAAGAACTTCAACATTATGATTCAACAACAACGTGTTATTTGTGTAATAACACCTTTACACTGGATAACGTTAAAGTTCGTGACCACGATCATCTTACGGGAGCGTACAGAGGTGCAGCCTGTAACGCTTGCAACTTGAACTACAAACTACCATATTTTATCCCCGTAGTTCTGCACAATCTGAGTGGTTATGATTCGCACTTCATAATCCCCGAACTAGGAAGAGATAATGGAGCAATAGACGTTTTGGCTACTACAATGGAAAAATTTATAAGCTTTTCAAAAAAGGTGGGTAAAATTAAATTAAGGTTTGTTGATTCATTTAGATTTATGCCTTCAAGCCTCATGAAATTATCTGAAAATCTAAGAAGAACAGATTTGATAGAAACAAGCAAAATTGTACCCAATAGTAAAATGGATTTGGTTCTTCGAAAAGGAGTCTTCCCCTATGATTACATCGATGGACTGCATAGATTTGATGAAACATCACTACCTTCACCAGAACACTTCAAAAACAAACTTAATGATTCGGAAATATCACTTGAGGACTATCAACACGCACGTCGAGTATGGAACGAGTTAGATATGAAGACCTTAGGAGATTACTCGGACTTTTATGTCAAACTAGATGTAACTCTTCTTTGTGATGTAATGGAAGAATTCCGAAACACCTGTTTTGCTGCATACGGTTTGGACCCTCTACATTCGTATACTTCACCAGGATTAGCTTGGCAAGCCATGTTAAAAGAAACAAAATGCAAACTCCAACTTTTAACAGACATTGACATGGTTTTAATGGTTGAAGCTGGAGTAAGAGGCGGATTGACCCAAAGTGTTACCAGACATGTCAAAGCCAACAACAAATACCTACCCGATTACGATGAAACCAAACCGTCAACCTATTTAGGATATTTCGATGCAAATAACCTGTACGGATGGGCAATGTCAAACCCACTTCCTTTTGATAACTTTAAATGGATTAATCCCGACTCTATTGCCGATATTTTACAAATTCCGAAACATGGTGACACTGGATATATTTTGGATTGCGATTTTGAATACCCAGAAAATTTACATGATCTTCATTATGACCTTCCACTTCTTGCTAAAACAGAAATTTCACCAATTGGAAAACACCCCAAATTAATGATGACATTAAATAATAAACAACGCTACGTCGCTCACTTTTGGGTGGTTCAACAAGCTATCGAATTAGGACTACGTCTAACAAAAATTAATAGAGTTTTGGAATTTTCTCAATCATGCTGGTTGAAACCCTACATTGATTCAAATACCATCAGAAGAGCAGCAGCTACATCAGACTTTCAAAAAGATTTCTTTAAATTAATGAATAATGCGATATTTGGAAAAACATTGGAAAACAAAAGAAGACACAAAAATGTTAAACTTGTTACCGACGCAAAAAAATTACAGAAACTAGTACAGCAGCCAAATTTTGGAACATCTATAATTATTAATGAAAAACTTGTAGCAGTGTCCATGAAGAAGACGAGTGTGAAGATGGATCGTCCTTTGTATATAGGCATGTCAATCTTGGACATCTCAAAAACACACATGTACGATTTTCACTACAACAAAATGGTGGCGTTCTACGGAAGAGAAAATATATCTATTACATATATGGACACTGACGCTTTCATATATCGCATAGTAACATTGGACATGTATAAAGATTTGCGTACATTTATTTACAAGAACGACTTTGATTTCTCCGATTATCCAAAAGATCATCCAAACTACGACAATGACAGACAAAAAAAAGTACTAGGCAAATTCAAGGATGAGGCTAATGGTGTTCTGCTTGAAGAGATTGTTGCATTGATGTCTAAACTATATTCTTTGAAACTCTATAATGAAAAAGAAGAAGAAGAAGAAAAGAAGAATAGCTATATTAAGAAAGCTAAAGGTGTAAAGAGTTTATATTTAAAGAAGAAAGTGCATTTTGAACACTACAAGCAATGCTTATTTGAGGATAACATCATTACAGCTAAATTCAACACCATCAGAAGTTTTAACCATCAGCTGTACAGCGTGACTGAAGTTAAAAAGGCGCTATCCTGTAATGACGACAAAAGACAAACACTTCCAGACAAAATCAACACATTACCATTCGGCCACTACTCCCTCAACCCTATTGACGAGTAACCTTTTCATCGTCCTAGATCCTTTATCCTTTTCCTTTCCGTAAAAAAAGGGGAAACACAGCAATGTTAAGCTGTGTTTCCCCTTTTTTTACACAAGTTTTAAATGACCTTGAACTATATGTATATATATATATATATATATAAGCAGATTTATACCAAAGAATATTTAATACCATATCAGCTGCCTTCGTGAAACCATCATGTCAGACCTGAAGGAGAAGATTATTAATGAACTACACAAACCTGCAAGAATAAAGTTTCCAAGAAGAAATACTGTTATAAAAGGGATAAATGATCTATATCAAGCGGATCTAATTGAAATGCGACCGCATAGCAGAATAAACAAAGGATTTAAATATATACTCACAATTATTAATTGTTTTACAAAAGTTGCAGACGCTTTGCCTCTAAAGGACAAGACTGGTAAAAGCGTAACAGAAGCCATGGAAATAGCCATAAAAAGAGATAAAAACAAAATTAAACATTTACAAACTGATGATGGAACAGAATACTTTAATACAAACTTTGCACAGTTAATGAATAAATATAAAATAAATCATTATTCTACAAATTCAGAGAAAAAAGCAGCTATTGTAGAAAGATTCAATAGAACCTTGAAAGGAGCACTGTATAAACAATTTTCAAAAAGAGGTTCTTACGTATGGTATGATGTTTTACCACAATTAATAAATGATTATAACAACAGGTTTCATAGAACTATTGGTATGAAACCTAACAAAGTAAATAGAAGAAATGCAAAAGATGTATTAAAACGCATAAAGAAAAATACAAAGCCTAAAGTAGAAAAAATGCAGCCAAGAAAATTTAATGTAAGTGATAAAGTACGGATTAGTAAATATAAGGGAGTGTTTACCAAAAAATACCTTCCCAATTGGACGAATGAAGTTTTTACAGTGTATAAAGTGCAACCGACTGTACCTGAAACGTATATCCTAAAAGATAACAAAGGAGATTTGTTGCAAGGTGCATTTTATGGACATGAAATGTTAAAGTCAACAGTAGGTGATGTATATCTTGTTGAAAAAGTGTTACAAAGAAAAAAGGACGCAGTTAAAGTGCGGTGGTTAGGGTTTAACAAAACTGAGGATTCATGGATACCTATAAAGGACTTGGTTTAATACAAGCAACTCATTTCATCGTTAACCTTTGAGCAGGATGGAGATTATTCACCATAAAGATCGATTCAATATTAATAACATAGATGATTTAACTGTGGATAACGTTAAAATCAACAATGGTAAACACGGTAGTTTACTTCCAAACACTGTTCGATGTATAGTAAGTGGCCCCTCAAACTGTGGAAAGACCAATGTTGTCTTTAATTTGATCACTAATCCGCAGGGATTAAGGTTTAGTAACCTATATATTTTTTCAAAGTCTCTACATCAACCAAAGTATCAATTGCTGGATAAAATCCTATCTGATGTGTCTGATGTTAATTTTTACAAATTTAACGCTAGTGATAGCATTATGCAACCAAACGAAGCGAAACCGTATTCTGTATTTATATTTGACGATGTATCTTGTGAAAATCAGGATACTATTAGAAACTACTTTGCCATGGGAAGACATAATAACATCGACAGCATATATATAGGACAAACTTATAGCAAAATCCCAAAACAACTTATCAGAGATAATGCAAATATTCTAATTGTATTCAAACAAGATGATACTAACCTAAAACATATATATAACGATCATGTGAATGCGGATATGCCATTTGAAAAGTTTAAAGAGCTTTGCGGAAAAGCATGGGCGGAAAAGTATGGATTTTTGGTTATTATGAAAGATCAAGCTATAAAAGATGGTCGTTATAGAATAGGTTTTGATAAATTCGTTTTAATACACTGATTAGCGGTATTACTGTACAAGTCGTCAAGGTGTGAAGATGGTTAACCAGGAAAAGCTATTAAAGGAAATAAAATCACTTAGTGATTCTATTAGACAAAAAAACCGAGCTTTAAAATCAGGTATAAATGAAAGAGAGCAATTTTTAGAAACAACATTCAAACCTGTTACTGAACCTTTAAAGCGATTAGCACAAAATATGGAAAGACCTTCAATTCGCTTCGAAGGAGACAAAATGCTACCAATTTCCAAATATGAAGAAGAATTTCAGAATGATGAAAGTTCTGACCAGTTACAAACATCTGAAGAAAGCGACGAGTATGAAGAAAGCGGAGATATAGGAGATTTAAGGGAAAAGAACATTGCAGGAGATACAAGTACAGAAGATACAAGTGCGGAAGATACAAGAGCAGAAGAAGAGGATATCAACCCATCCAACTTAAGCAAATTAGGCACAGATATTATGTTTAAAGGAACACTTGGAAGAAAATATACATTAAAAATGTTACATGGCACACATGCTAATCGAAATTATCATACATATGGAGCTAGAATAGAGGATAAAGGATTAATGATTGGAGATAGAAAGTTAGATATAAACGAAAATGATGATATAGTTATTGGTGATAAGAAATATAAAGGTACAACAGGTTTGTTTGAACTCATCTTTAAAAATAATCCTGGTAAATATACTAAAAAGGATTTACAATTGTTTAAAAATATACTAGAGTATACAAATGCACATAGAAAAAAATATTCCAAAGAACTACCTATTCATAGAAACAGGTCAATAAAATACACAAACATTATATCTAGTCTTTTCCCCTCGAAATCAAATAAAGCTCCAATTAAAAGAAGAGCTTTATCTTCTGCTGAATTAAATGTTTTGCATAAAAAAAGAAAAACAACTGATCCTACTACATCTGGAAGGGGATTATTAAAAAATTTGTATAAAACCAATATAATATATTACAACGATATAAATAAGTTAGTTGATCGAATGAGGTTATTACATGAAGCTATGGAAGCCGGGCACACTGGTTTAGAAAACGAATGGGTAGCTTTGGTTGATGAACTGCGAAAACGAGAAATAATTGTTCAGTAGACGTATATATATATACATATATATATATATATATATATATATATATATATATATATATATATAGTAAGAACCTAAACGATAGCGATTCAGTTACATCATGAGTGTGGACAAGTTTGGACGGTATTCCGAGTTTGGAGTAAAATCTGGATATAGTGAAAAAAGAGCTGGGTTTCCGTTAACACCTGATGGTAATTATAATTTTGAAGGAAAAGTAATTCAAAATGTTGGTGATCCGCTTTTGTCTTCTGATGCGGTTACGGTACAATACATGGATAAAAGAACCCCGATTGTACACGAAGACCATTGGGGATTTTCCGGTAAAAGGTTAAGCAATATAAAACATCCCATTTATGATGGTGAAGCAGTAAATTTAGCGACTTTAAAATTGTTAACGATTTACAAAAAGAATGAAACTGATACAAGCTATGATGTAAAAAAATTAAAATTGTCAAATGTAGGTGATTGTGAGCAGGATGGAGACGCTGTAAATAAGAAAATATTTGATATAGTACACAAGAAATGGACTACAGAATATGAAAAACATATGGAAAGGTTTGGTGCAGCTTTATTTAATTATATCCATCGGGCTTCAGGAAGAGCTGTAGCTTCAGATGTTGACAGCCACAATTATTTAGACTGGAAAAAGATACACAATCCAGAAAAACCTAATCAATTAGATAAACCGTCTGAGCCTTCTAAAGTCAAGACATTAGGAAAGGGGGATAAAGTGAATGTGATTAATGAACCAACAGAAAACGATGAAGATTATATAAGAGAAAAAAGAATTTAAATACCCATGATAAGGGATAAAGCATCAGTTATATTCGAGAGATGATACAGAGAGGATGATGGAATCCAATATTACTGCGTGGAGTTTAATATCTCAAGAGCCGAGATTTCCCCAAGGAGTGCTGACAGATGGTTTTGTTCAACGGTTTGATAGATATATGGATTGGGAACAACTTTCCATACACTACCTCTTCACAATGACTATGTTAAGAATTTATTTTCACAGAGTTAACTGGATTCATATTTTACAAAGACAACAGTTTTCAGAAAACTTCCTTGTAGAGATGACATCAAATTTTAATAACTGTTGGGAAGTAATAAGTAAATATCAAAATCTCTCTGAAAATTACATTGACAATTTTAAAGATAAACTAGACTGGAATGTGTTATTTAATTACCAACGATTAAGTGGCAAGTTTCTAAGGGAACATGACAACTATTTAGATTTTATTCATTTTACCGAAAACAACGATACCATCACCAGCGGAGAAACATTTGAAACATCTTCAATTACACCTTATTTCTATTTTTACTACTTTTATTTATTATGTCTACATTTAATTAATTAATCCATTTCTATATAATAAATGGATTTTAAACAGTATATATAATACAAGAAGCCAAGACTAATATTACATTCATTGTAAAACATTTATAGAGTGCACCTACTGACTGTAAGTTTGGCTATAAATAGTCATGCCGAGGGCTAAACGCATCAGTCATAATCGAGAGAGATTACAGAGAGGAAGGGGAATAGCATCAACAGCATTTTCTCTATTAAGTAAACCGGTTGGAGCTATAGTTAACAAGGCGATTGATTTATTACCTGTGGAATTACATTTACCTGGAGGATATCAATATTGTGGTCCTGGAACCAAATTAGAGAAACGGCTTGCTAGAGGAGATCCTGGAATAAATAAGCTTGATCAGGCTTGTAAACAGCACGATATAGCGTATTCCAAATTTGGTGATACAAAAAATAGATCAATAGCAGATAGAGCACTTTCTGAGAAAGCTTGGCAAAGAGTAAAATCTAGTGACGCGAGTATTGGTGAAAAAGCATCGTCTTTAGCAGTAACAGCAGCAATGAAAGCAAAAACTACGTTTGGAGGAGGAAAGAGAAGAAGGCGTGGGAAAAGACCCGCTAAGAAACAAGGAGGTAATATCAGAAGAAAACGTCGATCTACTAGTGGTAAAGGTAAAAAGAAACCAACAATATGGTCAATGATAAAAAAGGGAGGAGGACTATACCTAAGACCGTATCGTGTGTATTAAACAAGAAAGAGCAATTAATAATTAAAAACAAAGAATTAACCAATGAAGAACTGATTACATATGCTTCTTGTTTGAAAATCCCATTTTTTAGAGGAGTATTTATGAAAGATGAATTACCGGTTAAAATGTGGAAAAATGAGACTGGTATAGTAAATTTGGATAATAGTGAAGGATTAGGCACTCATTGGGTGTGTTACAAGAAACTTGGTGAAACGATTTATTATTTCGACAGTTTTGGAAACCTTCCACCACCGAAAGAACTTCAACAATACTTTCGTGCGGCAGAAAATGTTTTTTACAATTATACAAGAAAACAACCTGATGATACATCCATTTGCGGTCATTTATGTTTAGACTTTTTAGCTAAAAGTGTTAGTCAACTTTAAGATGTCTTCGTATACAGTGTCATTAACCGGTAACTCATGTACTTTGCGCAGTATTCTGTTTCCAGCGCTACGTTTGCAAAAAGGAAGACTATGGGAAGCCGCATTATTGGATTTAACAACATATAACTCTATTCCAAACGTTAGTGAAGGAATTAATAACAAAATACATTATTACAAGACAAAAGATAATAAAGTAAAATATTCAGCTTTGGAAGAATTCAGTTTACCAACAGGAGCTTATGAAATTGATAATATAAATGAAGTTATACAAAAACATATGGGAAAAGAAAATATAACGATAAAAGGCAATAACAATACAATGAAAGCCGAAATTACTTCTAAGTATTATATTGATTTTGGCCAAGAACGTTCAATTGGTAGTTTATTGGGGTTTTCTAAGGAAACAAAGGTATTAGAACCTAATACAACTCATTCTGGGAATAGAACTGTGACGATCATCAAAGTAAACAGCATAGACATTACATGTAACATTATACAAGGATCCTACAGAGATGGAGAAAATCGGCATATATTACACACATTCTACCCATCAGTCGCACCGGGTTTCAAGATAGTAGAAAAGCCTCAAAACCTTGTGTACCTACCGTTAAACACCAGTTTCATTTCAGACATCGTGCTGAACATAGTGGATCAAGACGGAAACCTTATTGACTTTCGAGGAGAAGCTATTACTGTAAGAATACATATAAAATCATCCGCTTAGATAATGGGGTTATCATTTAAAAAGAGAGAGCCAACCAGCAAAGAGGTCAGTAGCTCATCAGCTGTAGAAGGATTAACAAGTGACAACATTCGTTTTCTAGAAGAAATTGGATTAAAGGTCATTAACAATGGATATACTGGATATAGCGCAGGGCCCAACATTCGACGAGACCTTATGGGAAAAGGAATATCACACGCACAACCCTTACGCTTCGTCCAAATTAAACAATAACGATGAAATTAGGATTCCTATACAACAACAAGACATTTATACTCTTCCATGCGAAAGTTATTTATATATTGAAGGAAAAGTAACAAAAGCTGACGGTACTGTTGGAACCACTGTTCCGTTCATAAATAATCCTATGGCATTTTTGTTTGACGAGATTAGATATGAAATTTCAGGAGTTACAGTCGATTCAACAAAAAAGGTTGGAATTTCCAGTACATTAAAAGGATTAGCGTCTTTAACACCAAATGAGAAGAATCTGTTAGCTGTTGCAGGATGGGTTGCACCAGACAAAAGTATAATTACTCCTGACGCTTCGGGAAACTTTGATTTTTACGTACCTTTAAGATTACTTTTAGGATTTGCTGAAGATTACAGAAGAATAATAATAAATGTAAAACAAGAACTAGTTTTATTAAGGTCATCAAACGACAATGATATTATTAAAGCATCTGCTGGAACAACTGAAGCCAATTTAGACTGGAAACTAACATTAGACAAGATTGTTTGGAGAGTACCACATGTGCGACTAAATGATGAACACAGGATTACATTATTAAGAAAGTTAAAATCAGATCGAGACATTGTAATACCATTCAGAAGCTGGGAGTTTCATGAATACCCCGTTTTACCTTCAACACAACGGCATACATGGACTGTAAAAACTTCTACTCATTTGGAAAAAGCGAGATATGTAATCTTTGGATTACAAACAAAGAAAAAAAGTATATTAACTGAAAATGCTGGTGAATTTGACCATTGTAAATTAACAAACTGTAAAGTGTTCCTGAATTCACAATTCTTTCCCTACGACAACTTTAATATCTCTTTTGATAAAAAAAGGTACAGTGTTTTATACGATATGTACGCTAGGTTCCAAAATTCATATTACGGCAAAACAAACACACCTCTACTATCTCCCGTACAGTTTGAATCGAAAGCTCCGATTGTTGTAATTGATTGCTCCAAACAAAACGAATCTGTAAAATCGTCTAGTGTTGATATAAAAATAGAAATGGAATTTCAAGAAAACGTACCTGCAAATACATCTGCGTATTGTTTAATTTTGCACGATAAAATTGTTACATACACACCGTTGACTGGTATCGTAAAGACGGTATTGTAAAACGTTGTACCACCACCAGCACCGCCACTGTCGCTAACCTATAAATAGCGGAGCAACAATGCAGGTCTTCAGTTGATCGTCTATCGTCGCATGGGCAACATCTTCTACAAAATGAGTTCTCCATCTGTTGTACAAGGTGATGCAGAGGTAGCACCGTTATTGGAACGTGATAATACTAGTGAAGAAGAAATCATCAAGGAAATAACTGCATTTTTAAAGTTTGGTAAAAGAGATAGAGAGGAGGAAAGTAATGCAGACCCATCAAAGGTAGTACCAAAGAGGAAGAAGAAAGTTGAAGAAAATATTCCTCCTCACATTTTAACTGAAGTTTTTTTGCGAATCTTTTACCCCATCTCAGCATGCATCAGTAAAAGTGTATCAGTTGGATTGATGAAGTCATTGGATTATTCCCCTACAGTAATACTACACCATGGAACAAAAAAGGTTTTATTTTCGCAAAATGCTTGGGAGTCATTTTTGAAACATGTACATTTAATAGAATGTTATTTAACTAACAGTTTGTGTGGAAGGAAAACACATATTCGACTTTTGGATTGTGACAATGAAATCGATATTGTTAAACATCGTGGACAACTACAAGTGCGAATTAGAGACTTGACTCAACATGAAAATAAGATTCTACTGTCACGTGAAGAATTCTACGTTTTAAACTACGCAACAGAACCTATTACAAGGTACATGAGACAGTTGGTATTTGCAAGCGCTATTATTAAAGAATATTTGGTCGATACTTTGGAAAAACAACCTGATAGCACCATCGTGTACGGACCTGTGGATACATCTATTTTTAATAGAATACCTCATGAAGTTTGCATGTGGAGAAAGTTAAAGGATTTTGAACCACTTGTAGAAATCGCTACAGAAGCTACAGAAGAAACAACACAGGAAGAAGAAACGGAGAAACAAGAAGAAGAAGAAAACGAAACACAAGAAGAAGAAGTTAAAAAAGACTAAAGTTTGACTTAGTAAAGAAGAACACACGTGGGGTAGGCCTATTGGGGACGGTGCCCACGTTAAATATACACCAACGCGCCTGCAACTGTACGGCCTGGTATTTAACCTACCGTGGTGTGGAAAACAGTTTAGTTGATCGCTAGGTGCCATGATGAGCGGAGGGGATGAAGAAGTGAGTGTAAAGCCTTGTGTAATAGAATTTCAAGCATTTCGAAATAATGATGATAGGTTTATTATCAAGGAATTAGTAATTTTAGACTTGCTTACATTTGTAGTTTACCCATTCACGTTTGAAGCTCCTTTTTCTTTTAACAACCTTAACGCCAAAGCAAAAAGTACAAACAAATGGATAACAAACTACTTTCATCACATACATTGGTATGAAGGATTTATAAGCTACAGTAATCTGCACAGTATTATGTTTAACTTTTGCAAACAATATTCACATATATACACAAGAGGATTAGAAAAAAGGAACTGGATACAAAAGTACACGCACGGTGATGTTTTCGATATAACCATCGGTAAGGACTTTAACATTAATCTCGGTAATATTTGTGTTGCTGCAAAAGATCCTAAACACGGACAATTAAACTGCGCATTGCACAACGCATATCGTTTGGCTGCTTACTTGGAACAAACGCAGAAATGTGGTGGGGGTAGCAAAGAACCGGAATGTGGTGGGGGTAGCGGGGCCTATAAATACGAGGAGCCAACACCGCTCCGGCACGAGTATTATTCGAGACTCCGAAGAGGCAACATCACAGAAGACACCACAACCACCACTGACGAAGATGACATCACAACAGTTTCTACAAACACTGGTTGATCAATTCAACACTCATTCAAAATCCGACCTTCTGCTAACTAAAAAGTGTTCAGAACTAAAAGAACAAAAACACTACATTATTCATAACATCAAGAAAGTGGAAACCACACATGGAGAAGCAATTCTAGTTTCATTGAGCGAAGGACCTTTCTCTCCAGGAGATGAGCCGAAGTTTCAAGTATTTCTTCCAAAACGATTTGTTCAACTGCTACAAAATGAAGATTTGCGAGATATTCAACCGGGGACGTTGTATTTGGTATCACACGGTGTAAGCGGCAACAACTCGACGGAACTCACTCTGCACATCACGCATCCTTGTACATAATGTCTCTGTTTGTATTTTATTGTTTGTATTTCTAGTCATCAATGTTAAACTTAAGTTTATTGTATTGTAAGATGTTTGTTTAATAAAGAAAATAAAAAAAAAAATAAAATAAAATAAAATAAAAAATAAAAACAGCAACACAGCAGTATATTATTTTATATACTGCTGTGTTGCTTTTTTTTAAAATTCAAATGGATGACCTTGAACTTTCATTCAGGGTTAACTTATGAAGAGGTATAAAAGAGAGGGAGCAGTGAAGTTAGTCTCAGTCTTGTCTAACACACGCTGCAGCTAACATGTCGGTGTCACCTATGAAAAATTTATTTTTCGATAACAATTTGAAGACATATTGTTGCGAGTTACAATGTTTTAAAATACCAGGCGATCAAGTTGACGGGAAAGCTTGTCGTAAGTGCAAGTGTTTCAGCTATTGCATATGTAGATGTAAAACGTATCAAATGAACCGACAAGATAAACTACAAGAATTACGCCGAAGGATTGCATTACTGTGGCGGCGAATGTAGTAGCAACCAGCTGCCACCTGCCGCCTGCCATCTGCTGTCCGCCATCTTCTCCGCCCCACCATTTTGTTTGATACCAGAACGCTAGCTAGCGAATAGTCAGTACACCTCCGGCTCTCGACTGGTGAACATCGAGTGCTCTTCACAAACGTAAAACATTGTATTAAAATGTCCATTAAAATTAGGTGTATTCATTATGACTCTATTCATCTGGCGACTTTCCAAGACCTCGAGGTTTTTAATGAAGAGTTAAGACTTCTCATTGCGTCCGGTTACGATTTATCTTTGGAACTTTACGCATCAAAAAACAACATGGACTCTGCGCAGGAATCGAAGTATATACCGTCTTTCTTCAGAAAGCGAAGTGATGGGCGCAACTCGTCCGGATCAACAACATCGATGACAACCAACAACGGGGAACTATTGTAAACATGAATTATTGTAAACATAACTTATTGTAAATAAAAATAAAGTAATATTTGTAATTGTTCTACCTCGCACTCGTATCATTCGATTGCTTCATTCGATAATTTTCATTCGATATTTTATCGAATTAAAACTATCGAATCACAATCGGATTTTACGCGTGCGAGGTAGTACTTTTTTAAAATTACCTCCCCGTGACCTTGAACTTTGAACTTTTACTCATTTCGTCACAAAACCGCCTACGTCACTGGCTCAGCCCCAGATAACATCTTTCATGACTCAGCACTTCCGGTCACGTGACCGGATGACGTCACTTCCGGCGCAAAACCCGCAAACCCACACTACTGGAGTTTATCTTTATACCCTTTAAAAAAATCTGCGTGCGACGCAGCGTGAAAATACTTTGTTGATAAAGGGAAAAAAGCGTCTCAGATGTCCATATATGAATGCATGGTTATATATGGTTATATATGAATGCATGTCATCAATGCGTTTGTGAATTGTAACACCGCAATTTAAAATTTTTCCCCACCAAAATCTTTAATTGGGCCATATGGCAAAGGATACTTGTTTACAATCTACGCTTTAAATATCACATCATAATTTTCGATTGCATTTAGTTAACGAAAAATTCACAAAATTCAACGTGTTTTCTTCTGAATGGTAACAAGGCCGACAGAACAATGACTGAGTACCGGCAGAGCCGCTTACTACAAACACTAAACGGATGTTCGGGCGAGCAAGCGACACTCGTGGTAAGTGCTCTCTCCCCTGGCTCTCTAGGTTTAAAAACAATAGCTCAAACACGACTAAGTGGAAATACAACACCTAGGGGAGGCTGCGAGCGTTTCCGGGGCATCCGCTGCAGTTCAGCTACGAAAAAATGCAAGCTGTTGTAATATAAAAATATATTATCAACTGAATTTTACGCATCGAAAAACTAACATAGCAGTTTTAGTTGGTCCTTGGACAAGCTTGGAGGTAATTACCTAACCAACGATATTCATCAATAAATCAGTTGAAAATACGTCTATAGAAAATCGTACCTTTTGTAGGCGGATAGAGATTAATTATAATTACATGTTGTGTTATGTCACCTGTAGCTTTGATACCTGACTAAGATAGATTGTTTCTAAGCTATCGATTGTTATAGTAATCAGGGTCATAAGCCAATTATACGATTAGGTACGATTATGACTGCACTGAAGGGTTTTTGTTTACATTATCTAGACTCTGCAGCCATCTCAGTTGTGGAATGTTTGTTTGGTAGAGTGGCGACCATTGGCCATGAGGAGACAGATCAACCTCCCTGTCTCAGTAAGTAGCTGGATTACATGGAAAAATCACTCGGGATCTTAATGGGGAAAAATATTAAATCAGGTTTGTTAAAAAAAAACTGATTCATGAAGTTAAAAATTATGTTAAACATGCGTTGGTTTGCCACAAAAAATGTCTGCTCCGGCATGTGAACTAACCTGAGCTCAAACTACTTGGGATTGTAGATAATTGATGTTAAAGGTTGGTATTTAAAATGGGTTTAAATAATTGTTATTGTTATACTTCGTATACCTGAAATGACAATAACTGTCTCTATATGTGAAGACAACTACGATGTTTAAAGCCAAGCCAGCAAGAGTATGACCCCATTGATGGTTGGGCGGAAGCTGAATACAAAAGGAACTGATGTCAGGTATTTAACCACTATTTTATCCTTAGCGCGACCCGTTGGTTTGGAACTTACCTTAATATGAAAACCAACTTCCTTTGCAAAAAACCTCTGATACCCCTTTGAGGTAACAAAACATTATTTACACAAAATACTCTCCCCACTAAAACCCATTTGGTTGACATAATCGCGCATTAAAAAGCCAGCTTATTTTATACAAAACTACGCTGGGAATGCAAGAATATCGTGGCACAAACAAAGTATAGTGTCGCCTTCCAGTAGTGCAGTTTTAAAACATGCTTGAAATATGGGGATTGTAGAGTGCCGTGTTTACGCAGTTCTCCACAACACCGCCACATTAATTCAAGTGTCGTTCAGTGTACACGATAAATCTGCAGCGCAGAAATGGTAGCGCTTCAGCCACAAACATGGTTGCTGCATGCTAAATGTCTTCGGTTTGCATTATAAAAGCCCCAAAACACGTTCGAGGTTCTGGCGTTAAGTAGAGTGTAGTGTTTAAAGCGTTCAAAATTCCATAAAGACTTGAAAAGGGATGATTTCAGATATTGTTTCTAAACTTTGTTTAAAATTCATTGTTGGTGATGGTAAGTTTATGTTATTTAATAAATAATTGTGGACACTTGCCATTACTAAATGAAAAAGAGTGCGACTTGTTTGTATCCATTTATTTCTGAACGTTGAAGCATGGTTGGACTACCGAAATCGTTCATTTTACCTTACTTATAAATTGAACTATAATTTTAACAAAAGAGAATAGAAATTAAATTGTAACACCTTTTCTAAACCCAGAAGTGGCACATGTTAGTAAAAATTTATTTCTGATACTACTAACAAAGTTGACTAAATTGATTATGAAAGAGTTAAAACTGCATACAAAATAAAAAAACTTTAAAATATATATTGTGGATTTCATGTACGTAAATCAAGGAAACCAACTATAAAACTTTGTTTCAACAGTTACATTACAATACAGTTACCCTTTAAAATTATTGGGTTTTGATTAAACATTACGGGGGTCGGGGGGGGACTTCAATGGGTCAAACGAATATAAAAAATTACAAGCTTCTTTTTATCTTAACTAACATAATTTTAAGGATACTATAATGAAGGTATGAGAGGTAGAAATGCTTTTACAAACAAAAGAATTAATTTTAATTTTTTACAAAGGAATGTTATTCAAAACAAAAACATTGGTTGGGAACAAAAACACCGAGAGCTGCAAAAGCGCATCTCGTATTTGCTCCTTACCGAACATTGTGAACGGGCTCGCACGAAACAATGGCGGAAGGGGATAAAGCCGCTTTAATGTGGGGTAGAACTCCCCTCCCCCCAATCAGGGGTGCCGCGATATGTTGCGATTGATAATGGCTGTGAGCTACAATACGGCCGCTACGGGGCTTCCCAGCACGTCCTGTCTTTATCTCAAATTAATTAATTAAACCATAGTAATTTTTACTAGTCTACACTGATTTATAACTTGAGGATTTACTAAAATAAATTATTTTTTGTGAACTATTATAATATCCAATTACCTGCATTAGTCTATGCCTATGTTATACGAACGAGGTTCAACTAAACATTTGTTTCTTTGATCTCTGATTCAGCTAGAAGATGAAACAAGGGTCCAATGATTGATTTATTTGTTTATTTTATGAAATTGACATTTCATGATAGACATTTTAAGGCGTAAATGAAAGCTTTTTAATTAAAATAAAATGAAAATTATACTGGTATGCGTTAATTTTATATTGAAGCCTCATCAAAGAAACGTGCTATTAAAATAACAATCCACTATTTTAAAGTAGACTCAAAACAACTCAAACATAACTGTGGACCAAAAACGCAAAATTAAAATTCGAGATAAGATATTAATTTAACTCAAAATTACTCAGTATTACTTTCAACTGAATCATTTTAATATATATATATATATATATATATATATATATATATATATATATATATATATTCGTAACTTTAGTTTAACTATAAGTCAATTTAGTTAAACTACATGTTTTATTTATAGTTACTTGAATTACTTTCGCTTTTATTTGAAGTATTAATTCGTTATTTCAGCACCCTGACTGTAAACATGGATTAAATAGAGTTATTATAGAATAAGATGAAAAATCCAGTTTTTAAATCCACTACAACCAGTAATTTCCCTTCTAAGATTGCGATCACGCCATAAAGGCATAAAATCTAAGTAAATACTGGGAAATGAGACTAATGGAAACCAAACAGCCCAGAGGGAAAGTCTGAGTGGAAATTGATCTATTGTACAGAATTGGGATTGTGGACACTGTCCCGCAAAACAATTAATAGCGTCGAATAATCGGTTGTAGTATTAAGTACAATCGGTATAACATTCAGTTATACTAATCATACTAATTATTTAAACCTAACATTTGTATAAAGAATTATGTAGGCCTATTATTATTTATAGCGTTAAGTATCAATTTTAGTTATATTTATAAAATTAACGTTTAATACTTTAGTACCGCTTGTTTAGTAATGTCATAATCTGAGTAGGGCCTATGTGTGTAGTGCATATCTATCATCACTCCGTGTGTAAACATCCAGCATAAAATAACATATTTTACGTAAACATAATGGACGTCGATGTTTAAAGTCTGATTATTGTAAGATTAACATAGATCCACGTAATTTGTTCTGTGGAAACTGAAGAGCTACAACAGAACACATTTAACGCTTGTTTTAATTGTCAGTGAATAACTTCATAAGATTAACGTTTGCACTTTTAAATCCTATTGGTTAAATAATAAGGCTCGATGTTTTTGTCAGCCCGTATATTGGGAGTTGTCTGTTTGTATAACGCTGTATTTATTTTTTAACAACGGCAGTAAAAATATTTTACATTCAAGATCAAAATATTGTTTGAAAACTGAAATAAAAGTCTTATTTCCAAACATTTAAGTACTTTTTTAAGGAGTATACAGACGTTATACAGTAGTTATATAACTAGGCAACACAGATGAAAACTAATGATTTATAAAAACGAAAACGATAATCGATAATGTTGTAAAAATGACAAAAACTAAATAATTACTAAGAAACCTAAACAATAGAACAGCGTAATAGCGTCATAAGATTATGTGAAGCCTTAGATTTAAGTCTAGAAATACGTCGTCAGCACATCTTCCGCACTTTAAAAATAGCTATGTATTGAGTAACATAATAACATTTATATAGCTTTATGTCATGATGCTAGTTAAAACAGGTTAAGTAATGTCTCTAGGATGCCATTGACTCCTACAAATGATTAAATAAAATAACCGTTGACAAACTTTTAACAAACAGTACGCGACTAACTGGAAAGACTAACAAGAGCAATTTATGAATTTTGCTTGTAATTGAAATTTGACTAGCAATTCAAAGAAGGGAACTAGTGATTTTATTAATTAATTTATATTTATTGTTGAGTTATTGCAACTTTGAGCTTAGCGCGTCCGTCGGCTTCAGTTTGGTTGGCGAGCAATAATTCGCATGTAAACATAAACTGTGTGTTCTGTAACTATGACATAAACCATTTCTTTGTGCGAGATTTACCTCAATTTTCGTCAGTATGAATGTTACAATACATATATACTGGATTACCGTTCATTATATACAACTAAAGAAAAAAATTGCCTTATAAGCAAAGGTGCCTTATAAAGTATTCCATTTCTAAAAGGTTGTAACTAAAATCATAGTTACAACTGCTGGGTTCCCTATACCCAGTGTTTAATTATTTTTTTCCCCTGTTGAATCAAGAACAGCAACAAAATTGTCTATGTACAACTATAGTCTAAGTATGCTCAGTCACACTATGTAATATACGTTATTTAAATACTTTCTTTTAATGATATTATTATATGTTTTATATGTTTTTCAAGTATATTTAGATATCATCCTTATAACAGCTGTTTGATAAAACTAAATAACTAACATACAATCCCGACTTTGTTTTATGTATTTAGATAATGAAAATCACCTAATAATATCTTGCCATGACAACGTTAATATACACTAGGCAGCAATACGGATTTTGGCAATTTGAAATTTAAGTAATTGCACAACGCCATCTGTAGAGCCTGATATGAGCGTAGGTTATATTATATAAATCAAACAGGAAAGTTGGCCGGGCTGGTAAGGGCCCGCACTTGCATTTAGGGTGTAGACCAGAGCCTGTACAGACCCTAAATTCAGCCCTGGCCGTCTGTATGCAGAACTTCAAACATGCTAGAATCCAGAATCATTGTCCCTGTCTCGTGTACATTCTATGTGCCTAAGAGTAAAAATATGTTATAGTCAATCAATACAAATACTGAATTATTTTGACTCAATCCTATCCTACACTATAATATGAGTAAGGTTTGCATGCTCGCTTGCTTGGTTGATTGCTTGCAACTCTGATCTCAAAAACGGCTCCAACGATTTTCTTGAAAAATAACTAATGTGTCCTTTCAACTACTTGTGTTGTAAAACCTGATATCTGGGTTAAAAATAAGTTCTAGACATGTCCCATCCCCCAAAAAAATCAAATCATGTAAAAAGCCGCTATGGAAAATTAAAAAAATCACATTGGGCTTTTGGAGATTAAAATAAAAGCAAAAGAGTCATAACAGCTGTTCAAGATCAAAAGTTATACTCATATAGTTTAAGTACTACCTGGGGCTGAGCTTTGCTAGGGAAAGGTCAATCTTGTTTATGACTTGGAGTAGTTTTTCACCATGTACCCTAAACGAGCATTTTTGAGGTCACAACAGTTGTTATTATAATGCTCCTTTGAGTCATTCTGGATATGACCACTCTACATGTAATCTTCATTCAAAGGTTTTATTATCTGATTTTATGGAACCACGCGGAACTCATGTTGTTTATGATTATTAACATGTGGTTTCCTGAGAGCAGAGATTAAAAGATTTGAGAGAAGATTACATATATAGAGTAGTAAAATAAATCAAAGGGATGTTGAGCTATAAATAACAACTGGAGTGACCTTAAAAATGTAGAAAAGAGGCAAATGAGTTATACAAATCTGATTATCAGTAGGGGGAAGTGGTGAAATATGATCCAAGTCATCTAAACAAACTGACTGGCCTTCCCCCGAGCAAAGCTCGGCCCCCAGGTATCATATACTTTAATATGAGTAAGGTTTGCTTGTATGTTTGCTTGCTTGCTTGCTTGCGACGCTGATCTCAAAAACGGCTCCAACGATTTCCTTCAAATGTTCTAAATAATTAATTTCTGGGATAAAAATAAGTTCTAGATAGGCCTCATCCCCAGGAAAAATCAAATTATGTAAAAAAACTAAAATGATAATTTACAAAAATTAACTTTGGGCTTATGGAGTTTTAAATCAACACAAAAGAATTGTATCAGCTGTTCATAATCAACCAGGGAACTGTCAAAGTAATACTCATGTTTTTAGCGAATTTCCCCTATAGGGAAGAAGCTATTACCGTAGGTCTCATGGTAAGACTTAAGCCCGAGACCATGATAACTTTTCATTTTGAGGTCCCCAGATGCCAAAAACACCATTTGTTCAAATTTATATATATATATATATATATATATATATATATATATATATGTGTCCGTAAGCACGATAACTCTCGTAAAAAAGGTCCGATCTTAATTAAATTTGGTACAAATGTGTAAAGCACCATTTATTTGAACGAGTTCGAAAACCAGGCGAATCGCACCATCCAAAGGGGGGTTTTTGGGGGGTTTTGTACTCCAAAAATGGGTTTTTTGGGGTTTACACATGTAATTTTTATTTAAATCAAATTTTAATTTTTACCATTTAATTCAGCATAAAAAACAAACAGTTTCGTATTTTTATCATTGCTCTACGTCAATTGGTTCCTGAGATATTGAAAGTGCTAAACACAGTACGTTGTCTAATGTTATTCTTATGGAGAAAAAGAAAAATTGTATATCTCGCTTATTTATGAACATAAACTGACAAAATTTGGTATATGGCTTCACCTGGTTGGGGTTTATCGTTGTTTGGACAAAATACAAAATTTTCACGTATGGTTCCCGTAGCAGCAAACCTAGGTAATCGGTCCCCATGTTATTCTTATGGAGAATAATTAAAATGTTATATATCGCTTACTTATGAATGTATATGAATGAAACTTGGTATGTGACTTTACTTAGATGAGTTCTAATGATATTTGTATGAAAACCCATTATTTTGTGTTCCTTTTTGCAGAAAACCTGCGTACTCATCCCCAATGTTATTCTTATAGAGAATAATTAATATTTTTAATATCGCTTGTTTGTGAATATATTTCTTATGAATCCTGTTAAGTGTTAATGTTTTATGTTATATATTCATTGGAAATTCGCTGAGTATGCAGGTTTGCTGCGACGGGGGTATTTATGATTATTAACATGTGGTTTCCTGAGAACAGAAATTAAAAGATTTGAGTGAAGATTAAATATATAGAGTAGTAAAATAAATTAAAGGGACATTGAGCTATAAATAAAAACTGGAGGGACCTTAAAAATGTAGAAAAGAGGCAAATGAGTTATACAAATCTGATTATCAGTAGAGGAAAGTGATGAAATATTACTCCACGTCATCTAAACTGACTGACTGGCCTTCTCCCGAGCAAAGCTCGGCCCCCCCAGGTACTGTCGTGTTAAAACAGATATGAGAAGGGTGTTACCACTCCAGTAGTCAGTAGTATTTTTTATTTACATTAGTCCTAAATTATCTGTTCTTGCCGTTGTGGAGTTAAAACGGATATGGGAATGGTGTTACCATTCCATTAGTAAAATGTTTGGTTTATTAATTATCTGTTCTTGCTGTTGTGGAGTTAAAAAGGATAACAGAAGAGTGTTACCAATCCAGTACCTGCCTACATATATTTAAAAATTCAGTCTTCGTTCATCCTCTTACGGGAAGAATGAGCGTACACCTAGTATATTATAGTTTTTATGGGAACTAACAAAAACCATAATGAACATTTTACCCTTTTCGTCTCCCGGGACCGTTAAAGTGTTTTTCCCAGTCGAGATTTGCTTTATCGTCAGGTTTGTACAGGCAAGCAAGTTGACCATGTTTGTGTGTTTGTGTCATATTATGACATTGGTCCACCTCTTGACTATTCCACATCACGCTGCGATGACAGTCACATCTCTTCCATCACGATCACGACCAAAAGCAGACATGGTCTTGTCTGTCCACGATTTTAATGTAAATAAATGTTCAACTGGCTGTGAAAGGTACAATTGTCAAAGGCTAATACTCGAGTACTCAGGATGAACTTGAACTAATCAATGAAAAGGTTCGAAGCCTCACTTACTTATTAGTAAAATTAAAGCAAGTTAAAATGTACTTTCTTGTTTGGCAAGACAGGACACTTCTTAAGACTTAAAACTTAGTCTTAAATGTCCATGTTGTACAGTGTATAGTGAGCGTTTATGTAAGAGTAGATTAATTATGTACCGTCAGTAAACTCAAAAAAGAAATCACGTTTAGGACATGTTCCGAAGTTATTGAATCGCCATCAGCTTGATTAATATGTGGTTAGTTGATATGGTGGCTTCGTCAGGCAAATTAAACAGCACAATGCAGTGCATTACCATACAAACACACAAATGCAGTGCATTTTCCAACAATCGAACGAACAAGACACAGAAAACGAGCAATGAGTAAATATATAAGTTATTTTCATATAGCCTATATAAACATATTCTTCAAATAAAGATGTTCATACAAAATTATATTATCAGAGAGACCTCGCATTAATTTAAACAAAATTGTTTACTGTGTATGATGTTGAACAGTTCTTTGTTGTGCTTTGAATATTAAAATGTCCTATTGAATATCTTTGTGTTCAAGAATCTCATTCTCAACTAAATTATTGAAGCAAAAGTGTATAATTATTAATGTGGCCAATATAATATAATAATATAATCCCTACTTTAGATTACGTAACTATACTTTTAAACTAAATATATACCAAACAAAGTGGCAAAGGAATAAGCGAGAACTATGGTAGTCTCACATATTTATTGATAGAAACAAACCAGGCAATTAATTTGTACCGACCACAACCAACAGTCATGAGAGGGTGGGAGGGGAAGGGGCATAACAGCAACAGCTGAACCTATATTGTAACATCTGTGACAAACAATAACAATAAATTGATCTGCGGGAGCTGTAATTACACTGAGTCGTTATAATATCATTGGTCCAATATGGAAATGTCGTATTTTATAAGGTTTGGCTGTAGAAGGTGTCCTATTCTAAACAACTGTCTCGCTTGTCACTTCAAATTGAATGACAGACGGTATTCATACAAAGTACACTGAATTAAGGGTTTTTAGTTCTGATTGAATACTTTTATAAATGTATGATGTTTAACTTCAAAAAATCAACTATTACAGTATTTTTAATTTACATTGAATAAGCATCACGAAAATCATCAAGTTTTTATTTTATCAGTGAAAATTATGTGACGATTTTTAAGGTTAATATTTAATGCAAAAAACTTTAGATCCCGCAATTTAGGTATAAAGTTATATTTTACGCTTATAAAAATACAGATTACTAATTAGTTCATTAGCCATATTGAGACACAACCCATAAGTATCAAGTATACCCATATACTTATAAGTATACTTGATATACATATAAGTATACCCATAAGTATACGTATAACAAGATTTCCAAGTCACACCTAATTTACATCATGAACTGCAGCATAACATTTGAATCAATAGAAAGAAAAAAAACTTGTTCACTTAATTCCACACTAAACAAATTCATAACGTCGCATAGTGAAGGAGCCTATGGTTCGCCCAATGATTAGTTTATCAGTTGTTAATATTAATCTCCGCATTAAGATGAATAACTGCATTACATAACTATTTAAGGACTCTAAGAGTAAAGCAGAGATTATTACAGCAATTACGCTAATTTCTGTTCGAAAATGCTTTGTTAGTTTTACCGTATAGAAGAAAAAGGCCTGTCTAATTCAAAATTGTGAAATAAAAACAATAAATGCTAATACAAAAATACCTAGAACATTATGTAGTTTGTATAAATTAGTAAAATTTGAAAGCTGTCTGACGTGAAAATAACTATAAATATAATACATGCAATATTTTAACGCATCTAAATAACTTGGTTTGTATAACTTGTTTGAACCTTTGAATTTTAACAATATAATGACACCTAACTTGTAAAACAATTCAAACTCTCACCATGATTACAAGGCCACGTTTCACTACTATTTTAGATTCTTATCTGTAAAGCTACAACTAAACAAGGTCACACAATAACAGAGTCATTTATATCATCAAATAATCATATGACCCATACAGAATGTGTCGATCGAAACTAATGATTACCCTCCAGCGATTAGACCCCCATCGGTCTTTATTGCTTCCTCAAGATTACAAATAATCTTTTAAAACCTATCCATCCTAATGTAATTTTCGAGCATTTACTGTAGTAACATTTTAAATATTAAACTTTTCTAGGATTCAAGATTCACCGTTATCGACAAAAATCTACTAAAGTTAGCACAACATTTTTAGAAGTAACCTAAATGCTTATAGTACAACCTAAACTAATACTTAACCAAATGCTTATAGTAAACAGCAAGAGAATTATTTCCTACAGTGCATAATAATAGTGTATTCCACCCTTAAATGTTTATTATTTATTTATATAGTGAAACATGTCTGTTTAGTTAAATTTCATATGGAATTTGGGGGAAAAATATCATACCTAAAAATAATAAAAAACACCTGAATCTAATACGAGTAAAGAACTCAATAACTGTGTTAAAGTATACCTTTTCCTTCTTATTTTAAAGTTATTATGGCACTCAAACGTCTCCGTCGAATGGGCCGTATTATACTATGACACCTTTGGGACACACCAGGGGCATTGAGTGACATCAGACCTATTATACCAGAGGGACAACAGTATCCATGCCGGAGAGACTGGACATAATGCCTCGGCGGCGCGGCGGTGTCTGCTCGAACACTGTCTGCGACTCTCTTGTGATCCGCACACGCTGCGGTAAAGGGTCAAATGGAGGTTACACTCATGGACTAATCATTTCCTCCATGATTATACTAGGCACACTTCAATGTACGTCACTGCGAGAACACGTGGTTAACTGATTACCTGGTTTACCTCTATCAAGTTAACATGCGCACGTATTGTTAAATTTACTTATACGTATCAGCATTGACCATGTCAGGCTTTACTCGTTGTGTTGGCTGTTCGCCAAATTTAAGGAGTTCTTCAAGTGACTTCACTGACATCCAAAAATAACCTTTCCGGCATGGATACTGTTGTCCCTCTGGTATAATAGTTCTGATGTGACTCAATGCCCCTGGTGTGTCCCACAAGTGTCCTAGTATAATACGGTCCATTCGACGGCGACGTTTGAGTGCCATAATAACTTAAAAATAAGAAGGAAAAGGTCTGTGTATAATTTAACACAGTTATTGAATTTTTTATACTTATTAGATTCAGGTGTTTTATTATTTTATAAATGTATCTTCATTTGCACAGAGTCGTCAAATAACGTCCCTTCTCCCTTAGTGATGTTAAAATAGGGTGTATTACCATTCCTTATTTTGCTCGACTTGTTTTCGACATCTCAAAACACGCAGACATAGCACAAGTAAACGTTTTTCTCGTTCACTTTATTCTGTTGTCACCGCATTAGCTGGTAAATAATTTATCGCAAGTAGCCATCATCCCACATCTGGATAACTTCATCTGAAGTTTGATGTATGGTATTTGTATTTGTTTCAAGTACCACCTCGTGCAAAAGCGTTCTCCAAACTTTGACAATTTTATCGAGGTTGAAATTAGCATGTCCCATGCACTGTTTTACATCCTGGAGGTTTCCTTTTAAGTCTTATAGCCCGCTCGCCCACTGAGGTGTTGGTTAGATGATGGTTAAATTGCATGTGTGGGAAAAGCGATGATTGCAGGTTAACGTAGGCAGGCTCGGGAGTTGAGGCTCGGGAGCTCACTCATTGACTTCGCATTTTTCAGTGGTAAAGATAGAAATTGAGTTTGCAATTCACAACCAAACTTAATTTTTCGGGAAATATCTAGCTATACTTATTCGAAAAGCCAGGGGTTTTTACTAGATAAATGTTAACCACGCCTTCAATTTTGTATTAGTTTTGATGTTTTTTGTATAGTTGGTAAAGCTCATGCTGGATTTGTTTCCGCCCTCATTTAAAAAGGTCGAACTAGTAAGAAAGGTCTTAGCTGCCGTCATAGTTTATTTTTTCCTTAATATTAACATCTAGAATCGTTTTAATTGAGTTGCAAACTTAAACCGTTGCTTGATGCTGTAGATCATAGTTAAACTAAGAACAAATGTCCAAAGTCAATTATAAATCAAACATGTTATCTAAATCGTATCACACTTTGTATATTGTTATGCTATGTCGGTGAGTAAGTGATCTGATAGAAGTGAATGAGCATAGTGAGTTTACTTTGCCTATTGTAAACATCAAAATATAAAGGATAACTTACATTGGAACTCGTCGATTCTTTTGTTATCGATAATTACTAGAGTTTCGACCTCATTAGGACATTTTAATCAGTCACGTAAAAATCACTTTAATACGAAGAGCGTTGAACTTATTATGTCGATGACCCTCACTTGTGAACTTTGACAATTATTACTTTTTAACACAAATTAAAAACAAATATATTTTTTAACCATTTCTGTGTTTTCGGCTGGCCGCATGAGATGAGGTGATTAGTTCAGACTGAGCCAATTGGATCTGACAGGTGATTTAAAGTGTCTGACGAATGATTTGAAAATGACCCTATGAGGTTAAAACAATAGTAATCATTGGATAGCAAAATACTCGATTTCGGTATTAGGGTAATTTTATATTTATATTTATATTTTGGTTCCAAATCGATCCTAGAGGCAAAATTAAAAACATACTTAAGTTGAAAGCCGAGGTAATTAAAACAAGATCACAGATCGAGTCCCGAGTTAAACATGGAGCAAGACTAAATGAGAGCTAAAATAATACAAATGTCCAGTTAGATATACAGACTGTATTGTTTATAAAACGTTTCCCGTTATCAAGCAGCATGTATTCTAGTTTTACAAAAAATGTATAACTTACATACAATTGATACACATGGACTTTTTCTTCTATCAAGCTTAAATTTCAAACACATCTGACTCACCAGTTTTACATGTAGGTTTGTTTTGTGTGTACAGTAACTATAATTTGGTTTCCTTAATTTAATTTGTACACTTATTTGTGGTAATTTTTTTATCAATATGAAGTTAAGCTCACAAAAACTATAAATATGCTTAATGTATTAAACAAGTTTAGTATTTTTTTAACAATAAATTTTTTTAAATACTTAGATTCTATGAAAGATTTTACATAAAAATAATTGCACCAAAATAATGGATACATTTTCTTTTATTTCATTCTGGCAGTGAATATTTGTGAAATACTTACCAAACTGTGGCAGTTATGGCTCACTGAAGGTTGTAAGTACACCTCTGAAAAAATAATGAGTCAATTTAAAGTGCAATAATTTAGATTCTCGTGTTGAGATGACCACCTAATATTCCCTCATATATAACTACTAAACATTTTACTTCTATATAAGACATAAACTAAAAGAATAGCTCGGAAACAGTGCTTTGAATATAGCTTATTTAAGGACTAATATATTTTATTTTAGAGTTCGACTATAAATGCCCAGGTGAATAAAGATTATAAAACAGTTCTGTTAAATCTAATTGCTTTCACGTATCTGAGATAACTTATACTGATACCTATACTAGAACCTATACTGGTTTCACTTAGCCACTTAGGTGGACACGCCTAATTTAACATATGACCACAAGAAAATCATCCAGGTTGGATGTCTTGTAACGAAATTTAAACGGTCTATCCTTCTGAATATCCAGGACTACAGCAACCGCATGTGAGGGATCCATTCAAGGCCGTGTCACCTTGGTTGGAATGTCAACCAACTGGTCTGGGAAGCGACCTACTGCTCGTAAATTATCAGTGCGTAACACCAGCAGTTTAGGGGATAAAACCACTCCTTAAATGTTCATGTTATATAATTGTAAAACATTTTAGAATCCCAAGTGAAATTGCACTACCAAAATTTTTACATTTTCCATCAATGTATTTAGACTGGTTTGTGACTGGATCCAACCATTTAATGCAAAACAAACTTGAAGGACAAACCATGATTTTGTAAATACAATTTAAATAACATAAACAATGTACAAATGAAACTAAGTGTATGAGAAAAGTTAATGATTCTCGGTGAAGTAATCATATACAATCGACTTGTTTCGTTGATTAAAATTGGTGATCATGATAACCATTTTTAATATATGACATTATAAATGTATACTAATTTATTCAGGATTAAATGAGGAGGCTAAATAACTTATGAGAGTTAGCACTTTTAATGTTTGCGTCGGACAGTATTGCAATTAGTATTACCTTTAGCTTAGAGCTCTGAATGCAACGTGGAAAATATTCTGCAAAAAAACTACGCTACAAATTACGGTAATTACTCGTTAAGAAGTGCTACATCAACTAATCATAAATTATAAGTGGTACAAAAAATAAATCATGCGGAAAACTTGCATCATTTCCACTCCTTTTAAACGTTTTCGCAACAGTTAGCAGCCTCAGTTGTGAAATTAGTTGTACGTTAAACACATACTAACAATGTATTACTACAAGGTTACAAGGTACAAGGTATTATGTAATGTCGCTGTCTAAAAGATTTAAATTTCATCCAATTTAATATTGTTTCTTGGCCAATAATCTGATACGGCATATTTCCTTTCAAAAAACAGAGTATGCGCAGTATATTCATCGTACGGCAATAACGGATTTACACTTTTGTCGTACAATAAACAACTTTTGTAAAAGCAACATGTCTCAATCGGTCCCGCAGATCATCATCAGTCCCTATCTTCGAATGCGATCATAACGGAAATTCTTCATCAGCTCGTAGTACATAATCTTCTTTACATTTCAGCTAACAACGCTATAAAATGATAGCGCTGGGGGCCAACAGTGATAATGCATGATCAAGTATGATAATGAAGGCCTAGGCCCACGCGGTATAAGTATGGCTCGCGCGGCCACCATTATCTGCCCACGGCTCTGCTTCTGGACACGGTTGACCAAAGCTGCTTTTCATAATGAGCAGTGAGGTACAAGTCAGAGTGGGACGATGATGACTCATTTACATCGGCAGGAGCAACGATTCTACTCCTTTGGATAGTTCTTGGAGGACTACAATTCAGATAAATAGTAAATTTACTATAAGCATTTACGAGGTAGCATTGTTGAAGTTATAGGGTTGTGTTGGTATTTTTCACCATGAGTAACTCCTCCCTGCCCTGAACCTTACAAAGCCAACTTCAAACGTAGTTGAGAGTGTTAAATGGCAATCCATCCGACAAATGAGATTCTGTTCTTAGGCAACATTATTCTTATTGATCCAAAGGTTTGTTATTATTGACTATTCTAAGTGCAATATAATTATTATTAAATAATAATAATTATAATAATAATAATAATTATTATTATTATTATTATAATTAAGTGCAATATAATTATTATGGTTAAATGCAATATAATTATTGCATTGGAGAACAGTTTGAAATCAAATAAGGCGTTTTAACTAATGAAACCATGTCATAGTTCCAGTAAAGACCGAAAATGTTTTACTCAATCTCAGTACTTACTGCAACGCTTGGAAAGTTGTTAACTTAATTATGTATAACGAACTTTTCATAAAAATGTTTGCACTCGTGGGCAAACCTCCGCAAAGATATTGCATTCAAAAATGTATGTTATGCCACCAAATTTATCTCTTTTGAAGATCTCTTAATGAAAAGAAATCTCGTGCTCTTTTCTCTCTTCAAGAGCTATCAAACAAGTTCTTACTTACAATTAATTATATTTAACATTAATATATAGGCTACTATTTTTAGTCACATAGCGCACCTGAATTATGGGGGTCTTATTAATTTTCATAGTAAATGAAAATACATTTGAAAATTGGTTCCTTAATACATCAAAAGTAAAAATCACTGTTGTAAATTATAATCTGAAGAGGTAAGCCTCGAGTAAGTTACACCCTCAAGATTAATTTAGAGTAGTTGTCGACTAGATTGGACATTAATCAAGCTCTAATTCACCCAGCACTATCTCTATCCCTGACCGACCTGTAGACGATGACTTGTGGTAGATTGCAGGCCCGGGCGCGACGTGTTAATTAAATCTTCGATATACGAGAGAGCCCGGAGGCCGAGTGAAGGCCAGGAGCCGCCCTGGAGTGTACTAGGCTTACGTCACGCTCCTCGTAGGGCGTGACAGCTGGCGTGACGTAACTGTGGCCATCCTAGGTACCCTCCCGGCCGGTATGGAGATTAGTGATGTCATTCTAAACTGCGTCGAATTCTCTGTTACACCTGGTGTGCCGTTTCAGTTGTGCACTCACTCGCAGGAGTGTTTGTAATCCGTTGTTTACTTATATTCAAAATATACATTAAAAAAACACGTTAGGATTTGTTAAAGAGTTTTGGTTTAAGTTCTACTATTGTGTTTTCATCACTCTGTATCCAAAAATAGCACATTAACCATGCAGCTGAGATCTACGAAAATTATATATTTCCTTGTAACAAAACAAATAATGATTGGCTGACTTTGTCTGTCCCAAACATTACTTTTCCTATCCTAAACAATACTTTGCCTGTCCCAAACAAAAATTTTCCTGTCCTAAACAATTGAAGTTCCCGTTTGGCTCAACAGGAGCCCCAGTGTGATTTCGTTATTTGTTTTTAAAATTCTAAGTTCAAACAGCTGACTTTAGCACTAACATGAATTGTAAAACCGTGTTGTGTTTACTTATGGAAAAATACTAAACTATGATATATCAGAATTTTGTTTAAAGTTTAGTGTGGTTATTTGCATCGTGATGAAAAGTATCGTTCACAACTCGTCACAAAAGCCCTATTTCGGGGCTCGATAGCATTTTCAACGCTCGGCTTCGCCTCGCGCGTAAAATACTATGTTGCCCCAAAATAGGCCTAGGTCACTTTCGTAACTAGTAGTGAAATATACTATATCTTTCACTCGTTCGCTGGCCGCAGTCACCTTACAAAAGTATAAAACATAATTCAAATTAGCATTAGCTAACGGTCTAATCGACCGTGGTTTGTGGAAATTAATCGTTGTTCACTGTCACACCAACATAAACATCCTGAGGTAAATGATAATTGTTTACCATCCTAGTTCCTCAACTGACGGTTTTATATTGCGATTTGTTGTTGATGAAGTTAGCCCATAGTGAGAGCTAAGGAATACAAAATCCAAAATATTTAATACGATTTAACCTATTTTTGCGGTAAGACTATTTCTTGTATTTAAAATTACGCTGAGTGGTTCTCTTCGTATTCTATATTCATTAAAGTAAGAAGTAATGGGTGTTATCAGCCGTTTAGGATAATTAAGAGTTAACAATCAACACCGGTCTTATGAAAGAAGCAGGCTTGAATCCGAATTTGTTCGCAACTGAAGTCTCCTCTGGAAAATATGGTGAAGGATATATTCACTTAATGGTACCAAAACTGTCATATAGATGAACAAATCAAAAATATAAATCTATATTTATATTTAAAAAATATTTCATTCATAAATTTACATATGTTATGGTATGGTGTATAAGGTGTCAATTACTTAATCATATATTCTTTTTTACTTGAAAATAAACTTGTACTGATAATTTTGGGTGAGATATTATTATTTCTATAACTTCATGTTCTAAAAATGTTCCACCCTAATGAAATGATGCATTTATCATTTAAATTCCCCCCCAAACCTCAAACCTGAATCCATCTTAAAATTCACCTAGTAAGAATGTTTGCCAGAAACACAGCTCTAACAAATATATCAATTAACCACCACAGATGTTAAGGAGTGGACAACACTAATCGCCGTCATAAGTCGTTTAGAAGTAGACAAGACTTTTCCCAGCGGCCTTGTGCGGGTTCCAAGTGGGCCAGTGGCGCTCGCCGTTATTTATTTGTGGGAGGAATACATTAATGATCTGCGGCCGTCTGATTGAAACCGGACAAGTGTTCCCAATCATCTTTGTTTCGCAATAATTTGATTTACTGACCACTTGCCCACCTGGAAATATCGGAGTTGCATTTCAATTCCATTTGCGGTGGTAACATTTAAACTGAATTGGTTCGTTTCGTATCTTAATATTAAATGTCAACTAGCAAATGAGTTTCGTACTGATTGGGTTAGAATTGTAATTGGAAATTGAGGAATGGATTTATTAATTTGTTTACCGTCAGGTAACATGTAATGAAACATGTGTTCAACAGGAATAATAGGTAAATATTACAAAATATTTCATTAGTGGTTAAATTATCATACTTTTTTGTTTGCACTTTTACGACAACTTTTTCATCTAAGAGTGCATATATTTCAACTGAAATAAAACTTAATATGCTATGGAATGGTTTAACCACTCTCCATGTCAGCAACTTGACTTAAATTTGACGTAATAATATTTTTGGGTTTTTACTTATAATAATGATCCTTCATTATTATTTGCATGTTATTAAAAACACTATAATTCATTAACTACTTGCATGTGTTCAATTATTCTTTTAGATTATGACAATCGTCCAAACAATCCTAGACAAAAGTTTATATTCATAAATTTCCCAATAATCACTGTAAATTAATATAATGATACTGTAGTGGAGAAAACTCATAATACCAGAGAATATATATATCACTGATCTACATCAAAGTAAAAGAGCTTTAATGTGTAATCATCCTCCTTTGATACGCTGCTCACGGGGTCTCGAGGTAATGAAAACCCAGATGTTTGAAAGCGGTATATTCTATTTACGATAAACAAAATAATTAATATTCAAGTAAACTATTTCACAAGATCAATATTGGATCTTTTGAGGCCCTTGGTTATTCCCAAAATTAGAATACGCCTACGTGAGGTCCAGATTGATCATGAGCTTATGAAGATTCAGTCAGGCAAACTCCCTTTTAGCGAATTTCCCCTAAAGGGAAGAAGCTATTACCGTAGTCGGCATGGTAATACTTAGGCCCGGGACCGTGATAACTTTTCGTTTTGAGGTCCCCAGATGCTAAAAACACCATCCGTTCAAAACTGTATATATATGTGTGTGTGTGTGTGTGTGTGTGTGTGTGTGTGTGTGTGTGTGTGTGTGTGTGTGTGCGCGCACGCGCGCGCGCGATAACTCTCGTAAAAATGGTCCGATTTTAATGAAATTTTGAACACACATGTAAAGCAACATTTATGACTTAAAGTTAGAAAACTAGCCAGATCGCTCAATCCTAAGGGGTATTTTTTTGGGGGGGAGGGGTTGTACCACAAAAATGGGGTTTTCAATTTTTTATATATAATATATTAATTAGTAAATCAAACTATAGTTTTCAGTAATGAATTTATCTTTACAAAACAAACAATTTGGTGTTTTGATCATTGCTCTAGGTCAATTGGTTTCAGAGATATTGAAAGTGCTAAACACAGTATGTTGTCCAATGTGATTATTCTTATGGAGAATAAGAAAAATTGTATAACTCGCTTTTTATCAACTTATCCTGACGAAACTTGGTATATTGCTTCATATTGTTGTGGTTTATTTATATTTGCACAAAAATCTATAATTTTTCCCTTAGCTCCCGTAGCAAACCTGCGTACTTAGCCCCCATGTTATTCTTCTGGAGAATAAGTCAAATGTTATCTCCGTTAATTATGAACATAAATGAATACGACTTGGTATGTGGCTTTACCTAGTTGAGTTGTATTGATATTTGTATTAAAACCCATTTTTTGCGTTCCTTGTTTCAGCAAACCTGCATACTCAGCCGCCATGTTATTCTTATGGAGAATAATTAAAATGTAATAAATCGTTTATTTAAGAATGTATATCGATGAAACATGGTATGTGGCTTTATTTGGACACACACACACACACACACACACACACACACACACATATATATATATATATATATATATATATATATATATATATATATATATATATATATATATATATATATATATATATATATATGTGTGTGTGTGTGTGTGTGTGTGTGTGTGTGTGTGTGTCCAAATAAAGCCACATACCATGTTTCATCGATATATATATAAAATCACCATATATCATATTCATCATATATATATATATATATATATATATATATATATGCATTGTAAATCCGCTGAGTACGCAGGTTTGCTGCTACGGGGGTATTTAACAGTAACGATTTACTAAAAATGTTCCCGCACGTTTGTAATTAGAACATCCATAAAACGTATCGGTTCAATGGTCATAAACAACCATCTTACCCTCCCCCCCCCAAAAAAAGGTGGGATAGGTGTTTTTATTATTGTGTGTGTTTTATTTTTGTTATTTTTTCGGATGTTGTTAGACCATAGATTTGGTTTACCATCACCTCCCGACATTCAAGCCTCTTCAGAAAGACATTTCAACCAATAATATTCAAAGTCGGCAAAATTGTAAAAATACCGTATCGTATCGAGAAATGTTTCTAACTCATATCTAAACGTACAACCGTACATCAAACGATCACCATCGCCATAGACGTGGCTATCTGGCTAATCGACTTATCAGTCCCACTCCGCAAAGGTAACTGAGAGTGACATTAATGCCGTTTTCCGGGCGGGCGATCTGTGTAATTATCGCCCCGAGCGAGTGGTATCGGTGACGGGCTGACGCGTCTCCCACACCTGGGTTGAGTCACGTGGTCAGTGTCGCTCTTGAACGGATCTGAACCCTCCCCTACCCACCACACTCTGCCACATCTACGTGTTATGTAATGCTGAACTGAGTTTAATTGGTTGCTGTTTGTTGTGTTTGTAATGATAGTGCAATATGGTTATGAACCATATTTATATTCTTGTTTGATGGACCCCAAATAATACTGTATTTGTTATGATAGTGTAATATGGTTATGAAGCCATATTTATATTCTTGTTTTATGGACCCCAAATAATACAATTGTCTTTTACGTTGTATTGAAGCTCTCTGCACGGTGTCAAGCGTTTACAAGAAGCGTTTTTACTCAGCGACCAAAAATTGGTCGCTGTTTTTACTATAAATATTTGTAATGGAAATAGGCCCAAACACCTTATGTTATTCAATCACGAGACCCTTGGGACTGAGTCAGGAAGGCTAAGGAGTTACCCAATATGTGATAATTTATTGGTTAAAGCTTATTACAGTAAAACAAATAATGCAGGTGATTTTATTAAAACCTTTTCAATTAAAGGTCGTACCAGGATAACAGTGTAGAGCTTTAAAAAAAGTCTACTTTTCTACTTCTACGCAATGAAAAGGTAGGGCTTTCCGTGATAAGAAAGCGGGAAGTTAACTGCATGCCACTGACAGACCTAGTCTTCCATTCATTTTCTAGAAACCTGTATGTTTTCTTTTATTTGTATATGTGACCTATGGTAAGGTACCAATAGTGTATCTTTTACTCTCGTTTATTTTATTCTTAAGAAAGCTATAAACCTTTTGAAATAAACTGCAAGAGGCTTATTTTCAGTGCGTAATAATTGTGTATTCCATGCTTACCTATTTATTATTTATTTCTGTATCATGAAAAATGTTTGTTTCGTAAAATTCCATATGCTATTTATGGGGGCGAAGAACTATTTTATGTTTAAATATGTATGTAGAAAACTTGCACTTAATAAGTTTAAACAAAGAATGTGTTAAACTATACACAGAACTTTTTCTTATTATTATAATTTGTAACTATTTTTAAACTGGACGGTTTATTCGATATCCAGTTTTTAATAAGGAGTGAAAATAAATTTTACTATCAGAACACTCGATGGTTATATACCCGTATCGCCAGAAGACGCCAGCCCCGCAGTCAGCCATGTGGCCAGCTGACGTGCGCTGCAGTGTGCAGTGTTGACAACGCATAATTATATAACAGAGTCGAGGACGTCGGGTGGCGCGCCACTGGCTCACTGGCGATGGCGATGGCGATGGCATCTCCTCTCGGCTAGCGGCTCCTAACACAAACTATATATTATGTGTGTAAATAACTAAATACATTAAATCCGTATAAAGATTCAAATACTTCATTGAAGGTTTTATCCATAATTAAAGTTTTGTGGATGTTGTTAGTTTGTTCATACAATACAGACAATACAATACAGATGTTAAAATAATATGGATGATTTTGGATTTTTAACACAATAGAAATTAAATACGTTTAAAACGTTGCGTATGTTTTATTTTAGATTATTTACACAAAAACAACCAAATGATGTTTTAAATATTGAAGTCTATTTCAAGTACATTAGGTATGGAAAGTTCTGAGGACTTGTGTAACTGTAACCGGAGAAAATGGCAGGTAATGCGAATTTATATGAGAACAACGTAGAGTCATATCAGTATAGAGTATAACAAGAGAGATTACGAATGATAGGCCACTAGGACACTAGAGGGAGTGAAAGTTCAAACTGAATAACCAAATTTACTATGAAGTTAGAAAAGTAATCAAGAATTATGTTGATTAGCATTGTCAATTATTAAACAAAGAAATTTGTATTTCAAAACAAACTTTATGAGTTTTACCTATTTATACCTCTTAACCCTACATCAACACTTCAACCAATATAAAAAATACTATAAGTCTTCTCTCTATAATTGCTGCACATATTTATTGTATCGTATTTACGACAGCACCATTAATTGTTTTAAAATCTTTAATGGTGCTCTCCATTTTCGAAGGCAACACTCTAGATTTTATCCAACATTTCAAGCTATATATGTTATCGCTTAATTAATTAAAAATACTAATTTAGTTATGATAAATAAGGCACTCTCAGGTATATTTAACCAATTGTATGAAGCCGAATAAGCGAAACGAATAACGAACAACCTTAGAAATAAATTAAATTAAAAGTCATTTTCTCCGGAGTCTCCATCTAATATCTCTGTGATTTAATATTTACCAAAAAATACACTATATTAATTAAAACCAACGTGTTCTATATAGGATTTATTTATATTCCGCGTATGAAAATGTTTCGATTGCATAAGCTCGCTGGATGCAGAGGCAGTCAGCCGGTGGCTATGTGATGTTGCGCTCTGTCCCATGTAAAACCTCATTACTAGCTGCGTGTATCTTGCTGCGATCCAGGCCAACGCTGCAGGCAGGAAGTACAAAACACAGAGTTTCACGTAAATTAGCTCACTACCAATAATAACATTATATATCGTGGTTTAAATAAAAATATATAAATATTGTTTCAAAACTAAATAACCTATATTTTTTATTACTGTGTATATTTTTACTAAAAAACTATATACACTATGTGAACAATATTTTAAAGTTTAACAGTGAAATTTGTCCTTTGTTGATTGATGTGTTGAGTGTGTACATACTTATATTTATAAACAAAACAATAACTATTAAACTATATATATACTATATAACTATATATATACTCTCTCTCTCCCATGGACAACATTTGCAACAAGGAGCTTTAAACAACTTTTCTAAATTCATTGTAATCCAAAAATATAATTTATGGAAAGTATTAATCAAATCTTACTGAAGTTCATTTACAAATATACAGATATTAATTTACGGAATGAAATTTAAGACTGAAACCAATAAATTGTAAAGTCAAGTCATATAATCCCGAGAAAATCATAAATATAACTCTCTATATAAGTCAGGAACTGTAACTTATGATCTGCATTAAAGAACTGTTTGATTAGTAGTTATTGATATAGCGAGGATGATTTGTATAAAATGTAGAGTATGGGATAAAATGAAAGTCTTCAGTTCTCAGAAATACTTTCTTGTAAGGAGCCAAGAGCAACTTCTATCGAAGGCTTGTATTAAAACGCTTGAGGGTACAAACACTGTTAGAAGCTGAAACTCAAAGTCTTGGGAGTAACCATGATTTATACGTCTGACGTCTTTGTGGCCGTCTCAGACAATATTTGTTCATGCTGTCTCTACAAGTTGAGAAGTTCTGTCGCATGTATTCAGACAATAAGACAAACAAATTACATCTACCTTGGTTTGTCTTTATTATATACGACTTTTAACTTCCTGAAGCATTGCCTAGGTATTTTATATATTTAAGTCGGACTTTTTTAGAGATGTATGTCTCATAAAGTTTTGTACAGGCTTGCACAACTGATGCATCAAAACGTGAAACTGGAATTTTCCAATATGGCCAGAATTTTCCAATATGGTGGTCGGCTTGAAGTTTTACGATATAATTTTAATTTTGTATGGTACTTTTAGAATTTATAGGTAACTTTAATAACTGATTTTTATTAGTAATTGTCCTCTAAACAACGGATAAGGAAATATGAACATTATGTATTTAAATTTACACGTTTCTATTATCTATAAACTTGATCATACAAGTCCAATAAATACATCATTTTATTACTGTTTAAAGATAGTTTTACCTAGGAAGCAACAGCAATTTCAGGACATAAATTATGAAATAACAGTTAGTTTGTAAGACTATTTAATTACATCCGGTGATAGTAATTTCATAAACTTCTTGTTTGATATATTCATAAAAATCTCCAATTATTGTTTTATTACTGTCGATATATACGACTGAAAAATTCAACCTATTTGGAGAAAGTCGATAAGTTAGCCTATGATATTATCTCAAATTATTTCTCAATCAAGTGAATATCATAATTTTGTTTAGTTAAAACTAATTCGGCCTGAAATCTCATATATTTTTAGGAATACAAAAGTCCTACCACTTTGAGGGTTTTTTGCTAACTCCCAAACTCCCTCACAATCACTCAATGATATATTTTTTACTCACGACCTACAAAAATGTCAGTCTGTATCCTGTGAGTCTGGTATAAATGTGTTCGGTTTTGTAGTTTCTCCCGGTCTTACAGCATTTTTTGTATTTTTCAATGTAGAAAATGTTACACTTAGTCTTACTAAGATTGTAAATATATTTCCCAAGCTTCGAAATAACTAGAAAATGCAACACTTAAAGTTTTATTTTTAAGAAGAGTGATTATCGTAGAATTAAAAGCAAGTTATGGAAAAATTTGTAAAGCCTAGCTAATTACGTTTACTGATTATTAAATCCAAGCGAAGTGTTTAATAAAAATAACAGTAAACCGGAGCTTAAAAGGGTGAAGGGAGGAGCCAAATGCAATGAAAGCCAAGTGTCATTAAAACGATAACAACTGAGGATTATGGCCACAGGACACGGCGAGGCACAAGTTTTCATTCTTACTCTCACCCTCCTGTATACTTCACCTTACGATAACCTATATGTGTTAATCAAAGTATTTAAAGCGATTTAATTTTGTTACAACAAATAAACAATCCCCCGGCGCAGCAAACCTGCATACTCAGCGAATTTCCAATGCATGAATATATTTCTTACTACCACATGAAGCCACTTACCAAGTTTCATAAAAATCCATAAATAAATGATATATAGCATTTTATTTATTCTCCATAAGAATAACATTAGGGCTGAGAACGCAGGTAAGCTGCACCGAGGAAGATGAAAATATGTTTTTTTGGCAATTATCAATATAACTCAACCAGGTAAAGCTACATACAAAGTTTTAATCATTTATGTTCACAATTAAGGGAAATATAAAGCTTTACGTATTCTCCATAAGAATAGCATTAGGGATGAGTATGCAGGTTTGCTGCTAAGAGGATAACCAACAAAAAATCAATTTGTTGTGCAAATATCAATATACCAGTACTAGGTGAAGCCACATACCAAGTTTCATCAATATACGTTCATAAATAATCAAGATATCAAATTTTATTTATTCTCCATAAGGATAACATGGACAACGTACTGTGTTTAGCACTTTGAATATCTCGGCAACGGTTGGACGTAGAATCACAATTTAAACACCAAAATGATTGTTTTGTAGAGCTAAACTGATTAGTAAAAACAAATGTGAAGTTTGCAGTAAAATTAATTAAGGAAAAGCTAAAAACCATTTTCCCATAAGATTAACATGGCAGATTTTATGAACACGTTTTTTGGATTTTCTCCGCAACCACTTAACCTAGGTTAATGATTCAAAATACCATATTATTTGTATTTTAAGCTCTATAAAATGTTTAAAACAAAAATTGTGTGTTTTAAAAATTTCAGGGTGAAAATTGCAACAATCTGATTTTTGGAAAATTTTGAAACCCCATAAACCCCCTTTCTCATGGTCCGATTTTTCTGGTTTTCGAACTTAAAGTCATGAATGTCCACTTTACACATTTGAGCCAAATTTCATCAAAATCGGATGTTTTTTACTCAAGTTATCGCATATATATATATATATATATATATATATATATATATGTATATATATATGATAACTTGTGTGCGTGTGTGTGTGTGTGTGTGTGTGTGTGTGTGTGTGTGTGTGTGTGTGTGTGTGTGTGTGTGTGTGTGTGTGTGTGTGTGTGTGTGTGTGTGTGTGTGTGTGTGTGTGTGTGTGTGTGTGTGTGTGTGTGTGTACATATATATAAATTTGAACGAATAGTGTTTTTGTCATCTGGGGACCTCAAAACAAAAAATTATCATGGTCTTGGGCTTAATTCTTATCCTACGGTAATAGCTTGTTCTTCCCTATAGGGAAAATTCGCTAAAAGTATATTTACTTTTATACAAATGGTCATTTTAGCAATATCCACAAGTAATATAAAACAATTTTCCTTCGGGTAAATGTAAAAAAGTCTGAATGAAATTATGTGATAAAAACTAAATAAATCTAAAATAAAGAAAACCTTTCGATCGAATACATTTTAGAAAAATGTTATATTGCTGCTGAGAATACGCCATTATTTGCGCCCCGTATATCCGCACCTGATCAACCGTCGAACATCAAAATTGGTACAGTAACTGGAATTAATGATTTGCCCCTTTACAACAGAACTCAAACAAAAGGTATAATTTAATTATTTTTCTACAATTTCTTATTTAGATTTTTGGGCCATATCGGATTTAATAGATTACTGTAAAACATAAACGTTATAGAATAGCATGCTGGAATAGGTGTAGCAAATTAGTTTTTAAATATTTATAGTTTCATCAATAAAATGTTGTAATATATAGCTTATATACGAGTACAGAATTATGTTTATTGTGGATGTGGTAACCACTACAGTCCATCAGTAGATGATAAATGTTTGTAGAAACATACTATTTAAAATGGTGATAAATTAATTCGATGTACTCATTTAATTATCAACACCGCCGAATAATAATATTATTTAT